>OX383972.1:1545218-2745218 GCA_947532105.1 Athrips mouffetella
AGTGGACGTTTCTAGGGATGTTATGATGACACAACCCAAAACACTTTCTCCAAGCCTTCAACTTACTATTACCTATTTTAAATCTATGACTTTGTTTACTTCATCGTAAAGGTCACCAATCATCTCACCACAACCATTAACTATTACTTCATCCGAACATTAACCTCATCTTCGACCAACTTTCTCTCGCGTGCCGATTCTAAGCCCGATTCATGTATGGCAGGCCAATTCGTTCGATTTTAGGTTGTTGTAATGGTCAGGCTGCATGACTGGACTTTTAATTGTTTCTGTTATGATGCGAAACGTATACCGTCATCGTTCATCATCATCATCATATCGTGTGGGTTGCAAGGTCGATGAGCGACCTCACAAACCTCTGTGAAAACGTAGACTAAGTTAATGCTGATCTAAGGTAAATACAGTATTGTTTAATTAATTAGGGTTCAATACCCAAAAAGTGAAAAACAGCTACATACCACTGAAATGCGCATGCTACGCTGGGCGGGTAGAGTTACCCTCAAGGATAAAGTCAGAAATGTACATATACGGGGAAGTTTCAAGGTAGCATCTATCACTGATAAGTTTCTGAGTCCAGGCTGAGGTGGCATGGACATGTGATGCGCAGACCCGATAACCACATAGTAAAAAAGTGCCTTTCCATGGCTACACAAAAGAGAGGGAGAGGCAGACCGCAAACAACCTGGATGACAAATGTCCAGCGGGATATTGAAGGCTTTGGGTCTGTTTGTTGACGATGCTTAACAACGAAGCAAATGGCGCCTCAAGATTAGGAAAGCCGACCCCGCGTAACGGGAAGAGGCGAGGACAAAGAAGAAGAAGAAGACCCAAAGATTGAAAAACGAGACCCTATACCTAAAATTTTTTAGCATGGCAAACGCTTACCAACACATTTAGCAGCCATAGAACCAGACAAACTACCACGAACCAGACGAACCAGAGTATATTTAACCGAAAAAAACCGGCCAAGTGCGAGTCGGACTCGCGCACCGAGGGTTCCGTACCACCACATAATCATAATTGTATTAGTTGAAATTTTAGTAAATTTTGTGCTAGATTTTTTGAGTCCGACACGCGCTTGACCAAATTTTATTATTTGTTGTTATTTTATAGCTTATGCACTATAAACATTCAATTTTCAAGTTTGTAAGTGTTCCCGTTTTTAAATAGAACTAAAACAAAAATCGTCTCCGCGACCATTCAACTTGACCCCTCTCTTATATGAATGTTCTTGAAACGGGAGCTCACCACAATTGGTTATTATTAGTTGTGAGAAAAGTTGTAATATTTAATGATTTCAGACTTTTCCCATTATTTGTACTGTGAGACCTAGCTTCTTGCCAAATTTCATAATTTTAGGTCAACGGGAAGTACCCTGTAGGTTTTGCATTTTTGAATAAATGTATGGAGATGAGGACATAAAATGCCATATCTTTTGATTACGTCATTGTAAAAAATTAAAATTTTCAGATCTTGTGTGGTTCATGGACCCTAATATATGGTATTAATTTCAACCTGATATCTTTACCCGTTCGTGAGATAAAGGGTCTTGACAGACAGACAGACAGACAGACAGACGGACAACAAAGTGATCCTATAAGGGTTCCGTTTTTTTCTTTTGAGGTACGGAACCCTAAAAATAAAATTGTTTTACAAACTTGTTTTTTCTGACAGCTTTATCTGATTACTATTAATCATGGAGCACAATAGCTAGCTGCAAAATGTGTTGGTAAGCTTTTGCCATGCTAAAAAATTTTAGGTATATTAATATGCCTCCGATATCCGTCTGTCAACAAGCAAACAACTAAGCAAGCTAACAAGCGAGGTGACTATGGTACTTCCCCTCTATATTTTTCCATCAAAAGCTAGAATTCTAGAGGGAGCTCCCTGTCCTGTAGTGGACGTTTCATGGGATGTTATGATGATGATGATCAGTCTGTCTGTCAGCGGCACAGAACTATATAAGCTAACTAATCTACGCATATATCTGTGGTCAGCGGGCTGTATCCCGTGAACCGTAATAGTTAAGTGAAATTTTCACAGATTATCTGTTGCCTTGCCGCTATAACATCAAATAATAAAAAAAAAACGGATGGTTTTCCTACTAAAACGTGTTTTTTTAGGCGATTTTTGCTCGATTTCTTTTTTTAGCTCTATCGTTAAAACGGGAAAACTTTCAAGCGTGAAAATTAGTATGTTTATAGTGAATAGCTATAGAATAACACCAAACAACAAAAACTTAGGGAATACTTAGGCTTGGGGAATGTCCGTTTCGGAAAATAGTGGAGCCTTATTTTTGTTTGCAGAGGCTTCAAAACTATTGAATGCAAACTTGAATGAATCCGGTATGTGATGTAACTGTGAATCGGTGTCAGCCATTTGCTAAAAATATTAGGACCAGTTTCTTACGCTATAAGCTCTTAGTATAAGTGGCTTTTATAGACAAAAAAAAAATAAAAAAATATATCAAGAATAATAATATTTCATGTTTACTATTGAATTGTATCTTACATCATTTGGCAGCTTGAAAGCTCTAACAGCCAGGTAGGTAAGACCTGGTTCTGACCTGACTTCCGCAACCCAGAGGGAACTCTAGGGAGGTCAGTTGGCAGTCGCTGAAGTCGCTCTGTTTAAAAGTTAGTGCCTACATCAAATCCTTACTACATCAAATGTAGCTTGACTTTTGTGAAAGAAAAGAGAGATGAATGCTGCTGCAGTATCGATTACATTGTAATGTTTCCCATGAAAGTTGAAACTTCTAGGATAGAAAGTGAGGCTCACGTTTCTGCTACTTGTCAGGTCGAGATCAAAAGAGATAACTAAGTTTATTATAAGAGATCAAATTATAACACAAAGTCAAGGTGACGAGGGTATCTCCTAAAAAACTTCATTGTCAGTGTAATTTAAAAGAATAAGTTTTGTAATAGTGGGAAAGTTAGCCAATAGGTATGTAGGTATGTTGCGGTGAAAGTTCCGCGATGCCCCCAACAAGGGCATGTAGCACGACATTTTAAATAAAATTACCTATTACTGGATTATTTTAGGTTCCTAGCCAAATTTTTGTATGTTAGAATACAAATCTTTACAAATTTTTCAAAGCAAACTTAGGTCGAAAAACTTGTTTTCGGGATGATAATTCAGGTTAATGTTCTGATTCATCATAACATCTCTTGAAACGTTCACTGCAGGATAGGGAAGCTCCCTCCAGTATGCCATTTCCTTTGCTGAAACAATGTTAAGGGGAAGTACCCTAGTCACTACGCTTGTTAGCGTTACTAACCGCAGTATGTAAGATGGTACGAGACACAGAAAGACGCTGTTCATAATCCCTTAGTGGCTTGCTACGACACCTACGGGAGATGTTCACAGTAATGTACTAAATTTAGTCTGGGACCAAAAATATCTCGGTTTTGTTAAAATGACTGCTAGTTTACTGTTAACCCTTATGGCAAACGTTATGGTAATCCTTATGGTAACGTTAAAGGTACGGTCCGGTCTTTGTTTTGTTTACCACGATCATCCCTTCGATTTAAGTTAGTACCTAACTCTTTGTTTCTTACTAAGTGTTACAAACAGTTATTAGTTTCGACCCCAAAAATCTTCACCTCCAGCGTCACTAGAGCAAAAAACCCATTAATTTTAAAATGCGCATTTTAACACAGATATATTCTTGCTTACATAAGATTAGTAGGTAATGTAGCGTTATCGCTCATATTCCTTTTTCGTGTTCGATACTTTTTGCTTCTTTATCGGTGTATTGACTGGCTGTTTGTATTCTTTGACAGTGGGTTCAAAATTTTGGTTTTCATTTTTCTGTGCTCATTATTTATTTGGCATTGGACAGAAAAACAAATTTAATACCTAGCAAAATATTTATGAAAATCGTGCATTTCAACAAACTGTATATAAACCCTGTTTTAATACAGCTATTTTTCTGCTGAAGTTGTTTTTTTCATTTACTTGTGCTGTTACATGTTCATAGAAGATTTGGATTTAACTCGATGTAAACTCCTCAATTTTGTAAGTATTTTTGTCTTTACGTTATATTTGTTACTGATAGGTTGCCACTCTCTTATGACGCATTTTTACTCGTGCAGCTAAAGCTGCCCGATTACGGGCAGTAGGTTCCGGCTTGCACCTGCAACACTACCTAGCCCTGTCTCCAGAGAGACTTCTTGTCATCTGCTGCTTGCGCCGTGCTCTTTACCGCAGCCTTTCTTCAACTACGGGTTTCACAACAACACAGGAAGACGCCACGAACTGCGCAAAACCTACTGCAACAAATTATCAGATATTTAAACCTTTTATATTTTTAGTTTTACTTTTCCAAATTCTAAAAGCGCCTCCAGACGCGCCATGATTTTTTTGGATCCGAATCTTTGGCTGTAATTTTATACTTTTAGAACTTTGATCCGCGATACTTTGCGGAAGGTACGACTATGACCATATTTAACTAGACGCTGTAGTAATAAGTTAGGTGGCCACTTAAAGTTATCACTAGATTTTTTTCCAAGCGAAAGTATCTACTAGCTATAGACGGAGCGTTTAACCTGACGCACGCATCGCGGATTTAATTCCAAATTTATTCGTCATATTTTAATGCCTATCAATGATTTTTTAAAAACTTTAAACAATATGATTTTCTTAAATTTAATCACGAATCGTTCAATCAAATTTTAACTTTATTTCATTTGTTTTATATTAGTGAAATCATACTAAACTGTGTTCTATTTGATTTTATTAAAATATTGTGTTTGATTTTATTAATATATCTCTTTGTTTGTTTGGTTAGTTTAAGGTAAGTTAACTCTTAGTCTATTTTAGGTAATTGCAGTACATTTTCAATTTAATTTACTTTATTTTACTGCAGTAAGTATAACTTATAAATATCACATTACATGGGCGTGATTCAGCACAATCTGCCGAAAAATATTCCAAGTTTACAAGTTATTCTTGGATATCTTTCGCAGAACCTACTTTTCAAACGCTCGCAATGCAAACTCTTACATTTGCTTTTCGACCCATAAGGGAGTGGACCAAACAAAACATTTCATGACGCGGTGTCTTAATGCAAACGAGATTTTAGGGTCACATAAACTTTGGATATCGTGAAGAAAGCTTTGAGCTAAGACCGGGATCAATGGGTGTTTCTCGATTCGGATCGTTAATTTCGGAGACCAATACTCATTTTGGGTCTCTGCTTCAGAGGAGTACGCACTGTATGGTTCATCCATCAGTGCTGTAACTGACCACTAAGCCTTGAAACCTAAACGATCAGATGATGAGTAAATACATGATGGAGAATTGTTGATTCAGATTCAGATAATTTTATTCAAAATTCTTCTTGTTGTTGTTCTTGTTTTTATTCTTTGTTTTGTTTAGTTTCTTTACAGAATATACTTACTGAATGTCATGCAGAATACAATGCAAGAGCGAGTCTACACCGTTTAAGATCGTGCTATGGCAGCGTGAAAGAAACGACAAGAAACCACGGCCTACTTTAAGAGTCGGCTTTTTACAATGTGTTTCTTGTGTTTCGCTTTAATACCAACACCTTACCTCTTTGTCTTCAATCTATAGTAACCTTTTTTACATTGGTTTTTATAAGAATAAATTTCTTATGACCCGACATACAGGTAAACCTATTTGTGGAGTTGAAACTACAAGCGGAAAGGAACCGACACCATGTGTGGTGAAACATCCGCGACGACTCGACGTGTAGCGGAATAACGCTGTTTACTAAATTGTTACTTAAATCGTTTAGTTTACTAGGTAGTAAATATGGTCAAGCAAAACCTACATTGGCAGATGCGTGCGAAGAACTCCGGAAGAGGTGGGGCCTTATCGGATAACGACGAGTATAAGATACGCGGCGGTTTGCATTCCATGGAACATTTACGTTGGGCTAATGCTGGGCGGGAGTTGGGAGGACCACAAAACAGAAATAAGTCTAGATAACGCAAACTCCGCCGTTTGTATGAAAACGAAGCGTGTCACAGTTCTCGGTGATATGACAAGCCCATGACAAGCTAACGAAGCGTTTTGAGCTTAGTTTGGGCCACGGGTTTGGGCACGCAAAGTAGGTACACTTGAGTCATCTAGACTTATTTCTGATCTGTTGGGAGGACCTTTTATTTAAACGAAAAAAAAAACGGTATACCAATCCTTAATTAATTAATCAACCTTTTTATGGGTGGTAGGGCTTTTGTGGAAAGTCCGTCTGGGGAAGTACCACCCCCTTGCTTTTTTCTGCCGTGAAGCAGCAGTGTTTGCACTGCTGTGTTTCGGTTTGAAGGGCAAGGGAGCCAGTGAAATTACTGGCACATGAGAGATACCATCTTAGTTCTCAAAGTGAGCAGCGCGCTTTGCTGTCTTAGTGTCAAAACATGCCATTAATAAGACAGTGGGTGCTATGGGCGGTGGTGACCACTTACCATCAGGTGGCTCACCTGCTCGTTCGCTCACTTATAACTTAAAAAAAAAACTGCCTATGATCAAAGAGTAGGTATATGATAGGTACTGAATAAATTTACAAAATGCTCCATCAGCCGATGCTGTTTTTATGAGATTGGGAAGTTCAATTCTTTTTTGTATTTCGAACTTTGTTCTTAGTTTACTTTTATGGGCAGATGTTTATATTGTTCTTCTACCTCAATAATTATTTTTTTGCGTACCTACAGAAACCACTTTATTTAGGTACTAGCGGCCCGCCCCGGCTTCGCACGGGTACGTAGAGTGTTGCCTTATATTGCGATGTATGACGGACCCTTCAACTTGGTACACAATTTTAAAAACTTTCTAAAACTAAAATATTTCGTTGTACACAACATTTATTACTTCTTCAGGATTAGGTGCAAAATGAACATATTGAGTAAGTACCTAAAATTTTAAAAATAAGGCTTCGGACTACCATGCCCTCCGAGTGTGCCCGTCGGGTTCCAGGGTGTCTACTCTCAAAGTCCGATATATCGAAACGATACTACTCGAAACATGCAAATGCATAACTTCGTCCCTTGACAATAGAGTAGAATATTGGTTGGATGAATTTTCAAACTGCATCCAACCAATATTCTACTCTATTGTCAAGGGACGAAGTTTTGCATTTGCATGTTTCGAGTAGTATCGTTTCGATATATTCTACGCTCGGCTATCAACGGAAAAGGGCATCGAGTGCGCAACTCATTCTAGGACTTTAATTAGAGTGATTTTAATATTTTGATATCTTCCAAGATATTCATTTAAATAACATTGTGTAAAGGACATTTTGATCTATGTTCATTACTTATTATTACTAACCTTTTAAATTAGATAAGGATCCACCTTGAGGGCAAAAATACGTTCAAAAATACCTTATTTTGAAACTTAGGTATTTTTGAACGTATCTACTTTTTTGCTACAAATAGTTGGCTGCTGTGGGTTATCCTTAAAAGATAGACAAATACTATCGCGGACTTTTCTTTAGAACTCTTAGAGAGCAACAATTCTTTAATACATAACTTTCATGTAAATAGAACCATTTACGCAGCGCACGCCCAGAAAGCTCTCAAGAGGCACGTTTTTTTCCGACTCGATCGACAAAGATCATCACAGTTCAATTAATATGCACTCAATATTTATAAATTATAGCCTTAAACCTTTTTATTGAATAAATCTATCTATTAGTGAAAACCGAATCGAAATCAATATAGGAGTTCCTGAGTTTAGCGATCACAGACAGACATGATGACGACAGATAAACGTTTCGGGGGACTTTCTTTTATAATATGTAGTGATGATGTAGTGATGTACGAGTACAAAAACAATATAATTATATGATGATAATTATTTTTTTCAAAGACGACCAGAAAACTTGTCCAAGCAAATACTCATCATAACATCCCATGAAACGTCAACTGCAGGATAGGGAGCTCCCTCCAGAATTCTAGCTTTTGCTGGAAAAATGTAGAGGGGTAGTACCATATAGTCACCTCGCTTATTAGCGTTACGGCTGGCACCATGGACCGCGGTTGTAGGTGACCGCAGTAATTAAGATGTAAGATACAAAGGAGGATGCTGCTGCTCATCCTCCAGTTTATAACCTTTAGTCGCCTCTTACGACACCCACGCGTATGTATGGTGGGTACTATTCTTTGCCTGCACAACACAGTAAAAACTAGGTTTACCTAATTATTATAAACATTCTAAACTTCGAGTGGACATGATCTTGCGCAAGTAAGGTAACCTCTATGTGGCTCAAGGATGCGGCCGCAGCCACACTACGTTCAAATTTGTGCATGCCTGTCTAATATATATTCTTCAGACACCATTACTGAGGTACCAGACTTATTATTAAGTAGGTACTCAGTGATTTGTATGCAAAACTTGAATGTGATTTGGGTAGGTAAACTGCTACCTGGCTCTAAATAAGTAGACAGTGGCGTAGTTGCAAAAATCAATGAAAGTTGACCACTTCATTACATTACTCTACGAAACCCTAGCACTCATAGACAGCCTTGCTCTCGCGAGTAAGGTTGATCTATTCAGTGCATCTGAGACGAAATTTCTTACAGCCGCCGGCTGCTACCTGGAGATGATCACTGTCCGGAGCTCACTGATTGAGATACAGCATCCAGTGATACCGGACAGTGACCGTCTTTAACGCCTATGACGCCTCTTAGTATATAATATATAAATTGACTATGTCTTACATGTTTAGTTTTTAAGACTGTTAATGTAAACTGTATGAATAAATAAATGAAATAAATAAATAAAATTATTATACAGGGTGTAAGGGTCAGCCCTCCGAATACTGAAAGGGCATTATGTTATCAGTCAACGTAACTGAAAATATTTCAGCGAATAAAACTTTCAGGAAATGAAAGAAAAAATCGGCCTCCCCATACAAAATTGCAAACTTGATTGGACAGTTTGTATGAAGGCCGATTTTTCTTCTCGTTTCCTGAAAGTTTTGTTCACTGCAAGTTGTTCAATTACGTTGACTAATCATGCCCTTTCAGTATTCGGAGGGCTGTCACTTACATCCGTTATTTCATTAACTTTTATAAAAAAATACAGACGTTTTGAATTTTGTATACAAAAGATGAAAAATAATGTCTAAATTCTATCTCATTTCGTCCTTTTTCTTCCTCTTACTTATTAACCTAACTTCTTTTAAGAATTCACCTGTTTTTTCCTTTTTAGATCTAAATTATGTAGGATAATTTGTTTAGTTTTATAGTCAGAATCTTCTGCAAAATGTTCGGGATATAAATTGTAACATCCTTTATGTCACCCTGTATAATACTCGGCCTGGGTGTCTGTGTCTAGTCTTTACAACTCACGTGTTCAGTCTAAAACGTGACAGTACACGCTCCAGTAAGTCATTTCGTTTTCATATAATAAACAACTTTGTGCCGAAAGGAACCAAGAAAATAAATATCAAGGTGGTTGCAGATCTGAGGTGCTGCCACTTTAAGAATTAAATTTTACGTATTGCGGGGCGTCGTGTGGAGCGTGCAAAGAATAGTACCCGTGGGTGTCGTAAGAGGCGACTAAGGGTTAACGAACAGGAGGATGGGCAGCAGCATCCTTCTGTGTATCGTATCATCTTACATTCTGCGGTCACCAACAACCGCGGTCCATGGTGCCAGCAGTAACGCTGACAAGCGAGGTGACTATGGTACTTCCCCTATACATTTTTCCAGCAAAAGCTAGAATTCTGGAGGGAGCTCCCTGTCCTGTAGTGGACATTCGGGGAATCCAGTAGTTAGTAGTAATATCATTCTGTTAAAGGGTCATCTAACTGAAAATATATTTTCTGTAAATCAATAATTGTATGAAAAATTCCAGCTTTAAAAATCCAAGTAATATTACTTGCTTAATTACCAGTAAAATGTATAGAAAATATTTTGGAACAAGCATATCTAATTGGGAAATTGAATGTTTATTTGGTCTCATAACAATAAGAAAAATGCTAACAGTTTTAGTCTAGGCAATCAAATAATTTTTACCTATGCTTCTCTTCTCTCTCAGTACTCGCGAGCGTTTAATACACTACTGCGTGAATGCGCGTCCATAACTAAGATGGAATTTTTACCTTAGTGGTACAGAACCCTCAGTGCGCGAGTCCGGCTTGCACTTTAATATTTTTCAACACATTTGCTCATAAAACAGCTCTATTTGCACTGTATTAAGGTCCATAATCCAGCTCATTAAACACGCGTGTTTTTGTCATAATATTACTTAACTAGTGTTTTATTTTTTTTTTAATCTGCCAAGAGCAAGGAGTTTTTATGCTTATTATGATACTAAAATTTTCAAGCTGACTTCGAGAAAATATCATAAATGAATGTTGATTTTATGAAATTATTTATAGTAATTAACTAATTAACAATAAATTTGTCATTTACGTAACAATATATTAAATTTTTGATAATTTATTTCAAGGTAAATGGAATAGGATGTTTGGGTACCGAGCAAAGATTTTGGAAACTACGAGCGCAGCGTTTTTCTTACGTCAATGGTACCGAGTGACAATTACTTTTTTTTATAACTTGGTTACTAGATTGACTAATAATTGATAAAAGATTGATGGTGTAAGATAACATGGTAATGTTTTGGGGGCTCCTCACGCGACGTATTATCTGTGACCGCTGAAAAAGAAAGAATGCGCGCCATTTTACAAATATTTCTCGTGTTTATTATTGAAGCAAGGGAAGTATGTCAAGATCGTAGCAGGTGGAGAACTGTGGTCTCTGCCTACCCCGACGGGAACAAGGCGGGATGTTATGTATGTATGTATTATTTCTAATAGTGTCGACTTCTACATATAAAATACTGATCCTGAACCGTCTAAAATACTCAAACACGAAATACAATTTTGAAATTGGTAAAATTAAAGGGAAGCATGGACATATGCAGCCGACAAAATGTTCCGGTGGACGTGCGTTGGACGTAAGGTTAGCAAAGTTTAGTATTTTAAAGGTAACCAATTTGATTTGTTTTTATTCGCAAATGTGTTGAAAAACGTCGTAAAAAGCTCGTGCGCGTTGGTAATTACACCCTCGGCTCCATTACGCCCTCGCCTGTGGCTCGGGCTGCAATTTCTGAGCCTCGGCTGTAATATCCAAAATAGCGCACTTGCATTTTAATGTACTATTATCACCCAGTACCGGAATAACAATTCAAGAATTAATTCCCTTTCGTTATTTGAGAAAAACCATCGCCACTAGACTACGAGCGTCTCCTACAAAGAAATTATTTTTTATCTAAAATTATCATAAAATATTAATTTATACAAAATTTTATTGTTTGTCGGGATTGAACACCTGAAGTCCCTTAAACTTTTATAAATTATACCAGTTTATCAATTTCATCTGTAAGTCTCATCTGTAGTCTCATCTGCAACTTCGATCAACAACAACGATCTGAAAAGTACCTAGGTATTTAATCGTGAAAATACATTTTTATATAAATCAACTGTAAAAATAAGAAAATCTCTGCCTCTAAGATAGCATAAAACGACGTTGATTTGATTTCTCATATTTCGTTAATTTTGCTGCCTTCTTTGCCATTAACAGTACAACTGCTGCTTTGCGACAGAAATAGGGAGTAAGTAGGAAGGTACTACGAGTATATTGTCAAAAAAATTTTTGGAAATCTCAAGTCTTAGGTATTTTGGCAGAAGTTTATTTTAAAATATTATCGATCTTTAAAAGAATGTAGTACAAACCAATTAAAATTAAACTAGCACAAATTGCATCCGAAACCTGTTTGTAACATTAGATTTGCAAATATAAACAAGTATAAGTGACAGCATATTGCATAATGGTGTTAATAAAGGCTACTAGGTGATTAGCGAGCGATCAACCGAGCGACGAGAAACAGCTGTGGGGTCATCCACGTAAACATTTCGCTACAAGTTCGGGGTATTGTTTTACTTCAAATAAAATGTTTCCAATGAATTAATTGTCTTGGTTGGAGGGTGTGTGTCTAAAGACTTAAGACTTGGACGTTTGTAGGTCATTATATAACAGATTTTTGAAAATTATCTTAGAGTGGTAAATAATCCAATAAATAAATGTGTGTCTATGTCTTGGAGGAGATAGGGTCTACGTCTAATTTTTGAAAGATATCTTTGACTGGTAATAATGAACAGCCTCCTCATACTGGGTGTAAATTCAAAAGCATGCAACAGCTCAAGGGTGTGCTTAGACCACGAAACTGATCAATTTTTTGTGGGATCTCCATACAAAATGCTGAAAACTCAACTGTTGAAGGTTTGTATGGAGATGCCAAAAAAAATAATCTCCGATTTCTACTGTAGAAGGTGGAAGGGAGACACGGTGTACCGAAAACTGAACGGGCGTGTTCGCTCAGTCAATGAAACTGAACAACTTTCCCGAAGAAGATTTTTTGGAAAATAAAAAGAAATTTTAACCTCTATCTAACAAACTGTTCGATCAGAGTGAGAAATTTGTATACTTAGGTTAAAAAGATTTTTCATTTCCCAAGAATGCTTTTTTGGAAAGTTGTTCAGTTTCGTTGACTGAACACGCCCTTTCAGTTTTCGGTACACCGTTCCTAACACCCTGTATATTGGGGACTTTTGTGCCTGACGTGCTTTTGTTATTTTATTCATCACATTACGTACGATACACTTGAAACGGTGTTTATATCAGAATGGATAAATATTACACCAGTTAAATTACTTCTGGTTGCTACTGAAAATGACAAAAACTTTGTGTATTTTATTATTACAATCACACACAATACAAGAATAAAAGTTACCATAACATTACTTACTGAATGGCTTCATATTGCATTACACCATTCAGCGCGCGCGCAGATTCCGAAGTGGCAAATTGTTCAATGATCCAATCACCGCCCGCGTCCCTCGACACTCGGATCGGCAGACCGGGATGTTCTAGACTTCTATCCACATCTAGGTATAGACAGCTGACTGAGGCTCTCGAAATGTCCTTCCTGACAATTCTACTAGAAAAACATCTTTAACCAAGATAAATCTGTGTCTATTTTTGAAGTGAAAACTTTTTTAGCGGCGCTTGGCACTTTTTTAGATGGGTAAAAAATGTTAAACTCGCGTCAGATGTTGCGTCAGATCCGTAGCCTGATCGAAAAAGCGTCAACTGTCAACCGTATTGTTATTACAATACGGGTTTTTATTCAGTGACATCAAAGAAGTACGCGAGCAATGGCGCGATTGACCCTTAAAAAAAGCATATATTCAAAAATGCAAGTTTTTACTTCTGCCGGCACTCCCGGGGTACAACCCGTCCTTATTTTTGAGATTTTTTTAATAATCCTCATAATCATAATCATTCATTTATTTGCCTGAATATACATTGTTAAAGATCTTAAGTTTAGTACAGTAGATATATCAACCTGTATTAAGGTGTGCAAATAGAGGGCATGCAAAATTATAATATTTACAATAAAAAAAATGTCAGTTTCAAAAATATTCTGATTGTCAAATTATTATAAAGATAACTAAAAATTTGGGTAAAATTGATATAGACAGTAAATTCAAAAATTAAAGACAAATAGTTTTTGAAATGTCATGCAGGAACCCAAGCTAATTTAAATAACATTTTAAACAGCAGTCAAAATACACAGGTCATGTCCAAACAAAGATTATACCTATTTTTGGTCATGTGCCATGTATTCCCCCACTGTGTAAAACACGGAGTACTTTACTCCGTGGTGTAAAAGCACTTTTCACTCAGCCATCTAGTCAAAAAGGATTTTTACAGCAAAACTGATCACATAGTACCTATTCCTGTGACTGAAGATCTTGATGAATTTGATTCTAACAAGAATATACAGGATGTTAGAAAGCCCGAGTACTTTTCCGGCTACAAAGTACTTTCCGAACCCTATACGAAAGACGCAACATTCAACGAAAGTGCAGATATAGCGCCAACATAATTTTATTAAAGACGCAACTTTCAACGAAAGTACAGATAGCGCCAACATAATTTATTTCTTGATTAATTTGTTTTTGATATGTATTTGCAATCTTAATAAGTGTGTCTCAATTGGGCCTTGTACAGTAAACGACAGGTCAAGCTTGACACTCGCAGTGCAACTCTAGCCCGTATGGCTATTGAAATAAGATCAGTACTAAGTCCAATGTGTCAAGCTTGATGTACTCATATTCAAGAGCCACGATTTTCCAATGTGTAAAAACCAATGCCCTCTCTGTAGAAACGGAATTAGGCTAGGGCTAGGGGCAATGATGAAGACTACCGTCTCATCCTAAAGTCCTATCATAAGGTTAAAGGTTTGTTTTAAACTTTCGCAGTTTGCGTACGTTAGGGTTAGCTTAGGCAAAACCTTGACATTCAATAAGTATTCTGTAAAGAATCTACATTGAATAAAATTATCTGAATCTTATCTGAATCTGAATCTTTACCTTACTTTTACCGACGTAAAGACCCGGAATAAAATAAACAGATCCTACTTATATTCACAACATCCCATGAAACGTCCAAGGACCCCGAGCTCCCTCCATAATACCAGCAAACACGCGTGGTATAATATTATAATCCCTTAGTCGCCTCTTACGACACCCACCACGGGTCGAGATAGGTTGGTACTATTCTTTGCCGGCACCACATGGTCGACTGCCTACCATATTGCGTACACAGAAATGCTCTAATTTTGGTAGGAAAATCGAGGACAATTCAATATTTTTACTCTTTCTTTCACAACAATTTCCACCTTGTTTTGTTGTCTAATATAAATAATTTGTTTGTTCGATCTCTACCTCTGCCTACCCACGCATTATACGACGAGTGAGCATTCAAATTAGCTATCATGTTATTTATTTACAACAATTTATAACACTTATACAATTTAGAAAATTGTTTCCTTGTAGTGTGTATCACTTTATACCTAGATGGTTTCTTTCTAGCATTTCAATAGGTAAATATGATTCGAGAAAGTAGAAAGATGTCCACGGACGTACCGGAAGACGTAGAGTGGGCGGGCCCCCACAAGATGGACCGACGATCTAATCAGAGATGCGGGGAGCCGCTGGATGGCGAGCAGCACAGGACGGGTCGTCATGGAGATCTTTAGGGGAGGCCCAGTCCAGGGGGGTCTTTAGGGGGTCTCCAGTGGTGGACGTCTTCCGTCTGATATGATGATGAGACATATGTCAACAGTGAAAACAGTGCCCAATCGAAACTTTTGGCGTGTCATCATAACATTATTAGTCATCCTGCCTCTTCTAGTGAAGTCTTATCAAATCTTATCTCTTCCCTTCAATATTTCCTTCTAAAACATTCATATGATAAGAAATAGATGGTGGTGTGATATTTTTTCTTCTCAATATTGAGAATCAAGCGCTGGAGATGCTGTCAGAAAAATCAGACATTTTACTAATGTAGTAGGCTGGTTTATTTTAGCTACTTCCATAGCATTATGTCTTGTCGCATACTGCTTTAGGGCCGGGCAGCTGATATCCATTCAATGTTCGTTTTACAAAAGAGGGCTATAAGATCAATTTATTGTCTGAAGTCTCGTGATTCCCTGAGAGAACTGTTTAAGGAGATCAACATTATGACAGTGCCATGCCAATGTATCTATGAAAATATTATACTCGTATGTATGCTAGGAAGAATATTCATCAATTACCTAAAAATTGTGACAGGCACAATTTTAATACAAAAATTAAATACAAACTTGATCAACCATATACTACATTAGCAAAAGTCAATAAATACATCTTAAGTTGGTCTGTGTGTACGATCATCACCATCATATCAGCCGAAAGACGATACTACAACCAAATACCTGAGAAATACCTGAGAAAAAGTTTAAAGAATGTATACCTAAAGCATATACGATATGTAAAAAAGCTTACTATAGACATGGGGTCCCATTCCGTACTACGGTTTTTTCGACGGAGTAAATAGCCCGAATTCATTTGGCCCTTTTGTTTCTAATAATTAAACTAAATGTTACTACTAGTTTGGTAGGTAAAGGTGTAAACTATGACATTAATTCAATTTTAACATCCAGATATCAACTTATTCTAAGAAAAAATAGCCCGAACAATTTTCGGCACAAATTCGTTCTATGACGTGAGGCATCTGTTTTAGTATAGTATTATATTATCTGTGCTATAGATTAGATGACTTTATTAATGACAAAGAGGTATGATGCTCAAACACAAGAAACACATAGTAAAAAGCCGTGCTGCAGTGGTTTCTTGCCGTTTCTTTTACGCTGCCATAGCACGATCCGAAACGGAGGTAGTACATACCTATAGCTCTATTTGCATTGTATTCTGCATGACATTCAATAAGTATTCTGTAAAAAATCTACATTGAACAAAAATTGATCTTTAGAGACACTCGATACAATCATTATTGTCAAAATAATCTTTTTGGACTTATAGCAGTTAAAATGTACGAATGACTGTATCACCTAAGCTAGCTAACCGAAGCCCTACAAGCCTTGGCCTACTTGCACCGCAAACTAGGTTATTAGTTGACATTATGTAATAACTGCATAGGCTTTAGTTTAAAAATAAATACATAAATAACTTGACGTATGTATGAATCATGCTTTATGTAAGACTAGCTTTTACCTGCGGCTTCGTTCTCGTTATACAGTCTTTGTGTAATCTTAGTGTCTTATCTGTCTACCTACGAATTTTTGCAGTGCTTGATCTTTCAACCTACGAAATTTAATCCAAAACACAATTAGCTGTTAAAGGAGGAAAAGCGAAACAATATTTCTATGAAACTAATAGCTACTCTACAAGAACCATGCATTTTTTCGGCATAAATTGTAGCTTAGTCCAGTGCTTAATCTATCTACTTCCCAAACTTCATCAAAATCGGTTCAGCTGTTTTGGCGTAATAATGGAACAAACGAACAAACATCTATACTTTCGCATTTATAATATTACTAGCTGTGCCCGCAGCATCACCCGCGTGATATTCAGACAATGTGCAGTCTCTCCCCCTCCCTCACCCTCTCCCACTTCCTCTCTCTCTACCTCCATCTCACTCCCTTTCCTTCTCCCTATCCCTGCCCCTAAACCTACCCCTACTCCTATCCCTATCCCTAACGCCGTCTTAACCGCTATCCCTATCCTTATATAAACATAGAAACGTCACCCATATTGATTTTTAGACATTTTAACCCTATCGCACCCCAACCTCATCCCCGGGGGGATGATGGTATTTCACGTCCACCACATTGGATTTCAAAATTGTTTTCGTTTTCGTAATCAGCGACCCGATAAACCATACAAATGATACCCATATTGGTTTTTAGACTTTGTCACCCCATTTCCCTCTTTAAGGGGTTGAATTTGGGGTGGAATTTAAATAACAGAGATGTATGTTCCACAGAATTACAACCTTAATGCCTAAATAATAAATTTAGTGGATATTACTTTGAAATGAAGGAGTTTCAACTTCATCCCCCTTTTCACCACTTAGGGTGTAAATTTTTCAAAAACCCAGAGATACGTAAAACTTAATTTTTAATCGTCAGTCTAAATAAAAATTAAGATCCTTACTTTAAAACTGACGGACTTTCATACAAACATTCATTCCTTATTTCACCCCCTTAGGGGATGAATTGTGGAAAATTTTAAAACACGTACTTTTTTGTTTTTTACCAAAACCTTAAATACAAATTTCTATAATTCTACCTTTAAAACTGAAAGACTTATAGACCTACATACGAAAAAAAAATCATCCCCTTTTTCACCCCCTTGAATGGTGATTTTTAAGAAATGATTAAACACGTGTTTCTTTATTTTTTATCAAAAGCTAAAATTAAAATTTGTGTGAATCTAGCTCAAGAAACAAAGGACTTTCATACAAATTTTCATCCCTTATTTCAGCCCCTTGGGAGATGAATTTGCCAAAATCCTTTCTTAGTGGGTGGTTTTGACGCACATAGAACCTGTGTACAAAATTTCAGATCTGTATCTATAGCGGTTACGGCTCGGCGTTGATGAATCAGTCGGTCAGTCAATCAGGACATGCTCTTTTATATATTTATATTATATCAGAGAAATGATAGCCCACGGATTCATTTGTCAGCTTCGATCCGTCAAAGAATATAGGCATAGGCATATTCCTGAATATTGGCTGATTACACCTAACTGAATTCAAGGACTAATTCGGCATACATTGCTGGGAGGCTTGGTTATGTTAATTGCAATATCCTTACTTCAACGAGCAATGTAAGCCGAATTCGTTTCTGAATTAGGGAAGGTGTGATCGTGGCTTTATACGGGGCAAAATTGGTGGTCTAGGAAAGAAGGAAAGAGTTGAATAGAATCTTTCTTTCCTATAAGTAGTGCTAAAATTTTGCCTTCGTGTAAATCAGAAGAGAACTAAAATCTTTTCAAACGTTCAACACCGGTTTTGGACAACCCTATACCTACATGCCTGTTTGGTTTTCTACACGACAATTCATTACAATTTTCTACACGTCAGACTACAATGACGACAACCCATGGAAACCAGACACGAAAGTGTGTAGACAGTCGAGAAAGCGAGCACAAATTAGCAACTGTGTGGCACTTACTCCACTAGGTGTCGCAGAAATAACAAACGAACGGTTGGAAAGTGTTGAAGACAGTAGGTTTGTTAGGAAAGAGTTTTAGAGATTGATAGAAGAAGACGCGAAAGACAACAAAACTTTTGTTACTTTTTTAACTACCAAACAATTCACAACTCGG
The DNA here is from genome assembly GCA_947532105.1 of Athrips mouffetella. NCBI lineage: Eukaryota > Metazoa > Arthropoda > Insecta > Lepidoptera > Gelechiidae > Athrips > Athrips mouffetella. The sequence continues at coordinate 1,563,952 of OX383972.1, forward strand.
TGGAATTTGTAATTATGGACCCGGAGCATATACAAATTTTACAGGATATAATGGTGATATACAGGGAGAAAAAAAAGTGATTGCCCGTGATGGAGTAGCTAATCCTGATTTAAAAAATCATTGGGCGCACAAGAAAGTTTCAACCAAAACGGACAAGGGACTCAACTCTTGAAAATCACCGGGTGATAAAATATCACTTTTGAGACTTTAAAAATTCACATAAACTGTTGAATGGTAAATCAGAATACATAAAAATTACCAATCAAGGACTGCTTTATATTTTACGAACATCAATTTTTACTTTTGAAAAGAAAAATCTGTGATTTTGAATTTTTTGAGTGATATTTTATCACCCGGTGATATTCAAGAATTGAGTCCCAGCTTGAAAACCTGGAACTTCTCACATGGCTTTTCTTGATCCTCTAATAAGCCCCTATTATTATATCTATATTGTCCAAAATATTCCTTCTCTACATTTTTCGAATCATCCTTGAATCTATCGAGGTACTAAACGGAAAATTTAGAAATTAACAAATCTCTAAGAATACAAAAAATATATGCGTCAAGCCATTGTACGTAAATTGGCTTGTTCCTTCACAATAATTATGTAATACTGAGTGAAGATATAAATGAAATAGAAATACATTAATATATCTACGTTCGTAAATAGAAATACATAATTTAATTTTTAAAATAAATTAAGTTTTCCAGGCTTACTATAAAGCTGGCATAATCAGACGCCCGTAAGACGCAAAGAATAGCACCAACCCATCTCTACTCGTGGGTGTCGTAAGAGGCCACTAAGGGTTAATGAACCAGAGGATGGGCAGCAGCAATCTTCTGTGTATCGTTTCATCTTATAATCTGCGGTTAAAAAAACCGCGGTCCATGGTGCCAGCCGTAACGCTAACAAGCGTGGTGACTATGGTACGTCAGCAAAAGCTAGAATTTTGGAAGGAACTCCCTGTCCTGTAGTGGACGTTTCATGGGATGTTATGATGATAGTCAGACTAGTAGACAACCCGATTTTGAAGCTATCAGACAGAGGCCTCTAAAATTTCTTATAAACACAAATCTGTGCGATTTGGAACGATGAAGCATGGCGTTCGATGGAGTGCGATAGTGATCCTTAAATATATGTATCTATATACAGCGTTATTTCTCTATCACCCCAGAAATTTGAAAAGGTGTTTTTTTCTGCCCACGAAACTGAACAACTTTTCCCAAAGAACAAGGTCGTAATAGGAAAGAATCATTTTCAGCCTCTCATACAAATTGTTCATGTAACTGATGTAGTTTGAATGGGAAGTCGAACAATATATTTCGTACTTCGACATATGTTCCTCGGAAATTATTTATCGCATATTTATTAAATATGAGGGGTGATATAAAATTATCCTGTTTAATACACATTTCCTAAATCAGAGACTAACTCGGCATACATAGCTGGGGGCTTGGTTCAGTTAATTCCAATATTCTGACTTCAACTAGCCATGTATGCTAAATTATTCTCTGATTTAGGAAATGTGTATAAAGCCACAATCACACCTTCCCTAGTATATTTGACGGAAAGAATAAAATTGTTTTACAAACTTGCTATTTCTGACAGCTTTAGCCGATTGCACATAGCTGCAAAATGTGTTCGTAAGCGTTGGAATAAAAACGAAAAAATTGATCATAATGGTCGGTCACCCATCCACGAGCCGGTGTTCTAATTCGCACATGCTCGTTACATAGGTCGGTATTCGCCAGTTGTGGTCACCAACCAACTACAGCTTATTGTCATAGAGGAATGTATTGTGTATCTAATAGACGTAGCATCGTACGATTTATTAGATGCCGGTAACGTGAACGTACTAGATTTATGCAGTGCTAAACCGAGAGCCCATACATACCCGTGGGTGTCGTAAGAGGCGACTAAGGGTTAACTGGAGGATGGGCAGCAGCATCCTCCTTTGTACCTTACTTACTGCGGTCACCTACAACCGCGGTCCATGGTGCCAGCCGTAACGCTAACAAGCGAGGTGACTATGGTACTTCCCCTCCACATTTTTCCAGCAAAAGCTAGAATTCTGGAGGGAGCTCCCTGTCCTGTAGTGGACGTTTCTTGGGATGTTATGATGAAACTGAGAGCAGTTGAAAAGATGAAACATCTTGGATCAATAACTTAATGTGCTTTCCGAAACACTGATAATAATGCTCGGAAAGATGAGGAACTATAGTGGGCAAGCTACTTGAACAATGACCTTGGCTGCGAGCGCAGAGTCGATTTTATATACAAATTGACGTGCGCAAAGCTTCCCCCACTACGCGATTATTGTGCAAGTTGTTTGCCACGCAGTATACCACTGTGCAAACATGTTTACAAATTATAATAATTGTTATAAGAGCTCTATGACTTTAATGAAACCTCAATACAGATTTGAAATAAGCCTAAGTTCTTTACACGACCTCCATCGAGTCTTCCAAGAACAATTTAAGTACCTTGATTCTTTAAATTGGTATATTCTTGGCTGGCAACCCAGCCGTAATACGGTGCGCACACGCAACGGTGCATTGTCTCCACGTTACGTTACGGCAGATAGCGTGCGCTCTTGACATTGCCGTCTTTTATACAACGTGTTAAGGCGATCCGTTTTCTATACTAAATCATATGCTGTTGAAAAACGAGTGTATACTGCTATTTTTAGTAAGGTTTTTCGCTGATTTATACAAAGATACAACTAATGCACCATAAGTAGGCACTACAGTATAGATCGCACGTCCACAATGGTAATATTGAACCAAAAATTTTTAACAAAAACTAGTAAGTACTTTCGGTGCATTAGCTGTATCTTTGTATTATATTAATCAGTGAAAATTTTTACAAAATATAGCAGTTTCGTTCGTTTTTCAACAGCATTTTATGTCCCGCATAAGAATGCGAGTGATTTAAATTTAGTACGGAAAACGGATCGCCTTAAGTGAATTGCGCAAAACCTCTGGTGGGAAGCTCTATTGACTTGAAACTGACAAGTATGGTTCCACGACTTTTGAAAACGCAAAAAAAAGTTTTTCTTCTTCATACAATTCGGACCAGCAAGCTGAACGAGCCAAAATGTATGAAAAAGCAATTATTTTTTTTCAGTTTTATCAAACAAAGTTGTTCAGTTTCATGTTCAGAGCTACCACACGAGAGGTTTTCCGCAATTTACTCCACACCCTGTATAACTTTTTTTTAGCTCTGATTTTTTTTCTGGTTTAATTTGAATGTAAACGTCTGAACATTTCGTCTGAATTAAGTAATATCCATTCACTGCTAGTGACTGAATATTATAACAGAAACATCTTTATTTTCATCACCAGCTGATCATAGAGATCATTGAACCCTCCGGACGCTTGCGGAACCCTGGCAAAACAGCTAGGTAGAAGAAAAAGAAGAAGAGATAAAAGCGGAAACATTGTAGAGAGATCTCGAATAGGGAACATGCATAATTTTTTTTAGTTGCATTTAATCATCTTCTTCGGCGCTAACATTGAGTCAAAAGCCCAAACTGCGGCAAAAAAGCTGGGCATCCTCAATAAGGTTAAGCGTTACTTCACTCCTGGACAGCTTCTAGTTTTATATAAAGCCCAAGTCCGATCGTGCATGTAGAATTGCTGTCACCTTTGGGATGGCTCAGCCAAATACCAGCTGGCCGCACTTGACTCGATAGATCGCAGAGCCAAGAAGCTCGTTGGTGATGAGATGCTGGTGAAAACCAAGTTTCACAGTCTGGCCCACCGTCGCAAAGTTGCATGTCTGTCGGTCTTCTACAGATTGTACTTCGGAGAGTGTGCTCTAGAGCTGCACGAGCTTATTCCACCATCTCCCTTCTACCATCGGGAGTCCAGACGCACCGCAGGATATCACCCATACTTGGTTGATATTCCGCACATTCGCACAAAGCGCTTTGAAACATCTTTTATAACGCGCACGGCTAAAGAGTGGAATTCTCTGCCTGCGTCTGTGTTCCCGAGTTCATATAACCCGAATCTATTCAAGTCGCGAGTGAATAGGCTTCTTCTGGGTAAGCTCGTTCCATCGTCGACCTCAATTTTGTCTTTAAGACTAGATCGAGGTCAAGAGTAAGCCCATTTTCAATAAAAAAAATATATATAAAAGAGCATGTCCTGACTGACTGACTGACTTATTCATCAACGCCGAGCCGTAACCGCTATAGATACAGATCTGAAATTTTGTACACAGGTTCTATGCTCGTCAAAACTACCTACTAAGAAAGGGTTTTGGAAAATTCATCTCCCAAGGGGGTGAAATAAGGGATGAAAGTTTGTATGAAAGTCCTTTGTTTCTTAAGCTAGATTCACACAAATTTGAATTTAAGCTTCTGGTAAAAAATAAAGAAACACGTGTTTAAGCATTTCTTAAAAATCACCCTTCAAGGGGGTGAAAAAGGGAATGATTTTTTTTCCGTATGTTGGTCTATAAGTCCTTCATTTTTAAAGGTAGAATTATAGAAATTGGGTTCCGAGCTCATGGGAAAAAAATTAAAAAGTACGTGTTTAAGAATTTTTAACATTCATCCCCTGAGGGGGTGAAATAAGGGATGAAAGTTTGTATGAAAGTACGTCAGTTTTGAAATTAGGATCTTCAAAATTTCAAAATTTGTGATTAGACTGACGACTAAAAATTAAGTTTTATGTGTCTCGGTTTATAAAAATTCTACACCCTAAGGGGTGAAAAGGGGGATGAAATTGAAACTCCTTCATTTCAAAGTTATATCCACTAAATTTATTATTAAGGCATTAGGGTTGTAATTCTGTGGAACATACATCACTGTTATTGAAATTCCACCCGAAATTCAACCCCTTAAAGAGGGAAATGGGGTGAAAAAGCCTTAAAACCAATAGAGTATCGTATGTATGGTTTATCGGGTCGCTGATTACGAAAACTAAAACAATTTTAAAATCCAATGTGGTGGAAGTGAAATACCATCATCCCCTGGGGATAGGTTTGGGGTGCGATAGGGTTGATATGTCTAAAAATCAATATGGGTGTCGTTTGTATGGTTTATCGGATCGCTGATTACGAAAACTACAACAATTTTGAAATCTAAGGTGATGGACGTGAAATACCATCATCCCCTGATGGGGTTGGGGTGCGATAGGGTTAAAATGTCTAAAAATCAATATGGGTGTCTTTTATATGTTTATATAAGGATAGGGATAGCGGTTAAGCCGGCGTTAAGGATAGGGATAGGAGTAGGGTTAGGGGCAAGGTTAGGGAGAGGGAGAAGGAGAGGAAGTGGGATGGAAGTAGTGGGAGTGGGAGGGGGAGAGGGAAGGGGAGAGGGAGAAACTGCACATTTCCTGAATATCACGCGGGCGAAGCCGCGGGCACAGCTAGTAACAAAATATGAAAATACCGTAGCAGAGATGACAAAAAGTGAAATTAAAATTTTAATCGGCTTAGAAATACGGCCGATATAAGCATTTAAAACTATTAATGACGCGCCTATTAGACAGAGAGATCCGACATGAATAGTGACGTCACAGTTCACTACGGCCATATAAACTCCGTGTTAAATTTCGTTTTGCTGGAAAGAGACAGAAACAAATCATCGCTGGTTTATATCTTTTTTAATTTCATAGTTATTCGAAAAATTGTTTTACTTATCTGTTTATTACATGAATGAGGATAATTTTTATTAAATATAAAAAATTATACATGTTCCCTAGACGAAATAACTGTACTCCATATCTGATTTTGTCATCACACATCCATGATGTTGATAGGTTTCACACCTTCCCTGATTCAGAAACTAATTCGGCTTACATTGCTCGTTGAAGTAAGGATATTGCAATTAACATAACCAAGCCTACCAGCTATGTATGCCGAATAAGTCTTTGAATTCAGTTAGGTGTGATCGTGGCTTAATGTAGCACAAAGCCTACTTAAATATTTTAGTCTAAGTTCACGCCACACGAACAATTTCCATCTGAATTATTGAAGCGTCTATCACTTCTATCAGTCTTACCACATCAAGGCCAGTTCAGTCAATAGCAGTTTCATGTAATAGGCTAGTATTTTTGACATTGAAAATGTCTTTTCGTTCGCATAGTTCGTATAGGCTCCGATTTCACGAAAAAGGGCGATCCCCTTATATCTAAGAGAGTTGTGAAGATATCATATTTAAAAAATGCTCAAAAGACGCGTATTCACGAGAGCTGTAAGGTGTAAAAAGAATTATTCGAGAAAGTCAAAAACGAAAAAAGTTATGGCGGAAATAGTGAAAAAAATATAAATTTTTTTACGAATTTTTGATTTTGGCGCTCGATATTTTGGAAACGAAGAGTGATATCAAAAATTTGAGAAAAACTCCTCTGGACAAGTTAGCTACAATTTGAGTTTAAAGCAAAGACGATCAGGTTAAGGTTTTGCCCCAAAGTTTGCCCTATTGCCTGACCTAACCTTTTTGAAAAAAGTCAAAAAGTCAGAGCGTTATATGTTCGACATATCAGTGAGGCACGAAATCTGTGAATTTTTATTTTGTAAATGTAAGTTGACTCTAGCAGGTCTAAGGAGAAATTGCCCATGGAATTCACGGGCATAATACGTTGCAACTCTATTTAGTTTATTGTGGGAAACAGCTGATTGACCGCAGGTTGTTTATGAATTAAAGATAAGTTTCAGTCCGTTTGGTGCCGGCTAGTACCACCCCATTTCTAACCGTGGGTGTCATAAAAGGCAAGTACGGGATTTTGAACCGGAGAATGAGCAGGAAAGTCTTCCTGTTTTGTGAATGTTTGTTTGTTTATCAAAGATGAAGTTTACTCAGTCGCCAAAATAGGGAACAATAAAGATACGAAAATGCTGGAAGGAGCATTAAAATGTTTTTTTATTTATAGAAATTGGGGGACATTCACACAAAGTCATCTGATCCCAAACTAGACAAAGCCTGCACTATGGATATCATAAAAAGGTAATTTTTTTGGACCTTGAGCACCTATTCCCACCTTGTTATTGAGGTCAAAAGCATTAACTTTTGTTCTACGACTTTGCTAACAACGGTCAAAAATATTTCGACTTCCCATAAAAAGTAACGTAAGTGACCAATAAGTCGAAATTTTTATGTGCGTTGTTAGCAAAGTCGTAGAACAAAAGTTGTTGCTTTTGACCTCACTAACAAGGCATGCATACTCATATCAGGTTCAAATAACTTTGTATTTACATACAGGTAAATAAACCCCAGGTACAGAACAGACACCTGTGTTCGTCACACAAATGTGTGCCATGGGACTCAATTCTTGAAAATCACCGGGTTATAAAATATCACTTTTGAGACTTTAATACTTATTCACATCTGCCCTGATAAACAGTTGAAAGGTAAATCAGAATACATGAAAATTATCAATCAAGGACTGTTTTAACGAATAACAATCTCTACTTTTGAAAAAAAAAAATTCTATGATTTTGAATTTTTTGAGTGATATTTTATCACCCGGTGATATTCAAGAATTGAGTCCCTGGGCGGGAATCGATCCCGCGACAAACAGCGCAGAAGGGAGGACTAACAACTACACCAAAAGGCTTTTCGAATATTCTGATGTATGTTACTTTCCCAATGCAAACCAGCTCCCTCTAGTTGAACTGTCAAATAATGTTGGGGTATTCCCTATTGATTTGTGCTTCCCACGCATGCGCAGAGGTTTATGCTAGATGTTATTCGTAAGTGATTACAAAACAAAAACATTATTCATTCATTCTTCATTCATAAGAGCCACAACCAATCAACACAAGTAAACAAGCGAGACCTAAAATACAAAATGAAACAAAAAGTGGCCATGTTTGAATCGGACTCGCGCACTAAGGGTTCTGTACTATAATACAAATTGTATTAGAAGAAATTTCAGTGTCAGGATCAAAAATATTGTGCTTATTGAAGTGAAAACTTCTTTAGCGGCGCTTAGCACCAGATGTCGCGAAATTTGCAAGTTTTCACTTCTGCAGGCACTCCCGGATTGCAACCCGTCCTTTTTTTAATATGTTGTTATTATTAATTACAATGTACCTTACAATATACTTTCCCTGAGGGGTAGGCAGAGACCACAATCCTCCACATGCTACGATTTTGACATACTTCCCTCACTTCTTGTATTTTCATCTATCCCTTCATACATGCTCGTCGATTTAGGGTACTTTTAACCTGGCCTTATTTAGAACGTCCTGAATTTGATCCTGAATTTTTATGAGGCAAATTTTTTATATTAAAAGTTATGCGCCGCCTCTTTCTCCCAATTTGTTTGACCCATTACGAACGATGCATTTTTTAATAAATGACAGTTTTTAATACGGGGTGTTCATAATAAAAAAGTTTTACGGCTACGACTTCCAAATCAACTTCATGGAAATTTAGTTCAAAGAATGAAACACAGTCGGCGCTGTAAGGTGGCTAGAACAGGGTAACAACTTGTTGAGAGGGAAACTACAAACAGGAATGTATTTCAAGCGCACTACACACGGAACGGATCTACCTGTCGATGGCATTTAACTAAATACATTCTAAATGGTTCGTAGGTAGTTCGAGTTTTTGGAAAGCAGACGCCACTTGCTGTGGTATCCTGCTTTAATATCAAAGTTGGTACTCATATTTATATTACAAGCCAAGATTGCTTAAAGCAATTCAGCAAATAAACAACTTCATTGAATGTACCGACCACAGGAAGAGCATGTAATTTTCCACAATTCAATTGACAAGACGTTATGAAAAATATTTATCATTCGAGAGGAGTCTACTTGATTCAGGGGGCCAATTCTTGAAAGTCACCGGGTGATTTACAGGGACTCAATTCTTGAATATCACCGGATGATAAAATATCACTCAAAAAATTCTAAAATCACAGATTTTTCTTTTCAAAATTGAAGATTGATATTCGTAAAATATGAAGCAGTCCTTGATTGGTAATTTTCATGTATTTTTATTTACCTTACAACAGTTTATCACGGCAAATGTGAATTTTTAAAGTCTCAAAAGTGATATTTTATCACCCGGTAATTTTCAAGAATTGAGTCCTAGACGCCGCCGTTTCGGATCGTGCTATGGCAGCGTAAAAGAAACGGCAAGAAACCACTGCAGCACGGCCTACTCTGAGGTTCGGCTTTTTACAATGTGCTTTTTGAGTTTTGCTGGAAAATCAGAGCACCATACCTCTTTGTCATCAGACACCAGTCTCCCTACACAGCTATGACTTGTATTCACAACACTGCTATGACACTTATTGTAAGCTTGTGGGAGAAATAAACTTGTTTTGATTTGATTGTCATTGATATAAGCTTTTTTACATAACGTTTGCTTTAGGTACTTACTTCTTTCAAAATGCGAAAAGTGATTTTTGATCTGATCTCCCATACAACATCTTATAATAAGGTCCTAATGAAATAGTGAACATAATTTTAGTATGTTACTCAGACCATGAAACTGAACAACTTTCCCCAAGGAACATAGGTCGAAATACGAAAATCAACTTATGACCTCCCATAGAAACTGCGTCAGCTGATAGTGCATTTTTTATGGGAGGTCAAATTTGGATTTTCGTATTTCGACCTAAGTTCCTTGAAAATTGTTCAGTTTCGTGGTCTAAGTAACAAGCCAAAATGACCTTTAAGTACGTACGTTTAAGAGGTTATTTGATTTATTTTTCAACACCTGTCATGATGCGGTCAGACCTCGGTGAACACAATCGGCCATTCACTTCTAATAAAGTTTGCGTTTACAAGAAACATAAAATGGTACCTCGAAGAAATTCAAATCGTCGGCGCTTATTGTCTCGAGCACCGGCAGACATAATAAAATTATAATCGAATTTTAACCATATAGAGAAAAATGTTCTATCACATCTATTTGAAAAGAGCTAGATCGTTCTCTTATTGTTCTTATGTAAATAAATAAACGTACTATTCTAACATATTCATAATTGCATATACTTATTTTCTCATAGAGGGTAATAAAAAGTAGCGTCCACCTCGGGAGCAACACTATTTTAAAGCTCGAGAGACGTACTCGTACTTTGAATCCTTCGTTCCGCTGTGATTTCAAATCAAAACGCTCTTGCCCATAAATAAAAATTGTTCTTTGCTCCCTTGGTAAACAATGTACTATTAAAGGATTTTATAGAATAGCGTGAACTCTATAAGCTTTAAAAATAATAAAGGCTGAAACAAGATTTTAAACTTAATTCTAAATAGCACATTTCTACAACTCTTATATCATCATATCATAGTCGTAAACCGGCCAAAGAAATAAGAAATTGGTTCTTGTTTTTCAACCGTATTAAAGGTCCAGGGAGCTGATTCTTGAATATCAACAGATGATAACATATCACTTATAAGGCTTTCACATTTAAACTTACTGTGATAAACTGTTATAAGGTAAATTATAATTCATGGAGCTTTACAACCAAACCACTTCATATTTAACAAATATCAATCCTCAATTTTTTTATTCCGTCTAATTATTTTTTTAATTTTTGATGATATTTTATCACCTAGTGATATTCAAGAATTGAGTCCCAGTAGTTTTGTTTGTTTTGTTTAACATATTTCCACATTAAGATGATTTGAGGAAGTAAATTCGGTGTTCCTAAATCCGTATACCTGAAAAGTTTTTCCTCTTTATATTTCGTTTTGCTAGAAAGTTTTCCCGTCCGTCTAACAACCAGTGCGGGCTTAAAGAATCAATCAAGTAAGTACTCACTATGTTTCGATGAGTTCACAGTTGAGTAGCAGCTTCCCAGGACCCAGCTCCACCACCGCTACAGTCTGATCATGGTGATAGATCATCCGCAGCGTGTGGTTCCCAACTCTTCGACCCGTATACGGCTTCACTCCAGCCGCTGGCTCTCTTCTCTCCGCATCATCAGACCTGGCACCAACTGTCCCCACCAATCCGGCCAAAGACCACCCCGCCGGGAAACTGAACGCGAATGGTTTAGCTGATGCTGAAGGAGGAGAACTTATCGCAATAAAACAAATAACTAAAACTGAAACTAGGGATTTTATAAGTCCGTCCGCGATTGGTGCGCCTCTTGTGATTGCGTCGCGCGCGCTTCGGAGCGCGCATATAAGTCGTCGCAGCGTCATGTTTATGCGCATGCGTGTAAGTCCATTGCGTGCGGCCGATGCGCGCTCCGAGTGTCGACTGCGGTTAGTAGAGTTCGCGGCACTTTCTTCACGTGACGTCATGCGACCGTGAATTGGCGTGGCAGTGGTGGCCGTTGAGCGGATTTGATGCATCAGGAAGTTTAATGGACTGTTACACTGTCAGTGGTAATCATTTTATGACGTCTTTTTCTAACGTTCGATTATTCTATCACTTGACGACTCGTAAGTGGTACACGGATTCACTTACAGCAGTTGCTAAGCTGATATATTTGTATGGGAAATCAATTAAATTATTTAGGTTACTCTTTCATGGCTAATCTTCTGAACCAGGGAACGGACGGTTACGGTTAACCCAACCGAATGAATCTGTTATTAACCTATTCAAAATCCGGTTAACAGTTATTTCGGTATACCCAATCATTTCGGTTATTCAAACCCTAAGAAAAGGGGTAACCGAAAAGAAACACCGCCACCGCTCACGCAATCCCAGAGTTACCGACATGTTTTTTCTGTTAACCGTAACCTTTTATTTCTGTTAACCGTTTTTAGTGTTAACCTTTTAAAACGGTTAACCTTATGAATGGGTTTTCTATTCCCCGTTCTGAACCGATTTTGTGTTGTGTTTTGTCTTGTGATGTGTGTGTTACACAATATAGCAAAGGATAGGATACTTTTAATTCCAAATATGAATCCTGAAAGGGTTGAAATAAGGGTATTCACGGCTAACCCGCTGTAGTGTTCTTATGTAAAAGAGCCATCAAATGCGCACGAATACCCAAGAGGTTTTTCAAAAGCCATACAGAAATCATCATCATCGTCATCGTCCTATGTTTCTTACAGTAAGTTGTTCAGTTTTTTGGTCTTAGTAGTTGTGGGTTTTGATTGTCACTTCTTTTTTTCCCACCATGGCGCCACATTTGTTTGTGAAGCAATGTAGTTACATCATCATCATCATATCAGCCGAAAGACCTCTACTGCTGGACATAGGCCTCCTCTAAAGATCTCCATGACGACCGGTCCTGCGGTGCTAGCATCCAGGCCACACAAAGTAGACCGACGATCTAGTCAAGGTCGCGGGAAGCCATTTTTAATGAATAAATAAAATGCTTAGTCAAGTCGGTGATATATGAATATTTAAAGGCGTTATTGATTTCTCTACGAAAGAGGATTATTAGCCCTTGAACGGTCGCCCTTGTCGCGTGGCGGTTCGCCTGTCCACGTAGCCATCATACATCGATCACTAAAATTGACTTGGTATTCTGCGGGCGCTGCAAGTTTTCCAACGTCATCGTGTACAAGAAATTTGCAACTTTTTTTATTGTCACCGATATAGTATTTTTACTAAAAATTCCTCTCTACTATCGATTGTCCTGAACTTCTGTCAAAGATTTCAATAAACGCCGCTAGAACCTACGTAATAATGCACTTATGCATCTCCCGTCAGCTTCAACAAGGTACAGGCAAAATACATTTCTTTGGAGAGCTGTAAAAAAATTTAATACTACGAGTATGCGAGACTGTTGATCTAGACCTCTTCAGTACTGGGTATGAATCGGCGAGACGCTTAATTAGTCGTTCATGTCTATTTTAATTTTTTAATGTATTATAAGTGCTGTTGGTCTTCTAAAATTGAATAAATAAATAAAATAAATTGTCAATGGGCTTACTCTTGACTTCGATCTAGTCTTGAAGACAGTGTTGAGGTCACCGATGGAACGAGCTTGCCCAAAAAAAGCGTGACTCGCGACTTGAATAGATTCGGGTTATATGAACTCGGAAACACAGACGCAGGCAGAGAATTCCACTCTTTGGCCATGCGCATTATAAAAGATGTTTCAAAACGCTTTGTGCGAATGTGTGGAATATCAACCAAGTGTAGGTGATATCCTGAACTTTGTTGAGAGACAAGTGACCTATTAGATCCACTATACGCGTTGGTCTGCCAATGCGCAACCTGTCAGGTTCGGTACAGTCGGAGAGAAATGTGGTCGCGACCACAAAATATGTGGTCACACTATCGAAAATGCCAAGAGGATGTAAGGCACACGTGTTGCTTTTTTTACTAAACTTTTTCAAAATAAAGCTAACACCATCATCGAAAACCCCAATTCAATCGATTCAGTGGTTTGTGAGTGAATGGCGGATTAATAAATAGATAAACATACAAACGGACAAAAACTTTCGTTGCTGTTTGTGTCCCGAACAGCAATATTTTTGCAAATATATTGACTTTTTTGCCAGATTGATACTAAAACAAATTTTCAATGTACCTACAGATTTGCCGAGTTTACATGATTGATTGATTTTTACAGCCCCCATGGTCTAGTGGTTAGAGCGCTCGGCTCTCGATCTGTAGGTTCTGGGTTCGATTCCCGGTGGGGACACTGTCAATCAAAAATCTCTTTGTGCGACCTCCCCAGTTTAATTAGGACATTGCAGGATAAATCACCTGATTGTCCGATAATTTTGATTTTTGCGTGCTTCGTAAGGCACGTTAAGCCGTTGTTCCCGACTGCTATCTACAGATATAGTCGTTCAACAATCTAACACCAGGGTTTGTGAGGTCGGTCATTGACCTTGCAACCCACACTAGTGCGGTCAGTTAGCTGTTTTACGTAGACACGATTTACAATTTCACAAAAAAAATTCCAGGTACTAGTTAGGTACATAGCTCTCAATTTTTGATAGGAGCTAATTCTTGAATTTTAAAAAAATTCCATAGAAAATTCAAGAATTGGCTCCTATCAAAAATTGAGAGCTATGTGCCTAACTAGTACCTGGAAAAAATTTAGTACAATTTGGTGAATTTGGCGATATAAGACCATAAGGGACCGGACTACACGACATGAATGAATGAATGATGATTCTCCCTTAGGGCTCCCGCACACGACCGAGAATCGGTGACCGATTTTTTGTCGACATCCCGCTCTGACGTGTTATCACCTGCTTCTTCCCTTCTTGTTCTGGCCGATAATCGCCCACCGATTCTCGGTCGTGTGCGGGAGCCCTTAGTAAAAATAGATTTTGAATTGTGAGTTGCTTGCTACCTAGGTTTCTATTTGCACACAGTTTATAAACAAACAAACATGACACAACGATTCTTTGCGAACATGAGTAATACCTCTCAAGACGAGATGAGTTAACAGATATTCCGCAAACTACGAGAAACCTACTTTCCAAACTGTGCCCATTGGTTTCTTTACATATTCTTAAGTCAATGTAGACGTAATCGTTAAAACAGGCTTGATAAAAGATTAAGATTTGAATGGTTGCCCTTTAAGATTTCCATAATAAAAAAAAGTAAGTTTATATGCCTACATATAATGGGCCCTAAACTTTATAATAAAATACCAAGTGAAATAAAAAACAGTAAGACCGATGTCTCGTTTGTTAATAAACTTAAAAGCATGTTAACGTTGGAAGCATACTACTCAATCCGCGAATTTGACTGTAAACCTGCGAATTTGCTAACCCAAACTCTAAATGGAAATTATGACAAATGTGGCAAATAATTTATAATTTTGAATGAAATTTAATAATATGTTGATTCCATTTCCATTTCTATTATAATTTTTGTATATAATTTGCTGACCTGTAAAATGTAATATTTTATCAATAAATGAATTGAATCGAATATATACAGGTGTGAGGGACAGGTGTCCGCAAACTGACATGCTGAAAGGGCATTAGTGAGGGAAAAATTAAAATAATAGGTCTTTACTTATGAAATTGCCGAAATTGTCTTACAGGTTAATGAGATCATTATTCCTATAATTCTAAAGCTATTTTTTCATTTGTCTTACATTTGAAAGTTGACTTCACGGTTATCAATTTACGCACAAAATAAAGTTTTTATTTTCAGTTCGACATACAAAACAAAGGTTCGAAAATTGTTCGTCTTAAATAGTCCAATTTCATCATTACCAATTGTTATACTTTTTTACAGATAACATTTTTCGAAAATTAAATTTAAGCTTCTGTTAGCTTAATGTCTTCCCATTCATGCTTCAAAAAAATAAATAAGTTGGATATTTAATAAAAAAAAAAATATATAACTGAGTTAACCTAAAATTCGCTATACAAAACGGCAATTTCATAGGTAAAGACCTATTATTAGCGGAACTAATTTATTTGATACCAAAAGTTTTAGCTTTGTGTCGTCGTTGACCCTCTTCACAACCTCAAATTAATTCCTCTCGATTATTATTAGGGCTAGGAGAAAGCGAGAAAGGTCTTTTTTTTCTCTGTCGGAGACCTGTAATCCACCAACGTAACTGAACAACTTTAAATACAGCGTTGAGCGGAAAGGTGAGATAATGCTAAAGGGCCCATGAAACTGATCAACTTTTCCCAAAGAACATAGGTCATAGAACAAAATCAAGTTTTGACCTCCCATAGAAACTGCATTCGCTGATAGCGCGTTTTGTATGGAAGGTCAACTGTGGTCTTTCGTATTTCGACCTATGTTCCTTGTTCAGTTTCATGATCAGATTCAAACCCTTCGATATTATCACACCTTTCCGTTACACGTTGTAGATACAGATCTGACGCGACATCTGACGCGACCTCTGACGCGACATCTGACGCGACATCTGACGTGAGTTTAACATTTTTTACCCATCTAAAAAAGTGCCAAGCGCCGCTAAAGAAGTTTTCACTTTAGAAATATCGGCCTCTATACAAACTGTTCAACTTTATATGGAAACCGATTTTTTCATTTGTTGAAAATTTTTTTTTTTTTTTATCCTCAATGGACTTACTCTTGACCTCGATCTAGTCTTGAAGACAGAGATGAGGTCGACGATGGAACGAGCTTGCCCAGTAGAAGCCTATTCACTCGCGACTTGAATAGATTCGGGTTATATGAACTCGGGAACACAGACGCAGGCAGAGAATTCCACTCTTTAGCTGTGCGCATTATAAAAGATGTTTCAAAGCGTTTTGTGCGGATGTGCGGAATATCAACCAAGTATGGGTGATATCCTGCGGTGCGTCTGGACTCCCGATGGTAGAAGGGAGATGGTGGAATAAGCTCGTGGAGCTCTGAAATTTACTGAAAGTTGTTCAGTTACGTTGACTGATCATGCCCTTTCAGTATGCGGAAACATGTCCCGAACACTGTATATTTATTAAACACAGTTCAATCAACCTTTTTCCATGTGAATATAATACAATTTTATGCAATTAATACAAGAAACAATAATAACTCTTATGATATAATCGATCAGTCAGGGTATGTTGATTGAGAAAAATCCTATTGTTAAAAGGTCTATATTGTTTAATCATTTTATTGTGATTGATTGAAATTATGTGTGACTTTGTGCAGTTATTCAGTTAGTCATCGTGTAGAATAAACAAAGATGCCAACCCATCTCTACCCAAGTACTATTATGAATTCTGTGCCATGGGTGTCGTAAGAGGCGACTAAAGAATTATGAAACGGAAGATGGGCATTTTAAGGTAAAATTTTTTGAGTAACATTGTGCACCTTACCAAAATAGTAATAGAGCGTTTGAGTTTTAAAAAATTGAATACGATTTCAAACTTTCAAAACAGATTTATTGCCAGTTAAAGCGTCTGTAAAGTTAAAACTCCGGTAAATCTGTTGGTGGCTTTTCTGTTTTTGTTAAAGAAAGTATTAGAAAGAGTTTTAAAGGAGCCTTAACTTTAAAGACGCTTTGTGAAACCGGTTGTTAGTCAGACTAGTCGATGGTTCGTCTACCTTTTTTTAATGCTGGTGGGCTTACTCTTGACCTCGTCTAGAGCCTTGAGGGCAGAGATGAGCTTGAAGATGGAAATAGCTTGCCCAGAATAAGCCTATTCACTCGCGAGTCGCGACTCGAATAGATTCGGGTTACGAACTCGGGAACACAGACGCAAGTAGAGAATTCCAGTTCTTAACTGTGCGCATTATAAATGATATTTCAAGGTGCGAATGTGTGTAATATCAACCAATTGTGAATGATATCCTGTGGTCCGTCTGGACTCCCGATGGTAGAAGGGGGATGGCGGGATAAGCTCATAAAGCTCCTGGGTACACTCTCCGAAGTACTCACTACCTTAAAATGACTGTACGATTACTAAACTTAAGCATGGGGTCCCATTCCGTACTACGGTTTTTCCGACGGAGTAAATAGCCCGAATTCATTTGGCCCTTTTGTTTCTAATAATTAAACTAAATTTTACTACTAGGTTGGTAGGTAAAGGTGTAAACTATGACATTAATTCAATTTTAACATCCAGATATCAATTTATTCTAAGAAAATACCTTATGGAAAAAATAGCCCGAACAATTTTCGGCACAAATTCGTTCTATGACGTGAGGCATCTGTACTAGTATAGTATTATATTATCTGTGACTTTAGAGGCTACCTGCCGTCAACTAGCGCCTTCATCAGTTAAAAAAACATTACTCGCTAAATACGAAAATTATCGAAAATCTGTAACGACGGATTGATGTAACCCCTAGTTTATTTCAGACACAAAAAGTGCGAAAAACGGCCTCTTACAGCAGTTTTTGTATCTGTAACTACAGTAAACTTTAGCCCCTTATGGTGGTTGCTGAGCAGAGGTGCTGGCACTTTGAGAAATAAATTTATGGCGTCATAAATACAAAACATTTAATAAGGATTCTTTGTTTGGCGGCAATTTGGGGTAGTTCTATATTTTATTATCCATCACATCACACCTTAGCTTATCGTCAATAGCTTTGTATTGCAAAAGTGCCAAAAACGGCCATTTTTAGCACTTTACCAATACAAAGCTATAAATGATAAGCTAAGCTATAATGTTATGGGTTCCCCATAACTACCCCATATTGCCGCCAAACGAACAATACTAATGAAAGGTTTTGTATTTGCGACGCAATAAATTTATTTGTAAAAGTAAGGTGCTGCCACTCAGCAACCACCTTAAGCCTGAGGATGGTCTTCAGCGTTTTTAACATATAAACAATACGATTACTCACACAAGCTGCAAGACTGCAGTGTCTACACAATACCTAACGATGGATTGTTCCCAAAATTAGTCACACAAATTGTGCCGGTGTTATGGTGAAATTAAAACAATACACTTTGTCTCGAGTTTTTATTGGCCGTCAATTACGGTAGTATGAATCCAATCAACAACGTGTGCAGTGAGAGGCCAGGCGGCCAATGGAGAGTGACCATCGCCGCGGGCGACTGCTAGTATAGCACCACGCTTGCATACCACTGGACCACCCCAACTAAACTGAAGAAAAAAAACCAATTGAAAAATCTTATTTTTTCATTACGCCGGTTATCTTAAGCTGGTTCAGGGAGCCTATTCTTGAATATCACCGGGTGATAAAATATCACTTTTGAGACTTTAAAAATTCAAATTCACCCTAATAAACTTAAATTTCAAATAAAAAAGAATAAAAATTAACAATTGTACACTAGTGTATATTTACCGAATATCAATCTTCACTTTTGAAGATAGAAATGTGATTTTGAATTTTTATGAGTAATATTTTATCACCCGGCGATATTCAAGAATTGGGCTCCTGTCCATGAAACTGAACAATTTTTCCTAAGGAACATAGGTCGAAATACGAAAATCGACTTCCCATACAAACTACATCAGCTGATAGTACATTCTGTATGGGAGCTCGAAATAGTTTTTTTCGGTTTTCGACCTATTGTTACTTGAGAAAAGTTGTTCAGATTCATGGGCAGAAACGCCTCTTAAAATATCCGAGGTAAAAAAATATAACGTTGTATTAATTTTACTGCTACGAAGCGCCATCTGTTGCTGAATAGCAGTACCAAACTTGGAACTATGTCACCTTATTGTAAAGTAAAAGTAGTTATACGAAAATTGGTTTGGTAAAAACACAGTTCGTAGAAAATTGTGCTTTAGTTTTATTTGAGACGCATTTTTAAAAAGATAGATCACGATAGATTATTCTCATTTTGACAAAGTTCCATTTGAAGTACTACTAAATGACAATAGATGTCACTACCGTATCGAAACTCTTGAAACATTGACAATGTTCACATACCTGAGATATGGCCTCAAGGTGTTTAGTAACCATACATATTTCTGTAGTATCATGGCTAATATTATAATGTGTGGCACAATCGTGTGTAGACAAGAACATGGCATCGAAAGCAGTCGGCAGCATCGTATCGTTCTTCGCGTGAGTCTGAAAGAGTGTTTTAATTCCACTACTCGATACAAGGTAGCGCTATTATAAAAAAATATCGTCACCTAATATTTCATAGGTCGAAAATTCGTAATTTACCTGCGTGTAAAATATTTGGAACTTTTTACAAATGTTATTAATATATATATATGTTGAAATGAAAGTATATACATTGCACGTCATAATCTCTTACACTTACCTTTTTATAAGACCATCCATAGACCGTGACATCTATTCCATTTTTGATAGTAT
Organism: Athrips mouffetella; assembly: GCA_947532105.1. NCBI lineage: Eukaryota > Metazoa > Arthropoda > Insecta > Lepidoptera > Gelechiidae > Athrips > Athrips mouffetella. The sequence goes on from OX383972.1 coordinate 1,583,511, forward strand.
CCACGATAATAACGTCGCCAACCTTTACCGCTGGCTCTATTCTCATAAGCGCTACATCGGGCATTATTTTACCTAAAATATAGTATGATTTTACCCAAAAAGTTGTCAAAGTTTTCATACAAAATTGGACGATTTTATGAATTTCCAAAATTAAATACTCAATTAAGTTGTTCATCATCATTACAAATATTTTTTCGTGCTTTTTATCGTTACTGAAACACCCTGTATAGTCCGTTTCACGAGTCAATGCCAACGCTTACCAACACATTTTGCAGCCATAGAACCAGAAAAACCACCACGAACCAGAAGAATCAGAGTATATTTGACGGAAAAAATAAAATTGTTTTACAAACTTTTTTTTTCTGACAGCTTTAAGGCGGTTGCCGGGTGGCAGCACCTTGCTTTTAGAAATAAATTTATTGCGTCGCAAATACAAAACTTTTCAGTAGTATTGTTCGTTTGGCGGCAATATAGGGTAGTTAAATATGTTATAACCCATGACATCATAGCTTAGCTTATCATTTATAGCTTTGTATTGGTAAAGTGCTAAAAGTGGCCGTTTTTGGCAGTTTTACAATACAAAGCTATTCACGATAAGCTAAGATGTGATGTGATGGATAATAAAATATAGAACTACCCCAAATTGCCGCCAATCAAACAATCCTTATTAAATGTTTTGTATTTATGACGCAATAAATTTATTTCTCAAAGTGGCAGCACTTCTGCTCAGCAACCACCTTAACTGATTACCATGGAGCACAAATAGTACTATTGATCATGGAGCACAAATAGCCTTGATATAGCTACAAAATGTGTTGGTAAGCTTTGGCATTGACTCGTGGAACGGATTGTAAGCTATAGTGCGCAATTAAATTATCAACCTCCTCCGTGATCTAGTTCGGAGATACTGGGTTCGATTCACGATGGGCACACTATCAAACAATAAATCCCTTTGTGCGACCTCCCCAGTTTGGTTAAGACATTGTCAGAAAAGTTAGATGATTCCATGCTTCGGAAGGCACGTTAAGCCATTGGTCCCGACTACTATGTACGGATTTCAGAGGCCTTTGGCGGCTCAACAACTCTGACACCAGGGTTTGTGAGGTCGGTCATCGACCTTGCAACCCTCACGATATGATGATGAACTACAGGGTCAATCTAAATCATTCGACTAATTTTTAGGGTGAGTTCAGACCATGAAAATGAACAACTTTCCCCAAGGAACATGGGTCCGGAAACGAAAAAAATTTTTCGACCTCCCATACTAAATGCGCGCTCGGATAGGGAGGTCGAAAATTTTTTTTCGTTTCCGGATCTGAACTCACCCTAAAAATTTGTGGAATGATTTAGATTTCAGCCTGTATAGTATTATAGTATAGTAAGTATACAAGGTTTATTTCTTTGGACCTGATATGAGCAATACCTTGTTAGGTCAAAAGCAACAATTTTTGTTCTACGACTTTGCTAACAATGGTAAAAAAAAATCTAGTTCTCATAACGTAACGTAAGTGACCAATACATTTTGTATGGGAAGTTAAAATTTTTATGTGCGTTGTTAGCAAAGACGTAGATAAAAAGTTGTTGCTTTTGACCTTACTAACAAGGTAGGCATACTCATATCAGGTCCAAAAAATAACCTGGTATACAGGGTGTAAGGAAAAGTACCGATTTCCTTTTAACCACATGTTCTATAAATAGAACAATAAGCATGTTTAAAAAATAAAACAAGAATTAAAAAAAACAGAAATAAAAAAAATATATTAAAATTTAATTGTGTCAACCCTCGCCAAACTCGCGGCGGGCATGTAGGTACCTATTTTACTTGTTTACAATTCGTGCGCCGCACCGGGGAGGAGGAGCGCGTTGTGATTCTTAGAATAGGGTTGGCAACTTGAACTTTTTTTTCATAAGAAATATTTTATTTTTATGTTATTTTTTATTATCAATATGTTTAATGTACTTTATTCTACCTAAACAACATGTGGTTAAAAGGAAATCGGTACTTTTCCTAACACTAAAAACCACTTACCTTCTCTATCTCTAATGTCATGTTTTACGTCGCTAGGGTGTACATGGACTTCAGTAACATTGTGGATGGAGCCATCTATGAGCGGATTGGTGGCGTTCAGGATTACCGTGTACACGCTTTTTTCTGTCGAGTTTTTCCTAAAAGTCGAAGTTAAAATTACAGGCACATGACACATTTGAATCTTTATGGAAGGTGTGATAAATGATAATACTAAAGGGTGTAAATCTGCCCATGAAACTGAACAACTTTTCCCAAGGAACATCGTTCGAAATAAGAAAAAAAATTCGACCTCCCATACAAAATGTGCTGTCAACTAATGCAGTTTGTATGGGAAGATTGTTTATATACTTATACCTATAGATTCCGGAGGGTAGGCATCTAGCCCATGCATCTCGCATATATGTTTATAGTTTGACATTTTAACAAAGAATGTTCATTAAGGTTGCGTTCCGAATCGGGTAAAAATTACCCTGACAGCAGGATAGCGTTATATAACGTCCATAGGTGTGGTCGAGACATACTGCTGTCAAAGCATTTACTTATATATATGTCAAAGGGTAATTATTACCGTTTTAGAACTCACTCTAGAATACTCGAAACAATTCCTATTGGCTGCGCGCCATTAGGTATAAATAAAACTCACGATTCTCCTCGTAGATTTTTCAACAAATTAACACAGCTAGCGGCCGTGAGCACCCAATGAGGAGAAAGCACCGTCCCGGAGCAAGTTTGCGCGGTAACATTTGACAGACTTTCAAATATGGCCGCCAACATTGGAGACTGAGGCACGTTCGTTTCATTATCTTCTTCTTTGTTACTTTTCTCTACTGCATATTCAAAATTTTCTAATTGTTCTACATCAATAGATTCTGAACCTGAATTCGAACTTTGTATAACCTTATTGTCCAGAATTTCATCAGATTCGTTAAAGTTTTTTCCTGTATGGTTAGAAGATTTATTGTTTTTTTCATTTGTAAGCCATTTTGGCACCATTAGTACTTGAAGTTCTCTACTAATTATTTGAAGCAAAGGGTCCGTAATGGTATAGTCACATCTGTTTACACCAGAATATTCCGTATGCGTTAGTAGTACGGTTTCTAATGTTTTGTTCAAGATGTTATCTGAAAAAGAAAACATACCTACTACAAAGAATATATAATATTACGCTAAATCTGTAGAAATGCCTTTTGACACATCACTAAAAATATTTATCGTAGGTATATTTTTTCACGTACACACAAGTTGTTAAAGGCATATAAAAAATCCTATTTAAATAAATATGAAAATATCAAGACAAAACCTTCGTGGACGGCAATTACCCGCAACTCCGCAAGGCAATGACTCAGACCGCCACGCTATCACCGAGCCAGTGCTCGAGTATCAGTGGATAAGGAACGGTCAAGAGCAGTTAAACCTTGACACTTGCAATTTTCTTGGTTTTTTAAAATAGGATTTTTTATAAAAAAAAATGTGTTCTTTCATCTGAGACACCCTTTAAGCTATGTCACGCAATTAAATTAAAACCCTGTATAGAAATACAAAGATCTATTGGCAGGTGGACAAAACCGGAACTAACGCTACTGTCCTGGGAACCGGGCTCGGAATCGGTTGAAAAAGCAGCTTTGTAATATTAAACCAGCAATATTTGTACAATCATCATATCAGCCGAAAGACGTCTACTGCTGGACATAGGCCCAACATAAGTACACCCAACAGCAAGTCAGTAGAAACACTTTGTAATAGAGTTGCAAATGTTTCCACTGACGCGCTGTCGACCGTCATACACAACGTATCACGGAAAGGTGTGATAATACTGAAGGATGTGTATCTTGTCCATAAAACTGAACAACTTTCCTCAAAAAAATAATAAAATCCATTTTTGATCTCGGATAAAAACTGCATCAGCTGATAATTTTGGATCTAATTTGGTTTTTCGTGTTTCGACCTCTGTTCCTTGGGAAAATTGTTCAGTTTCTTGGGCAGATTCCTCTTTAGTATTACCACACCTTTCCGTACATGTACAGTGTGAAATTTGTAGTCGCTTTCTGGAATAAGGCTAGGCTAAACGACTACATCATTGACAGGGGCCGGAACCAACGGCTTAACGTGCCTTCCGAAGCACAGAAACGCACTAGCTCTTGTGCCTATACCGGTCACCCATACCGGTTGTGACCACGGCCAAGTTGCTTAATTTTCATAATCGGAAAGAAAGAGCAGTTACCCCTCTTCACACCCCGGACACGTCTTACTACAAAAAAGTTAGACATCTGTTGAACACTTGATTAAATAAATGGTGCAGCAGCACTGCACTTACTTTCTCGCAATACTCAAGGAAAAACTATCAACCGCAAACTTAAATTTGTAATACCATACACATAGTATGGAGATACAAACTTTTATTTACGTTTTTCAAAAAAAAATTATCGAATGAAATATACAGATCAATTCAGAATTCAAATTGTCAAACATTAAAACCTCCGTGCATTAAAACAAACAAACCTCAAACGATTTCGAGTAAATCACCATGTTTGACTTTTAGTAGTACTGGAACACCCTTTATATGAATTTTCACAGATCAATGGATACTACCGTAGGATACTTGCATGGAGATTTTTTTGATTTCCCAACACATGTTCCTTATGGATAAATGTTCAGTTTAGTCTACTGTGCTTTCAGTTTTTGGTACACCCCGTGTACTAAATTTTATTCAAAAAAATCATAAAGAATATCCAGTTCGGTAGACAACCAATCCAGGATTAATATTATAGAAGATTTTAAGAAACTCAATGGAACCAATTTTCGGTACATCACTTATTTACGATTTGGTGGCACAGGAACACCCCTTATATGAAATTACACAGATCAATTGATACTGGCGCAAGATATCTTACATAGAGAGGCTTGGTCATGCTAAGTTTCATCAAGATTCTATGAGCCGTTTTTGAGAAAATTTCAATTTTTCATTTTCGTTGTATGACAGCTACCCTCAAAATGAGAGCCAGCAAGAAACCACTTAGAACCCTTCGATGGATTTGCATAAAACTCCTAAATTCAAAATATGGTGTCAATCGGACCAATCGTTTAGCCGCTAGGCCACAGCGTGACGGACAGACCGACCGACGACGGACCGACCGACGAACGGACATTTTTGGGAGACTTGTTTTTTATGATGTATAAGTGATATAGAACACATTTTTGAGAAAATTAAAAAAACTTTTTTTTTCACGAATACAATACCTTTCTAGCTCCGCTCGAAAGTAAAAAATAGTACCAAATAACTCTATGTCATTGATGCGCAGAAGTCAAAAATTACTTATTTTCTTATGACTTGACTTCTGCGCATCAACCGACATAGCCAGTTATTTTGTGCGCATTTTTTTAATCAAGTGTTCAACGGATTCTAACTTTTTTGTAGTAAGACCCTTACATACATCGAGCGCGAGTTTGAAATTGGAAGGTCGCGTAGACTCGCATATTCAGTACAAAAGACCCTCTGAAGGACCACGAGAATCTCGCGGGCGGGTGCGCGCGGGGTAGATTACAAGGGGGGTGTCCGTTCTGTATGATAGTACGGTCAACCGCTTGTCGGTAGAAACTTTTTCAACTCTATTACCACGCTATAAGGTCCGAAAGTGTTTCTACCGATGTGCGGCCGTGTGTACTATTACTTTATTCTGTGCCCTCGGTCACAAGCGCTAGATACAGACACAAACTTAGATATAAAACATATTTACCTGGTAGGTGATCCAATAGAAATATAATCACAATCGATCCCGCCATCGGAAACTAAGAACAAAGTGGTGCGCCGCCGCCTGCGCTATCGTAGCGAAGTGACTTGTTTGTGAACCGTTTTACAAACAATACTATCGAGCGCGTGCGAATGTGACGTTGCGATCTTATCGCCGATTTCCTATTCGCAGACACCATGATCTTCATATATCGTGCGGATTGTAAGATCGATAACTGATCTCAGAAACCCTGGTGTCAGAGTTATAATAAAATAAATAAATAATAGGTCTTTAACTATGAAATTGCCGAAATTTTCTTACAGATTAATGAGATCGTAATTCCTATAATACTAATGCAATTTTTTTCATTCGTCTTATATTTGAAAGTTAACTTCAAGGTTGTTAATTTACGCATAAAATAAAGTTTTTATTTTTAGTTTGATATATAAAGTTTAAGGTTCGAAAATTGTTCGTCTTAATTGTCGTCCGATTTCATCATTAGATTTGTTATATTTTTTTACAGATAATATTTTTCGAAAATCAAATTTAAGCTTCTGTTAGCTTAATGTCTTCCCAATAATGCTTAAAAAAATAAAAAAGATTGGATTTATAATTCCTAAGAAAAATGCAAAAATGTTAGTGCTGAAAATTGAGTTTACCTAAAATTCGCCATACAAAACGGCAATTTCATAGGTAAAGACCTAATATTGGGGACATTTCACACAAGGCCATCTGATCCCAAACTATATAGGCAAAGCCTGTCAGAGACCACAAAGCAAAGGGTATCAGAGACTGATATACACACATAAATAGAAAAATAACACCTAATTACAGACCAAACACTTTTGTTCATCACACAAATGTATCGAACCCGCGGCCCACGGCGTGATAGGCAGGCACACTAGCAACCACACCAACGGGCTTGTCAAAGTTGTTGAGAGTCCAAAGGTCTTCTAACATGGCTCATTAAGGGCTATACCTCGTCCGCGTTAAGAATTAAATTTCATTGATGCAAATGCAGGACAAAGATGTATTCACAATGGAGTTAAAAAGCAAAGAAAATGGTTTCTTTACTTTAAATTTTTTGATGTTTTTAGGTAACACACAAAGGAAACAACCGCTTCTTTCGAAGGTTTAATTCAGTTAGTCATTGTGCATTTGACTTTGTAATTTTAAGCGACCCGATTGGTTACGGGGCTTGGCTAGCAGCGGCGAAAAGCGATGAATCACTGCATTCTTAAGGGGCTACCTGCCGTCCACTAGCGCCCCCACCAGTTAAAAAAATATTACTTGCTAAATACGAAACTTATAAAAAATCCGGAAAAACAGATTGAAGTAAAGGTATTCTGATAAATATAGTTCACTGCTGTACATCTGTACAAAAACAAAAACACAAAAACTGCGAAAAACGGCAACTTTTAGCAGTTTTTGTATATGTAACTACAGTGAACTTAATTTTACAGAGTTAATAAGTACCTTTACTTCAATCTGTCTTTCCGGATTTTCGATAGGTATTGTATTTAGCTAATAATATTTTTTTAACAGATGGGGGCGCTCTGAAACTAGCCTTACCTAGTTGACCTATAGCTCGATTTTTTTGCGCATTAGTGACATGCGGAGAGCCAATGAACACTTCGCACTCCTTACCCCACCTGTCCCCGCGCACTCCGCGACTCATTTCATAAACACAAATAAATAAATTCAAATGGCTGTGTAAAAAAAAAAAACTTTATTCAATAAGTAAGTATTTTTTTTATATTTACAAATTTACATTCACAACCTTTTTACAAAAACAATCACACAACACTCTACAGGGTGCAGGGTGTATACAGCGACAAGTATGTGTTGGCAGGTGGACAAAATCGGAACTAACTCCGCTGCCTGGGTACGTCTATGCTATCAGCTGATGCAGTTTCAATGGTAGTTCAATATTTTATTTTCGTATTTCGACCTACGACCTATGTTCCTGACAGTAAGTTGTTCAGTTTTGAAAAACACATAAAAAGAGCGCGTGGGTTTTTATTATCGTTTCTTTTATTCCCACCATGGCGCCACTTTGTTTGTGAAGCGATGTAGTCTAACTGACATCAATATCCAACAATTAATAAATGATTTTGAGTTTTAATTTTGTAGCCCGAGCAAGATACTCAAAGAAAAGTAGTTGATTAGGACACTTGATTAGGACACAACCAAAATTAATATCTTTCATCAGCAAAACAACTAAATTTAAAGAAAGTTAAAAATGCATATTTTTAAATGCATTCAATAATTGAATCACAATCGCGTAGATCTTTTTTATTAGCTTAATATGTTATAGTTGAAATTTGTGCCGAATCAAATTATTAATATCACCTTTTTTGTGTTGTAATTACATAATACAGGTACAGTCTAGAGCAGGTGAAGCTTGACACTCGCAGTACTACTTTAGTTCTTACGGCTTTGAAAGTACCAACGGTACAGTCAGCGACAGGTCAAGCTTGACAATCGCAGTGCGACTCTAGCCCGTATGTCTATTGAAATAAGAACGTTACAAAGTACAATGTGTCAAGCTTGACGTGCTCTTGGCCGTACAACTGGCGTCACACACGGTAAGATGCTGTATAATTAAATTTTAAGATATCTTCAATAAATTAATAAATGATATCATACATATAAAGAAGGTCCTCGATTATTGATCTTGCAACCCACAAGATATGATGATGGTTGATGATAAATATTATGCCATATATAAAGTTTACGGAAAAACCTGTGTATGGTAGAGTTATGATGCTATACTGTAAAAAAAACTGTTTGAATGAAAATTCTTAGGTATTTTTCAAAAAAAAAAATTAAAATATCTTAGCCGTGTGTGACGCTCTCTTATATGGTTAAAACCAAATATTGGTCTATGACTTTGACAAGAAAATCCTATTTGGAAAGTGTGTATTACTTATTATAAATACAGGGTCCTAATTAAATAGTCAACGTAATTTTAGCATATTTTGGGAAACTTGGTCGAAATACGGAACAACAAATTTGACCTCATATACAAAATGCGCTATCAGCTGGTGCAGTTTGTATGGGAGGTCAAAAATTGATTTTCGTATTTGGACCTATGTTCCTTGGGGATAAGTTTCGTAGTCTGACTAACATACTAAAATTATGATCACTATTTTATTAGGACCTTATATATTCTTTATTTGAACCGACCAATCAGCGATACTCAAATGCTATTTTAAACAAATAAATTATAATTAATATGTTAATAAGTCACTTTGTGAGATTAATTTATTTACATAACAATTTGAAATGACTAGAAAAACAGTATTTCTAGAACGTTCATAATGTCTACAAACTCATAATGGCTACCTCCCGCGGCGCCCCCATCAGTTAAAAAAAATAAAAATACAAAACTTATCTCTAACTCTCTAAATACAAAACTTATCGGCAATCCGGAAAGACAGATTGATGTAAAGGTTTATTTAGAACCTGTTTACTCTGTAAAATAATAGTCGTTTTTACAACAAGTGCACAAAACCATTCATCCGAGACTTTTAGCAGCCCGAGCCGAAGGCGAGGGCTGATAGTAATGTCGAGGATAAAATGGTTTTGTGGACGAGTTATAAACTCTGCTTTTCACTTTGATTGCGAGGAAATAAAACGTAAAAGTACTCTCTAAATGTAACTGAAGAATGAGTTGTTCTGCTTTAGTGAAGAATATGTTGACGCGTGGGGGGAGCACAGGCCCGCGCGCAGGGCGTACACCACCGCGATTACTTGCATGCCCGCGGTGCACAAAATTAGATTTTGTGCAGCCTATATCCTGCACAAAAAAGCACTTTCAGTGCATGAAAAGTGAAAAGTTCAGTGTAGTTACAGATACGAAAACTGATAAAAGTGGCCGTTTTTCGCACTTTTTGTATCTGTTACTGCAGTGAACTATATTTTACAGATTTTATAGGTTCTAAATAAACTAGGGTACCTTTACTTCAATCTGTCTTTCCGGATTTCCGATAAGTTTTGTAATTAGCGAGTAATATTTTTTAACTGATGGGGGCCGCTAGTGGACGGTGGGTAGACCCTTAACATAAAAGTACAAATTTTGTTTTATTTTGAATCCAAAAAGACACTTATTTACAATTGTTACAAAATATTTTTGTCATTATTGGCACAGTTTTTTTGGTCAAACTTAAAATAAAATGCATTTATTTTACACTAAAATACAGCTCCACAGATTAGATAATAGTTAACTGATGTTTACAGATCCGTCATTCCCTGGTGGGGTGCCGACAAATTTCCACCTTCAGTTTAGAGCATAAAGTCCATAATTGCAATGTACCGCTTAGAACACGTTTTTGAATGACTGGGAGCTCCCTCTAGAACTCCAGCAAAAACGCATGGTATTTTGGAGGGGATTATTTACCAGTCACCACGCTTTTAAACGTTGCGGCTGGCCACCGCTGTTGTTGGTGACCGCAGTATGTAAGATGGTACTGGTAGATGCTGCTGCCCATCCTCCAGTTTACAAGCCCAGATGACTTGGTATGGTGTTACCCTACACTATTAGACGAGCAATATTTATATTTGTAACCGGTTTGTCGAAAGCTCTAATGATTTCGATTAAATTTACTACACGGGGTTTTCGGTGGCGAAAAAATCGTTCCAGCTAAGTCTCAATTTGGGAAAATTCTTTTTCAGCTATTTTTAAATTATTTCTTCGTAAAATTAAAATATCGCGTTTCAGGACCCTACAGCGCCATCTGTTGGTGTTCTTGGCTAAAATTATATTATTTATTTATTATTACAATTTCGAATCAGAATGATGCAACCGCGTCAACAAAACATCAGAACCACGCACGAAGTTAGGCTCAGAACTAGAGATTTTGGAAGGATCACGTACCGGTTTCTTAATGTCCAAGCATTTCTCAGAATGTCTAGGTAATTCGCTGAGCGACTTGCGATCGCAAAATATCCAGTTGAATGTTCCTTTAACTTCGTTCTCCAATTCGTTAGTACGCATGTCGTTTCGCAATGCATTCAGCTCGGAAGGACTGAATTTTGTAACACTGTAAATAATAATACAGGCTGTACGGAAAAGTACCGATTTCCTTTTAACCACATGTTCTATAAGTAGAATAAAGAACAATAAGCATGTTTCAATAATAATAAAAAAAAATTATTAAAATTAATATTAAAATTTATTTGTGTCAACCCTCACCAGACTCAAGAATATCGCACCGATAAGCGTGAGTATTTGCCTCAAGTTTCGTCCTTAGTAGTCCTTACGTAGTTTACTATCTCCTATTTCTGTTGCACGTTAGTGAATGAAGTTCTTTAGTGAATGGCCGCGGATGCGCGTTGCGATTCTTAGAATAGGGTTGGCAACTTTAACTTCTTTTTTTCATAGCAAGTATTTTATTTTTATGCTTTTTAGGGTTCCGTACCTCAAAAGAAAAAAACGGAACCCTTATAGGATCACTTTGTTGTCCGTCTGTCTGTTTGTCTGTCAAGACCCTTTACCTCACGAACGGGTTAAGGTATCAGGTTGAAATTAATACCATATATTAGGATCCATGAACCACACAAGATCTGAAAATTTCAATTTTTTACAACGACGCAATCAAAAGTTATGGCATTTTATGTCCTATCTCCATACATTTATTCAAAAATGAAAAACCTACAGGGTACTTCCCGTTGACCTAAAATTATGAAATTTGGCAAGAAGCTAGGTCTCACGGTACAAATAATGGGAAAAGTCTGAAATCATTAAATATTACAACTTTTCTCACAACTAATGGTAACCAATTGTGGTGAACTCCCGTTTCAAGAACATTCATATAAGAGAGGGGTCAAGTTGGATGGTTGCTGAGGCGATTATTGTTTTAGTTCTATTTAAAAAAGGGAACACTTACAAACTTGAAAAATGGTATGTTTATAGGGCATAGGCTATAAAATAACAACAAATAATAAAATTTGGTCAAGCGCGTGTCGGACTCAAAAAATCTAGCACAATAACTTACTGAAATTTCAACTAATACAATTATGTTTATGTGGTGGTACGGAACCCTCAGTGCGCGAGTCCGACTCGCACTTGGCCGGTTTTTTATAATTAATATGTTTTATGTACTTTATTCTACTTACACAAAATGTGTTCAAAAGGAAATCGGTACTTTTCCTTACACCCCGTATATTTTAGCGGAACGGTTCGGACCTAATGTGGTGAAAGTAGATGCTTAGTATAGTAGCACACTTTTTGTTAGAGGCTTTTTCGAAGAAGTATAAGAAATCCCTAAATGAAACCGATTTTGAGTTCAAAATTATGTCATGCCAGAAGATACATGAACAGAACCCTCTATAGTGCAAGAAAAACTTATAAAGACCAAAATAAACTAAGGTCGCCCACCCACTTTAAGAGATAATGAGACGCAAGTTAGGCCAGGGAAATTATTATTTGACCTGGAAGTAATTAAGTATAGCTGTTTTATCTCGGATTCTTGTTAAACAAGTAATCTCTCCAATAAATGTATAATTATTAAAATCGTATGATCTCGGGAACATATATTTATATTTTTTATTTATACTAAAGCATTGTTAGAACATAGAACTATAATCATAGGTAATTTACCTAAAAATTAAAATGTTTTCCCATTGGAATTGCTGAAATTCGGAGTTTCAGGTAATAAGTTAACTCGAAATTGCACATAAAGGATAATATGTAATGGAAGTAAGTTTAATGTTTTACTTCTTAAATATTATTATAAATACATTTTATACAAAATTAAAATGTCAACTGTAATGATAAACTTTATTTTTGAATTTTTCGGTTTAAAATGTATTTTTCGTCATTTTCCCTATATTTTTTTTCTTTAATACTATTTTACAAATATGTATTGAAACTTAATTTTGTCAATAATAATAAAAAAATCACATTTATATTTACTTCAAACCCACTCATATAAAAGATTCTAAATACCCTGGCCTAAGTAGGAAAAAACTTAATATTGTAATCGAATATGCAAATATTAACGGCTTGCGACCGGGTGTACCTATATCTATCTACTTTTTATACGTGCAAGTGTTAAAAATCTTAACATATTTTGTTTTCTCGTGATTTACGTGACACCTATACATATACACAACAATATTTTCTTTTTTTTTTATCCATTTTTATCTCCGTAGCCGTGCGTATAGCGCGTGGTATGCGTGACATTCAACTGCCTTAGTTAAACCCTAAGAGCTATCCTATATTTAATATTTTGGAGAAAAAATTCATATCAGGCCAAATTTTTGTAAACGGCTTTTAAATGCAATTTTAAGAGACTATATTTTTGAATCCACCCAAATTTCAAACTGAAAGGTACAATTTCAATTTCTGGAGGTGTCAATTTCCATATTTTTTTTTGTTGGATTTAGTACACTATATGTTAAGGGACGTTAATGAAACAAAAGCATTGAAGAACTAATGCAACTTTGAGATTTACGTAATTTTTTAGGGTTCCGATACCAAAATGGTAAAAAAAAGGAACCCTTATGGTGCCGCTCTGTCTGTCCGTCTGTCTGTCACACCTCTATATCTCAGCAACCACTTACGCTATCGAGCTGAAATTTGGAATAGTTTTAGAATATAGTTGCCCAACTTAATTGCACATGAAAATGTTTTGAAAAAAGTATGATTATTAATGTAAAGGGGGCCAAAATAGGGGGGGCCAAATTTCAAATTGTCGCTACTAGGTCGAGTGGGGTATCATATGAAAGGGCTTTACTTGTACATTTTAAAATATATTTTTGTATTTTTTTAAGTTTCTTAGTTTTCAAGTTATGATGAAAAATGTCAAAAAAAATACCATTCCCCCCCCCTTATCTCCGAAGTTTGAGTAAGGGAAAATCTGAATTAATTACAGTTGACAGAGGTTTATGTAAACTTTACAGCAAAAATAAAACGATCTTTCTAAGTTGCACAGTTTTTCAGAAATCTGCAAAAAACCTTTACAAACAAATTTATTTTTAGATTTAATTGTTTCTTTTACAAATATAGGAGGATTATGTACCTACTTAAAAAAAGATAAAAATAATAGTAGATTAGTAGCCAAGGGCTGTAAGGCATCAATTGCAGCGGATTATGTACCTACTTAAAAAAAGATAAAAATAATAGTAGATTAGTAGCCAAGGGCTGTAAGGCATCAATTGCAGCCCGAGATATTTAGGCGCACGAGCGCAGCGAGGGCGCCTATAGTTCGAGGGTGCAATTGATGCTTACACCTGAGCTAACTACTCTGCTTTACATCTCGATTGTGAGGTAAGTAGGTCCTTATTACCACCAAATTGTAGGTGACCAATTAGCGCTCTAGGGTAATAATGTAGCTAGAAAAGCCCTAGGGCGGTAAGTAATTTAAAAAAAACCACTTCACTCTTTCAAAATTTAATTACTTACCGCCCTAGGGCTTTTCTAGCTACATTATTACCCTAGAGCGCTAATTGGTCACCTACAAGCCCCATTTGGTGGGAATAAGGACTTACTTACCGAATATGAGAGATGTAAAGGTAATTAAATGTAAAGTAAACAATATTTGTAGCATTTTTGCCCTTCTTTTGTGGAATTTATAATACCTTCATTATTATTTTTTTCAAATCATGCGGTCGTAAATTTGGGTGGATTACTATTGAATTATTTTAAAGACCAGCTAATCTAATTTTTGACGGAAAAAAATGCTGATATTAATTTTTGTTGAATCTTCATACAGTGACATCGTTTGGCTCTTAGGCTATTAAGACGCATTGGCGATCCGCGGTTATACTTACAGTGCGGAGTGAAACTGGCCTGATTTCGGTTCTCTTAAGCTGGCAGTGTGTTATAAAGTAAAAATATTAAATAGCTCCGCCACCCCCACCCCCCCTCTTCCCACTGATCGCGCGGCCACTGCCGGAGTTTGCTAGCCTATGCACATGCGATTTTTTATCGCATCGTCGACAGCGCGTTTTCTTCCACAGAGCAGTTTGATTGCGTTTGTAGCGATACAAACGCAACATCGACGCGCGTCTATAGCGCGATTTTTTACGTTACACGTGCTTTAGCATCGTATGTGTATCATAACCAACACGTGGCAGACGGGCATGATGCGCGTAAGTATTGCGTGCAAAGGTCTACAATTTGCGTCTGAATCGGGTGCGCGAAAAACGAGTGTAGACGGCGCGATAAAAAATCGCGGTGTGCATAGGCCCTTACACATTCAACAGGACATTTGCTTCACGATTCACTGTAGTATCCGATGTGTAGCACAAATCGAATGACAGTCACTTTTTCCACTTTAACACCTTCAATAACTCCAATGATCCGAGTGTATATTCTGACTTGTATTCTCCGGAACGTACCCTTTGATGAACGGCAGGCCGGTTCCTACAACCTTCTGGTACTTCAGGTATTCTTCGCCAAAGAAAGCCAGTAAGGTGAGCTCTTCGGCATAAACCCTCTCTCTGAAGAACCACCAAGATGCTAGTGCGTAGATTACTATGCAGAATGGGTTGAGGAGGACTATCTGAAATAATATTAATAAATGAATTTGTATTTTTGTAAATAATTAGATTATTATCAGTACCTGGGCGACCGAGCTTCGCTCTATAATAGCCGCCTCATCATTAAAACATCATTAGGTTAGCAAGCTATGCTACCCGCCAACAGATGGCGCTGTAAGTGTTTGTCTAAATCGCGATATTTTGATGCATTTTGTGTTTAAGCATTTTTTATAAGTCTATTATAGTTAGGGTGTTTACGCACTACATCCGATCCGAATCCGTGAAAATAAGAATCAATAGTAAAATCGGCTTCCGTCATTCGATTTCACTATTGATTCTTATTTTCACGGACTAGGATCGGACTTAGTGCGTTACGATTTCTAAGTTTGTCCGCTATACGAATTCTACAGGGTGTAACAAAAAGGGTACACCAACCCTGAAGAAAGTGAATCTGCCCATGAAACTGAACTTCTTACAAAAAAAAAACTTTGACCTCTCATAGAAACTCAACCATCTGAACCGAACAGGTCATATTTTTTTTTCGTATTGTAGATGCTAACTACGAGTATGTACCTATGTCCCGTGTGGTGCCGGCAAAGAATAGTACCATCCCTTACATACCCGTGGGTGTCGTAAGAGGCGACTAAGGGTTATAAACTGGAGGATGGGCAGCAGCATCCTCCTGTGTATCATACCATCTTACTTACTGCGGTCACCTACAACCGCGGTCTATGGTGCCAGCCGTATCGCTGACAAGCGAGGTAAC
Organism: Athrips mouffetella; assembly: GCA_947532105.1. Classification (NCBI taxonomy): domain Eukaryota; kingdom Metazoa; phylum Arthropoda; class Insecta; order Lepidoptera; family Gelechiidae; genus Athrips; species Athrips mouffetella. Next base: position 1,599,523 of record OX383972.1, read on the forward strand.
TATGTTACTTCCCCTCTACATTTTTTCAGCAAAAGCTAGAATTCTGGAGGGAGCTCTCTGTCTTGTAGTAGACATTTCGTGGGATGTAGTAGACATTTTGTGGGATGTTATGATGACCTATGTTCCATAGGGAAAATTGTTCAGTTTCATGAGCAGAATCACATCCTTCAGGGTTGATATACCGTTTCGGTTACAATAGACCAGTACCTGTGTGCCAATAGACCAGTAGAACCAGCCCACGTAGCTCGGGTGCCGACAGTACCCGTACACGCCATACGTCACCAGGCGGTGATCCGGTTTTTTTACTAATTGTACCTGTTGAACAAAATATTCATTTTTCATAACATAAAAATTTTGAAGACTTCGCACAGATTTTACCATTCAGGAAAAAAACGGTGTTAAAAATCATTGACACTTCCAATCTTAGTATTGTAAAAAAGATAGATTTTCACTTTCGCAAACAAAGTTTAGCTAACACATTAGATTTTTAAAGATTTCTTGATTCTTGTACAACTTAACCGAGTTTTTTGTCCGACTAGTATACACTAGGGACGTTTTACACTTCACTACCTCATCTTGTATGACGGACTACATTACTCTGTGCTCTGACTCGACGAACCCCCAAACGAAACCATAGACATTTACCCACGCCAAAATTGTTAAAAAGTTGGTCACCGAAGAAATTGTTGTATGACATTTTTATAGATTTTATGTTGCATATGTCTCCTGAATAAATAAATAAATTAAATTAAGGCAATGGAGAACTCACATTATGATTAAAGTTGGTTTTGGCCGTAAACATGGCCGACTTTCTCAGTATTTCACCACCAATACATATTAGGAATCCTATTGAAGAAATCCAGTAGTAGGTCTTCATGACTGTAAAAAGAAAACCATACAAAAATTTTATAAATTTCAGATTATATGAACAATATTTGTACACTTCTTATCTTATCTAGCCTATAATGTCCCACTGCTGGGCAAAGGCCTCTCTCTCTTCCCTCCATTGGTCCCTATCTAAAGCCCGCTCTTGCCAGGCCTTGCAAAAGGTGTCAAGTTCATCGCGCCATCGGCGCTTGGTCGGCTTCGACGCCTTTTGTCGGTTTGCGGCTGCCAGGTAGTGGTGGTCTTCGCCCATAGGTCCGGCGACATACGGGACACGTGGCCTGCCCAGTCCCATTTGAGCTTGGCGGCGGTATAGGCTACGTCGGCTATTTGTGTTGTAGAGCGCAGTATGGTGTTTCTGACCCGATCAGTAAGCTTCAGACCCAGCATACTGCGCTCCATTGCTCGTTGGCAAACCGTGAGCCTGGATCTTTGATATTCTGTCAAAGACCAAGCCTGTGCACCGTACGTAAGAATCGGGAGAATGCAGCTGTCCATTAGTTTGCGCTTCAATGTGATCGGAAGATCGCTTTTTATGTAGCTTTTCATGGACCAATAGCTTCTCCAGGCATTTTCAGTGCGTCTAGCAACTTCTTTGTCTTGTCGTGCCTGGAAGGAAACTATTTGGCCCAGATATAAGTACTCCTGGACATACTGCATTCTCTCGCCATCTACAGTTACGCTATATTTGGTGCTGTTTGTCATAAGTTTGGTCTTTGACATGTTCATCATCAATCCAGACTCAAAGCTTGCCGTGCATAACTCTTGGAGCATTTGTTGTAGTTCTGTAGCTGTCGAGGAAAACAGGACGATGTCGTTTTGTACACACATTCTCAAAAAGGCTCTACTCCTATGAAGTTGCACTATCGCCGTATACTTGAGGTAAATCGATCTACAGTGGAAATTATTTAACTTGATTAAAATTGCAGCAGCACAGAGGTATCCGTGAAAGCAGGACAGGGCAATATGTGCAAGGAGGTTAAAGTAGCAGAACTTTCTGCTATGAAGCGAGCCATAAGCGTATCACTTTCTTGCGAGGGACCTCCACACTAAAATGTATGGATTTTCCTAAAACCGTAAATTTTTTATCTTTCTCTGTAAGAAATATGTGACATGGGACTAATAAATGCTACTACCACAGTTTTTCTGGTGAAAACACCATTCAGGAAAAAAACAGTGTTAAAAATCACTCATAAAATGGCTATTACGGATTATTTACGCTTCCGTTCATAGTATTAATCATCAATTCACAAGTAAAAAAAGATATATTATCACTTTCGCAAACAAAGTTTGTACTAAAACATTAGATTTTTAAAGATTTTTGTTAAATTTAATTGAGTTTTTTGACCGACGACAGGTTTTTTGATAGGCGACTGGGTTACGCGATACACTTCACTAGCTCATACAGAATATGTATATGACGGACTCTATAGTTTTTTACTCTGAGAATATGTGTCTTTGTTGCTGCAATGTCTTACAGATCACTCTGTCCTTCTGTCACACTGCTGTCATTCTAATCAAGCTAATAAATAGACTGTAGCTATCACAGAAAAATAAGGGTAAGTACTTAGAAGGAGGATTAAAGAAATAATTCGTCACAAGGTAGCGAAGGCGTCGTTCAATGGATTTGACGGGTTATTTTGAATATTTCCTAGTGATCACTGATAGTTTGACATAAAATATTGGGACATGTTGGCAGATGTCATCCCATAGTAAAATAAATTAGCAAGGTATCTATTCCGAGCGAAGCAAGGAGGTCCGAAATCTTTGGTAGCTATATATTTATATTATTAAGTTATTCTTTTTTTCTTTCTTGTTTTTGTTTAACAGAAATAAATTGATGTTTTGGCCTATTTCATAAAATTGATCAATCTAATGTTTGTGCTCTTGTCAACTAGACGTTGGCAGTAATGGCTGTATCTTGAAACGGCTGATTGCCATCTTATTAAAAGTTGAAGTTGTTGAGGTTTAATTTCTCTGGAAAATAAAGTTCTTCATTTTTTTTTAGCATAGTAAGGTCGCCCAGTAGGTACAGTACAGGAGGTAGGCGTACAGGAGGTACAGTCAAAAGCAGGTCAAGCTTGACACTAGCAAGCTCCTGCAGCGATTGAAATATAAAAAAGTCCAATAAGTCAAGCTTAAGATGCTCTTCTTTGACATGATCAAAATTGATTTTAAATGACGGTATTTACGATTAAGGGACTATCCCCAGTCCACTAGCTCCTGTTAAAAAATATTACTCGCTAAAACAAAACCTATCGAAAATTCCGTAAGACAGATTGATTGGGTATCTTATTAACTGTGTAAAATTAAGTTCACTGTAGTTACACATACAAAAACTGGTAAATGTTGCCGTTTTTGTATCTATAACTACAGTGAACTATCAGAATTTATAAGTTCTAAATAAACTAGGGTACCTTTACTTCAATCTGTCTTTCCGGATTTTCGATAAGTTATGTATTTGACAAGCCCGTTGGTGTGGTTGGTAGTGAGCCTGCCTTACACGCCGTGGGCCGCGGGTTCGATCCCCGCCCAGGACAAACATTTGTGTGATGAACACAAGTGTTTGTTCTGTGTCTGGGTGTTATTTATCTATTTATGTATGTATATCAGTCTCTGGTACCCATAGTACAGGCTTTGCCTAGTTTGGGATCAGATGATCTTGTGTGAAATGTCCCCCCAATATTTATTTATTATTTATTTTATTATTTATATTTATTGAGTAATATTTTTTTAACTGATGGGGGCGCTAGTGGTGCAGGTAACCCCTTAAGCTGAAGAAAAATATTATTTTTTCAAATGGAATTTAGTTGCCTGCTACCATATTCCATACTACTACTAAAACTCACCAGGAAAATAATAATACTCCACAGCCCACTCAATCCAACTAGAAACAGCAGCTAACCCGTACGCCAAACTGTGATTGAGTATAAACGAGTCTATAGTCAATGTGCTTGGATTCGTCATCGCAACGGCCATGAATTCAGAGAAATGGAAGAATGATAACACCATCATGTACATGCCAAACACTCTCCAGCCGTTATCAAAAGACGTTAAGTAGAGACCAGTTGAAAATGCTGCTCCGAGGAATGTTGATCTAACACACACCTGAAAAGTAAAAAATAAAAAAAAAACTTTAGTAACCAAATTAAAAACGGTGTTTTGCCCTTCCGGGCGATATAATATACTGAGCTACAGCCTTTTTGTACTGCTGCGGCACACATGTACTCGCGCCAGTTTTGAAAAATGTAGGAATTTGTATCTTTTGTTTTTGTCTTTATTAATAGTTTAGTGTCCCTTGTATATTGTGTGTCGAATATGTGTATGAATAAACATTTTTTTTTTCGTGTTTACATCTGCCATCAGTCGCCAGACTATAATCAGATTTGGTCTCATTGAGAGTGACTTTTAATGAGGTAGCAAGACCATTGTCATTGCTCCTCGTCATTCAGCAAGTACAGCCAGACAGACAACAGCCTCCGTGGTCTAGTGGTTAGAGGGCTCGGCTGTCGATCCGGAGGTTCTGGGTTCGATTCCCGGTGGAGACACTGTCAAACAAAAATCTCTTTGTGCGACCTTCCCAGTTTGGTTAGGACATTGCAGGATGAATCACCTGATTGTCCGAAAAGTTAGATGATTCCGTGCTTCGGAAGGCACGTAAAGCCGTTGGTCCCGACTACTATCTACGGATGTAGTCGTTAATGAGCCATGTCAGAGGCCTTTGGCGGCTCAACAACTCTGACACCAGGGTTTGTGAGGTCGGTCATCGACCTTGCAACCCACACGATATGATGATGAGCAAGTACATGAGCACGCTTTAATCTTTTAGTAGCAACACTTGTCAGGAGTGAGTTAGCAAGTGGATTTGGGTGCTGAGCTAAGCGTTTCTCGTGCTTTTGTTTGCATCGCTCTATTTCTGCCGTTACGGTCGGCATTTCCAGGTATTTGTGCAATTCACCATTATGTGCATACCATGGTGCAGCGCAAATGCTTCTGAGGATGTTGTTTTGTGTTCTTTGTATACATTCAATGTTTGACTTAGATGCTGTTGCCCAAAGTTCTATGCTGTATAGCCAAATGGGCATAGAACTTTGGGCAACAGCATCTAAATCATTTTTATCTATCTATGTGTCTATCAAATGCACAACATATAGTGGTAAACAATTATGCTAACTCTAAGTCATACAGTGGGGGCGATTCTAGCGTGGCCGCTTAATTTATGATTAAAATTTTACAAGTCTAAAAGTGATGCTGTCTTTTTTCAGCCTATAAGCAGTAACAAAGATAGCAACATTTTTAGACCTGTCAAATTATAGCCTTAAATTAAGCGGCCACACTAGAATCGCCCCCATTGTTGCAGTACAAAGTTCCCCCAGAATATTTGTAAGGTAATAAAATTTTTTCCGCAGGAATTTTTTTCATTATTTTGGAGGGTATGATTGTTTTTTATGTTTATCTTTATTATTTATGGAATTAAAGAACTGAATTTATGGTTAATTTTTTAGTTACAAATACCCTATTTTCAAAAGAAATATCTGACATGAATCACTGCCTGCTGGCTGTCTGAGCATGTTTGGTCGTTCCGGCCTCTCACTCAGACACTCATTTAAATCGCTAAGTGACTATAACTTTGCATGTGTGTTCCTAATTTATGTAGTGAAATTGTTTTTTTTTATTGAAAATGGGCTTACTCTTGACCTTTATGACCTCGAAATTGGATAATGTGACCTACACATGAGCTTGAATGTGAGGTAATTTAGATAGATAGATAGATAGATAAAACCTTTATTCAATAAACATAACACATAAAACAGATCACAGGAGTTTACAAATATTAACATACACAACTCAAAATAAATAGGTAGATTAGGTAGTTTCACATTTTAGTCGCGCGTAACATCAAGAAGACAAAGTCTATTCTACAGGCAGCCGACCTTTTGCATGCTGTATGTGGTATGCCTATTGTATAGGCGCTGGCTCAGCATAATGCACACAGCACCGGCAACGGCACTGCAGCGCTGATATTCTGCCAGAACCGTAAACTTCTCTCTCATCACAGAGCAAACAGGCTAAATTTCAAAAATAAAATAAGAAAAACCGTAAAACTAAATACTAATTAAAAACAATTTATAACAAATATTATCAAAAAAAAGGAAGAAATAAAGAAATAACGTTAAAGTAATTTATTTTTATTATATATTTTTATTTATGTGATAATCTAAAGGTTATGTGAATGGTGTTCAAAGTTATAAACCAGCATTTTTTGGGGTGGATGTACAGTCAAGGGCATGTCGAGGTCGACACATTAGACTTTGTACTGCTCTTATCTTAGTCAGTGTAGAGATGGAAATCCAAAGATTTCGGACTTCCTTGCTTCGCTCGGAATAGATACCTTGCTAATTTATTTTAGTAGGGGATGACATCTGCCAACACGTCACAACCCCATCATCGATGATCCATAGAAAATATTCAAAACAACCTGACAAATCCATAAAAAAAACGCCTACACCACCTAGTGACGAATTATTTCTTTAATCCTCCTTCTAAGTACCTTTATTTTCTGTGTGAAAATCACACTGGGAGTATCAAGCTCAACCTGCTCTTGACATCACCACACCTGTTAGCGTGGTGGCTGGCACAATGGGCTGTGGTGAAGATTGGCCAATTGTGGTATGATTCACAGAAAGATTCATCATCATCATCATATCAGCCGAAAGATGTCCACTGCTGGACATAGGCCCCCCCTAAAGAACTCTATGATGATCGGTCCTACGCTGCTCGCATCTAGGGGCTTAATGCGACCTTAACCAGATCATCGGTCCTCCTTGAGGGGGGCATGCTAACGCTTCGTCTTTGTGAGAGGAAGAAAGATTGCTACTAATAGTTTATTTATTTTTTATTTATTTAAGCACTATGTGCTACTAGTGTATAAATTATAATAAAAATATATTTAGGAAAACCAGTAGTTCACAAGACAATGTAGACAGCTATAATAAAATTGAAAAACTAGGCCGGGTCCAAAAACTGTAAATTACCCTTACAGCAGTTTGTCCTCACCAGACATAGACATAATATAAAACTATCTTGCTGTGAGTGTAATTTCTCACCGTTTTGAAATGTATCCCTAAAATTTTAATTATATGGTTTAATTATGTTTCCACAAATAGACTTTGATTTGGTTCAAAAGCGCTTACTTTGTCGCCTTTTACGACACCTTCGGAAAGATATTTTATTTATTTAACTAAGATCTACAGCATTAATACATACAATATAAACCAATACAGTAATCTATACATTAGCCAATTACAGATCTTCACTACGTAATTAAAACATTTGAATTGAGGGTAAGTTATTTGAAGGTCGGTAGCAAGAATAAAAAAAAGTATATATATGAAAACATTCAAAAGTATTGAACTTAAAAATAACATTTGTCGCTCACAAATCATGATAGAAATCAGATTTGGGGTGTGAGTGTGTTTGTGTTGAGTGGAGTTGATGTTATTATACCATGCTTATTATCCAATACATATTATAGTAGGTATAATTATATATCTATGACTGTATCTTAAAGTGGGTCTACATGCCTTCAAGTAAAATGAACAATTAATTTATTTACATTTTGCAAAGTAGGTAGCTGAAATGTGTTTAAGATATTGAATTTTAGTTAAAGAGAAAGGGTCTGTGTCTGAGAACCTTTTGTTGTAAGTTCGAAGTAGACGCGTTTTGACAGTGTTCGCTGCATAATTTGTTCGGGTTTGGGGTGTATAAAAAAGCTGTGTATGCCTCGTGCGTTTTTCAGGCACGCGTAACTGTAAAACGTCGTTGACAAGCTGTGAGCAGTCGAGAGTACCCGAGCATATGTCATATAGGATGATACAATTATTAGCTGGACATTTTGGATATAATAATAGATACTTACATTGATAAGTTTATTCATTGTTTGGAACACTATACTACTGAGAAATGCTAACAGATTGTCTTTGATAGTTGTTAATTGAGTTAAGCCCACATAATCCGCAAAAAATTGCCAATTAATTGATGCAGAATAAACCAATTAGGTTATTACTTACCTCATAAGTGAAGTCTCTATATAAGTATCGTAAAATAAAGTTGATAAGGCAGAAATACATGGCAGGCCCCCAGTACGGCAAGGCTGTGAGCTCCGCAGCATAGCCCAAGATGCGTCCAGTGAAGAATGTGATGATAAATATTAAAGCAGACAAGGTAAAACAAGTCAGTGCTTTCTTCCCCGGTGGGCACAAGTTTTTAATTGATATACACTCCATTTTGATGTATACGCTTAGTCCCTGAGCATGTGTACAAATTAATATACGCAGTAATTTATTTATAATGTTGTTTGTGGTACTTTTTTGTAAAATACGTGAAATTTAAAAATTTAACTTCAACTTTTATTTAATGGCAATGGGCCGTCTAAGATTAATTACAGCCATTACTGTCAATGTCAAGTTAACAAGCGCTGTGTTCCAAATTGTACAAACGCTGCTAAAAGCGTATACAGTACTCACGGACGGTCCAAATTGATTTAGCACGCTCACAAAGCTATCACTGCTTTAATGGCTATTTAAGCGCGCTCACGTGTTCATCTGTCAAAATGTCAGTTTTGTTTTTATTTTCTTTAACAAAGCCTAAGCTAATCCCTGAAAAATGTGCGCCAAATCCACTCTCATTTCCATTAGAGACAAACTCATTAAAATCAAAACTTGAGAAACATCAGCTGGCTGCAAACGTGTGGGATTTTATATGTGTCAAATCGATTTTGACATTAGCGCTTTCACTGCTCCACCTATTTGACTAAAGCACTGATAGCAGAAACGATGACGTCATCAATGACGTAAGGCGGTGAAAGAGCGAGTGCTTTAGAGCACGCTTTAGGTCAATTTGGACCGACTTAAGCGCGCTCACAGTGCTCTAAAGCAGTCTGTTAGTGCATATTGGAACGCACAGTCTAGCACGGTTTTAAAAAAGACCGGTTAAAAAAATCGGCGCAAGAAATATGAAATTATCAGAGACCTTGGAAGTTATCAAACATCACAGAAGGCGAACATGAAAACTTAGCAGACAAACTTATAATTTGATATTATTGGCTTATTACTGAGGGTCAGAGGCCGTACTGTTTTTTTTTAAAAGTACTAATAGACGATCGGATCGGACTGCTCTGAATTTAGCTCCGTACCACGATTTTGCCCAATAGCAAAATTGTCGTTTGGGTCAATCCGCAACGGTATGGACAAAATCGTGGTACGGAGCTAAATTCAGAGAAGTCCGATCCGATCATCTATTAGTACCTACTTAAAAAAAACAGTACGGCCTCTGACCCTCAATATTTAAATGTCAATAATATCAAATTATCGGAGCAGTCCGATCCGATCGTCTGTTTCCGTTTGAACGACGGACGTACTTTATGGGTAGAATATCCTTCTGTCAAGGTAATTTCTCACTGTTTTGGAACGGGAACTACTGAAGATGGAATTTTTAGTGTTTGTTCCCATGGGGTTTTTTTTTTGGCGGGTCTTTTTTTTTGGCGGGAACTCGACATGGGCGTTTGCCTGCTTAATTGAAATTTTGGTTTTTTGTGCATTTAGTGATTTAGTGGATAATAAAGATAGTGTGTTATGCAGTAAATTTACTACGGAGTGCGCAGCTGATGAAGATTTCAAGTGATCTAAAGGACTCGGCTCCGGGAGGTGACGGAATCCCATATTCATTCATTATTAATTGTTCCAATTCCTCTAAACTATATTTTTTAAGTATTATAAATTGTATCTTTGTTTCTGGAATCATTCCCCCCTCATGGAAATCCCAAATTATTATCCCAATTCTCAAGCCAGGTAAAGACCCTTCTGATCCATCATCTTATAGACCAATTGCTCTGTCTTCTACTTTGTGTAAAATCTTAGAACATTTGGTGAAAAACAGACTGGAGTGGATAGTGGAAAACAGAGGAATCCTAGCGTGCTCCCAATTTGGTTTTCGCAGAGGTATGAGTACACTAGATAGCTTAAGTATTCTTACCACGGATATTCGACGAGCTTTCTCCAAGAACGACTCTGTCATCGGTGTGTTTCTGGATGTTGCAGCAGCATATGACAATGTCCTACTTCCTGAGCTCAGACGCAAATTGCAGCAGCTGAGTCTGCCAGAGAGGTTAGTTAATATTGTGTGCAATCTGCTTATGGACAGATCAATCTCGATCCGCGTAAATGGCCAAATCAATTCGACAAGAAAAATCTGGAAAGGCTTACCACAGGGCTCTGTACTGAGTCCTCTTTTGTACAACATCTACACGCACGACCTTCATCTGTCTGTAACCAGCTTCTGCTCAATACTCCAGTACGCCGATGACATTGCTCTATACGTTTCAGGAAATTCCATAAACAACGCTACTACACGTTTAAATTCCGCGCTGCATTATCTAGATATTTGGCTTTCGGACCACGGACTTTCTTTATCCCCTAACAAGTCTAGCGCGGTAATATTCTCTCGTAGGAGAAATATTCCTGATGTTGAGATTTTTGTTAATAATAGTCAAATAGCTGTCGCTAGTAATGCCAAATTTCTGGGGGTTATTTTAGATACAAAACTCAATGGTATAAATCACTTAAACTACATTTGCTGCAAAGCCGAAAAGAGTGTTAACATTCTTCGTTCACTCTCTGGAGTCAGATGGGGTTCTCATCCATATAGTCAAAAACTTCTCTACAATGCCATTGTCCGTAGTCACTTTGATTATGGTAGTTTTGTTTTAGAACCATGTAGTAAAATCGCTTTGGGAAATCTCGTCAAAATTCAATCCAAATGTTTGTGAATAATTACTGGTGCTATGAAATCATCTCCTATTAATGCCCTTCAGGTTGAGTGTCTGGAGCCCCCGCTCCACCTTAGGCGCCAGTTGATGTGCGATCGTTTCTATTTCAACCTATCCCAATATTTTACTCATCCCCTTCATGAAAAATTACAAGACCTTTCACAACTAGTTTCGACATCCAGTTACTGGTCTCACAAAGACCCCCCTCCTTTAGTCACTAGCCTTAATAAAACTAAAGACCTCCCTTTTCCAATTTTCAAAATTCTTAGAAATCCCCTCTATGACTCCCCTTTCGAATCGTTAAGCTTCCGACCCCGTGTTATTCTCAACTTTGGTATTAGCAAAGACTGCCCCGATGCCAATAATGTGTTTTTAAGTATTTTAGACAGGGACTGGCAAGGTTGGCTTACTCTATACTCAGACGCCTCTAAACTAACTGAAGATGGCAATATAGGGTCAGCTGTTTGGATCCCTCGCTACAACATTATTTTAAATTTTAAATCACCCCCAATTTGTTCGGTATATTCTGGAGAAGCAATAGCATTATTTGAAGCAGTCTCTTTCGTTAAATCTCACAATCTTAACAAATCTATAATCTTTTCCGACTGTTTAAGCTGCTTGCAAGACATCTCAAAGCTCCCATTTCGGTCAAAAAACTACTTAAGTATAATTTTCAAAATTAAGGAGATTCTTTATGAATGTCACAGATCTGGTCTGGAGGTGGTTCTGGCCTGGATCCCAGGCCACCTAAATATCTCAGGAAATGAGTCAGCCGATGCATGTGCTAAACAAGCCGTACATACGGGTCTGGACTCTGGACACTCATTGGGAATGTTTTGCTCGTGATCTCCAAAGTTCTGCCCGCATACAAATGACTAAAGCTTGGAATGAATTGTGGCAACGAACTCGCCAAGTTAAAGGAAAATTTTACAGCTCTATGCAACCCTGTATTCCAACGAAGCCTTGGTTTTTTGCCCAAAGAAAAATGCCCAAACTGTTAACTTCTATTATTATCCGTTTACGCCTTGGACATGTTTGTTCTCCAGTTTTCCTAGCCAAAATTCATGTACGTGACAATTCAATCTGTGAATGCGGTATTGAGGAGGGAACTATCGAACATTTGTTTTTCCGCTGCCCCCAAATATCCACCCACCTGTACGACCTGCTTCCCTTGAAGGTTCCCCGTCCTGTTAACATTAACTTCCTTTTGTCACAAGCCCATTCCCCTTTAATATATACTTTAGGTAAATTTATTCAAATTAATAATTTAAAACTATAGAGTTATTTTATTGTATGATATTTATATGTCTGCCCCACCCTCATAATAACATATATATGCTTGTATCTATTTATTTGTGATGTTTAATGTTTGTGTTGTCCTCTTTTCAGGTCACCTGGGAATTGACTTTGTGTTGTGTATTGTGTACCTACCGTACCGCCCATTGTTTTTAAATCACATGTCTTATTTAACTCTTGACATTGGCAGAATCATCGCAAGTAGCGTTGGAGCCATAACCATCAAAAATTGAATTGAATTGAAAGCACTGATAGCAGAAACGATGACGTCATCAATGACGTAAGGCGGTGAACGAGCGAGTGCTTTACAGCACGCTTTTGGTCAATTTGGACCGACTTAAGCGCGCTCACAGTGCTCTAAAGCAGTCTGTTAGTGCAATATGGAACGCACAGCTTGTGTGGTCTTGCAGGGCCGATGTAACGGCGATTTTGTCGGCCCTGCATGCCAAAGAGATTTTAACCTCGCTGCGAGCGTAGCGAGGTTCAAATCTCTTTGCTGCATGCCCACACAAAGTACAATTGGCAGTGGCACTGCAAGCAGGGCCCTGCAGGCAGAGCTTTGTATGGGGCCCTTAAGCCCCGTTTGTGTTGTCCCAAAAAGTCACGAACATTTTCCTTCGTAAAGTTCACTATCGCTTTACGAGGGGAGCAAAAAGAAAGACAGATTACAGACATCAGACATGGCTGTATGGGCTTTGTACTCTTTGCGTTTCCGAAAGGAATAATGAAACAAAAAAAATTGTTCCCATGGCAACCCACAAAGTTTGACATTTAAACAACGGTAAAAAAAAATGATGACTACTGCGCATTTTTTCTGTCTTGTGATTGGACAAAATGAGTAATTAGTCATTATTTTCGTTTACCATTGGTTAGAATCCAGTGACATTTTTCGCAACAACAACAGCATTCAACCAACCAATTTCAAATTAAAGTTCATCACGGGTCGCATTTGCAAAACAAAAATTGTAAAACAAATGCTTTCATTACTTTCTAAACAATTAGCGAGCTAAACAATACCGTTATACACAAATTACAGTGCTACGTTGCCAGTTGGAATGTTTTCTGACGTAATTAGGCCGTGACACTATCACTTACGCTGCTGGACTTTTAGTCGATTATTCCTTGGTGGATAAGGTTGAAAATCCGTATGGAATCAGCCGGGGTACTTTCAAATATTGCTTAGCAACTTCCTGGCAATATGCTTAAGTGTTATTAGCTGAGCGGGGGTGTTAGATCGAGTTAGATATGGTTCCGGCGAGATAGAGATTTGTGGGTGCAATTCTCGTCGAAAACCAGAGTTGGAAGGTTAGCAGCTATGAACGACCCTTGGGATGTAAAAGCGGTGCGACTTGGACACCAGTACCAGTCCTGCATGAAGATCAATGGTGTTCCTCTTTTGCCTCCAGTGGTAAGTATAATTTAGATTTAAATAGTATTGACAATGAAAAAGAAACAAAATTGAATATTAGCTGTTGCCTGAAACTTTATTGTACAAGTGGAATCAAGAAAAATTAAACCATGATTCTACATACATACATAACATCACGCCTTGTTCCCATCGGGGTAGGCAGAGACCACAGTTCTCCACCTGCTACGATCTTGACATACTTCTCTTGCTTCCTGAACTTTCATCAATCCTTTCATATATATATATATAACTCATTTATTCAGGAAAGTATTACAAATTATTACAGATTTTAACACTCTGCCAAACTGCAAGCAATTTGTTGGCAGACTAAAGTGCTCTCAGGTTACCACTAATATACCTACACTTTGCAACAGTGTCCAGGACTACTTCAGAATGCATATAAAATTTTGTTAATTTTAGGTTATTATTAAATATGAAGTAGTCCTAGACCTTTCTGGTAATAAGCATACTTGTACGGACCTTACATAAATAGCTCAGAAATATAAATAAATAAAACTAAATAACCTACACAATATCTAATCAAGATTATGAAAGAAAAATGTTTTAAGCCTTTTCTTTAAACAGTTTCGCGACAGCTTCTTACCTGAGAAAATAGAATCAGGGAGTTTATTAAAAAGTTTAGGTATAATGAACATAGAAGTGCGCTCCCCGTAATAATTAATCGGCTTATAAACATTTTCAAATGGCTCAACTGGTCTCCTTGTGGGTTTTTCTTGCTTACGGTACATACTACTGTATCTATAAAAGTGTTCCAGTGCTAGCAAGTAGTTAACTTTATCGTGAACAGGTAGAATTTTACATTTAGCGAACAGCTTATCATAATCTCCTTTACAATCTTTTTTTGTTTTATTACTTACGAGTAATTTAAGGAACCTTATCTGTAGACCTCTAATTTGATCTAAGTAAGACTTAAAAGTTCTTCCATAGACAGCTAATCCATAATCTATTAGTGAATCAACTAAAGCAAAGTAGACTACTCGCAATAGCTGCCTATTTAGGATCTTCTTCAAATGATAAAATTTACTTAGCGCAATTCTTAACTTATTACAAAGTTCATAGATGTGAGATTTCCAATTCAATTTTCGGTCAATGGTAAGGCCAAGGTATTTATATTTATTAACAAATTCCAGAGGTAGACATTGGCAGTTTTTTCTATCATAATGCAGGCATTCGTAACTGTGCCCTACAATATTGTAGTTAATACAATGTTTACTATTATGCGGGGACGACAGGTGCATTGCCTTTGTCTTCGTCACGTTTAACATGATGCCGTTATCGTGCGACCATTTCATAATGCCATCCAAGTCTTCTTGTAGCCTTTTTTCAATTTCTTTTTGGTCTTTTGAGGCAAATACAATGCACGTGTCGTCCGCGTACATGTAGACCTGACAGTTCTTTATGACGTTACACATGCTGTTGACGTGCATTATATACCCAAGTGGACCGTAAATACTACCAGTTGGTACTCCATATTTAATGCTTGCCATGTCTCCCTTCACATTACGTATAACAGTCATCATCTTCCTGTCAGAGAGGTACTGCTGCAGCCACTGGCCTATAGGTCCGCTGACGCCACACTCGAGCATGGCTTGCATTAACACGTCATGCTCAAGTGTGTCGAAAGCTTTTTTAAAATCAATAAATATTGCTACCACATGTCTTTTTGTATTCAATTGGTCATTAACATAATCAGTAAAACATGACAGTGCTGTAGCAGTACTTCTGAATTTTCTAAAACCATGCTGACTACTCGACAGAACATTGGCGGTCTCCAAGTACGTAGCGATTTGTTGTACTATGATCTTTTCAGTAATTTTATTTACTACAGGTAATATCGCAATCGGTCGGTAGTTAGAATAGTCCATATGGTTTCCCTGCTTATAAATAGGTCTGATCATTGCAACTTTCAGATCATCTGGATAGAGTCCTTTTTTAACACACAGATTTATGAATTTCGCTAAAATAGGTGAGATTTGTTTTTTTATAAATTTAAGATCCTGTACTCTTATTTCATCGCATCCAGGTGCTTTATAACATGACATTTTTTCTATAACTTTCTCTATCTGGTGTGCATAAACATTCTTAAACCTAAAGCTTCTATCACAGTTTTTTACGTACAGGTCCCTGCTTAAAAACTTTGTATCACATTTATGCTTAAGCTTGTTTATCTCTTCAGTAAATGTTTCTGAAAAATTATTACAGATTGTGCTAATTTCATTTTGCCTACCCAAATGTTGCATTATTATACTATCTATATCCCTACCCTTATTACCTAACCAGTCATTTATATTTACCCATACTTTTCTAAAATCATTTTTACATGCGTCCAAAATCCCTTTCCTATGTTTATTTTTTGTATAATCTATTATTTTATTTATTCTATTTCTATACCTAGTATATTCTAATCTATATGACATATTTTTAGGGGCAGATTTCCATTTTCTGAATAGTTCGTCCCTTCTGTACATACATTTTTCAAGCATTTTTGTTACCCATGGTTGTCTCAATCTCAAGCCCTTTATAAGGACTTCTTTTTTAGAACTGTGATAAATACTGCCAAAAATTATTTTAAGTTGACTATACATTAACAAAGGACAGTTAATATTCAAAACTTCTTCCCAGTCCACTTCACTTAATTTTTCATGTACTAGTCTATTTACCAACACTTTCTTTTTATGTCCACTGTGCAACGGAGGAGCACCCGCTATACGTGACCGCAGCATAAGTCCAGTCAAGTAGTGATCAGAAATCTTACCTGCCCTCAGTACATAGGAAGCGGCGGCAGCTGCAGGTCGTTGACCCCGACCAACATTGCCCGCGCGTACCCAAATATGATCCAAGCACGATACTACCGTATTTTCCTTGATAATTTCCTCTCTCGTAACATCGTCATACGCACACTGCAATCCATGCTTACAAAACACTTCGCGGTACCACGAAACGGTTGAGTTTGTATGCCCGTTCAGAATGTTAATATTCATGTCCCCAGCAATAATAACATTCATAGCCCTAGGAACTCCTTTCAAGATTGCATCCATCTCTTCAACGAATCTTCTCCTATTACTATTTGGCGGCCGGTAGGCTGCTATCAGATGCGTTGTAGTTCCTGTATGACAGTCGAGTGCGCCATGTAACACTTCACAGGATGTTCCGCTTGCGATACTAGGGGTCCAAGAAATCGTGTCCTTGACGTAGACTAATATCCCTCCACCTCTTCGAGTCTCTCTTGTGTATGAGTAATTATTAAAACCTTGAATATTATACAGGGGTACTTCGTGTTGCTTTATGTTAATTTCGGTGAGAATAAGTATGTGAAGATTAGTTAGGGTTCCTTCTAGCAATAACAAAAGTTGATTAAAATTTTTCCGTAGTGATCGGATATTTAAATGAATTACGTGTAGGTCAGCCGTAAATTCATTTATACAGGAAGTCCACTCGCTTTTATCCAAAATTTTGGTGTATTCAATGTCGTTTAAGTGATCTAACACGTCGTTGAATTTTATAAGCGCTCTTCCTACTCCATAACCATAAAATGGTTAACTTATGCTTGCATGTTATTATCGACGAATTGTAATAGGTCACTTTCACACCTAATTTGCATAATCTTGTTTTCGGTTTCATTTTTTTTTATAAGAACTCGCCCGTTTTGTATCCAGAAAAATTTATACCTATTTTTAAGCATATTTTTTGTTTGCCAAAAAAGATCCCGTGTCTGTTTATTTACATTCTCGTTTATGTATATTGGCTTGTCATTCTCGCTCCCGAAGACTTGCTTATTATTAATGCGTTGTTTACGCGCTCGCATCCACTGGTCGCGGGCTGCCCGGCTACGCAGGCGCACGATAATCGGACGAGGTTTTCCGTTAGCGGCGTTTTCTCGTCCTACCCGCCATGCACTTTCTATATCTTCTTTTTTTAAGTGGAATATTTCTGCGATTTTCTGCACAGCCAAGAGAGTGTTTTCTTTTTCCTGCTTCTCAACTCCTACCAATTCAATATTTTGTTCTCTTTCTTTGTATTCGAGAAGCCCCACTCTTTCTTCCAAGGCTTTGTTGGATTTTTCCAAAAATACATTTTTCTGTTTTAGTTCTATAATCTCTTTTTCATTCTTCCTCAGGCGATCCACAGTCTGATCTCTGAAAATAAGGAGCTCTCTCATTTGCTCTTCAAAGAAATCCAGGGACTCCGTTATGTCATCCATTTGTTCCTGCATTTTATGCACTATTTCAAGCTTTTCATTAATCTCCGCCAGCACCTCGTCACTTGTTTTGCATTTATGGGTTATTACCGGCGTCCCAGGGGCTCCTTTTTTCTTACACTCGTCGCAGACGTCATCTTCTATGCATTTCTTGTGGTAGGTTTTACCACAAGATCCTTGGCACTTCATAGTATCACCTCGAGTCTTAGATAGGTATTGTTTACACTTTTTGCACACAGCCATTTTTATAGATTGCGTACTTTTAATAAACGTAAACACTTATACGAGTACTAATCGATATCGCAATATGCAAGCGCACCGTCAGAAACTAATAATCGCGTCCGCACGGTGAGAGCGCGCGCGCAGACGCGTATGAAAGGATGATTCTAACTATTCTCATATTCAATATCATCAAAAACAGTTCATCGGTTTAGCTGTGAAAAAACAGAGTTGCTTTCACCTTTTTTTGGTTTTGCGGAGAAAAATTCTGATATTTTTAATATTACCTATCCTACATAAAAAAAAATCGGAGGTCATGTACCTTAAGATATAATTGTAACTTTTTGTTACCTCGTGGGAGAAATAAACTTTATTTGATTACATAAACTTTCCTTTTCAAAATATATAAGAAGAAAAATATTAATAAAAAAGATAACTGGTCTAAAATTCAGTAGCAAGATTAAACAAACAGACATACTAACAGGGCAAGTTAAATAAGCTTACCTCATGGTTTAAATTTATTAAATTTAATTTAATAAAAAGAAAAATATTAATAAAAAAGATAACTGGTCTAAAATTCAGTAGCAAGATTAATCCATAACAGACATACTAACACGGCAAGTTAAATAAGCTTACCTCATGGTTAACTAGTTAGATTTGCTATGCTATTATTATTGACGAAAGGATGATCTCATAAAGGCGTGTTCATTGTGCATGTAATGTCTATTAGATATTTTTTTCAATTCATATAAGGGGCATGATCAGTCAACAAAACTGAACAATTTCCCTAGGAAACAAATGTTGAAAATAAAAAAAAATCTGTATGATCTGACCAAACTGAACTGTACTTCTTTTATGTTACAAGTGAGCAAACGAGCAGGTGGGCCACCTGATGGTAAGTGGTCTCCACCACCCATAGCACCCACTGTCTTATTAGTGGCATATTTTGACTCTAATATGTCAGCTAAGCGTGTTGCTCACTTTGAGCACTAAAATGAAATGTCTCATGTGCTGGTAATATCCCTGGCTCTCTTGCCCTTCAAACCAAAGCACAACAGTGCAAACACTGCTGCTTCACGGCAGAAAAAAGCAAGGGGGTGGTACTTCCCCAGACAGACTTTCCACAAAAACCCTACCACCTTTACAAAATTTTGATGTATGATGTAGTTCGGGGAAAAGATCGGCTGGGTAGGAGTTCCATTCCTTAGCTGTGCGCATCAAGGGGCTGATAAGAGCTAAATTACCTCCCTTTCTAACAAAGGAAAGAAATCTGAATGTGCGTGTTATAACAGAGCAGATTCGCACTGTTTTACGTTTTTCGCTCACTTTTGCATTTTCCTCAAAATCTGTACCCATAATATTAATTATAAAATAGGTATATTTAAGAGGACATCATTTGAAACTCATAGCAAAACCCTCCAATAAAAATCCACACAAACACTTCCTTTCCAACAGAGTTGTCGCAGCGTGGAACAAACTTCTAGCAGAAGTAATTTCAGCGTCTAATGTTAATCAGTTCAACAATAGGTTGGACAGACACCTTCAAAACGTTACATAGCCTAACTATATCTGATCATCATAGACTATTATAGACTAATGTATATCATAGACTTATGGGTACTCAAGAAAAATGGTTTAAAAGCAAAAATCAGAGGTAACTTTGGATTTTTTTATGGAGTGTAAAATGTATTTAATTGTGTTTCAGAGTCAGCCATCTTGGAAAGATGCTTAATTATCACCTTTTTTTTTCTCGTTCTTGGGTCTTGACAGACAGACGGACAGCAAAGTGATCCTATAAGGGTTCCGTTTTTAGGGTTCCGTACCTCAAAAGAAAAAAACGGAACCCTTATAGGATCACTTTGTTGTCCGTCTGTCTGTCTGTCAAGACCCTTTATCTCATGAACGGGTAAAGGTATCAGGTTGAAATTAATACCATATATTAGGATCCATGAACCACACAAGATCTGAAAATTTAAATTTTTTACAACGACGCAATCAAAAGATATGGCATTTTATGTCATCATCTCCATACATTTATTCAAAAATGCAAAACCTACAGGGTACTTCCCGTTGACCTAAAATTATGAAATTTGGCAAGAAGCTAGGTCTCACAGTACAAATAAAGGGAAAAGTCTGAAATCATTAAATATTACAACTTTTCTCACAACTAATGGTAACCAATTGTGGTGAGCTCCCGTACATTCATATAAGAGAGGGGTCAAGTTGGATGGTCGCTGAGGCGATTTTTGTTTTAGTTCTATTTTAAAAACGGGAACACTTACAAACGTGAAAATTGGTATGTTTATAGTGCATAAGCTATAAAATAACAAAAAATAATCAAATTTAGTCAAGCGCGTGTCGGACTCAAAAAATCTAGCACATTAACTTACTGAAATTTCAACTAATACAATTATGATTATGTGGTGGTACGGAACCCTCGGTGCGCGAGTCCGACTCGCACTTGGCCGGTTTTTTTAATGTAATAAATGATTGTCGTGGCCAGATCGTGGTATTGGCTATTTCATGATGTGGCCACTTTCATGTTGGTTACTTCATGAATTCATGTTGGTTACTTCATGAAATGCAACCTAACATAACCGAACCTTTCATGAAGTGGTCAGCCACATCATGAAGTGATCATTTCTAACGATCTGGCCACGACAAATGATTAAAAATACATCATAGTTTTATTTCTATCCATTTTGTACTCGTATGTGGTATGTTGTGTCCGGCGTAATATACCCAAGTCCCGGATGTCGAGCTGGGTAATCCCGGAAATGCAATTTTTGGAGTTGGCAAGCCTAGTGTGAGCCCCAACCCTCGTCTGATCCCACAATACGATGGTATTCATTAAGCCATGTCCAGGGTTCGAAAAGATAATTATCAAAGGTACAAAATAATTATTATCTTCATAATTACAAATTATATTAGAAGTTAAGATATGAGTAGGTACGAGTATTACAAATTGTTGTATAACAAGGCGCATTCTAGCGAACCGTTGAGCAGTGTTTAACACTAGAGATAATCATCAAGTAGTTTTATTGTCTTAATAATATCGAACCCTGGCCTAGTCAAAGGCCATTTGGTAGCTTGACAACAGGCTCAGACAGATAAGCTGGCCACTGGTTTCATTGTGCCTACAAATAAAAATAAACATCTTAAAAGTTTTGCATTATCCTATTAATACGATGTATATCTTTACAGCTGTCTCAGGAATGTCGAAAAGAGATGCAGTATTACAAACTTCTTGCCAAAGAAGTTGAGAAACGCATATCAATCCTAAAACCTTACATAGACCCTGATTCGGACGAAGACAGAACTGATGCCCCTGAAATCACAGAGGATGCATACCAATCTCCATTGGAAGACAATTTTGAAACACCCATAGATTTCGTCGACAAGTATTCGCCACGCCACGAAAACAAAAAACAGACGTCGCTTGAGTCTCCCAAAAATAACAAGTACAATTCAAAACATGTAGTTCAAGATACGCATATTTTAGTAGATATGAATGTAAAAAATTCTGGAGAAAGAGATTTGTATAACTCTATCCGTAGCCCTCGCCAAACATCTGCGCCTGTAGACGACGAAGTCCCTGAAAGGGATTGTGACTATCAAAACCACAATGAAAAAAAGGAAGTGCTAACTGACCTTGAAACAGAGAAAATTCGCACACCAATGGAACTCATAGATAGTATCATGAACGATTTTAATATCTCTGATAAAGAAGATTGCATATCACTGCCTTTAGATGGTCCACCTTCTCTGAGTACTAAGAGTTTTACCGGATCACTCAACGATATCCACGTTGATAGTTCAAAAGAATCACAACAACCAAAGTTAGTTCGCCAAAGGTCGTACACAGTGTTACAACCTAGTCCGCAACTCTTAGCACATTTAGAAATTCACTCCATCAGTACTGGCGTAGAAGTGAACTCTATCTCTATGAGTGAATCCATGTCTCAGATTAACCAAGGAATTGGCAAAAGACGAAAAAGTTGGGATCTAGAATCTGCTAAAGTTAAATGGTCTTCAATGGCTATGGAACTTAAAACAAAAAATATTGTCTCTAAGACTAACTGCGCTAGTAAAGGTAAGTCTAAAACTGTAACAAAGAAATCGATTTCACCAGCTGACAGAGCTAACTCTGTTAAAGAGAAAGATAAAAAACAAACAGTTACAAAACCACTACCTGTATCTGAGCCGGTTACAATGCGAACTAACGGCGGAGCCAAAAATGGTCATAGCTCTGTAAATGTAGTGGTAGGAAAAACTCCATCAAAAGGAACCTCTTCTCCAATAAACGTCGCACCAAGAAAAGCCCCTAAATCTCCAAATAAGATAGAAGTTAGTTCCCCAAAATTGATTACCGAGTTGGACGATCCTGCTGAGAGGGTCAAAGAACTTTACGAAAAGCTACAAAAACAACAAGTCATGCAAATGGAGAACCTGATAGAGAAACAGAAAAAAGAACAACAACTTCTTCAGAAAGTTTTTGAAGAACAAAACAATATACTACTCAAGCAATTGAAAACTGTTTGTCCGAAATCATCTTTCGAAGTGAAACAAGCTTGGGGAGATGTAAAAGATAATAACGACAGGGGTCCAGTTAGTTTGAGCCAATTGATGAATACTAGCACGCCTCTACAAAGTGAAACTACTAGCCCAGTTAGTCCAGTCTCAAAAACATTGACAGAAACTAACCGATACATTAACAAATGCGATGATGTCCTGAAGAAAAGCAGGAATATAACTAACAGCATACGAAAGTCACCAGGATCTAGGAAAACAAACGGTTCTTGTAGTCCTGGGGGAAAGGACAATTCCCAAAGATCCCACGTTGGTTCAATCTCCAAAACGAGATCACCAAGAAGGAATACCTCTCGGAAATTGGAATATGAAAATCCTTTAACAGACGAGCAGATATTGACGGATTCTAATGACACACTTGCCGACTTGAATGACACATTCCCGTCTGATTACAGTGATGGTCACAATACTCTTACTAAGTATCGAAAGATGAGTGTTGCCAGGGCTTGTAGTCCAATGAGTGGTAAAATGTCTAACACCAGCGGACGAACTACGGAAACTTCCATCAAAGATCTGGAGAATACAATACAGTCTTCGATTGATTCTTTGAGTAAACATTCAAATTCCGTGGCGAAGCACAGTATCCTCAATCGGTTGCCTTCTACTAAAGAGGTAATGTACGATTTCACTAGTTTTTGTACTTTATTCGGTAGTTGATGAGAAGATGACTCAGTTAAGTAAATTTTTGCAGATATTGCAATTTATGAGAAACATAGTAGGTATCTAGTTTAAAAACAAAATAATGTTACGAAGAAAGAGCCTCCTAAAATTGTAGGATCTCTATAAAATTACATCTTTGGGTTTAACAAGTGCAATTAATTTAGAGTTTATAATTACGTAAACTTTCACTAGGCTTCTGATGTTATAAGCTTGCAGTTCGTTTCACTAGTAAGTACATAAAATTCGATTTCATTCTAAATAAATATAAAAATTTCAATGCGATTCTCAATGAACACTTGGTACTTAGTTTATAAAACTAAGTTTGCGCTTTACCTATGCGTCTATATGCATAATGAAAAGTAAAAGTGATGCTTATCTCATAAATCGCAACATCTTCACAGATATTTTAGAATGAATTTTACAGTTACCAACTCAACTTGTAGCTGCAAAACGAATGCTATGAATGAATGGAATGTAAAGTGCAACTATAAGTTGGCTTTAGGCATTAGATGCAAAAACTGTTTTGTAGTGACCATTTGAGTTTGGTAATCAAATATGCAGTATCCACCCTTAAAATATTACTTGCGTTATAATTATAACTGAGCAACTAAATGTAAATAAATAATTCTGAATAACATTTCGTGCGTACTTATGTACCAAAAAAACATTTGCAATTTAATGAGTTTGTTGTTTATAAATTCTATGTTTGCACTGTGTTTTGGCTTTTTTCACAATTTTTTTCTTTCATTGTTTATATCCCATCTTAAGTTCTTAAACCTCTTTTTTGTTCTGAATCCTTTATGTTGTATATGTCGATGACTTATTGATCGTTTCTGGTACTTTAATTTCTTTTGACTATCCACCTTTTCTTTCAAATATTTCTCTTCCTATGGTGGTTTTCTCTTCCTCTTCTACCACAATTTTATGTATGCTTCATAAAGAAAAATATCCGATTCAGCGGGTGGCAGCGACGAAAATCGTGGCTTACGCGAAGGGGTACCTAGTCCGCCGATTGATGCGCACTGAGCGCGTTCAGACGACTGTGCAGACGATACGGGACGCGCTATTGTGCGCGTTGCAGCTTCATCAAGACAGGGAGGGCATAAGAGGCGCGGATGTTGATCTGCATAGGAGACTGATCCAACAGGTGATGCTTGGTGACGGTTATGTGGTGGCGGTGTGAGCACGGCTTTGTGGGTGCTGTTGTGATGGAAATTATTAAAGCAATAAGCAAAACGTAGGCTACATAAAGGAGTTCACGTTTTGTAAGCAAACTTTTTACAGGTCAGAAAATATTTATCGTCAATTACACAATACACACACAGAAAAAAAAACCGGCCAAGTGCGAGTCGGCCTCGCGCACTGAGGGTTCCGTACAAACCTGTAGGTGTATAAGTAAAAGTTATGGTATTTTTAGTGCAATTTTTTTTAGTATGTACCTATTTAGTTTACAAAACGTGACGCTCTTTGGTGCACCCTTGTGTACAGTCGACGTAATGTAGCTTGATAAGAATGACAGCAGTGTAAGAGCAGGACGGAGCGATTCGTAAGATATTGGAGCGACAGAGACACGCTTCACTCTGTCTTGCTTTCACGCATAGCTTTGTCAAGCACGACTGTAGAACAAATTTAAATTGATATAATCGCACAAGCAATCTACTGTATATCAAGAATTTGATTAGTTGAGCATACATCGCAGGTCAAGTCACAGGTAGAGGGCTGTGTCCTCTACCTACCCCGATGGGAAAGAGGCGTGATGTTATGTATGTATTTATTATGCTTATAACAATAAAAGTAGGCAAAATTATAGTTGGTTAGGTTATGCTGATTGAATTTATAACTGCTTAAATTTTTTTTTTGTTTTTTACACTAGATTGAAATTGAAAGTTACCTAGATACAGATTTACTGCATGCATTTGATCTCGCTTTGTTGAAGAAGTCAGAAAGATAAAGTAAGGCTGAAAATGATGCAAAACTCTAATGATAAAAAAATATGAAATACAAAATTTGTTTTCTTGGATATGTCTTTGCTTTGGTTAGGGGGTCATTTCATTAAAAGTCAAAAAGATAAAGTAAGGCTGAAAAATTTTTACTAACGCAAAACTCTTTACCTCTAATTACGAAATTGGGAAATACAAAATTTGATTCGTGCAATATACAACGTGTTAATGGAATAAGCGAAACCCTCATACACCCCAACTGATTTTTATTAAAATAAATCCATTCTAGATATTCTTACTTTAAATATCGCTGTTCGAGTTTTATCTTTGTTCTAGTCCGCGCACTCCGCGCACGCCACGTTCACTTCATCTCCTTCTCACTGCTCATTAACCGCGCGGCGCCGGCCGCCAGCGTGCGTATCCACAGAAATATTTATAATAGAAGCGGCAAAAATTTAAGTAACAAAAATGGAAAAAAAAATACCCCTATAAAACATTCGTGAAATTGATTCTACTCTCGATTCTGAACAAACTATTTTCTCAGTTTCGCTTATTCCGTTAACGCGTTGTATAGGCCCCCTGGCGGCATTAATTGGTACTACATCGAACTTTAAATGAGTCAGAGGGTGAGGGGTAAGTTGTCGTGGGTGAGAGCTTGAAGTGCTCTAGACTGTACCTACCTTCTTATACGTATCCACGTACAACTTACGCCCGTATCATGGATACAGCTAACCAGGGCGTCTACCCTCAATATTCGTTACATCGGTACGATACAGTCGAATTCATAACTTCAGTCACTGACAATAGAATAGAATATCGGTTGTATAAATTGTCAAATTGGCAGCGATTAGCGTCCAAACAATATCCTACTCTATCGTCAAGGCACGAAGTTTTGTATTTTATTGTTTTGAATCGATATATCGAAAATTGAGAGTAGGCAGACACCCAGGGATTAATTTTTTTTTTATAATTTCTTTTTTTTTTAGTATTTTGTACAAATATACTAAAGTCTTCATAACAAACCCTCACCTTTCAGATAACATCAGCGTGCTATACGCTACATGATACATTCGTGACCAGCACTTCGACCGAGCGTTGCGCTATGATAGCGGCCGACCGTTATAGGAAGCAGGCGCTCGCTAGCAAACAGGCGACCCCGTTATCTACCAGGCGCTCCCTGTAAGTATCAGATCACATGCTATATACACCGTCAGCACCTCGACCGAGCGTTGTGCTATGATAGCGGCCGATCGTTATAGGAAGCAGGCGCTCGCTAGCAAACAGGCGACCCCGTTATCTACCAGGCGCTCCCTGTAAGTATCAGATCACATGCTATATACACCGTCAGCACCTCGACCGAGCGTTGTGCTATGATAGCGGCCGACCGTTATAGGAAGCAGGCGCTCGCTAGCAAACAGGCGACCCCGTTATCTACCAGGCGCTCCCTGTAAGTATCAGATCACATGCTATATACACCGTCAGCACCTCGACCGAGCGTTGTGCTATGATAGCGGCCGATCGTTATAGGAAGCAGGCGCTCGCTAACAAACAGGCGACCCCGTTATCTACCAGGCGCTCCCTGTAAGTATCAGATCACATGCTATATACACCGTCAGCACCTCGACCGAGCGTTGTGCTATGATAGCGGCCGATCGTTATAGGAAGCAGGCGCTCGCTAGCAAACAGGCGACCCCGTTATCTACCAGGCGCTCCCTGTAAGTATCAGATCACATGCTATATACACCGTCAGCACCTCGACCGAGCGTTGTGCTATGATAGCGGCCGATCGTTATAGGAAGCAGGCGCTCGCTAGCAAACAGGCGACCCCGTTATCTACCAGGCGCTCCCTGTAAGTATCAGATCACATGCTATATACACCGTCAGCACCTCGACCGAGCGTTGTGCTATGATAGCGGCCGACCGTTATAGGAAGCAGGCGCTCGCTAGCAAACAGGCGACCCCGTTATCTACCAGGCGCTCCCTGTAAGTATCAGATCACATGCTATATACACCGTCAGCACCTCGACCGAGCGTTGTGCTATGATAGCGGCCGATCGTTATAGGAAGCAGGCGCTCGCTAGCAAACAGGCGACCCCGTTATCTACCAGGCGCTCCCTGTAAGTATCAGATCACATGCTATATACACCGTCAGCACCTCGACCGAGCGTTGTGCTATGATAGCGGCCGATCGTTATAGGAAGCAGGCGCTCGCTAGCAAACAGGCGACCCCGTTATCTACCAGGCGCTCCCTGTAAGTATCAGATCACATGCTATATACACCGTCAGCACCTCGACCGAGCGTTGTGCTATGATAGCGGCCGATCGTTATAGGAAGCAGGCGCTCGCTAGCAAACAGGCGACCCCGTTATCTACCAGGCGCTCCCTGTAAGTATCAGATCACATGCTATATACACCGTCAGCACCTCGACCGAGCGTTGTGCTATGATAGCGGCCGATCGTTATAGGAAGCAGGCGCTCGCTAGCAAACAGGCGACCCCGTTATCTACCAGGCGCTCCCTGTAAGTATCAGATCACATGCTATATACACCGTCAGCACCTCGACCGAGCGTTGTGCTATGATAGCGGCCGATCGTTATAGGAAGCAGGCGCTCGCTAGCAAACAGGCGACCCCGTTATCTACCAGGCGCTCCCTGTAAGTATCAGATCACATGCTATATACACCGTCAGCACCTCGACCGAGCGTTGTGCTATGATAGCGGCCGACCGTTATAGGAAGCAGGCGCTCGCTAGCAAACAGGCGACCCCGTTATCTACCAGGCGCTCCCTGTAAGTATCAGATCACATGCTATATACACCGTCAGCACCTCGACCGAGCGTTGTGCTATGATAGCGGCCGACCGTTATAGGAAGCAGGCGCTCGCTAGCAAACAGGCGACCCCGTTATCTACCAGGCGCTCTCTGTAAGTATCAGATCACATACTATATACACCGTCAGCACTTCGACCGAGCGTTGCGCTATGATAGCGGCCGACTGTTCTAGGAAGCAGGCGCTCGCTAACAAACAGGCGACCCCGTTATCTACCAGGCGCTCCCTGTAAGTATCAGATCACATGCTATATACACCGTCAGCACCTCGACCGAGCGTTACAAGCGAAAGGATGAAAATTTATGGAATTTGCCATACAAGGTTGTTTTGTTTTTTGTACCTGACATCCGTTTGCTCACGTATTAGTGAGGTCAAAGCAACCACTTATGTTCTAGGACTTTGCTAACAACGCACAAAAACTTATCAACTTCCCATACAAAGTAACGTAAGTAAGTCGTATGCAAAGGATGAAAATTTATGAATAATCCTGTATACGTGGACGAATTTTTGTGTTTAACTCAGAAAATATTTCTCACTTTTCTTTTTCCGTTTTTTTTTAATTCAATTTGTTTGTGAATGTTTTTTTTTAATGAAATGTAGAAGATGTTTGATTTTTGTGTGGTGTGTGTGAAACAGGAACGTAATGTCGCAAAGCCATAGTGGAGCGTTTCCTTCCCGCGTCAAGCGCGTGTCGGGACCGTCGGCCGGACTGATGACGCAATCACACTATGGTACCTTAGCTAAGCGAGCATGACTGCTGGTATAGATGTGGGTTCTTAAGCATGTTAGATTTTGTACCAATATTTTTGTTGACAGACTTCGATTTATTGACGCCAAAAATTACTTAAAAATCAGTCATTAAGATGGTAGCTGTGCAAAGGTGGCGCCATTTTACAGAATTAATATACTGTATCACATATACAAAATTATAGAAAATAAAGATGCATGGTATTAAAATATTTCCATATAATTAACAATACTAATGAAAAGGTTTTGTACGCACGGCTGCAGATAA
Organism: Athrips mouffetella; assembly: GCA_947532105.1. Lineage (NCBI taxonomy): Eukaryota > Metazoa > Arthropoda > Insecta > Lepidoptera > Gelechiidae > Athrips > Athrips mouffetella. The sequence goes on from OX383972.1 coordinate 1,628,408, forward strand.
GGTCCTAGTGAATGAAATAGTGATCATAATTTTAGCATGTTACTTAGACCATGAAACTGAACAACTTTTAGGAAAAAAAATCAACTTCCTATAGAGATTGCTTCTCCTTTTTTCGTATTTCGACCTATGTTTCTTAGGAAAAGTTGTTCAGTTTCATGGTCTAAATAACGTTAAGAGGCCTATTACAAAATTTCGTAAAAAAAAATTAAAAGTGGAAAATCCCACTTGGCGTCCAGATTTTTCGACACTGTTTTGTAGCTAAAACTAATACTTTTTGTATTTTCAAATTATTTGTTACTATTATTGCGTTTAAAAGGCCAGCGCATCGGATTAAGGAGAAATTTGGCAGTTGTAATTACGTTAAATTAAGGTATTACAACGAACTGTTTTTAAACAAACGTAGGCGATTTTCATTTTCTTTATACCAAAGTTTAGTATGGTATAAGTTATACGAAATAATATTAATGTAGTAAAGAGCAATTTGCAGTTCAACCTGAGTGCTTTTTGTAGTTTTTTTTCGTTTGGAATGAATTTTTGTTTCTAGATTTTCCAATATATTTTTCCAAATTCCGAGGCTGCTAAAAACTACACTATTATATAAGAGATTTTATTGTATTATTTTGATTTTGTTTGCTTAGACCAATAGTTCAATCCACGAGCTCAAAAAAGTGCCTTCGCGCATTTTATGAAAACGTACTTCGGAATATTGGCTATATCTACCAATGAAAAAATTTTAAAAAGCGAGGCCGCTATTTTATAAGTTAAAGTTGTCAAAGTCTTTCCGTTTCTCAGATTAAGGACGCCGAAATTAGCTATTTTGCGCAAATTCACGCTCAAAATGTAATAGGCCTCTGAATATTATGTTCGATATTTCATTAGTAGGTACCCTATACAAGCAGAACCTGCGGACTGCACTATGCTAAAAACGCCAGAAATTCACTCAAGGCAATTGAATAATTTGCGACACCACCTATATGCAGCCAGTATAGTTACCACCTTAAGTTTTACACTTAGAAAAAATAATAAAGTTGTATTTGGCATGTTGTTATGCTTAGTTGCATGAAAGTTTTACAAGAAGCTTTAAACATAAGCTCTGCCTAGCTGGAAAAATTCCAACCAATAGGATTTCTCCATTTCCCTATAGTTAGGGTGCTGGCTGTCATTTGGGTATATGATTTGCTCATCATCACTATCACTACATAGTATAAAACAAAGTCGCTTTCTCTGTCCCTATGTCCCTTTGTATGCTTAAATCTTTGAAACTACGCAACGGATTTTGATGCGGTTTTTTTAAATAGATAGAGTGATTCAAGAGGAAGGTTTATATGTATAATAACATCCATTAAATAGTGGAGAAGTACTGTTATTTTTGAGGTTTCTAATGTGATGTCGTAAATAATTACATTTTTTCCGCTTACATTGCAAACGCAGGCTGAACCCTACGAGTTTTATCAAAATAATGTACTAAGTATTGTACACATTGAAAAGGTCTACAGAAAAGTCCGTGATGGTATATGTCTATCTCTTATGGATAACCCACAATAACTTTTTTTTGTCATTTACTTTTTACGACAAATAATGGTTAATTTTCGAAGCGATTTTAACCAATACAGCATTAATCCTTAACCAATTAAATACCTTGAATACATTGTTCATTTAATATAGATCTATATGGCCCTTTACACCGTATGATTTAAGTGAATATTTTCGAAGATATTACAGATTTAAAAATTGCGGGACGTAGCGTTTGCGGCGGTACCGGCCGGCCGCCCGGTGCGGCAAGAGCGTGCCTATAAATAGCGCGTCTGAGGCCGCGGTTTCCCCTATAGCACTTTGGGATTGTTTTACTCCAAATTTAACGCGTGCGGGCCACGGGCAGTAATGAATAAATCAAAACTACTGGATCGATTTTAATCACATAGGCTATATATTTTATACCCGTGCGAAGCCGGAGCGGGCCGCTATGTTTTTATATACAACGTTCACAGTTTTTCTGTAGTGTATTTAGTATCAGCATTGCACCCGTGCGAAGCCGGGGCGGGTCGCTAGTGTTTCATATTAATAGGGATGATAGATCAGCTCAATATGAATCGATTTGGTCCTAACAAGTTTTTCTGTGCGTCGTGGAGTTTTTGAGCTAAAGCAAAAAAAAAGATACTAAATAATGTTTTTTTTGTCTGCCTTTTTGGCTGCTGTTTAAAATACTTCTGAAGATATAAAAAATCGAAGAGGCAGACATGCAGGGCTCTGCATTATCACGGCACGAAGTTGCATTTTGAAGCGCTGTATCTTTACAACGCAGGGCTATTATGGTGGCAGACCATTGTTTTGGTGGTTTTCTGGGGTCCTATAAATTGTGTTTAATCGGTGAGTCTGCCAGGTGTACGTTTTAAAACTTAATTCCTCAAAAACGCAGGGGTGTGGATGTCTGCCAATACTTTTTGTATCTTTTAGAGGATGCTTCTTATTATCAGTGAAAGAGGCAGACATGAGCAAATTATATAGAAATTTTAATCATCAGCACCCTTACTACTAGCTCAGAGCTGCGCTTGAAAATGGAGCAATCCTGTTAGTTGAAATAGTTACAGCTCACAGGTGGGCTACCTGGCATAGTTCTGGTGGAAGCCACCCGTAGACTACGATCGTACGAAGATTACCTCATCGGCTTCAGTTCACAATTAATAATCTAGGCAACGAAGCGGATCGTTGTATGAAGACACCCGCATTAAATCCTCAGTCGATTAAACTTTGCTGGGGTACGAGTATTACACTATATGAGACAAACCTTCTATAAAATAAAAAATCCAAAAATAATGGGTAAGTACTTTTAATTTTTCCATAAAAAAATTACAAAAAATGTATGAAAAAAAATTTTTTTTTAGATATTTTGAATTTACATTTAATTCATGATACTTTATCATCCTGTCAAATAAAATCTGCCCGAGAGAATTATGTTGGGGTCAACTGCTTCGTTGCCTACACTATAATGGCAAATTGACCGTAAAGCGGGCATTACATTGTCCAATTTGCAGAGCACTAGATGAGCTAGAGCGCAGCTAGTGTTCAGTTTGGATCATGTAAACGCAGTTAGACTGCTAGATCGCTAGAGCACTAGCTGTCTAACTCCATTTACACCATCCAAACTGAACACTCTAGCTAGGCTCTAGCTCAGCTAGTGCTCTGCAGATTGGATAATGTAATGCTCGCTTAACTGCTGGTTTACACGGGGCAAAATTTAGTCACCTCTGGGATTCCGCTATACGAAAGAAAGTAATATTTGAATAGGTTTCTCTTTCTTTCGTACAGCTGCATCCTTCAGAGGCGACTTAATTTTGTCGTCGTGTAAAACCGGCTTTAGTCATGGGCCATTGTGAAAAGAGCTAGAGGAGAAACTCAATTGGTTTCTTCATCTTTGTTCGATTTGAAGCCCTTCAAAAGGAATCAAACTCAAGGAGTTCAAGGCCATCTAGAAATGGGAATCAAGTTTATAGTATTTGCCAAAACTAATTGAGTTTCGCTGTTTAGAGCCCCAGGCGTAATAGCATATTGAATGAATGAATAAGTTTTGTCTCTTATACCGCGTGCATTTTCATGGATTTTGCTCTCGAAGCCCAGTGATTCTACTCTTGAAAAACAAGCAACTATCCCGAAGAAAAAAAGTAGTTACTCGAAAAAAAAATTTCGCCTTCCCATACTAAGTCAGTCGGTCACTTGACCACTTTACTATGGAAATTCGAAAAAAAGTTTTCGTGTCGAAAATTATTTTCGTCGGGAAAGTTGGCTTGTCATCATGAGTAGAATCATCGGGCTTCATCACGCATTATTCTTTATACCACGGTGCCTACAGTAAACTAACTAAAAAACCCTTTTCAGAAGGGGTACAAAAGACAGCGATCCCTACCTAAGCTGTCTAAATGATTCTGACGGAGGTACCCTTCCATTCCTTATCCTTTCTTCAAACGCTTTGCGAGGCATGGTGTAATCAAAATAATCTAAAAAAAAGAAGAGTTTGACAAAGTCTCTGATTATTTTAAAGGAAAAAAATATATTATAAAAAAAATATCTGTATAAAGAATTTAAAGAACCAGCTGTGTCCTGCGTTGTTGTGGCTTATGGATAGTTGTACATAACTTAAAGGTCTGTCAAATCTACTGCTATCACTTTCTGTTTTGATCAGAAAGAAAGTTAAACAGCGTAATATTTTTAAAACCCCGGATATTTTAAGAGGTGGTTTTATAAATGCGCGCGTCTTATTATACATACTGACTCCTAATTGCACGAAGCATCTTATAGTTATAACATAGCAGCTATAAATTCCTATAACTTTCCGCGCGAATCAGTTCCTACCCACAATTTTTTTTCTCTGGATATTTTAAGGGGTGGTCCTCCCATATAAAATGTGCTGTCATCTGATGCAATTTGTATGGGAAGTTCAAAGTAAAAAGTGGTTTTACAATCTCAACAGATAGATTATAAACTAACGACGTTCAAGACAGCATGCCTCGGGAAGCTTACTGTCTCACTCGTCTGGACAAAGAACGAATGAGACGGGAAATCAAGTGTAGACCATGATATTTGTTTTAACCTGCTTACAAGTAGATTTATAAATATAATAGTACCAAAATCGCATGATACCTAGCATATATAAAGCAATGATCTAGTTGGGTGTTGATATTTTTTGTTTGTAGTACGTTTGGGATACACATGTTCGATTCGGCATGTTCAGTTCGGCTTTTTCTTAGAACTTGAATTATCTGTTGTATGAAAAGCGCCTAACCGAACATGCCGAATCGAACTATGTGTGTAGCTTCCCTGATACACAATGTAGAATGTAGATCTATACTCGTATTAGTTGGAGTAGGTAAATCATTAAAGTAATAGTTTTTTCCTTTAAGGACCCTTTACACGTCGCTGAATCAGCTAGTTTAGGGTTGCCAGACCTGCCAGAATACAGAACAATAGGGTGTTTCCAGCATCTTATGAAAGTTCAACTGGATAGCGCTACTGATGCTAACATTGATACTAAACGGTCACCCAATATAAAGTCAGTTTGATTGCTACTGTCAAATGTGTGTAATATATTATCTTCTAAAAAGATTTCATTTATTTTACAAAGTCTTGAAAAAAGAAATTAACCAACAGTGATGACTGATGAGCGTGCCATCTAGTGACACTTAAAAAAAATATATTTGACAAACTTCATAGAAAATCGCCTATTGTCATGAAGTAAACAATTTTTTGACGAAACTTATTTAGCTGTCTTGCAAGTGCAATTTAAGAATCTTGTGATCTAAATATTATTACAAAGGCATATTTCATTTTACTGCGAGTTGAATCCGCGACATGTAAAAGGGCCTTATCCTACTTATTGCTTTTTTTTTCGTTAAAGGCATCAAATCATTTATTGCAATCATTCAAAGTACAAATTTATGTTAAATTAAATATATTTTCGTTTCACTGTCATTTGCATAATTTTGTGTTGTCTTTTATAGTCTAGTAGATAGTAGAAGACTTTAATAGTAGATTTTTGATATTTGAAAGCAACGTAGTAAGAAAATAACATATCTACTAAGAGTCCGTACACAAGATTATGGACGTGGAAGTATAGTGCGATTCAGCACATTTTGATTACGGGTGATTTTCCACCAGTACTATGCGAGCTGAAGCTGAAAATTCCAGCGAATTGGATTGTTCCATTAGACAGCGCATTTTACAATGTGGGAAAATGGCGCAATCCCATTGGTTGGAACTTTACCAGCACCAGCGGGCTTAGCACGCTGCCCGAGAGAAAATATATCTCGGAGAAATGTCACTTTATTTGAGGAATTATGTCATCTAATCTATCACCTCCAAACGCGAAGAAATGTCAGTGGAAGAATATGTTTAGCAAATCCACAATAGTAGATTTTACAACAAGTGCACAAAACGAACCATTTTTCCGAGACTTCCGAGCCGAAGGCAAGGGCTGATAGTAATGTCGAGGATAAAATGGTTTTGTGGACGAGTTATAAACTCTGCTTTTCACTTTGATTGCGAGGAAACAAAACGTAAAAGTACTCTCTAAATGTAACTGAAGAATGAGTTGTTCTGCTTTAGTGAAGAATATGTTGAAGCATGGGGGAGGGGGGGGGGGGGGGGGGGGCACCAGGCGCGCGCGCAGGGCGTACACCACCGCGATTAAGTAATCGCGGTGCCCTAGTGCACAAAATTCGATTTTGTGCAGCCTATATCCTGCACAAAGAAGCACTTTCAGAGCATGAGAAGTGAAAATTACGTTTTTGATATTTTAGACAGCTTTATACATGAATACATGTGGCCGTCCTTTTCTTTCAAAATGCTTTGCTCTGCTTATAATGCCAAATAAACTTGACCATGCTTAAAGTAGGTGTCACTGGTTCTTTAATCTATGGGCCTAGATAATCTTACAACTACAACTCGCACAGTACTAGTGGAAATTCACCTTAATGCGTTGTGGTATAGCATTGTGTGTTTCGGCCCTAAATTATTTCTGATTAAACTATTTTATTTCCACTCAACAGAGAGTCTTAACGTCGACAAGTCGAAGACTCGTTACGTGCCGGCTCAGCGCAGTAAAGCTCCATGGCGCTGACACCTGTCCTCGACTCTTCTGCCGAGCTTGCTTTGTTGGTGTCCTATCTGATAACTCCTGGCTAAGCGGAAGAGAACTTAGTTTTAATCTTTTTTTATTTAAATTTATTATTTCACCGGACAACGATTTTTGTCACAATTTTACAGGTCAGAATTGGCAACACTGGATTTTTTTTTGTGAGTTACACTTATTGAAGTTAAAGACATTCTGTGTCTTCCGTATGTTGAAATTAACGACCTCCCTAGATCCAGAGTAGCATGCCCCCGATTTATTAGTGTTGCCAGTTGTTGTAAAATTGAACTCGCCAAATCTGTCCTAATGAGCATGTTGGACTTGTTAGATTTAACGACTTGGAGTCTTGTATTTGTAAAGATTTATAATTTTACAAGTTTTCTAAGGACTTTTTGATGTTTGATTCGATCGATCGAGAATGGTACGAATACTTTTGTGAGTTTATTTAAATTGAGATAATTTCCCTTTTGCGCCATGATCGAGTGAGGTCTGGAAACTACTTTGTATTTTTTTTATTAATCTTTATTTATTTTAAACATTAAAAGACAATGCGGCCTTTGATGAATGATGAAACTTAAATTTATATTCCAAAAGTATGAAAAGACAAAATATGAACTTCGCTTGGTTTTGAGCGCCATTTTAAAAACGTGGTGCTAAATTGAACACGATATCTCATTTTAAGCATTTTTTTAGAATAATAAGTTCAAATTATGGTTGTAATTTTATTCCCTTTGTAGTAGCTTCCAAAGTGCTTAGTTTAACACCTTTAGGTTAGTAGTAGGTACAAAAGTTGACAAGTTTGCAGAGAATGTCGTATTTTATTTATTTATTTAGGCTTGTAAAAAAGTAATAAGTAGGTATACATCTCTTTTAAAGGTTAGTTCGAGGTTCTAAGACACTTGGCGAATCAGAGCTAGGCAAATATAGACCGTCATGACATGATACTGTGTTGATATTGCAAAAATAAACTTTCTTTTCAACGCAATTCGATGCTCCATAAGACTGCATCGTGCGCACACTAGCGCCCTCATCAGATTTTTTTTTAAATGGAGACAATAATTAAACACTGATAAAATGTTATTTGTCAGTAGCGTTATTTTAAACTATAACAATAAGCTTTATCTTGTATTTTCAAAATTATTTTAATGGAAATTGGCGGCCACCGCGCTCAGTCTTTAATTTTTATTTTTGTCTCCAATTCGAAGAAATTAATTAAATGCCACTGAGGGCTTTAATGTGCACACGATGCAGTCTTAATTTTTGATAAAACTAATAACAAATTGTAAAAATTCGAAACATTCTCTACTAACTTGTTGAAATTATTGTTCACAAATAGCATCACAATGTAATTTTAATAATCGCTCTCCCAATAATATTGAAAGCTTTAATTGTAAAAGACAAATTTAGACTAAGTCAAATTATACCTAAACATATTTTATAGAGAAGCTAATATTTTAATGAATCATGGCCTTTAGAGGTTTCTTAACTTAGCACTGAACAAAATTTTATATTTTTTAAGTTTAGGTTCTAGGCCGTTCCGAAAATGTTTGTATGTTGGAAAAAAACTATGCGGAGCTGAATGGACGGCCTTAAAGCCCTGCTACACGGTTGCTAATATGGCATTGGGTTGCTCAACAGACGAAAACAAAAGACCGTTAATTTTGCCAGTACTGATTGTACAAAAGACGAGTATTATAATAACTAATCTATTTGAATGTTGTTGGTTGGTATACACAGCGCGTTGGGACAAGTCTATGACGGTTATTGTCTGCGCATGGGTGAACGATTCGCTCGCGGCATGTGGGGGGCTGCGCTCACCCCCGCGACTCATTTTTTGACTTCTGCGCATTAACAGTCACAGACAGAGTTATTTTGCACGCAGTATACTTAGTTTGGAAGGAAGCCACCTTTAATAGTTGTTTAATTCAAAGATTTGTTCACGTCCAAGGTTGTTAAAAGTTGATGAGTTTGAATTTTATCTAGATAAAAATGATAACTTTGCAGCACTGGCAACTTTGGTGGGCTTCTTATTCTCGCCTGCTGAGCCTAGTCTCGTCAACAGTGACCTAAAATTGATTTTGACCGTGTAGTTAACAATTTATAGCCAAATTTCTTTCCGAATGTTTGTTAACCTACGATACCTCAATATCGGAGCTGAGTAGCAGGCATTTTATGCTTAGAAGTAGCTATCTGCACCCACTTTCTAGTCACTAAGAATATATCAAGAATTTCTGTATAATTTTCCTGAGCGTATGCGTTGTTTGTATGCCACATAAATGACACAGGATAAAGTAATAGTACGGTCAACCGCACGTCGGTAGAAACTTTTTCAACTCTATTAACACGTCATAAGGTGCTAAATTGTGTCTACTGACGTGCTGTTGAGTGTACTATCATACAGAACGGACACTCTCCGCCCCCCTTGCAATTTACCCCGCACCCTCCTGAGCCCAGATTAGTAAGAGTACACCTGAGAGTATTTTGTACTGAATATACGAGACTACGCGAGCTTAACTTCAAATTTGAAATTCGCGCTCGTTATACAGGGCGTAAGGGACGGTGTACAAAAAACTGAAAGGGTGTGCTCAGTCAACGAAACTGAACAACTTCCCTAAAGAAACATTTTTTGAAATAAATCAGAGGTATTGTATGTATCTATATTATGTATTGCATGTGTATTTATTGGCAATAAAGAATTTTAATTTAATTTAATTTTGGAAATGAAAGAAATTTTTGATGTCTCAATACAAACTGTTCGATCAAAGTGAGCAATTTGTATGGAGAGGTATTTTTTTTTTCATTTCCCAATAATGTTTCTTTGGGAAAGTTGTTAAGTTTCGTTGACTGAGCATGCCATTTCAGTTTTCATTTCATTCATCAGCCCATTTTTATAAGCCTTCAGGGTGCTTTAAGGGTAGCCAGTTAATGCAATCATACGTCTTCTTCTCTCTATAGAGCTGTACTAGGTAGCTAACCCATGAGCTGGAAAAATTCCTACCAATTCTTAGCCGATTTTAATTTTTGTCATCTCTACTACGGTATTTTAATATTTCGTTAATAAATGTGACAAAAAAAATATGCATATTCTCCCTATTCTATTGGTTAGGATTTTTCCAGCTCATGGCTTGGCTACCTCTTACAGCTCTATAATGGAAAGGCACACCAAAAGCATGGACGAACAATAAGAAGGACTGACCATCCCCTTTTGGAAATTGTAACCCGGAAAAGTATAAAACTAGATGGCGCTAATAAATAGTCCGGGAAGTTATTATGATTTATCGAGTACTCTGCTAAAAAAATAAACCGAATTTCAATGTTAGCGTTTCTTTACATTGAAACTATGTTGAAATCTTGAATGATTTTTTGGCAGAATACTCGGTAGACCATAATTAATTTCCAGATTATTTGAAAGCGCCATCTAGTTTCCTTGAGTTTTATGTCTTTTCGGGTTATTGGTACGTACGGTCAACCGCTTGTCGGTAGAACCTTTTTCAACCCTATTACCACGCCATAAGGTCCAAAAGTGTTTCTACTGATGTGCGGCTGTGTGTACCACGGCAGCAAGCCCGTAGAAACAAAACCAGTATAAACTGGACCAGCATTACGCTACAAACATCCGAAACTAGAGACCCGCTTAATGTCAAAGTGTTTCTACCGACGAGCGGCCGTGTGTACAAAATTAATGAATTTGCCTTCGATTTTAAGTTTGCGGACGCGTGTGGCGGTTGCCCGTTCAAGTTTTAGCAAATATTTTGTACTTTTAATACAGGGTGGGACCGTGTACCGAAAACTGAAACGGCGTGCTCAGTTAACGAAACTGAACAACTTTCCCAAAGATACATTTTTGGTAAAAGAAAAAAAAAATGATCTCTCCCTCCATATAAACTGTTCGGATTAGAGTGAGCAATTTGTATGGAGGTCAAAAATTATTTACTTTTCGTAAAAACGTTTCTTTGGGAAAGTTGTTCAGTTTCAATAACTGAGCACGCCCTTTCGTTTTACGGTACACCGTCCCTCACACCCTGTATAATTCTACTGCTGCTACGAATTTGAAATGAAATACAAGAATAGTGCAATACTGTCTGGTATGAGTTTCCTTCAGGTTTGTTTCTCCTTCGGATGCCATTTCGTATTCGCAGCAGTATTCTAGAGAAAGTATAACTTTGCCCTTCTCTCTCAGTACGGGCTTATTTTTTCATCATCCCGGAAATTTTACGAGGTGGTTTGCTCATGAAACTGAACAAATTTCTGAAGAAATGTAGTTTGAAATACGAAAAAAAATCCAACTTCCCATAGAATTCTATGAAGTCGATTTTTTTTTCTTAATTTTACCTGTTCCTTAGAAATAGTTGTTCAGTTTCATGGGCAGATTTACCTCTTAAATTATCCTGGGTGAAAAATACCGAAATTACAAATGACCAAAATAAGTGGCAAGTAGAACAGCCGAAATTTTCAATCCTTGTTAAAGTATCGGGTGAATGAAAACAATTGTACGAATGATTTTACTAATTCTATCCTCAATCTAAATAACTATAGCATAATTATGGAACAAAATGAATGCCAAATATTTTTCTAACAAATATTATTGATTTATACCCCCTTTTAAATAAACTATTGCCTTTTCAAGAATTTCAGATCTTTGTTGTAATATAGTGAGATTATTTCGTAACGATTTTTGTGCTGATTACATTTTAATTCAATAAATATTTTAAATAATTGGTGTCTTTTTATTTACTAATTAGTGTTAATGAAACGCAGAGCTTACGCAGACGAGCATTGAGGTAAATGCAGACGAGGCGTTCCTTCCCTTCGACACCACCGTCCAATAGAGACCGAGTATTGGATATTATATTACTGACAATGAAATAAGATATTATAACAACGATATGGCTACGCAACCCCAAATAGCAAAATTTTTAAAAGAATTGGAAACTGTTGCTAGTCTTCTAGCTCGAGATAAATTATATATTATCTCGACTCGTCAAGATCTTAATTTCGCTTGACAACTGACAAACTTAAAACCGCTATAACTTAAGACGTACTAACCCTAGACTACGTTGAGATACTTTGGGTGCACGTGGGCACAGAGAAAAATCACCAGTATCTTTGCTGTCATGCATTTGCTACCGCTTTAGGTTAAAAATGATATTATGTGAATCTTTTTCATGTTTTTAACTGGATTTATAAATAGTGTTTTCTTTACTGGCCCAGAGAGTTGCCATTATATCACGCCTTACATATTGTCCCACTGCTGAGCATAGGCCTCCCCCTCAATCTTCCAATAAATAAAATATTAAACTAAATAAAATATAAAAGCTGTACTCGTGTTCTACGTATCGCAGTGCAAGTTAGCAAATGTGGCTTAGGTAAAGTAGTTCCGATAGATGGCGCTCTAATATTTGTAAAACGCGGTATCGTTGTGTTTTCGCCTTTTGACGACCCGCAATTGCATTGCCCGTCTCATCAGTCGTCGCATGGGTTGAAGCGGTTTTCATCTTGGTTTTTAATTTTTGACATTGCCTCCTATTGCTAGGAGGCGATAATATATTCTTAGAGACACGCTCGTCAATGCTAACAGTACGGATTAAAACCTGCTCATGAGCTTTGTGTGCGGTTTTAGCGCGCTAATAGTCGGTTCAAAACTTGCTCGTATTCACTCGTTTAAGCGACGTGACGTCATCAGTGACGTCACTTTAGCGCGCTATCATTGCATACGAAAATGAGGTAGTGCAGCGTGTGCGAAACGTCAAATTCATAAGACATTTGTCATCAATCTCGTTTTCGAGAGATTTTTTTCAACTTTTTTTGGGGTTTTAGATTAAATTATCTTATCGAATAATCATTATCTCTCAATAATTTCTTAAAACGCAAAACAAAATCAAACTTTTAATTTTTCTCAGTGACATTGACATAAGCGCGCTCTAGTCTGGTTTAAAACTGTATTCGATGATATTCGACGAATGCACGCATATAGAAATAAACCGACTATATTCAGTGAATGTGATGTGTGCGTTGATTTCAAGAAACAATCCGTAGTGTAATATCGACTTCAGGGTTGCCAACTTTTTTTTCGCTAATCCACTAAAAGCGGTTGTGGAAACCACCAAAAATCCACTAAATAAGAATTTTCTCAATTTTTCTATTTTAATTTTTACATATTTGTTAAAAATGTGCAAGAAAATGGAATTTAAAGTCTTGAACTTGAAAGTCATCACCAGAGGAATAGTCTTCGATGTTTTCTTCAGCAGGACATGCTGATGCATAACTTTCCCTACTTAGATGACTAGGTCATGGCAACATTTAGGGACATTCATGTGGTAAACATTCATAGTTCATACCTACTGAAAGAAAAGTCTTTGTCTTTCCACATCAGCAGCGTTAAAACTAGCATAAAGATTACGAATGTAGCTAAAATCTTGGAATCTGTTCTCTGTTTGATTGACTCTTGTGGTACCAGCAGCGGTTACCAATAAGTTAAACATATAAAAAATTCAATTTTATTTTAATTTGGCTTACTTATGGATTCAGTGGTCAAAAATATGTCTTTCCACTAACAAAAATAAACTAATCCACTAGAAAAAACCACTAGCCACTAAAACCAAAATTTGCCCACTGACAAGGAGGTCTAAACCACCAGTTTCAGTGGATTTTCCACTAAGTTGGCAACCCTGATCGACTTGCGATGGGTCGTTGTCGTCGTTGACTAGACATGGGCAAAACAATGCACCACAAAGTAATGTAATATTACATTACATCACTCGGAACGTGATATTACCTAGTGATATCACTATTAACCGAAACAGCACTCGTTATTTTCGGCGTAGAGACTTGGATCACGTAATTGTAAAGAATGTTTGAGCATGGATGAAAGATGTCATGATGTGTTTTAACACAACCCTCTTTACGAAGCTGTATATTATTCATTAGACTTCCGACAGAATTTAAAACGATACGTACGAGTACTAGTGTTGGCGTGTTTAACAACGGATTGAAGTTATTACTATTTTTTTTTATCTAAAGATAAAAGCAATTATATTATGAAGAGTTTCGTCCTTTATTACTAGAGAAAAATTGTTACTCTCTTGAAAACTTTAAAATTGAAACTAATATTTTGCTGTGTGTGCCATTTAAATAAATATAATATATTCTAGAGTTTGTTTTAATAAGTATCTGAATTTTGTAATTTTTTGGAGTGAAAGTATTTTTTATTATAATTTTATTTTCATCTTAGAGCAATAATTTATTTACGAGGTATTTAAGCACACACTTTCCGTTTTTGAAATAAATGGTTTGTTCAAAATGGTTCCAAAGTGTTAACTATACTTTCTTTTAGCTGCCATTTTTTTTTTCTAGTAACAGTTCGTATGAAAAACTACATACACTCTCAACTAAATTATTCTTTAGAAATAGAATATAAATATTTTCAAATAAATAAATAAAATATTTTCTTACTTCTACATTGGAACAAATTATAGGTTTCGTCGAGATCTTCTTTACGGTTGACAGCTGTCAAACTTAAAACTCTGAAACTAATGACCCTAGACTACTCGTATGCAGGGACAAATGGTAGATCTCGATCTTCTTTCCAGTTGACAGCTGTCAAACTTTTTGTTTTTACGATGAAAAATGAGAAGTTAAAAAATCGAATCATAGTTTCCGAGTTAAAGCTGTTAATCTGAATAAAGATCTCGATCAGATCAATCATTTGTCCCTGCATACGAGTAGTCTAAGGTCATTAGTTTCAGAGTTATAGCGGTTTTAAGTTTGACAGCTGTCAACCGGAATGAAGATGTCGACGAAACCTATAATTTGTTCCAATGTAGAAGTCTCAGAGTAAAAAACTATAGAGTCCGTCATATACATATTCTGTATGAGCTAGTGAAGCGTGAAGCGTCTCACTGTCGCCCATTCTAGTCGGTCAAAAAACTCAGTTAAGTTTTACAAAAATCCAGATATCTTTAAAAATCTAATGTTTTAGTACAAACTTTGTTTGCGAAAGTGAAAATATATAGTTTTTTACTTGTGAATTGATCATTAATACTAAGAACGGAAGCGTAAATAATCCGTAATAGCCATTTTATGCGTGATTTTTAACACCGTTTTTTTCCTGAATGGTGTTTTCACCAGAAAAACTGTGGTACTCGTAGTAGCATTTATTAGTCCCATGTCACATATTTCTCAGAGAGAAAAATAAAAATTTTACGTTTTTAGGATTTGAAAAAAATTCCATACATTTAGTATGGAGGTCCCTCGCAAGAAAGTGCTACGCTTATGGCTCCCTCCTTAGCAGTAAGAGCTGCTACTAAAACCTCCTTGGTAGAAGTAGTCTAGCTAGGGTTAGTAGTTTATGAATTAAAGCGGTCTCAAGATTGACAGCTGGTTAGTACGTCCCAAATTATAGCGGTTTTAAGTTTGACAGTTGTCAAGCGAAATTAAGATCTTGACGAGTCGAGATATATAACTTATCTGAGCTAGAAGACTAGGATCAACAGTTTCCAATGCTATTAAACAATTTTGCTATTTGGGGTAGCGTGGCCGTATCGTTGTTATAATATCTCATTTCATTTTCAGTAATATCTAATACTAGGTATGTCATCTCTATTGGACGGTGGTGTCGAAGGGATTGACCCAGACGAGGGACTGAAGTACTGTTTTATCCGAACTTAAAGTTCCCCAAGCAGTTGCAAAGTTCGGATTTGGAAATTGATTCAAGCGTTCCAACAACGTCCGAAGTGATCGTATTTAATAGACAAAATGAACTCGCCTAGTAAGGGTAGGATGTCTATAATTCGTCCTAAGAATGCAATGAATCATCCCCCCTCTCCGCCGCTGTTAGCCACGCCCCGTGACCAATCAGGTCGCTCAAAATTATAAATCCAAGTCCAATAGTGACGAACTGAAGGAACACCTTCGAACAAAGGGTTTGTGTCCTTCGTATCCTAAAAAATATTGTTTTAATTTTAACTCCACTATGACTACACCTTTACCCTGCAGTTGCTCTGATGACTCATTGCATTGTTAACGCGGACGAACTATTGAGTCATACCTTCGTAGTTCATCTCCTGTCAGTCTATCCTTGACCACAGTTGGTGCAACTTTTTTGAAACATTTTAACAAAGTGCGAAAGTTTAAAACGAATATTTCGGTCCGTGGGTGGGTGTCTATACGCGTCGAGTCCGCAGTTTACTTTTGCGCCCCACGTACTTGTCCCTTGTGTGAACAAGCCTTTACACTAAAAGTTAGCCAGAAACGACAAACTGAATGAAACAATCATTCTGTTCAAATTTTATTTATTTTCCTTCCATATACAGACCCATCTGATTTCAACATTATAAATATCCGATATAATTTTGGTGTAAATCAAGAAACTGACGAAATAAAAAAAATATATCTAGCACGTACAGCGGGTGTGGGAAAACCGTTTTACGTTATGTTAAAATATAAATAAAAAGTTCGGGATATAAAAGCGTGTTTCGAAGCACAAATGAAGGACGACACATAGTTTTAGTCTTTGTACAGGATGTACAATTGCGGACTCCCAGGCACTCTTTTATAAAACTTTATACCTAAACATCGACAATCTCATTCAGGGCCTAGGCCGCCATTGCTATTGTAATGGTAAACCTGTATAACCAACTTTTAAATAAAACCATGATGTACATGCAACGTTGGATGTTACCATTCCGATGGCAACATTGGCCAACCCCCAGCTCGGCTAGTATCGAAAAACCACCGGAACTATTATGCTTAAATGCCACAAAATGCTCGGTTCACTTAGCCAATCGAGTCGGGGGATTCGTTGGAGATGCACTAAGGCAGAGTGTACTTAACGTAGGGCACTTCCACATCTTCACCATTTTCATCGTTGCAGCACAATTCAAACACTAAAGCACGGACGTGAGGCTCCAACTTCTTCTTAGCAACCCGAGCCACCACTTCAGACATCTTCAAAGGTAAGCGTTCAGCTCGCTTCGCAGGAGGCATGAAGAATGAATACAGCATGCAAACTCCTTGCGAAAGCATGGTTATCTCCAATTTATGTTCATTCTTAAAGTAATCTAAGAATTCTTGAAGACTGACCTCTCCTTTGACTTCGAACCGGTCCCAGAGCGTCCATTTCTTGTCATAATAAGTGTTGGTAGGAGCTGCAATTGGCTCAGAAAATCCAAAGAAAGGTAAAGCTAAGTTGACGAAGCCATTCTTAAAGACTTCGAGTGTATTGAAACCCTGTGCCAATTTATAAAGCTCAAGACAGACTAGTCCGGCCACAACGGAAGTTGTTGTAGCAATAGCCGGGATGATCTTTCCAGCGATGAGTTTGGAACGATGCCTGTCAGCAGGTGGGATCTTATAGTTGGCTGCGCGAAGATTGGAAGCAGCTACGATGAAGTCCATGTGGAAATTGGTGTCGTCATCTTTTTCAAACTCAAGCGGGGTGATCTTAAGATTGCTTAGTTTAGATGGTGGAGGCAGTTCAGAGATAATGGTCTGCACTCGGTCCTGGTCCATGTCTTCAGTACCCTGTTGAAGTTGAGCGTCGGTCACGGCTATCTTGATGCCCGATTTTGGGCTAAATGGTGGCACCTGGAATGAAGGTATTGGGAGATTAGAGTCATCGAAAAACAAACCGCATTTGATAGATATTTATTGAATTATTTATCCTATTTTTAACTTAGGGAAACCTGTTATAGGCTCATGTACCATTAATATATAAGCAAACTATTCTTTTTGTAAACAGCTGTTGGTTTTCTAAATAAATAAATTACAAGTCGTATTTCGCCAGTTTCAAAATAAAGAAATTGTTACAAAATTATTGCAAGACAACTATCTCAACAATAAATAACATAAATATAATTTCAAATAATTTACACTCAATTACAATTTTATACACCAATATACAATCTGTAACCTCCAAACTAGATTTATTTACTGCAAGAATTAAGGCTATTAAACCAACGCTGATAATACTTACTGAAACATGGCTCAAACCTAATATCCCAGACTCTATGATCAAAATACCAAGCTATGACTTATATAGAGATGACCGTGCTGTAAAACGAAGTGGTGGAGTGGCTATATATGCGGCAAACAGTTCTGACCTACTGGCTACAAAACTAAATATTAACTACAATACAAAACATGAGGCTGCAGAATGTGTGTGGTTGGACGTCCAATTTGGAATGCACAAATTTATACTATGTGGTATATACCGAGGCCAAAATTCAACACAAGTGGAAGATAACACTCTACTAGAACAAATTGAACTTGTGTCAGAATCACACACAACAATCATCATGGGAGACTTTAACTACCGTGGAGTAAAATGGCCCCTCCAAGAATGTGAATACTTAACACCACGAGAAGAAAATTTTGTGCAGTGGTACAAGAACAGTAACTTTGAACAGTTAGTTGATAAACCAACCAGATTCCGAGAAGGAAACCAGCCCTCGTTTTTGGACTTGGTATTAACCAATGATGACTCGTTAATAGCACACATAAAACATGAAGCACCTATAGGTAAAAGTGACCACTCATGCCTTACAGCAACAATTCAACTTGAAGCAAATGAACAAAATAAAACAACCGTAAGATGGAACTACAAAAAGGCTGACTATGATAAAATAAATGAAAAATTACAGTATATCCTGGGAAGTATTCGAGACTTAAATAATGCTGAGAATCAATTTCAGATTTTTCTAACCGAATTCGAGGAGGCCATTCGTCTATATGTACCCCAAATAAAACTGAGCAATCATATAAAGAACAAACAATGGATAACGAAAGAAACCCAAGACTTAATTAAACAAAAACTAATACTCTGGAACAGATACATGTTAACAGGCTTGGACACAACTTACAGAGTATAGAAAAATTAATAACAAACTGTCTAATCAAAGCAAAAGATCACGCATCCGTTTTGAAAAAGATCTTCGAGCTGGACCAAAGCGCTTTCACTCGTACATAAGGCAACAAGTTACGTCGAAAGTCAACACACCCTCTGTTTTACGCAACAAACATGGACAAATAGTTTCGCAAGCTTATGAGTTTTCTGAGGCATTTGCTGATCAGTTTCAAAAGGAACCACAGGGCCAACTACCTGTTTTGGACCCATGCACTCGAATACAGGAAAGTATAACAGATGTTACTTTCTCAGTGTCAAAAATTCAACAAGCTGTTAAAGAAATGAAACCAGACTCTGCACCAGGACCAGACGAAATCCCTGTAACAGTAATACAGAAATGCAACCTTGCAGAGACATTATCAGTTTTAATGCAGACTTCATATGACACTGGACTCCTGCCACCGTTGTGGAAAACTGCATCAGTAACACCAATTTTCAAGAAAGGAAGTAAACTGGAACCGTCAAATTACAGACCTATAAGCCTGACCAGTGTAGTATGCAAAATAATGGAAAAGGTTATAGTTCGGCATATAAGAGAATTTCTGCATACACATGAAATAATTAGTGACCAGCAACATGGCTTCTGCCCTCACCGTTCGACACTATCAAATCTATTATCTTGCCTAGCATCCTGGACTGATAGTTTCAACAAAAGAGAACCTGTAGACGTCATATACCTAGACTATGAAAAGGCATTTGACAAAGTACCCACTACAAGGCTTCTACACAAACTAGAACACATAGGTATACGAGGAAAACTGTTAGAATGGATCGAGGCCTTCCTGCGAAACAGAACACTGCGAGTTTGAGTCGGCGATACTATGTCTGAAGAAAGAGAAATACATAGTGGTGTGCCACAAGGCTCTGTCCTGGGCCCCGTTCTGTATATTACTCGTATTTATACGTTTGACCTGCCACATTGCCTGAAATGCAATGTCAGCATTTTTGCTGACGACACCAAGATTTTTGGAAACCCACTCACTGATTACGACAGTCTGCAAAGAGACCTAGATGCAATAGCGAACTGGTCAAAAGAATGGCTCATAAACCTTAATGCTGACAAATGTACCACACTACACATAGGTAATAGAATCCCACACTTAAAATATAAGATGAATGGAGTAGAACTGCGAGCAGTCAAAGAGCAAACTGACTTGGGTGTTATTATCACGGATAACCTTAGGTGGGAAGATCACGAAGAGAGCAAAAAGCTTTATCTATCTTATCCGAAAAGCCTTTGGAATCCTTACTCCAGACATGATGCTGAACATACACAAGACATACATAAGACCAATACTGGAGTATGCTCTTCAGGCTTGGAGCCCGTATTTTGTCAAGTACATTGAATTATTGGAGAAAGTACAGCACAGCTTCACCAAAATACCAAGACAATTAAAGAGACTACCATACGATGACAGACTAGAAGCACTGAAGTTATGCACCCTCAAAGAGCGACGGGAGCGTGGAGACCTTATAGAAACCTATAAAATCTTAAACGGCCACTACAATCTGAAAAATCTCCAGACAATGTTCAGAAAGGACAATAATACCCGTCTAAGAGGTCACCACTTGAAACTAGAAACCTGTCTCTCCCACAACAATCCTCACAGAAACTTCTTTGCTAATAGAGTCGTCAACCCATGGAATAAATTGCACGAAGAAGTAGTCTCAGCACCAAATGTCAACATTTTTAAGAACAAACTAGACAAACATATAATAGAAATTAAGGAAAAGAAAGCACACTAGTTAACTGGATACAGGCATTCCCAGTTGTATATCGACTGCCTGCCTGCTCAATAATAATAAGATCGCCAATGTCCAGTGAAAGATTTATTTACACAGGAGTTTACTCGAAGATTAGGGCCTGTGTACTATGATGACTCCGATAAGTTGATAGGGGAAATTATTGAAGTCACAATGACAGCCGGTTTTCACCATCCAAAAATTTCAGTAAATGAATGTATTTCCATTTTCTATGATATGTTCACTTTGAAAGAAGTTTACTGGATAACACGTATCAAAATTTTTCATTTGTCTCATATAAACAGGTAAAACTAAAACAATTGAGTTTTTAGTCATTTTGACCTTGACTGAAATCATAGCGTCACAGTGTCATCATCTGTAGAGCATCTTAAAGTTGTCACCTATTATTTCAACCTTGAGCTGTAAACATTGACCTTGGTCACTTCAGATTCAAAGCAACCTTTTTCCACCAAGTCGTCAAAGTGACATGACATCATGATCTTATAGCCACTTTGACCTTGATTATTAAGATAAAGTGTTATGTTAAGTGCTTTCAGAGTCGGCGTACCTCGGTTGTTGTCATTATTACACAGGCTTTTAATAGTCCTGTAAAGCCTTTCAGGGTTTATCCTTTTAAGACTTAATAAAAAAATATATTATTACATATATTATTTCGACCTTAAAGTTTGGTTATCTCAACCATGATGCTAAGTGATTCCGATTTTTACTTCTATTTTTGTAACTTTGGCCTTGACTGTTTAGAAACATTGAACTCGATTGCTTAGACACTTTGACCTCGACTGTTCTGTTACTTTGAGTATTTTGTAAATTTGGTGTCGACTGTTTTGCAACTTTGTCTGTATTGCCGCTTTGTTGTTTATTAACTTTAACCCTGACTGTTATACTTTGATCTTGACGGTTTATTCTCTTTGACCTTGACAATTTGATTACTTTGTCCTTGTCTGTTTAGCTTCTTTGAACTTGATTGTTTATTCACTTTGATTTTGATTGTTCTCTATAACCTTGACTTTAAGTACATTTGGCCTTAACCATTTTAATCTATGTCGCTATCGGTTTAGCTTCCTGGTTGTTCATTCACTTTGACCCTGACTGTAGTACTTTGACCTTGACGGTCTAGTCACTTTGTCCTTGAGCAACCTTACCTTGATACTGCCGGCCAGATTTGCGATGCAGGCGCGGTCGGTGCAGTGCGGGATGCCGTAAACATGCGCGCGCAAGTTAGCAGCCGCCACCACGTAGTCGAGGTGCAGGGGCTCGCTGGGGTCGAACTGCAGCGGGTCGGGGCAGCGCTTGGGGCCCGACCAGAACGGGGCGCCCGACGTTGTCTGCAACAGTTTACAATCTATTCAAAACGCGCCCGTGTGCTGCCGGCAAACAATACTACTAACTCATCTTATTTATTTATGTATTCAATTAGGTGATGTTGTACTACCAACTGCATGCTCTGGCATCTAAAGGCAGTGCCTTAACCTTTATCTAAGTTATTTGTGATTATATTAAATAAATAAAATAAATCCTAGTTGTGTGTAATTACCTGCTGGTCCGGAGGGAAGTTGAACAGCAGTTGTTTGATCTGGTTGGCGTATTGCGCCTCCCAGTGCAGTCGGGCCCACGTCACGCAATCCTCGAAGTTTTGCGGACGGTCCACTATGGCGCTCTGTAAGTTTCGGAAACACAAGACAATTAGATGAATGGCAATTTGCATATTTTGTGTCTATCGAAGCTATTGTTACTCATCATCAACCGTTGGTCAGTACTATATTATATATTTTTTATTTATTTATTAAAAACGGGCTTACTCTTGACCTCGATCTAGTCTTGAAGACAGAGATGAGGTCGACGATGGAACTAGCTTTCTCAGCAGAAGCCTATTCACTCGCGACTAGCATAGATTCGGGTTATATGAACTCGGGAACACAGACGCAGGCACATAATTCCACTCTTTAGCCGAGCGCATTATAAAAGATGTTTCAAAGCGCATTGTACGAATGAGTGGAATATCAACCAAGTACGGGTGATATCCTGCGGTGCGTCTACGTACCCCCGATGGTAGAAGGGAGATAGTGGAATAAGCTCGTGGAGCTCTAGACCACACCAGTAGATAGTAGTCGGGATCAACGGCTTAACGTGCCTTACGAAGCACGGAACCATCAAACTTTTTCGGACACTCAGGTGATTCATCCTGCAATGTCCTAACCAAACTGAGGAGGTCGCACAAAGGAATTTTTTTCGACAGTGTCCCCAGCGGGAATTAAACCCAAAACCTCCGGATCGAGAGCCGAGCCCTCTAACCACTAGACCACAGACTGTAAATTGTTACTTCTATAACTAAACTATGTCAAAGACTATTTGACAGGTGAGACTACTACTAAACGTCCACTGAACTCCAGCAAAAACGAGTGGTATTGTAAAGTTGTAAGCGTTGCGACTGGCGACCGCTGTTGTTGGTGACCGCAGTATGTAAGATGGTACGATATACAGAAAGATGCTGCTGCCCATCGTCCGGTTCGTTAGCCCTTAGTCGCCTCTTACGACGAGAGATGGGTTACGAGTAGAGATGGGTTGGTACTATTCTTTGCCGGCACCACACGGACTAACCGCGCATGGCATTATTTTGAATTGGACCTGCTTTGATATTGTGATTTGGATGGCAGAAGTCTGATAGTAGTTGTTTTGTGAAAAAACCAGTGCTCTTGACCGAGCATTATTCCGTTTCTACGAAGACGAAATTTGTAGTATCGGAATAAGACAAAGAGAGAAATGAAAAAAATATTTTATTAAATCTTAAACAGAGTGTAACCGAAAACTGAACGTGCATGCTCAGTCAACGTAACTGAACAACTTTCCCAAAAAATATTAATTGGGAACCCTACACTACGAGGTGCGTATAGACTCGGGGGCAGTATGGCGACGGCACTTAGATCAAATGTTAGCCACGGCCCTCCGGTCCTCTAGAGAAATTGAGGGTGAGGACTGATGTGTATGCGACCTCCGCGGCAACCACCGGTTGACATGACATTGAATGATGGATTCAATTCTTTGTTATTCAATAAAACTATAATGCTTTTATCCGTATTTTCTTAATATACGATAAATTAAAGGTTGTTCAGTTTCATTGACTGAGCACACCCTGTCACTTTTCGGTAAACCATCGCTTACAGCCTGTATGTTCCCAACATAATAAGGGTAAGTACATTTACGTACAAATATATCTGATTTTCAATATTCTGAAAGTAGTAACTGTTGTCATTGTAAGATTTTAAAAACTGTATTTCAATGTTTCCATTTCCGTACTTGTATATTTCATTAAAAGTACTTGGCTGGGCGACCGAATTTCGCTCTATAATATATAGCCTCAACATTAAAATATCATCGGGTGAGCAAGCTATGCTACCCGCCAACAGATGGCGCTGTTGGTTTTTGTGTAAAACGCGGTATTAAAAATTTTTTAAACCACGAGGAAAATGAATTTTTTCAGACGTGAGACCTAGCTGGATCGATTTTTCGCCCCCGAAAACCCCCATCTGGTAAATTTCATCGAAATCGTTAGGGCAGTTTTCCAGAAACCGATTACAAATATATATATATTGCTCGTTTTATAGTATAGGATTTAGCCACGTATCTGGCAAGACAATACTCACCCTAACACTCTCCAAGGCATCAACCGGTTGTGACCCGGGCAGCTTCATCGTCCGCTCCAGGAAGTGAGGATCCCTCAAGTACTGAGCTGCGTGCTCGGCAGCCTGCCTGAACAGGCCCTCAAACTCGTCCCGGGCCCATTGCAAAGTGTGCTCAATGGCATTGGGGAAGTTCTTTAGTGTGCAGATCGGGATGGACTTCTCTGGGGGGTCTTGAGATGAGCTGTAGGATTCTGTTAGGAATGGGACTACCACCTGGAATTGAGATTAAAAAAAATTATTTATTATTATATTTGATAGCCCAGCAGCAACTTTGCTGATATGGCTAGTTATATCTAGGCTGGTATGTTGTACAGGGATTTTAAGTTTGAAAATTAAAGATCCTCAGAATTTTTGCAGTCACTTTTGCAGACAACACCGTCTAATGGTGGTAGGGCTTTTGTGCTAAGTCCGTCTAGGAAGCACCACCCCTTGCCTTTTTCTGCCGTAAAGCAGCAGTGTTTGCACTGCTGTGTTTCACTTTGAAGGGTAAGGGAGCCAGTGAAATTACCGGCACATGAGACATACCATCTTAGTTGTCAGGGTGGGTAACGCACTTTGCTGACAGTGGGTATCATGGGCGGTGGTTACCACTTACCATCAGGTGGCCCACCTTGTGACATAAAAAATAAAAATAAGTGTTTTTGAACTTACCTGTGTGTTACCCTTAGTACCAAGGGTACCGCTTTCAAGCAGCGGTTTTCTGTAGTAGACACAGCGTCTGTCCATGTAGATCCTGGCGTCCACATTATCCAGGGCGTTGGCAACTCCATCGAGACTCTCGAAGAAAGTATCATCGTAGACTGCTTCAGTCTCCGGGCATACTCGGTTCTCTTGGGCTAGGACATTCACAGATGGGTTCATGCGTTTGATTACCTGGAAAGAAAAAAAAATAAGGTGTTAATTAAACAGACTTCTTTTTAATAGCATTATTGCATTCTAAATTACTAACTCGGCAACAAACAACGTGCAACTACTTAAAACTTTGTTAGCCACTCATTTCTTTCTGGCACTCGTCGACCACTGCCGCGGCATGCTCACTTCGCTCGCTCGGATCGTGCGTTGTGGTCGCAAGACAACCTAACCTGGGCTAACGAACCTAAAACGTTTTGATGCATAATAATTATTTTTGATGCACAGTTAGTAATTTTGATGCACAATCATTAATTTTGATGTGCATAATATTATTTCTTAAAAAAATATTCTTGGATAAAAACATACCAGACACAACATATAAGGTGTTTGTAATTAGACCCAAATATTTCTAGGGGTGGTGTAACTATGATAAAGAAAAAGGTTTATCACTATTATTTATTTATTTTTCACTCGGCTTGCGCGTGATTGGCTCACGACTCCGCGCTGCCGCCTGTGCTGATCGGAGTGTTCATTTTACGATATTGAACGGTATTGTTTAGAAATGTAAAAAAATAACACCAATAGTATTCATTTAGGTCCTTGAGGTAACCCTAACAATATTTGGGTCTAATTAAAAAAAACCTTATATATCATCATCATCATAACATCCCATGACACGTCCACTACAGGACAGGGAGCTCCATCCAGAATTCTAGCTTTTGCTGGAAAAATGTGGAGGGGAAGTACCATAGTCACCTCGTTTGTCAGCCTTACGGCTGGCACCATGGGCCGCTGTTGTAGGTGACCGCAGTAGTAATATGGTATGATACACAGGAATGCTGCTGCCCATCCTCCAGTTTATAACCCTTAGTCGCCTCTTACGACACCCACGGGTATGTATGGGATGGTACTATTCTTTGCCGGCACCGCACGGGACATCAGCGAGCACGAATTTAAAATTGAAAAGTCGCATAGGCCTGCATGTTCAGTATAAAAGACCCTCACAAGGAGCACGAGAATCTCTTGGCGGGTGCGCGCGGGGGTGCGGGGTAGATGGCAAGGGGGGCGGAATGTCCACTCTTTATGATAGTGCTATTACATTATTCTGTTAGTACCTGGGCGACCGAGCTATGCTCTGTATGATTAAAATATAATCGGGTGAGCAAGCTATGCTACTCAACAACAGATGGCGCTGTAAGTTTCTTGAACGCACTAAAACACGCTAAGAAATATTAAAAAAAAACGGTGAAAACTAATTTTCCCAGAAATGAGACCTAGCTAGATCGATTTTTTGCCCTCAAAAACCCCTGTATACAAAATTTCATCGAAATCGTTAGAGCCGTTTTCGAGAAACCGATTACAATTATATATATATATATATATTCATGTTGTTAATTTGATTGCGTGCCATAGTTCAGGGGCATGATCAGTATCAGTAACTGAACAACTTTTCCCAAGGAACTTAGGTCGAAATACGAATATCATGTTTCACCTCCCATAGAAACTGCATCAGCTGATAGCGCATTTTGTATGGAAGGCCAAATTAGGTTTTTCGTATTTCGACCTATGTTCCTTGGGAAAAGTTGTTTAATTACTGATACTGATCTCGCCCCTGAGCTATGGCACGCAATCAAATTAACACCCTGTATGTATACAAAGTAAGCGCTGCGATCACGAAAGCTAATCATCGTAAGTTCTGTCTGGAAACTGGTTCTGGGTCACAGATAGTAGCATAAAAACAACTAAAATTTTGATAACTAAATAAATACTTTATTTACAATCTATTTGTGATGTAGAATGACACCTAAGAAGGAACATCGTACATTTTTAAACACCCAGTATTTGTCACCTTATTAAGTCAATAAATGAATGAAAACTAGAGCGTCTTCCGTGCTCGGAGGGACCTTTTTGAAGGTAACCAACTGGCTATTGATGTGGCTACTTTTTGGGCTAAGCTTTTATCTTTTACTCGAAAAGAAGAAGTTTCGAACAATTTGTAAGGTTATAAATACGTAATAATGCTAACAATATACACATTTTTGTAACGTACTTATTAAGCCCTTTCATGTGATACCCAACACGGTATCATAATTTTTTTTTTGGATAATGATTAATCTCCTCTAGAGACGCCATATTCCAGTTGTATGAAGACCCCCGCATTAAATCCTCAGTCGATGAAACTTTGCTGGGGTACATGAGACAAACCTTCTATAAAAAATCCAAAAAAAGATGTGATCATCCAGTTAAGAGATATTATGAAAAGGAAATGTATGAAGACTGCGCCAGTGCGCCTGCACATTAGCTGTGTGAATGACGTCAATGATATCGATTTAAGCATTGACGAGCGTGTGTCTGGGAGTATAGTATCGCCTCCTGGAATTTGGAGGCAATGTCAAAAATTACAGATGCTGATATGCTATCCCACCATAGCGTATGATGGGAAGGGCAATGCAAATTCGGGTCGTCAAAAAGCGAAAACACAACGATACCGCGTTTTACAAGTATTAGAGCGCCATCTATCGGAGCTACTTTACCTTAGCCACATTTGATAGCTTGCACTGCGATACGTACAACATGAGTACAGCTGTTATATATTTTATTTATTTTCATATTTTATTTATTGGAAGAGTGAGGGGGAGGCCTATGCCCAGCAGTGGGACAATATGGGCTACGAAAAAAAAAAAAGCTCATTAAACTTGTATGCTGTTTAGTTTATACGGTTCCGTACCCAAAGGGTGTCCGTGTGGTGCCGGCAAAGAATAGTACCAATCCATTTCCACCCGTGGGTTTCGAAAGAGGCGACTAAGGGCTTACGAACCGGAGGATGGGCAGCAGCATCTTTCTGTGTATAGTACTGTAGAGCCTTCATTTTAACCACGAATGCCCTATAATCGGGTAAAATTAGATTATTTTCAAAGATTGTCAAAACGAATGATTTTTTATTGTTTTGTTAGTTCCAAGCCAACGGTTGAGGCTGTAGCATCTGTGATCTGGTCTTCTACCAGCATATGCCGCTTCTCGGCAAAGTGTTGTTTGATAAAGTGGCATCGAGCCCTTGTAACCGCGAATATTATTTTAAGTGCATTCTTTCAATAAACCAGTTATTTCCAGATTAAACATATTTAATTTCAGCTAAAACGTAAGGGCTCTCGCTGAGGGTCTTTACAGTACCATCTTACATACTGCGGTCACCAACAATAGCGGTCGCCAGCCGCAACGCTTACAAGCGTGGTGACTATGGTAAAACCCCTCTAAGTACCACGCGTTCCTGCTGGAGTTCTGGAGGGAGCTCCCTGTCCTGCAGAGGACGTTTCGTGGGATGTTATGATGGTGATGACCCAAAGGGTGCCAACTGTTATCACTAAGGGTGAAGCCAAACGAGCGTAATTTCGGTCGCCGAATTTCTGCCCGACCCAAATTCTGCTGGGCCGCCACATGGACGTATTTTTTTCAGTTGCTATTCAACGTTTGTGTTAAAAAAAAATAAAAAGAAGAAACTTTGTTTTTATTATTGACTACTGTGCTCGTGTGGGCGCCTTGGGATAAACTCTCTGACAAGGATTGGGTCGCTGATAGATTTAATGTAGCTTGAACTTTAAAGACGGTTTCTGCAACTGGTGGTAAGTTTCAAAATGGGGATCTTTTAAACCTATTGTTTTGACTTTCCATTTAATTGACAAAAAACGAGTCGGTATTAGATTCAGATTATTTATTCAATGTAGATTCTTTACAGAATACTTATTGAACCTTGAAAATGGAGCTTTAACTTTAAAGATGTTTTTTGAAACTGACGACATATCTATTTGCGGCAGTTAACGTTGAGGAGCTAAATTCCCATATCAGGTTAAAATTCCCGTGACGGCAAGACTGACGTGTCTGTCGGCATCGCGAACGCAATTTCAGTTGTAGTGGTGCTCGGCAGAAATTACGCGACCGAAATTACGCTCGTTAGGCCCAAACAGAACATTTGTATGAAACCGAATGCTACCGAAATTGCGCGACAAAATTTCGACGGCGGAAATCACGTTCGTGTGGCTTCACGCTAATACATGTAGCAAGAGATATTATGAAACGGAGGTGTTTCAAATATGTATGGAGAATGCGCCTGCACATGAGCTGTGTGAATGACGTCAATGAGTCGATATTAGCATTGACGAGCTCAACTGCGAGTATCCAACTGTCTCGTCTTGGTTAAAGTTCAGTTTGTTAATAATCCAGCAGTACATTACACGTTGTTGAAATATTTTTATTCAATTTCTAAAGAATAATTTAGTTGAGAGTGTATGTAGTTTTTCATACGAACTGTTACTAGAAAAAAAAATGGCAGCTAAAAGAAAGTATAGTTAACACTTTGGAACCATTTTGAACAAACCATTTATTTCAAAAACGGAAAGTGTGTGCTTAAATACCTCGTAAATAAATTATTGCTCTAAGATGAAAATAAAATTATAATAAAAAATACTTTCACTCCAAAAAATTATAAAATTCAGATACTTATTAAAACAAACTCTAGAATATATTATATTTATTTAAATGGCACACACAGCAAAATATTAGTTTCAATTTCAAAGTTTTCAAGAGAGTAGCAATTTTTCTCTAGTAATAAAGGACGAAACCCTTCATTATAAAAAATAATTGCTTTTATCTTTAGATAAAAAAAGTAGTAATAACTTCAATCTGTTGTTAAACACACCAACACTAGTACGTATCGTTTTAAATTCTGTCGGAAGTCTAATGAACAATATACAGCTTTGTAAAGAGGGTTGTGTTAAAACACATCATGACATCTTTCATCCATGCTCAAACATTCTTTACAATTACGTGATCCAAGTCTCTACGCCATTTCCCATGACGCATCACATTACTGTACTGCACTATTTCGTATCACGAATGTACGAAAATAACGAGTGCTGTTTCGGTTAATAGTGATATCACTAGGTAATATCACGTTCCGAGTGATGTAATGTAATATTACATTACTTTGTGGTGCATTGTTTTGCCCATGTCTAGTCAACGACGACAACGACCCATCGCAAGTCGATCAGGGTTGCCAACTTAGTGGAAAATCCACTGAAACTGGTGGTTTAGACCTCCTTGTCAGTGGGCAAATTTTGGTTTTAGTGGCTAGTGGTTTTTTCTAGTGGATTAGTTTATTTTTGTTAGTGGAAAGACATATTTTTGACCACTGAATCCATAAGTAAGCCAAATTAAAATAAAATTGAATTTTTTATATGTTTAACTTATTGGTAACCGCTGCTGGTACCACAAGAGTCAATCAAACAGAGAACAGATTCCAAGATTTTAGCTACATTCGTAATCTTTATGCTAGTTTTAACGCTGCTGATGTGGAAAGACAAAGACTTTTCTTTCAGTAGGTATGAACTATGAATGTTAACCACATGAATGTCCCTAAATGTTGCCATGACCTAGTCATCTAAGTAGGGAAAGTTATGCATCAGCATGTCCTGCTGAAGAAAACATCGAAGACTATTCCTCTGGTGATGACTTTCAAGTTCAAGACTTTAAATTCCATTTTCTTGCACATTTTTAACAAATATGTAAAAATTAAAATAGAAAAATTCTTATTTAGTGGATTTTTGGTGGTTTCCACAACCGCTTTTAGTGGATTAGCGAAAAAAAAGTTGGCAACCCTGAAGTCGATATTACACTACGGATTGTTTCTTGAAATCAACGCACACATCACATTCACTGAATATAGTCGGTTTATTTCTATATGCGTGCATTCGTCGAATATCATCGAATACAGTTTTAAACCAGACTAGAGCGCGCTTATGTCAATGTCACTGAGAAAAATTAAAAGTTTGATTTTGTTTTGCGTTTTAAGAAATTATTGAGAGATAATGATTATTCGATAAGATAATTTAATCTAAAACCCCAAAAAAAGTTGAAAAAAATCTCTCGAAAACGAGATTGATGACAAATGTCTTATGAATTTGACGTTTCGCACACGCTGCACTACCTCATTTTCGTATGCAATGATAGCGCGCTAAAGTGACGTCACTGATGACGTCACGTCGCTTAAACGAGTGAATACGAGCAAGTTTTGAACCGACTATTAGCGCGCTAAAACCGCACACAAAGCTCATGAGCAGGTTTTAATCCGTACTGTTAGCATTGACGAGCGTGTCTCTAAGAATATATTATCGCCTCCTAGCAATAGGAGGCAATGTCAAAAATTAAAAACCAAGATGAAAACCGCTTCAACCCATGCGACGACTGATGAGACGGGCAATGCAATTGCGGGTCGTCAAAAGGCGAAAACACAACGATACCGCGTTTTACAAATATTAGAGCGCCATCTATCGGAACTACTTTACCTAAGCCACATTTGCTAACTTGCACTGCGATACGTAGAACACGAGTACAGCTTTTATATTTTATTTAGTTTAATATTTTATTTATTGGAAGATTGAGGGGGAGGCCTATGCTCAGCAGTGGGACAATATGTAAGGCGTGATATAATGGCAACTCTCTGGGCCAGTAAAGAAAACACTATTTATAAATCCAGTTAAAAACATGAAAAAGATTCACATAATATCTTTTTTAACCTAAAGCGGTAGCAAATGCATGACAGCAAATATACTGGTGATTTTTCTCTGTGCCCACGTGCACCCAAAGTATCTCAAGCTTAGGTAGTTGTTGTAATAGTGATACGGGCAAGTACAACAATATCTGTTTCAACAGTACAACGCAATATTTATTTGAAACCTTGAGCCATGCATCGACTACATGAACCATAATTCTGGTATCGGCTTCCTCGTAGTTAAAAGGCATAACACGATGCAAATCTCGGGTCTTGTTTGTTAATACCTTTACAGAATGTGACACTGTCTCGTTTTATTCTTCAACAGTAAAGGCAAAAAGACAATTTTAAACAACAACAATTTTCCTGCAATCGACGCAATCTACAAAGGGGAAGTTCTAGTTGCAATGGAGGTATTTGAGCAATACGTTGTTAAAATATATGATTAATTTTATTTTCACTCTGATATTATTCCTACCATTAGTTTTTCTTTAAATTTGCATATTGCTTAATAGTTTTAATGTTTAAATTGATAATGGAGATTTGATTTTAGGTCGAGTTGTGCCACGACAGTAAACAAATTGCGTAAGAATTTATTCACAAAAAAAGACTGATCAACAGAAAATATCATGCCAACTAAAGCTGCTTTGCATCAACATTTGCTTCGAGCAATATATCAAAGTGTCCGTCCATGTTTGGAGTCAAATGTCACCAATTCAAAATATGCCATGCTCATCATCCTGGGGAAGGAACATAATAAAACATTTCGACTAGCGAAACTGCCAAGAGGTCCGACTAGCGAAACTGCCAAGAGGATGCAATGCAGACCTGTTGTTTTTAGGGTTCCGATACCAAAATGGTAAAAAAAGGAACCCTTATGGTGCCGCTCTGTCTGTCCGTCTGTCTGTCACACCTCTATATCTCAGCAACCACTTACGCTATCGAGCTGAAATTTGGAATAGTTTTAGAATATAGTTGCCCAACTTAATTGCACATGAAATTTTTTTGAAAAAAGTATGATTATTAATGTAAAGGGGGCCAAAATAGGGGGGGCCAAATTTCAAATTGTCGCTACTAGGTCGAGTGGGGTATCATATGAAAGGGCTTTACTTGTACATTTTAAAATATATTTTTGTATTTTTTTAAGTTTCTTAGTTTTCAAGTTATGATGAAAAATTTCAAAAAAAATACCATTCCCCCCCCCTTATCTCCGAAGTTTGAGTAAGGGAAAATCTGAATTAATTACAGTTGACAGAGGTTTATGTAAACTTTACAGCAAAAATAAAACGATCTTTCTAAGTTGCACAGTTTTTCAGAAATCTGCAAAAAACCTTTACAAACAAATTTAGTTTTGCGGTCCTGAAAATGGACTTTATTGCTTCCAAAAATACTATAGGTATATCGGAACCCTCGGCGCGCGATTCCGACTCGCACTTGACCGGTTTTTTAGTTATATAGGTACCTCCTATTTCTACGAATAGATTTCATTCGTGTAATCTGTCATTTAACCACTTTTCTCTCCAACTGTACAAAACCTGCCAGGTTTCGGATTGGCAGACCAACGTTTTGTGGACCTATTAGGCCACTACTATCGCTACAAAGTTGCGAATTTCGTGTACTAGATGACGTAGGATAACATGCAGTGCCCTTACGGTCTATACGTTATACTAGTAACCCTTCCACCACGTAAGATCCCATTAAATGTCCACTACAGGACAGGTAGGTCTCTCCAGAATTCTAGCTTTTGCTGGAAAAATGTGGAGGGAAAGTACCATAGTCACCTCGCTTGTTAGCGTTACGGCTGGCACCATGGACCACGGTTGTAGGTGACCGCAGTAAGTAAGATGTAAGATACAAAGGAGGATGCTGCTGCCCATCCTCCAGTTTATAACCCTTAGTCGCCTCTTACGACACCCACGGGTATGTAAGGGTTGGTACTATTCTTTGCCGGCACCAGACGCGACAAGATAATGTGTTATTATCGTGGGTTACCTAACAAATAAAAAAATGTAAAAAAAATTGGAGTTTATAGCGCCTTTATAGCGTGGCAGCTTAAAATCTTTTTGAAAACTGAGTTTTGACTTCTTGATGAGGTCCATACGGACCTGACCAGTAGCAGCTACTCCTATCATCACATACCTTGGCTGCAGTTCAGACAAACAGAAACTATTGAGATTATTTCTCGATGAGGTCCATGTCAGTGACCTAACCAGTCAGCTGCTACTTCTATCATCTTATACTTGACTGGACTTGGGTTTTTAGACATCATAAGGTCTAAAGAGGAACTGCCGGTTGAGGTTTGACTGTCAATGACAGTGATCTGACCAGCCAGATGCTACTCCTATCATCACATACCCGGGCTGCAGTGCTGGACTTGGTTTTCTGGACGTCATGAGGTCTGAAGAGGAACTGCCGGTTGAGGTTTGACTGTCGGTGACAGTGATCTGACCAATCAACTGTTAATCTTATTATCACATACCCTGGCTGCAGTGCTGGACTTGGGTTTCTGGACGTCATGAGGTCGGAAGAGGAACTGCCGGTTGAGGTTGGACTTTTCGATGAGGTCCATGTCGGTGACAGTGATCTGACCACCATCAGCTCCTACTCCGATCATCGCGAAGTTCTTCAGCAGTTCACAACCGATGGCGCCCGCGCCTGCGGAAATTAAAACCCACGCGCTCTTAAATATGTTTGACTAGCTGTGATTGCGGCTTCACCCGCGTGGAATTCAGACAATGTGCAGTATTGTGCAGTCTCTCCCTATCCCTCCCCCTCCTTTCATACGTACTTTCATCCCTTATTTCACCCCCTTGGGGGAATGATATCTCCAAATTTCTGAAACACGTGTTTCTTTACTTCTTATTATTAGCTAAAATCGAAATTTCAAGTACCTCACGTTAAAACTGTAGGGTTTTCATTCAAATTTTCATCCCGTTTCACCCCTTTGAGGGATGAATCTCAAAATTGCTGAAACACGTGTTTATTTACTTATTATTAGCCAAAATCCAAATTTCAAATACCTCATGTAAAAACTGTGATAAAAACTGGATGATTTCATCCCTTATTTCAACTCCTTGGGTGATGATATCTCAAAATTGCTAAAACAAATGTTTCTTATTAATAGCTAAAATCCAAATTTTTAAGTACCGCATGTCAAAACTGTAGGATTTTCATACAAACTTTCATCCCTTATTTCACCCCCTTAGGAGATGAATTTTGTAAAATTCTAAAACACGTTCTTTTTTATTTTTTACCAAGACCTCAGAAGCAAATTTTCATAATTCTACCTTTAAAAAAAACGACTTATAGACAAACATACGGAAAAAAAATCATCCCCTTTTACCACCCTTGAAGGGTAGTTTTTAAGAAATGCTTAAACACGTGTCTTTTTTTTTACCAAAAGCTAAAAGTTAAATTTGTGTGAATCTAACTCAAGAAACGAAGGACTTTCATACAAACTTTCATCCCTTATTTCACCCCTTAGGAGACGAATTTTGAAAATTTTTAAAACACGTACTTTTTTAATTTTTACTAAGAGCTTAGAACCAAATTTCTATTAATCCTACTTTTAATTATGAAAGACTTATAGACCAACGTACGGAAAAAAAATCATCTCCTTTTCCACCCCCTTGGAGGGTGATTTTTAAGAAATGCTTAAACACGTGTTTCTTTATTTTTTACCAGAAGCTTAAATTCAAATTTGTGTGAATCTCGCTCAAGAAACAAAGGACTTTCATCCCTTATTTCACCCCCTTGGGAGATGAATTTTCCAAAATCATTTTTTAGTGGGTAGTTTTGACTTGCATAGAACCTGTATACAAAATTTAAGATCTGTATCTATAGCGGTTTCGGCTCGGCGTTGATGAATCAGTCAGTCAGGACAAGCTGTTTTATATGTATATTTAGATTATTATTATACAGCGTGTAAAGAAAAAATAAATGTCGTGTCGTATCAGAAAGTCAAACAAGTTGCGGAATATAGGAAGGCGTGGAAGTTACTCCACCGACAAGAGCGTAGCTCCTTAATAAGAAGAAGATACAGGGTGTGAATCCGCCCATGAAACTGAACAACTTTTCCCAAGGAACATAGGTCATAGAACAAAATAAAATTTTGACCTCCCACAGAAACTGCATCAACTGATAGCGCATTTTGTATGAGAGGTCAAAATTGGTTTTTCGTATTTCGACCTAAGTTCCTTGGGAAAGGAAAATGAAAATGAAAAATGAAAAAAAGGTTGTTCAGTTTAATGGGCAGTATTATCACACCTTTCCGTTACACGTTGTATATTATGTTACCGGCACTCTGTACGATTTAGGCATTCTATGCAATGAATGCCTGCCGGTCCACTGGCAATGTGTAAAATAAATTTGGTCAGTATTTTTCAATGTTCGGCCAGATTAGGTTAGGTTTGGTCAGGATTGATTTAGTTACATTTTACACATTGTCAGCATCATCATCATCATGTCGTGTGGGTTGCAAGGTCGATGACCGACCTAACAAACCCTGTTGTCAGAGTTGTTGACCCGCCAATGGCCTCTGATATGGCTCATTAGCGACTACTACCTAGATAGTAGTCGGGACCAACGGCTGAGGCTACTTCCCGTCCACTAGCGCCCCATCCGTTAATAAAATATTACTCGCTAAATACAAAACTTATCGAAAATCTGGAGACAGATTGAAGTTAAAGTACCCTAGTTTATTCAGAACCTATCAATTCTGAAAAATATAGTTCACTGTAGTTACAGATACAAAAAGTGCGAAAAACGGCCACTTTTAGCAGTTTTTGTATCTGTAACTATAGTGAACTTTATTTTAGAGAGTAAATAGTTTCTAAATAAACAAAGGTACCTTTACTTCAATCGGTCTTTCCGGATTTTCGATAAGTTTTGTATTTAGCGAGTAATATTTTTTAACTGATGGGGGCGCTAGTGGACCGGAGGTAGCCCCTTAAGCTTCAATTTCAGGAAAGACGTAATTATACTCATTCTTTTCGAGTTGAACGATTAAAATAATAAAATAAATCATTTTTAGCGAAAATATGATATTTTTCACTATCAGATGCTATCAGTTATTGACCTGAGATAACAAAAGATTACACTAATACGAAAAGATGTTATGGTTCATTCACTCCATATTTCTGTCAATGGTTTGAGAAATTATCAGATAACACCATGACCTTGAGGCATGATTTTTTTTGGCGAATAGGCGAAATACTGAAAGTTTCGAAACAAAAAACATTCCAGGCCAGAAGCGCAGAACGTTCAGTGTGCCAAAAAGACAGTCAACAGCACGTCAGCGGAAACATTTGCAACTCTATTACAATTATATAAAGTACAAAGTGTTTCTACTGACGTGGTGCAGGGTGTACATTACTTACCAACAATGAAGTATTTGAGCTTTCCCAGTCGCTTCTGAAAGTCCTTGCCAAACACGGCGAGTTGACCGTCGTATCTTGACCCCAATGCCTTGCAATTCTCCTCATTTAATCCTGAAAAACATATAAAAAAATATAAAAAAATAACAATTATAAAGTGTTTTTTCAGTCAGAAACTAATCATAGTCACTAATGATAAGGATCTTCTAATAAGTAAAAAAATACCGGTGTCAGAAGAACCCACTCTTCCATATTAACAAATTATAAATAGAACAGTTAATGACCCATGAAACGTCCACTACAGGACAGGGAGCTCCCTCTAGAAGTCTAGCTTTTGCTGGAAAAATGTAGAGGGGAAGTACCATAGTCACCTCGCTTGTTAGCGTTACGGCTGGCACCATGGACCGCGGTTGTAGGTGACCGCACTAAGCAAGATAATCGATACAAAGGAGGATGCTGCTGCCCAATTTACAAATATAAACAATAAAAACGAATTAACAAAAACCACAAAATATTTTGTGTGTGTGAGTGAGTGTGTATAGGCGAATGTATGTTTAAGTGTGTGTTGGCGTGTGAAACAAACATATCACAAGTTCAAATAGTTTCTGTGCTTTGGTACCGGTTATTATTATGCAAGGTGTATCAGAAAGTATACAGTCGAAGTAAGCTTGATTAGAATAACAGCAGTGTGAGAGCAGGACAGAGCGATACACTACACATTGGAGCGAGAGAAACAAGTATCGATCCGACCTGCTCTCACGCATAGTTTTTCCAGCTGTCATTCAAATCAAGCTTTATTATTTCGACAGTAAGGCTGCTTTTCCCCGAATACGATTGCGCTATTTTCCTTAAGTAAACCAAACAATAAGTCCGTCCTTAACACCAACATGCAGGGTTAATTTTTCTTTGCAGGTCGTAATTTTTCATACGTTTGACAGTTGTCATAACGGACCTATTACGATGGCCTTTAGTTCGTCAAATGCGCTTACAAATGGAGCAATACTATTGGTTGAATATTTTCAGCTCACAACTTCGTCCAATATTGCATTTAGATAATTTTCAATAATTTTCTTATGTGATCCTGTGAAATTACCGGCACATGAGACATACAGCGTCAAATTATCCTATACTATTAAACAAGCAATATTTTAATACATATATATTTGTAATCGGTTTTTCGAAAACGGCTCCAACGATTTTGATGAAATTTACCATACGGGGTTTTTGGGGGCGAAAAATCGATCTAGCTAGGTCTCATGTCTGGGAAAATTCATTTTTTTTAATATCGCGTTTTAGACGGAAACCTACAGCGCCATCTGTTAGCGGATAGCATAGCTTGCTCATCCCATGATATATTAATGTTGAGGCGGCTATTAGAGAGCGAAGCTCCGTCGACCAGGTACTTTCACTAATAATACAGTGGGTGTCATGAGCAGATTCAGATTATTTATTCAATGTAGATTCTTTACAGAATACTTATTGAATGTCATGCAGAATACAATTCAAATAGAGCGAGTCTACGCCGTTTCGGATCGTGCTATGGCAGCGTAAAAGAAACGGCAAGAAACCACTGCAGCACGGCCTACTTTAAGAGTCGGCTTTTTACAATGTGTTTCTTGCGTTTCGCTGGAATATCAGAGCACCATACCTCTTTGTCATTCATATAGACATCTAATCTATAGTAAGCTTTTTTACATAACGTTTGCTTTACACATTCTTTAAACTTTCTCTCAGGTAATTGCACTAATCTTCCGACGATCTTGTCAAGGTCGCGGGAAGCCGCTGGATGCGAGCAGCGCAGGACCGGTCGTCATGGGGATCTTTAGGGGAGGCCTATGTCCAGCAGTGGACGTCTTTCGGCTGATATGATGATGATGATGATGAATTGCACTATATTGTTAGATATTTAGTTGTAGTATCGTACACACAGACCAACGAAAGATGTATTGACTTTAGTTAATCTAGTATATGGTTGATCAATTTTGTGCTTATTTCTAGTATTAAAATTATGCCTGTCACAAATTTTAGGTAATTGATGAATGCTCTTTCTAGCATACATAATATTTTCATAGATATACTGGCATGGCACTGTCATAATGTTGATTTCCTTGAACAGTTCTCTCAGGGAATCACGAGTCTTCAGGCAATAAATTGCTCTTATAGCCCTCTTTTGTAAAACGAATATTGAATGTATATCAGCTGCTCGGCCCTAAAGCAGTATGCCATAAGACATAATGCTATGGAAGTAGCTAAAGTAAACCAGCCTTGCGGTAGCTACATCAGTAAGTTGAGCGGTAGTGACCACTAACCACTAGGTGGCCCACCTGATAGTTTGCACATTTGAAAAATAAAAACAAGCTCGTTTATAGTGCATCTTCTACCTTCTACAGGTTATAACAAGAAGGGTATACCAACCCTCACATCTGCCCATAAATCTGAACAACTTTCTCTAAGGAACATAGATCGAAATGTGAAAATATAGAAACTGAATCTATTATCTGAAACTATTATTTCAGAAATTTTATTTTATGTTCAACTAGCTGTGCCCGCGGCTTCGCCCGCGTGATATTAAGACAATGTGCAATCTCTCCCTCTTCCCCTCTCCCACTCCCTCTCTCTCTACCTCCATCTCACTCCCTCTCCTTCTCCCTCTCCCTATCCCTGCCCCTAACTCTACCCCTACTCCTATCCCTATGCTTAACGCCGTCTTAACCGCTATCCCTATCCTTATATAAACATAGAAACGACACCCATTTCGATTTTTAGACATTTTAACCCTATCCCACCCCAACCCCATCCCCAGGGGATAATGGTATTTCACGTTCACCACCTTAGATTTCAGGGACTTTTTTACTTTAAGATCACTAGATTAGATTAGATTAGATTTATTTATTTCACCTTATCAATTTCATAATTACATTAATTATTACACTAAAATATAACATGTCAGAGGATAGGGTGATCGTCAGTCGGATAAATGTCAAAATGTATACAAAATAAATGTCAAACTTAAGATTATGATGTTACAATGTCAAAATAATACAAATATTTATAATATTAAATATACAATGTCAAAATTAAATAAAACGAAGCTACATAATGTAGTCAGATCAACTTAGTATTAAATTCACTTAATTTATAGAATTCTTTATCCAATAAAAGATTTTTCAATTGGCGATAAAACGTTTCGTCATCTGTAACATCTTTCAAATCCGCTGGAAGTCGCTCGTAATAACTCGGACCAATCACACGGGGGTTTTTTGTGGCAAGTTCGGTCCGGCGCGGAACACTTGCGATCCTGCCCACGTTTCTCAACGACCGCCCTCCGCACGTACGACGACCAAAGGTTTCAATGTTGCGACGCACATATGATATTACCTCAAACAGATACAGACTGGTCATTGTCATTATACCAAGCTTCGCGAACATAGACCTACAAGTCATCCGGGGCTTTAAACCGGCTACGATCCGGAGTGCTCGCTTTTGCAAAATAAAAATACGTTCGGCATCAGTAGAATTTCCCCAAAGCATTATACCATACGACAAAAGCGATTGAAAGTGTGCAAAATACGTTTGCCTCAGTACGGTGCTGGAAACTAAGGGACGCAACTTACGCAGAGCATAGGCAGCACCACTAAGCCTGTCACACAGATGTTGAATGTGGATTTTCCAGTTCATGTTACAATCAATTGTAAAACCAAGGAACTTGCATGATTGACATAGTGGTACCGGGCTGGTAATACAGAATGGTCTTTCAATCGCCTTTGCCGAGAAAAGTATAAGATTCGATTTTACCGAATTTAATATTAGTCCATTCGCAGAAAACCACGTCTGTATACGTTCGAAAGTGGTATTTATTTTAATATTTAGGTCTTCATATGTACGTGCGCATACAATAATTGTGGTATCGTCGGCAAACAGCACTACTATGCCCTCAGTAATGTATTGTGGCAAATCATTGATTATAGTTAAAAATAGAGAATTTCCGAGTGAGGAACCTTGCGGAATGCCAATTGTAACGTCACCAGCTTGCGATCTGTACTTTCGACCGTCTGATGTTATTTCCACCGACTGTTTACGGTTCTCTAGGAACGATCGTAGTAATTGGTGGGCGCTATTCTTTACACCATAAGCTTTTAACTTATCTAAAAGTAGGTCATTTTGAATAACATCAAAGGCCTTAGTAAGGTCACAAAAAATTCCAGCGGTCTTGTACCTATCATCTATACTTGTAAGTATCGAGTCAATTACCTGATGGGCAGCGGTGGTGGTGGACTTGCCTTTTCTATACGCGTACTGTCTGTCAATCAGTAGGTCATTTGTCTCGAGATGCTCCATTAAACTAGAAGAGATAATTGACTCGATAATTTTTGATACCGTGGGAACAATGGATATAGGCCTATAACTGTCTACCTGGGACTTGTCGCCTTTCCCTTTGTAGACAGGACAAACTCTGGTCACTTTGAGGACGTCGGGGTATATACCCTCACGGAACATGGTGTTAATGAGGGTCACTAATAAATCTGCCAGCACAGGCCATACAGACATAATAACGTTGACAGATATGTCATACACGTCTAGTGTATTTGACTTTGATAACATATTTTTTAAAACTTTATCAAGTTTTTCTTTGGTGACGACTGGCAACGAATAGTCGGGCGGATTATACTCTTTTATATATTCACGCAAGTATGTAAGTGCTTTAGTCTTATTAGTTCTAAGTGGAAGCTTTGAAGTCATATTAAGATAGTGACTATTAATATGGTCAGGTATAACATTTGTCGGAACCGCTTTCCCCTCACTAATGATATCGATGTTCTGTGATTTACTACTTGTCGATATTTCCTCATTGACTATTCTCCACATCTCTTTTGATGGATTCTTGGCGGTACATAGTCTATTGTCATTATAATTTCGTCGGTCGCGCAAACTAAGAGTTTTTATTAGGTCCGAATAATGTTTAACGCAAGTATCAATGGTCGGGTCATCGGGATACTGGTGCTTCATCATACAAAAATCATCAAACAT
Organism: Athrips mouffetella; assembly: GCA_947532105.1. Lineage (NCBI taxonomy): Eukaryota > Metazoa > Arthropoda > Insecta > Lepidoptera > Gelechiidae > Athrips > Athrips mouffetella. Next base: position 1,670,175 of record OX383972.1, read on the forward strand.
GCGAATGTAATTTGATAATTCGTCACTTAGCCATGGTATACTATTTTTCTTTTTTAATTGTATTTGTCTAATGGGAAAATGTATATTAATATAATATGTCAAAACTGAAAATAATTTATTAAATTTGTCCTCAATTGTAATGTCAGATATGTTTATAAAATTCCAATTATAATCAATGATGTCAATATAAAAATTATGGATAGAATTTTGAGTAAATAGCCTCCGCTCCGCAAAGTTAACTAGATGGCGCTTGCGTCCCTGATTACTCGTTATCACAAACAGTTGAGCGTTGTGCTGTGCGTTCCAATATGCACTAACAGACTGCTTTAGAGCACTGTGAGCGCGCTTATGTCGGTCCAAATTGACCTAAAGCGTGCTCTAAAGCACTCGCTCTTTCACCGCCTTACGTCATTGATGACGTCATCGTTTCTGCTATCAGTGCTTTAGTCAAATAGGTGGAGCAGTGAAAGCGCTAATGTCAAAATCGATTTGACACATATAAAATCCCACACGTTTGCAGCCAGCTGATATTTCTCAAGTTTTGATTTTAATGAGTTTGTCTCTAATGGAAATGAGAGTGGATTTGGCGCACATTTTTCAGGGATTAGCTTAGGCTTTGTTAAAGAAAATAAAAACAAAACTGACATTTTGACAGATGAACACGTGAGCGCGCTTAAATCCATTCCAAATTGACTAGAGCCATTAAAGCAGTGATAGCTTTGTGAGCGTGCTAAATCAATTTGGACCGTCCGTGAGTACTGTATACGCTTTTAGCAGCGTTTGTACAATTTGGAACACAGCGCTTGTCACTAATCGGTGTATCCAAGGATGAAGCAGTGACGTCATCGTCATTACGAGCAACTATTCCGCAGTCCAAGGATGTACTGCAGGTGTTTGAGACGCGCGTGGGAAAGTCAACTATATTTTTAGAGTTGTAGCAACGTAATAAATCGTCTAAGTGTCGCCGCTCATAATTATCTGTAAGGTAATCCACGTTAATATCGCCAACAAAAATGAATCTTTTATTTTCGTCAATTAACTTAGATATTGAGGTCTCAAGTACTTTTAAAAACTGTTTATAGTCGCCTTGACCTGTCCTATATACACCGATTATTATTACCTTTATGGTGTATAATTCTACGGCAGTTAAATCGCAATGAAATTCAAGTGCGAGGCTTTGCAAGTCGAGTCTCTGTCTATACGCTACACCGCTACGTATGTATAGTGCAACGCCACCGTGAGCGATGCGCGTTCGGCAGTAATAACTTGCTAGTTCATAGCCACATAACCTCACGCATTGAATCTCACTCGACTTACACCAAGTTTCCGAACAAACTAGGACATCAGGGTTGTGTTTATTTAATAATAAATTTAATAAACCTGTCTTACTCGTGATTGACCGAACATTTTGGTGAATAATTGTATACATAGTAGCATTACGTTTAGAGGTTATTATCGGTCCGGTGTTAGTCGGCGCGGTCGGAAGTTTTTTAACTGATTTTTCTGCCTAGATTTTGGTGCAACAACGTTGAACGGTCGGATTGATACTCCTTCAGGCCAAAGATTGGGGTTTCGAACCTGGCGAACGCGTGCTGTTGCGACATCCAGCTTGAATGAAGAATAATCACCGCGGGTGGTCAACTTTTCACAACAGACGTCGATTAATTTAAGACATGACTTGAGATGGTCCTTGATGTTTTCGGTGGTGGTCTCCACGCTGAAGTTGAATAGGTGGAGACTGCTAGTACGCGGGGGACCTGCATGTAAGCTGAGTGGATTACCCTGAACCTTAGCTTGAGCCGTGTGCAAGGTTTTCTTCTCAGGAGTAGTCTTAACTGCCTCTGCGTAACTAGAAGCAGAATCGCTGGGTTGTGCGGGAAATGACTTCACAGCTGGGGTAGATGTCTTGCCTGTGAGTGGACTTATTTGATGGCATTCTATAACAGTGCTATTATTTGTGTGTGAAGTGTCGAGTGAGTGCTGTAGCATGTTGAGAGCTTGTGGTCCAGAGTCATTCAGGACTAATGGGACGGTCAGTTTTGGTGGAATGGACGTGACTGAGACCGATGTATACGGGATTTTCAATTCCATGTCTGAGCCAGGTGGGTGGACGTTTTTGTTTACATTAGTCCCAAATTTTTGGCCGTTATTTCTCATGGCAATTTGACATTTGACTTCGTCCAGGATCTTCGTTAGCTGTTGTATATTGTCATTCTGTTGTTTAATATACGTTTTCTGAGCATTAATTATGTCAAAACACTCTTCTAACTTCACATTCATCGTCGTTATTTTTGAATCAAGATCAGTTACAACGCCCACTAACCTTTCCATTGTCGCCTTCGATGGTGGAGCCATTATAGGAATAATGTATTATATTATTGTACACCACACTTTAACTTCGTAAATATTGTAGAATATTCGTGTATTTCAACATAAATTATATTTTTAAATAAATTTAATACGAATAGCAAATAAGATTGTGTATTGCTAGTTTGACAGCTGTCAATGCAACTATACTATGTATGTAACTACTGTATTCTAGCAAATAAATGACTTATCTTATCAGCTGATAGTGCATATTGTATGAGAGGACAATTTTTAGGGTTCCGTATCTCAAAATAAAAAAACGGAACCCTTATAGGATCACTTTGTTGTCCGTCTGTCTGTCTGTCAAGACCCAAGAACGAGAAGAGGTATCAGATTGAAATTGATAACGAATATTAAGGTCCATGAACCACACAAAATCTGAAAATTTCAATTTTTTACAACGACGCAATCAAAAGATATGGCATTTTATGTCCTCATCTCCATACATTTATGCAAAAAAGCAAAACCTATAGGGTACTTCTCGTTGACCTAAAATTATGAAATTTGGAAAGAAGCTAGGTCTCGCAGTACAAATAAAGGGAAAAGTCTGAAATCATTACATATTACAACTTTTCTCACAACTAATGGTAACCAATTGAGGTGAGCTCTTGTTTCAAGAATGTTCATATAAGAGAGGGGTCAAGTTGAATGGTTGCGGGGGCCATTTTCGTTTTAGTTCTATTTTAAAAACGGGAACACTTACAAACTTGAAAATTAGTATGTTTATAGTGCATAAGCTATAAAATAACAACAAATAATAAAATTTGGTCAAGCGCGTGTCGGACTCCAAAAATCTATCACATTAACTTACTGAAATTTCAACTAATACAATTATAATTATGTGGTGGTTCGGAACCCTCGGTGCGCGAGTCCAACTCGCACTTGGCCGGTTTTTTTTTACGTATTTCGATCTATGTTGCTTGAGGAAAGTTGTTCAGTTTTATGGACAGAATCAGATCCTCCTGTTTTATTTTATTGGTATAGTTACAGATTACAGACCTTAGAACTAGTAGCATAACATTATTTGTGTATCATTATAAATCTGACACCCAATTAGAACTATACACAGCTTTTCCATGTAACAAGAGAAATTAACATTAAGAGTAGTTAATATAATAGGTCTTTACCTATGAAATTGCCGTTTTGTATGGCGAAGTTTAGGTAAACTCAATTTTCAGTACTAACATTTTTGCATTTTTCTTAGGAATTATAAATCGAATTCTTTTTATTTTTTTAAGCATCATTGGGAAAGACATTAAGCTAACAGAAGCTTAAATTTAATTTTCGAAAAATATTATCTGTAAAAAAATATAACAAATCTAATGATGAAATCGGACGACATTTAAGACGAACAATTTTCGAACCTTTAATTTTATATATCAACTAAAAATAAAAACTTTACTTTATGCGTAAATTGATAACCTTGAACTCAACTTTCAAATACAAGACAAATAAAAAAAATTGCATTAGAATTATAGGAATTATGATCTCATTAATCTGTACGAAAATTTCGGCAATTTCATAGGTAAAGACGTATTATCTGTTAGACCTTGTATAAATATAAACATACCACTTCGGTCCTTGGGCAAACACTCAATAGCATCTAAGTACAGCCACTGCATGATGGGATGGAACTTGCCCGAACAAGCCTTCATCACTTCTTGGGCAACCACGCCGCCGATAGCCGCGTTCATAGGGTTTATATCGCCGGCTGATACCTGAAAAACAAGGATCATTTGTTAGTGTATACTTGTACCATTATGTCGGCAAGACATTGGCAGTAATGTAAACCAAAACCAATGTAAAAATGTATTAAAATATCACTTCATTAAGCAATATAACAATGAACCGACCTAACTTAAGAACTTAACAACTCAAGAAATGTATTTTTGCTGTACTAACGATTACGTTTACCTACTACAAATAAACCCATTATAGGATTTAACGTAGAAGGTTAAGTTAAGAAACATTGTAATTTTTGTATTGGAAAATAAACTACAAAAATAAAAAAAATAGGCGGAGAGCGGGCAGTTGGCAATCCTACCTCATCGGATATCAAACAGCGACCTATCTAGGCTGCTGCACAATCAAAAGGTGCGTCTAAAAAAACAGGTTAGCCTGGGCGCAACCTGGCACGTTTTGGATACAGTCAATATTTTTTTTACTACTTCATGTTCCAAGTAAATAGTACATGCATAAGTACTATTTAATATGTAGCAAAATAACCAGGGTTGCCTTGCCTAAACCCGATAATTTAGGGACTTGCAATGTAATTTTAGGTTATGTCAACTCACTTAGTTTTGTTTTAGACTTTCGCACTCCTTTTAGTCTACCCTCACAATAATATCTACGTAGTTCACCTCTCTTCAGTCTACCCGTGACCACGGCTGGGGCAACGCAGCCGAAACGTCGGATATAATAAGGTAATTTATTTTGCCAAATAATTATTATCGCGCTAAGACCCGGAATAAAATAAACTCACTAAGTATCAGGGTTGAGCGAGGCAATCCTGTTTGTTTTGGTACTTTTTAATTAGTACTTTACCTGTACCTGCTTCCGGTGAGGACCAAGGTTGAGCTTGCGCAATCGCTTCTTCTTCCTATCTTGGACTACGCAGACGTTTGTCTGATAGACCTCAATGAAGATTTCCTTAACAAACTTGAACGTCTTCAAAACGTCTGTATAAGATTCATTTTTGGATTGCGCAATAGGGTGGGTCGCTCTTGTATGAAAAAAAAATTTTTTGTCCCGTTTTTTTTTAATAGCGATAAAAACGTGACCCACCTCTTATTATGAGAAAAGAAGCAAAAAACAAGATTCTAAGTGGTCTCCTTCTACCCGCGCATCGACTTCGAAAAAATGAAATTTTTATTTTTTTTACGATGTTTTAGTATTTCAAATTTGTGTAACCTATAAGTTAGAACAAACGTAATTAGTGAAAAAATACTCAAAAAGTAGAATAGAAATTGTAATTAAGAAAGATAAATTGAACATAAATGCTTGAGAAAAGAGAAAAATACATTCAAATAGCTTTAAAATCTCTCTTGCTTTCAAACTTTGGCATTCGTTTTCGAGAGCCAATTTTATTTTTAATCAAAGCTTCTCTTGAGTCTTTGTGACATAGCTGTAAAGATGCCTCTGTGACTGTCTTTACTGCCCGCTCGACAGCCTGTGTATGACATGGCAGTCGCATAAAAAGGACTTCATCATTACCTCCTGATTCCACTAAAGAAAGAAGAGTTTCATCCGAAACATTGCTTAATATTGGTGGCTGAGTATATGTTTGCTGCCAGTCGACCAAATCAATGTAATTCGAAGCGTTTAAATTAATCTTTGGTACTTGGAATATACGAAGCTGTCCAGAAGCAGGTGCTGCTCTTGCCTTTAAAATGCGCAGATAGCATACACAAGAGCAAGTTTTCAGGGTGCGCAAAATAGGCATTTCGTACGATAACAGGATCGACTACAGTCTTTAGTTCTTTTGGCAGGTATCTCGAATAATAAACCAACTTCCAGAAATGTCTTGCTCCATCTTTGCAAGACGGATGTCTTTTGATTTCAAACCAAATGGGAGCGTAAACCTTCACTACAAACATGGCAAGTTGTTTCAGTTCCTTCGTTGGTTTTGTTGTGGAGACGTATAACCGCAAAATCCTGTTAGCTTTTGTCAGCCATCTTGCATGAGACATTTTTCCTGGGGAACGATTAGCCAAGTCAGGAGAACACTCACCACTTATAACAGCAGATGTGATATCATAAAGGTAACGTTGGTCAGAACAGATCTTCGACTGCTGTAATATCAGGTAACGTGCCCTCTATCTTTTCAAATAACACAACAGTGCGGTTTTCACAGCCCTCTAGTAATTTTCCGACAGCACCGGAATATGTAGAAGGTCCTGTTGTGGTACCGTCGAGCTTCGAAAACATGTGTCTTAGGGGCAATTCATTCATATGTAAGAGACAAATAATCCACTGAAGAGGTCTATTTAAACGCTTTTCTAGCAGCCGTATAACGCCACCATATTTGCCAGTGTTTACCACTGTTCCGTCACAACCGACAGCTAAAATATCTTGTAGAGATATATTCTGCTGCCTAATTGTTTCATAGATTGCGACCTCCAATCCTTTTGCGGTTCCTTGATCTGGAACGGTATAACCGACATAAACCGACCCTGGTTCTTTGATAATTGAAATGTGTTCTTCAACTCTAGTTGATCGATATTGTTTTCCACCTTTAGTTACAATTTTCAAAGTCTTAAAAGTCTTTGAAAATTGTAACTAACCTTTAGTTACAATTTTCAGTAGTCTTCGAAAGTATTCCTGTTCGCCCATCAAAATACAAAGCAGGAATACCTTTGATTTGCTCTTGAGCTATGGTTTCTTGACGTAATTTCTGTCTGGCCCGTCGTTATCTGGACTTGTCAATTACTTCGTCATTACTTTTGACATCTTGCAAAACTGCAGAAGCGACAGCTGCAGCAGCTCTATCGGATATCCCATACCGGTCACAAACACTCGACAGATTCTTTAGAGACTGTGTTTGTCGCTTCTTTGGTTCTTTTTGTATTGATGAACATTGAGGTAGAATTTCTTCATCGCTGCTCTCAGTCGCAGTGGAAATATCACGATTTTCATGAGAAGGACCTGGTTCACATAATTTTTGAGCATCGTAATAGGTTTCCAACTGATTTTTTCTCTCATACAGTTTCCTTTTCCTCTTAGTAGCCATTAAATCAATATTTCTCATTACCATTTTCCTATCCGATCTCTGGTCGATTAAGAAAGCTTGTTCTTCCTTAGGAACCTTTTGCTCTTTACAACAACTACACGACTCAAAACTCTTACACTTACAAGAACTCAAATCAACAGTATCTCAGAGCTTTTGTTGAATTCTTGTATTTTTAATTCTGATAGTCGCTTTAAAGATTTAATTAGGTTCTTGCACTTTGTATGGTACGCTTTTATTAATTGTAACACGCGATTATGCGATACAATTGGAATAGAAGCTTTTTGCCACAAATTTTCAACTTTTCTTGATACAATTTCAGAAATCTCGTTAATTGTTGGATCTTTTTTTGAATCATATTCAAGTTTAAGACGGTATCTTATTAAATTATAATATCTCATCACTTGTTTGTAAGTGGGTAGTTGATTCTCGCTCATTTCTTCGGGAGCACCAAAAATGGGACAACTTGTGGCTTTACGGGTCTTACTTGATATATCCATTATGAGCAACGACACTTATCGAACAAATACAATCCAAAACAGTGAAACAAAATTAGAAAATGCGCGCGACCTGTCACTTGCATCTAATTAGGCGCACTGAGACAATGCGAGCGCAATCGGTACTTTGCTCCACCTACCCCCCTCATTCCCTTGTAGTTATTACCCGAATATCATAGTATTTTCGTTTATTAGTGATTTTTGATTGTATGTAATATAATGTATGTCTTTTAAAATTATTGCTTGACATTTATTTTACGACGTAAACTCTCCTAGAAAAGTGCGAATTCAAGGCAATTCTATGAAATTTCAAAGTAAATGCGCGGGTAGTTAATCAAGTAAAAAAAAATATTAAAAAATACTATGCTTCTTGTCTATTATATGGTCACGTTTTGCCCACTATTAAAAATCAAAATTTAAAAAAAAAAATTTTCGACCCACCCTATTGCGCAAGTTTGACCACGTGTCCGAATATCGGAAAAAACTGGGATGGCTTCCTATCAGGCAACGAAGGGATTTACATGTCCTGATTCTCCTCTATAACGTGCTGTACAACCCTCGTTCTCCTCCTTACCTGAAAGAGTACTTCCAGCACCTGGGCTCCAACCATGGACTAGCACTGCGCTGTAAGTCAGACAACATCTTGCAGCCCCCTTTCACACGGTCTGGCTACTATAAAGATTCTTTCACAGTAAGGGCTACTCAGCTATGGAATGATCTTCCGCGAGAGATACGCCACTCTCAGTCACTCGCTGTCTTTAAAACCAAGTTGCGTTCCCATCTCATCAGCGAAACCATTTGATTATCCGTTTATTGTTTAATATTATATATATATATATATTTGTTTATTATATTTATTATTATGATTATTTATTTATTTATTTTAATGTATTATACTTACTTATGTATGTGTATGTTTTATCTTATGTAGTTTATGTTATTCATGTAGTTGTTTAAGAGATTATTATATGGCATTGTAGTGTTAATATTAATTAGGTACTTACTTTTTATGCCTTTTGTATTTCATGGCACTTGTGATCGCATGAATACTTGCAGAGCTCTGTTTATGTATCCCTAACATCAAAGGTTGCCTGTAAGAGATCGCTTGCAGCGATAAGGGCGCCTTTGCCCACATTAGGTTAAGTTCTCCATGTACATTTGTTTTTTTTGTTGTTGTTATGTGAGCAATAAAGTGTTCTATCTATCTATCTACTTTTGCAGGCATTGTGTACTTTCGTAGATGATTTGGTAAAAAAATAAATAGTTTTCTGTTGACTCTACCAAACGAGACAGGTTGCGCCCCGGCAACCCTGTTTTTTTAGACTCACCATTTCATTGTGCAGCAGCCTAGGTAGGTCGCTGTTTGGTATCCGATGATGTAGGGTTTCCCACTGCCCGCTCTTACTCTATATTGGCTGTATCTTCAGACGGCCGTTTGACAATCTCTTTTAAAAGATGAATTTAGCAAGTAAGGAGATAGGCCACAAAAGGATACCAAATCAACATGCCGTCGTAAAATTGCTGTTGCATACAAATAGCGGGTCAAGTTAAGAGCAACAATATATGTGTATGAGAGGGTGGATGAGTAGAAAAATCGAGGCGAGTATGATACGAAATACCGAGACACAAGTTAGTCAATATAGGGTGACTTTTAATTAGTTCTTGATAGCAAAAGATATGCATGTACTCATAGTACTAAACAACTTTCCCCAAGGAACATAGGTCGAAATGCGAAAAACCAAATTTGATCTTCCATACAAAATGCGCTATCAGCTGATGCTGGGAGGCTAAAACTTGATTTTCGTATTTCGACCTATGTTCCTTGGGGAAGAATCATGAGTACATGCATACCTTTTTCTATCAAAAACTAATTAAAAGTCACCCTATATAAAATTATAATAATCATTTACATTTAAATAAATTGGTCGAACAGTAATAATTACATTTTGAGGTACGGAACCCCAAAAAACACAGCGAAGTATCGTGCATGGCCTGAGGAACTTATAAGCACTTTTTTTAAATTAATGGGCTAGCTCTTGACCTACTCTTCATGCAACTTGTTAATAGAATTATAGAAATTGGATAAATAATATAATCTTGTTAGGATCGTAATTTATAACAAGTGTGTGGGTATTGAAATGGAACTAAACACATTGACGATACACAATAGTAGACTATACGACTTTTCACGTGTTTATTATAATATGTCTGTCTTTTTGCGGTAGTTAGTTTGGGTGGGTTGTACCGTCTAACTTAACCATAATCGAATATACACCTTTTTCTCTCCACCCTGTAGGGGAGGTCCCAATATTCCATTTGACCTTATGTAAAAAGTCCTCTATTTATTAAAAAACAAAACTTAACATTCATAATTCATTCATGCTCACACACTTAAATTACCCGACATAGATCGTAGCCGAAACGGTATTAAATAATGCAGTAAAAACCAATACGTCATTGGTATCGATTTTATGTCGAGGTAATTGCGGATGCCTGAATAAAAGTTTTACATGGGGTTAGCGTAATAACATATCTTGGACATAGGTATTGGAAAATAGCGTTGAATTAAAAACACCCATCTTCGATTTTAAGAAAGAGTAGTTGGCCGTAAGGCTAGTCCATAAGACCCTGTCCAGAAAGGGCGAATTCGCCACGAATTGTTACGCGCGAGTTTCTACGCGCGTCGGCGAGGTACGGTCAACCGCTTGTCGGTAGAAACCTTTTCAACTCTATTACCACGCCATAAGGTTCAAAAGTGTTTCTATCGACAAGCGGCCGTGTGTACTGGGTGTCAATACATTGCGTCCACAAGCATCGCGCGAATTTTATCGGCTCGCGCGAGTCGAGATACTAGGAGCGCCTTGTTTGCGTCCAGATGAACGCGCGATACACGCGCGAGTAAATCGCGGCGAATTCGCCCTTTCTGGACAGGGTCTAAGGCTAGTATTGAATATAATTCCAATGGACTGGAATTAACCGAATTTCACAGCAAATAAATGCGTCAACCGCAAGAGAACTAATATACAGCAGCTACGCGTTTACGACTCATGAATTTTTGTATGTGCAATTTCTCGCAGCATCTTTATATCGTAACATCTTACATTCTGCGGTTACCAACAACCCCGGTCCATGGTGCCAGCCGCAACGCTAACAAGCGTGGTGACTATGGTACTTCCTCTTCACATTGTTTGTTCCAGCAAAAGCTGGAATTTTCTTGCTTCAGTCTCTGATAGACACCTCTATTGGGTCCGCGCACACCAAAAGGAATAGCAGAGAAGAGCAATTTTTGATTACATTATAAAATGAACTTTATAACCATAGAAATAAAATAAAAAATTACCTGAGGGGCATAAAACTGCTCGCGATTATTGGGCGCAAAATCACTACCTATATACATTTGTGTCTGTCCGAAAATGCCCTCTAGATGGAGCGCCCCGCAATGGGCACGAAACAAGCGGGAAAGGGTAAAATCCGAAATAAGTTCCTCTGTTATAAAATTAATACTTTCTTGTCTGATTTGGGATCATAATATGACCTTGTGGGACCTTGTTTAATTAATGTTTTGAGGGTAAACAGATCAGGCACCCAATTCCCAATGCCCGCTGCAACCTGTAAAGATGTATTGTACCCAATCTCCTTGGCCACACCGACAGCCTCAAAGAAGCTGACGATCTACCTAGGATTGAGAGTTCGGGTATGCTCAGGGGGTAGTATGTATCCTCCTGTAACCTGACTTCTGTGTGACCTTTCACTATAAGTGAATTAAATGAACTGATAAGAAAAGATAAACTAATCTCATAAAAGCTTTCAATAACTTACCTTGCAGAAAGTTTCTATCAATTCGGAGTTCAGCTCAATTTCACCATTCTTGATCGTCCACTCTTGAACAATATTCTTAACATAATCCATGAACTTAGAAGCATCTGCATCAGACCAGGGCTTGGGCAGTCTTCCTTCCTCAGCCTCGTATTTGTGAAGAGCTGCAAACGCTATATGCAACTGTTGAGGGTAGTCGAATTTTCCAAAATCGGTGACAACAAATTCTGGTTTTTTGAATGATTCTTTTAAAGGCAAGAAGTTGAGCTTTTTGGGCATTTTCACTTGGGTGACGATTCCACCTCGGACGTATTTGGTGCAGTTGGTTGTGTCTCCGATGCTGAAGGTGTATGGGCCAAGGACTTTGATTTTACGAGGCTCACAGCCATTCAGTTCTGTCATGCCTTGGATCTGTGGGAGAAAATAATAATGTGATTAATAGAAAAGTTGTGTCTGCTTTTACATCTTAGTTAGCAAGTTAGGGCGCGGTCACACTAGCGATTTCGGGCACGGCGATATCGCGGTGTCTATACTATTTAGCGTCGCGGCGATCAAAATTCATTCAAATAATATGATCGCCGCGATATCGCTAGTGTGCACGCATCCTTAGATAAAAAATAATAAATACAATGAAAAGTAATAAGAGTCCCCATAAAATAAACATTACACATTAAAACAACATATACACTCACCGTCAGAAATAACCGGCCGGTCTGTTTTCTTTCATATATTTTCATACAAATATGGGGGCAAACGAAGCGTCAATATCTTACCTAAACTGAATAAAAATACAAATCTGATTGATAAGGTCTTTAGATAAGAACCTTATTAACAATATTGTCAAAGATTAGGTATATCTAAAATGTTGAAGAACACCCGTGCCTCTTAAAACATTTTGATTCGCTAAATGAAAGAGATTTCTGACAAAATGACGTATTTTTTTTAATGATGCACGGAATTTCCTGGATACCGTGCACAGGTCTAATCTTCAAGAATCGGTAGTCAGACACCTTATTTAATGATCCCACTGTATATTGACGCTTCATTTGACCTCTTACTTGTAGAAAATGTACGACAGAAAATAGACCGGCCGGTTATTTCTGCCGGTGAGTGTACATATGTTTATTAGAATTTATTTGTTTCATGTTTGTTTAGAAAATGATAATGCAGTAAGACCTAAAACTTGGTACAATTGTAACACAAAATCTATAGTTTAGCAACAAATAATAAAATCTGGTAAGAGAGAGAACTCAAAAAAATTTGGCATAGGTTCAACACCTACCACTGAAACTTCATTCAAAACAAATTAAATATTGGAGCCCTCAGTGCGCGAGTCCCACTCACAGTTGGCTAGTGTTCTTTTTTACAAACTTTTTTTTAACAAAGGAACAAACTGTACTTAAACCTTAAAAACCGGTCAAGTGCGAGTCGGACTCGCGCGCCGAGGGTTCCGATATACCTATAGTATTTTTGGAAGCAATAAAGTCCATTTTCAGGACCGCAAAACTAAATTTGTTTGTAAAGGTTTTTTGCAGATTTCTGAAAAACTGTGCAACTTAGAAAGATCGTTTTATTTTTGCTGTAAAGTTTACATAAACCTCTGTCAACTGTAATTAATTCAGATTTTCCCTTACTCAAACTTCGGAGATAAGGGGGGGGGAATGGTATTTTTTTTGACATTTTTCATCATAACTTGAAAACTAAGAAACTTAAAAAAATACAAAAATATATTTTAAAATGTACAAGTAAAGCCCTTTCATATGATACCCCACTCGACCTAGTAGCGACAATTTGAAATTTGGCCCCCCCTATTTTGGCCCCCTTTACATTAATAATCATACTTTTTTCAAAAAATTTTCATGTGCAATTAAGTTGGGCAACTATATTCTAAAACTATTCCAAATTTCAGCTCGATAGCGTAAGTGGTTGCTGAGATATAGAGGTGTGACAGACAGACGGACAGACAGAGCGGCACCATAAGGGTTCCTTTTTTTTACCATTTTGGTATCGGAACCCTAAAAAGAAAAGGAGAAAGCAAAGGCGGGCTTATCGCTACACAATCTATCGTTTAAAGTTCACCTTAAGTTGTTATTTTAAATGTTATTATTATTAGATAAAGGACAGGGGCCCAATTCTTGAATATCACTGGGTGATAAAATATCACTCAAAAAATTCAAAATCACTGACTTTTCTTTAGAAAAGTGAAAATTGATATGCGTTAAATATGAAGTAGTGTATAATTGTTTATTTTCATATTTTTTAATTGCTTTTTTGAAGTTTATCAGGGTGAATTTGAATTTAAAAGTCTCAACAGTGATATTTTAAGAATTGGCTCACTGGCAGCAATTTTGCTGATTAGTCCTTCAGTGTTGGTTTTTTTTATTTCATTATAAATAAGTTTTTGATTATTATTATTTTGTTAAGATTTAATTGTACCTTAGGTTATGTATGTCCTGTAGGTTATGCAAATGTATGAGTAAAATGCCTGTTTCTTTGCTCAAAAAAAAACTTCAGATAACCAAAGCATGCAAACCAGCAGACGCAAACTAGCCTTCTCTAGGTATTATAGAAAATTGTAAATTGATTTTGCCTGTACGTTAAAGATATTTATAAAAAAATACCACATCAATGCTATTTTGATGACCCTGAATCCAAATTACAGATTTTTGTACTTTTTGTTTATTTGTTTGAGCATCACGCTAAAAATTACTGAACCGATTTTAATGAAACTTTTTTGTTTAATAGCTAATAGTTTGCCAACACTTTCAGCTATCAAAATTGTATTTTTTTTTTTGGGTATGGAAACCGGAGATACAACAATTTGTTCCTATTTTGTTTAGTTTTTTACAATCTTTTAACATGCAGACGAAGACGAGGGCAAACGCTAGTAATAAATAAAAACATCCCTTAAAGGCGATAACCTATAAGAAATCATAAAAAATCTCTGAAGTCACATTTGCAAAGATGACAGACACAATGAGATGTTTACGTTTTTGTAAGTGAATCATAAGGTCAATGGCATTCATAAGTGGTTGCACTGCAAATGACTGAGGTCATCGTCCACAGCGGCGATATTTGTCGAATGCATGTAAGATACAAATATCTTTGCATTTTAGATCTGTCCATGCAAGGGATAAAACAGTGACATAACCATCTATGGACTCCAGTACAAGGATACTATTCGCGGAAAAAGTGGCATAAATCAACATTTTTACTTCCTATAAACAGGACCTAGAGACAAACGGCTTTCTACAATCGCAAATGCAAATGGCAATGGCGATTTACACATAGTCTAGTCAATCTACGATATGAGGTTGCATTTAATGCACATTTAGAGAAATTAATTTGAAATAGTAATATAGGCTATTTGAAGCTGTAAATAATTAAAACCAGCAAATTTGTAAAATAACTTTTATTGTAAAAGTACCAGCATAAGCTGACCTGTGCTACATGGTAAATATTATACAGGTTGAGTTCACCTTACACTGGTTTATAGAATATCAACGTTATTTATGTCGGGGATTAATGTAGTTTAAAATTTTTACGTGTTTTTACAGGTAATTTAATATCAAAGTTATGTCGGGGATTACTGCAGTTTTAAATTTTTACGTGTTTTTACTGGTAATTTAATAAATTATCGCCTATAGTGCATTTAATGCAACCCTCTCTATACAAACTTTCGTAGATTGACTGGACTAACATTACATTAGCTAACGAAATGTTGCGTGTATGTCAATCCCACACATTTTCATTCCATTCTATAGCTTTTGCGATAGTAGAAAGCCACTTGTCTCAGAGCCCAGTTCTGATATAATAGGTTGGCAGGATGCATCTGCAGTTGCAAGCAAGTGATTAATGTCGCTAGGTGATGTCGTGCGGCGTACGTGGACACAGTTTTGTTTGTGTCTATGCAGGATGCATGCAAGATACAAGCCAGTGATAATATCGATATCGTTCGGCGTATGTGGACCTTGTATATTTTAAGATTAGAGTCACTGAACTGTAAAATATACAAGATGAATAGATGATGCATTACGTCAATAAGTATAGTCTGACCGCAACCGCTGTACCGCGCCTTAATGTATGCTCACTGCGAGACGGGGTGGGGCGGGGGTTGGGGGCATCGCTCCGCCCCGCTCCCGGCGGCAACTAGTTCTTGCTCTCTCCTTTCCACTCCCACACCTCCCCGCCTCTACCTATACATCGCTCGTCCCCGCTACCGGCGGCAACTAGTTCTTGCTCTTTCCTTCCCACTCCCCCACCTCTACCTATACATCGCTCGTCCCCGCTCCCGGCGGCGACTAGTTCTAGCTTTCCTTTCCACTCCCTCACCTCCCCGCCACTACCTATACATCGCTCGTCCCCGCTCCCGGCGGCGACTAGTTCTAGCTTTCCTTTCCACTCCCTCACCTCCCCGCCACTACCTATACATCGCTCGTCCCCGCTCCCGGCGGCTAGTTCTAGCTCTTTCCTTCCCACTCCGCCACCTCCCCGCCACTACCTATACATCGCTCGTCCGCGCTCCCGGCGGCGACTAGTTCTAGCTCTTTCCTTCCCACTCCGCCACCTCCCCGCCACTACCTATACATCGCTCGTCCGCGCTCCCGGCGGCGACTAGTTCTAGCTCATCCCTTCCCACTCCCTCACCTCCCCGCCACTACCTATACATCGCTCGTCCCCGCTCCCGGCAGCAACTAGGTCTTGCTCTTTCCTTCCCACTCCCCCACCTCTACCTATACATCGCTCGTCCCCGCTCCCGGCGGCGACTAGTTCTAGCTCTTTCCTTCCCACTCCGCCACCTCCCCGCTACTACCTATACATCGCTCGTCCGCGCTTCCGGCGGCGACTAGTTCTAGCTCTTCCCTTGCCACTCCCTCACCTCCCCGCCACTACCTATACTTCGCTCGTCCCCGCTCCCGGCGACGACTAGTTCTAGCTCTTTCCTTCCCACTCCCCCACCTCCCCGCCACTACCTATACATCGCTCGTCCCCGCTCCCGGCGGCGACTAGTTCTAGCTCTTTCCTTCCCACTCCGCCACCTCCCCGCTACTACCTATACATCGCTCGTCCGCGCTTCCGGCGACGACTAGTTCTAGCTCTTCCCTTGCCACTCCCTCACCTCCCCGCCACTACCTATACATCGCTCGTCCCCGCTCCCGGCGACGACTAGTTCTAGCTCTTTCCTTCCCACTCCGCCACCTCCCCGCTACTACCTATACATCGCTCGTCCGCGCTTCCGGCGGCGACTAGTTCTAGCTCTTCCCTTGCCACTCCCTCACCTCCCCGCCACTACCTATACATCGCTCGTCCCCGCTCTCGGCGGCGACTAGTTCTAGCTCTTTCCTCCCCACTCCCCCACCTCCCCGCCACTACCTATACATCGCTCGTCCCCGCTCCCGGCGACGACTAGTTCTAGCTCTTTCCTTCCCACTCCGCCACCTCCCCGCTACTACCTATACATCGCTCGTCCGCGCTTCCGGCGGCGACTAGTTCTAGCTCTTCCCTTGCCACTCCCTCACCTCCCCGCCACTACCTATACATCGCTCGTCCCCGCTCCCGGCAGCAACTAGTTCTAGCTCTTTCCTTCCCACTCCCCCACCTCCCCGCCACTACCTATACATCGCTCGTCCCCGCTCCCGGCGGCGACTAGTTCTAGCTCTTTCCTTCCCACTCCCCCACCTCCCCGCCACTACCTGAGGCGCGGTACAGCGGTTACGGTCAGACTATAGTTGACTGCCCTATTAGTTTTTACTTAATAGAGAAATTATATTGAGTAAACAAAACTGAATCTGTTCATGTCATAAATTTTCTTGAGCGGGGATCAAACCTGCGCCCTATCACGCAGAATGCAGTGTTCTGCCTGATAGGGCAACGTTTACGCAATAAAAATCTTTTACAGAATACTTATTGTAAGTCATAACATAACTTGTAGAATCCAACACAAATAGAGAAAATCTACAATCATTTCGAATGTGTGCTGGCTATGATCATCATCATCATCATTCATTTATTCATTTAACAGTTATACTGTGTGCGAATATTTAAAATTTATCATTTACAAAAAATTGCACGAACAAAAAAATAAAAAAGATCAGGTACATTAGGAACATCTAAGTTAATTTAAAATATCAATTTAAAACTAAAATACAATTTAAAAATGAATTAAATATTAAATTGTCAACAAAAATACATAAAGAAAGTTAAAAATGTCAAGTTATGAATAAAAATAAAAATTTTATGTCACAAATCAATAATCAAAAACATTAAACATGTCAAGTACAAATAGCAAGTATATTGCTACCAAAACACCAGAAGATTGTGATTAAAAAAAAAAAATTATGAATGTAAAGAACAAATTTAATTTATTATTTCATCTATAGAGTAAAAAGGTTTTGTCAATAAAAATGTTCTCAATTTATTTTTGAACTCAATTACATTAGTTACTATTTTTAAAGCTGACGGCATCCGGTTAAACAAAACAATAGCTTGGTACTTGGGGCAATGTTTAGCAATGTTTAGGCAAGGCCTGAATGGCAAAACTATGTCTTTTCTTCTTGTGGTCAAACGTAGTTTCATTTCTTGTTCTGATTCATATTTATTTCTGTTTTTTAATATATCGGTAAGCAGTACCATCACGTAAAGACTAGGAACAGTAAGAATTTCATATTTTACAAAATATTCCCGGCATGATTCCCAGGGTGGAATACGTGCTATGACTCTTATTGCTCTCTTTTGTAAAGTAAAAGCTTTATTTAAATTGTATTTATAACTGTTGCCCCAAAACATGATGCTATATCTTAGCTTTGACTCTACCAGTGCGTAGTATATTTCTATAAGCTGCTCTCTTTTTAAAACCTCTCTTAGACTTCGTAGAGCGTAGCAAGCCGAGCTGATAGAACCATCTATTGCGTTCAACTCCTCCTTCCAACTCAAAAATGAGTCTATATAGACTCCCAAAAATTTGGTAACATGTACTTGTTTAACTTTATGATTATTTAAGCATAAGTGTAGCGGTTCACTGTTCCTAGAGGTAGGTTTAAATAAAATAGCATTTGTTTTGTTAATATTGAGCGCAAGATCGTTTATACCTAACCATGTAGAAAAAGCTTCTAAAGCTTGATTAGCTGACTTAGAAACCTCTTCAACATTTTTGCCTGATAATACGGCGTTTGTGTCGTCAGCAAACAATACGAGTTTTACACCAGGTACTGCAGAAGTTAGAAAATTGACTATGTCATTTAAAAAAATCAAAAACAGAGTTGGTCCTAGTATAGAGCCCTGTGGGACGCCTCTGGATATATTAGTATGATCCGAATTTTTCCTGATCTCAGCACCATCATCACTCATACCCGTAATCTCAACGTATTGCTTCCTATTTTGCAAATAAGATACAAAAAGTTTATGCACTGTACCTCTTACGCCGTAGTACTCTAATTTTCTTAATAATATAGAGTGGTGATGGTAGAGTTAAAAAGAAATGGCTATTAGCCAGTGGAGCAAGGTCTATTTTAAGTATACTTTGTACAGTCAAGAGCACATCAAGCTTGACACATTGGACTTTGCACTGTTCTTATTTAAATAGACGTACGGTCTAGAATCGCACTGCCAGTGTCACGCTTAATCTGTTGTTGATTTTACAATGTGTTTTTGTGTTTCCCTGGAATGTAAGAGATAAACTTACAAATCTTACAATATTCATAACAAAACATGCAGCTATCTGAGTCTGGCTGTTATTTATCTATTTATATGTACTATCCAAGAGCCAAATAAAACAGGGTGGGTCCATGTGACCTTTTGAGAAATAACTTATTTATTTTAACACTTTATTTTTAATTTTTAAGTAAGATAGGTATTATTTTGTTTGCACTATCTCCTATGTGGTAAGCAAGTCTTCCACGAGTGGCTTAAAAGAAGACGTAGTGACCAAAATCGAGAAATCCCCTGAGATGGTTTGGTCATGTAGAGAGGATGAATGAACGAAGACTGACGAAAGAGATCTACCAGGCGAGAGTGAATGAAAACGTTGGAAGGGGAAGGCCTAGGCGAACATACCAGGACCAAATTCAGGACGTTCTGAATAAAGACCAGGTTAAAGGTACCCTAAACCGATGAGCATGTATGAAAGGATTGATGAAAGTACAGGAAGCAAGGGAAGTATGTCAAGATCGTAGCAGGTGGAGGACTGTGGTCTCTGCCTACCGACAGGAAAGAGGCGTGATGTTATGTATGTATGTGTCTTACATCTTAGAGAATCCATGCTATATTTCACTTTTGTAAAGTCCCAACTCCTCAGTGCCCCCTTTCGTATCCTCTGACCTTTTATTCTACAAAGCTAAGACAGTTTTTTATTTTATCTACCTACACTAGCTTTAAGAAAAAAATAAGAGGTATGATTAAAAGTATCATGATGCTAACACATGAGCAATTATTGTGCAATTAGACAGATAAGTATCAGTAATGATTAAAAATAAATCTCACCTCACTGAATGTGACATAGTCTCCATCTTCCAAACCGTGACGGGTATCATCCAGACATGTTACAACAGCTTCATACTCGTGTGTGATGTCCGCAATCATGGCCGAGACGGGGTTCTCACCAGTCACATCTACCACCGTAAACTCAGGTCCAAAATCACAGAATACTTGTGAGAACAGGCCTCTAGTGTCCGCTATGATCAATGCTATGTTGTTAGCATGAGTGATAGCTGATATGCGCTCTTGTTCCACCCACGAAGCACCAGTGAGCACCACTACGCTAAATTTACGCAAAAAGTCCTCGTTGAGAGGCCCAGTATACGCCGTAGTAGGAACATAGTGATTCAGCTCAGAAAGCTGTTCGCAAGAGGCCAGAGCACGGTTCTGACCAATCGTACTATCAGACAAGTAGAATTGCGAAGATAAATCAGCTACCGTACACGTTCTCTCGTCGTGTAGAGTCACGGATTTGACGCCGCCCAAGATCACATTCTTGGCCACTTCGACTCCCAGACCGCCGAGCCCAGATATGAGCACGTCCGAGTTGGCCATACGACGCATCGCATCGTGCCCCAGCACGTAAAGCTGCCGCGAGTACAAGCTCTCGTCGATTTCATCCTCCACACGCGTTCCATTGTTCGCCATTGCTGAGGATTTGGAACGGGCTTCTGATGTGTTTAGCTTCCGCTTCTTCGCCGGGGGGTCAACGGAATTATCGGCGACTTCAGCACTAGACATCGGGCACGAACGCGCACAATTTTGCCAGAATTTTGTTTCGGTAGTACGGTCAACGATCAAGAAATACTCTTCAAATGATGGATAGCGACATTCGCGCTCCGTCCGTCAAGGCTCGCTTACTCACTGTCTTGAAGTTAGCTGCAAGCGACGTGGATTTTGGGGAAGTGATTTTAGAGGTTATTTTTTGCAATAATTTCACTCTAGGATCAATTTGGCCCTGCGACGATGAAATCTTTACAATTTTCACACTTTTATGATCCAAAACTTTTCAGTTACTTACACTTTTTAGCTTTTTTCGCACTGCGGCGATTTCGATTTTCAGGATTTTTTTGACGTTGGCAACTTTAGAGAGCGAAACGTTCAAAAACTCAAAAAACTTATTGACAAAAAAATCGTTTGCGAAGATAAATCAGCTACCGACTTTTCTTCCTTTCCTTGTTCCTCACTTTAGATCGATTTCCACCAAAGATTTTGGACCTCCTTGCTTCGCTCGGAATAGATACCTTGTGAATTTATTTTACTATGGGATGACATCTGCCAACATGTCCCAAATTTTTATGTCAAATCATCAATGATCCCTAGGAAATATTCAAAATAACCCGTCAAATCCATAGAACGACGCCTTCACTACCTTGTGACGAATTATTTGTTTAATCCTCCTTCTAATTACTCTTATTTTTCTGTGGATTTCCACTGAACTACGGCGTAGCCACTCAGTGGCCCGGCTAAACACCCGTGCTACTCGTTCCTAAACATTCTAGACTCATTTTTGAATTTAGGTTTTTGTTAGATTTTTCTAGTAATTAGCTCTCTTTCTTCAGCTATCCCTTTCTTTTCTTTCTAGAATGTTCTTAACAAATTATAAATGATAAAACATTCATGGGTAGGTGGGATTCGAACCGGCGACCATCGGCTTGTTAGTCCACAGATTAGTATATATGTAGAGGGCTATGTTAGTCCAACGCTCTATCCCCTGGCTGGACCACGCGGCTCTTAGCTGACTTGTCGAAATTTTGATACAGTTCTTTCGTATGACAGTTGGCAGCACGACGTCACGTTCGTGGCAGTATGGCAGCTGACAACACGATAGCACGTTCGTAACAATATCTTATCACTGATCGCGATCTAGCTTTCTCTTTCGGATCTTTGATTTTTGAGTTTGACGTGTTGGTTGATTTTATTATTCAACTAGCTGTGCCCGCGACTGCGAAAATTTTTGCCTGTGATTTCATCATTAATGAATGAGTGGGTGGACAAGCCCCCTCAAAATTGTCCTCCTTAGTAGAAATACACTTATTTATATCCTTCCTAAGGGGTTTGGATGAGGTGGCAAGTCCCCGAAACTCCCAGTTGCTGTATCTTCTTGCCGATTCATACTTTCTAGGTAATTTTGTATTTTTCTAAAGATTTATTGAGATCCTTAAATTTTCCTTTCAAGCCTCTTAACCCTCTATATTCTGACAATCGCTGCAGATTTTTCAAAATGTGAAATAGGTGAGTTTTTGAACCGGATCTCACCTGATGGTAAGTGATATGCTTACCTTTTATCATTTATTTATTCATACAGTTTATATTAACAGCCTTAAAAACTAAAAATGTAAGCCATAGTCAATTTCTATATTGTACAGCGTGAATTTTCATTAGTTTTAAACCCGAAGCCCAGTGATTCTACTCACGAAAACAAATGGCTTGAATATCGAGCACCTTATATACAGCGTGTGAGGTGTAAGGGACGGTGGAGTGAAAATTGAAAGCGTGTGCTCAGGCAGCGAAACTGAACAACTTTCCCAAAAAAACATTTTCGGGAAATGAAAAAAATTTTTGACCTCTCCATACAAATTGTGTTGCAACTCCTTCGTAACAATGAGAACATCCTGGCCGTGTTTTGACAGTTATTTTAATATTATTTTTAGATGAGTATTCTCCATCAGTCTGTCACAAACTGCACTGCAAATATAATCCACTGTATAAAAGCTCTGATTTTACTTTAGTGATAATAGGGAGCAATTTGTATGGAGGGGTCAAAAACTTTTCTCATTTCCCAAAAATGTTTTTTTGGGAAAGTTGTTCAGTTTCGCTGCCTGAGCACGCGCTTTCAATTTTCGTTTCACCGTCTCTTGCACCTTACACGCTGTATATAAGGTGCTCGATATTCAAGCCATCATGACCAGGAGACTTGCCACGATTCATCTGAAAATTGGAGCGCGTAAGTCTCCAAGTCACGATGACGAGGAGTATCAGGTTGCAAATATGTCTGCAATGGCCATATGACTTAGTGCTTTATAGTCCAGTTTCTTGGTTGAGTTCCAAAACTTCACTAAGTTCTTACTGGCTGTATGTGTCACTACGCCAATATGTAAATTTTCTGGCTGTTCGGGAACTACGAGTACTTAAGCTTGTTTTTGAAAACTCTCCAACTTTGAACCATATTCGCATATAGAGGTCTTGTCTAGAAAATGGTTTATTTAGTTGCTTTTATGCCCTTGTTATATTCATGCTCTTTTAGTACTTCCCTATTTTCGCCGCCCAGTTGCTGTCTTCCTCTTACATATAAATGCTCTCCTACTTATATCTTTCAGCCAAGTAAATCTTGAGCTCCGGTACCCTCTTTGTTTGTACTTGCAGATCCTTTAAGGTTTCATGAAGAAAAGTCACAAAGTTACAAAAATTCACGTCTTTAAATTTATCTGTATTTTCATCCCGTAGACCGATTTAGTAAAATAGTCTCGGTTTTTTGTCCACATACAAATTCGTTTGGTAGTTTTTATGCGATGCTCTAACAGAAAGAAAGACGATATTTTATAAAAAAAGTGGATTTTCGAGTACCGTACCACAAACTATTTTTATGTAATGAACTGACACTATCTATGATCAAATTTATCCAGATTCAGATAATTTATTAACGAATAAAGGTTTTTTACAAATGTTATGTTATTGAATATTTTATTTTACTTTTCTCATAACATAACAACATGGAAAATTATTTATTTATTAATTAATCTTTACATTTTGAATCTTATGGTCACGAGCATGACGTAAGCTACGTAAGCTAGCCGACGACTGTTTGAAAATTTCGTCAACAAAGCTCCGTGGTCCAATGGATAGGCATTGGGCTACCAAGCCGATGGTCGTCGGATCAAATCCCACCGGTCCCACCCATATGGATGTTTTGTCATTTGTTTAGCTGGAAAAAAAGAAAGAGATAGCTGAAGAAAGAGAGCTAAAATCTAGAAAAATCTAACAAAAACCTAAATTCATAAGTGGGTCTAGAATATTCGGGAACGCTTAGCATAGGTACGGTCAACCGCTTGTCGGTAGAAACTTTTTCAACTCTATAACCACGCCATAAGGTCCAAAAGTGTTTCTACCGATGTGCGGCTGTGTGTAAGAGTATATAAGGCGGGCCACCGAGCGGCAACGCCGTAGTTCAATGAAAAGCGATCTAAAGAGAGGATCAAGGAAAAGAAGAAGTCCTAAGGGAGAGAAAGCGTCAGAAGTAATCCAAGAGGGTACAGAGGAAGGACTCTGTTAAAAAGGTTCCGGAGAGACTCGAAGGGAAAAGTCTGTAGAAGAAGTCCCAGAGGGAAGAGTGCTAGGAGGGAAGACATCGTAGAAGAGGTCCCGGAGGGAGAAATAATTGGAGGGAAGACTCCGTAGAAGAGGTCCTAGAGAGAAGAGGGACTCGGAGGGAAGAGACCGTGGAAGAGGTCCCAGAGGGAAGAGTGCTCGGAGGGAAGTCTCTGCTCAAGAGGTCACGGAATAGAAGACTCTACGAAGAGGCTCGGAGGGCGAACTCTATGAGGAGTGAAACAAAAGCTCGTTTAATTGTATGGGATTTTCTGAATATTTTCAGTGTACAGACCTATAGACAAACCTATAGGTAAAGACATATAGATTATTTTTCTTATTCTTTTTCCAGTCTGTGTTGAGTCTTTCTTACACCGTCGATCGTGAAGATTGGCGGAATGATACATCTAATCATAAAAAAATAAAAATAGACTGCTATCTTGCTTTCTCTTTCTTTCCTATAGCTGCATCTCGGACCACGATCACTGATCGCGAATGGCTTGATCCAGATTGACCGTGTAAGGTACCCTTTAAGATGATGATTTTGTTTTGATAGGGTCAAACTGAAACGCACTCCGCGATCCAGATTGACCAATGATGGCGATCTAGCTTTCTTTTTCCATTCTGTTCCGTGGGAAAATCAATAAACAATTTTAGACAGGCATGTATCCAAATCTATAAACTTAAAAATCTACATATTCTTACATGCACTACGGATTGTTTCTTGAAATCAACGCACACATCACATTCACTGAATATAGTCGGTTTATTTCTATATGCGTGCATTCGTCGAATATCATCGAATACAGTTTTAAACCAGACTAGAGCGCGCTTATGTCAATGTCACTGAGAAAAATTAAAAGTTTGATTTTGTTTTGCGTTTTAAGAAATTATTGAGAGATAATGATTATTCGATAAGATAATTTAATCTAAAACCCCAAAAAAAGTTGAAAAAAAACTCTCGAAAACGAGATTGATGACAAATGTCTTATGAGTTTGACGTTTCGCACACGCTGCACTACCTCATTTTCGTATGCAATGAAAGCGCGCTAAAGTGACGTCACTGATGACGTCACGTCGCTTACGAGTGAATACGAGCAAGTTTTGAACCGACTATTAGCGCGCTAAAACAGCACACAAAGCTCATGAGCAGGTTTTAATCCGTACTGATGGCAACATATTCTTCTGTCAAGTGTCAACAGTTTTTCGCAATTCGCATCCAAATTCACACAGTAGAAGCATTTTCATTCTCTTCGTTTTTCGTTTCGTGCAGTTTGTCCATTTTGTTCATGGATGAACAAGTTCAAGATAGACGTTTGTTGTGCTTGTGCAAGGATTTGTTTAGTGAAAGGAGCAAATATAATTCTGGGTGGTTATAGAGTTCAGTGTTTCTGTTTGACAGCATGATTTTGGTGTGAACTGGACAAGTGAAATTGTTTTGTTCTTTTTTGGAACTGTCTGCTGTGATCTCGTCAAGATGGTTCAAGAGTACCAGTCTCCCGTGAGGGTCCACAAATTTTCCTTCGAGATGGTGATGGCCGTAAGTATTGAGAACTATAATATTCTGCGTATGACAATTTGTCAATAGTGCATCGTCGTAGTATCGATAAACCTATGTTTACAATGTTTTACGCCAAGTTTACTTACTTACGCGCAAAGTTTTCACTTCACTTCTTGTAGAACTGAATTATCTACAGGAAAAAATCTTATTATTCTTGTTCTTGTCACTTATAATTTGGTTCTGTACAAATAATTGTACAACTGTGAATAAAAGAAATATAGATACCTAAATTTTGATTTAGCTGTTGATTTATATTATAAATAACAGTGCAAGGGCATCAACTAATTACATTATGCTAATAATTATATTATTATTATATTCTTGACTATCTCATTTGACCTCAATATTGGTCCATTTATCTTTAAATGAATTTATTAAGAGGGTATCCAAGGTGAATTTCTTTTATACACATTGATAGAAATGTATTCCCCTATATTTGTCCCTGGATAATGCATGTAGAGCAATGGTATTTTGTTTTAAAATCACGGTCCCCTCTCAGATATTTTTTCCTAAAAATAATTACCAAAAGAAATATGACTATCCAAGAATCTAAACAATGCCCCGTTTTTCTGCCATATTTAGATGACAACCAGAGGTTAATTTAAGTTTTCTAGATATAAGAAAATAATTGGAGCGTACTCTCTTAAAATTTTTATACCCCAAAAATAATTTATGACCTCAGTTTTGGAGAAGGAAACAGGGTAAAGCGGAAAATCATTTTGTAGGTAAAATTGGTCTATGCTGTAGGCTCTCTCTATCGCACACTATAGGAGAATTGTTGGGGCGCAGAGTGACAGCAATAGTTTATGAATGACAGTAATAATATGTACAACTACTTTTGAAATCTTACTTCCCCAGATGGACTGGTGGATGTTAATTTTAAAACAAACCTAATCGTCTTCATTTCTTAAAAAACCAGCCAAGTGCGTGTAGGACTCGGGCATCGAGTGTTCCGTACCACTAATTTAAAAATAATGTCTTCAGGACTAAGTGCGGACACCACACACTTAACTTACAACTGCCTTAGTTATGGATGCGCAGTCACGATGTAATGTATTAAATTGGCACGAGTCCGACAAGCACTTGATCATTTTTATTATGTGTTTTTATTCTATACCTTATGCACTGTAACCATACCAATAATCAAATAAATAAAAAAGAAAAAAAAGACGTTTTCGAGCAAATATCGCTTAAAAAACACGTTTTTAGTAGGGAAGACCCCCTTAATTTAATACGATTTTTTATTTTCATTATTTGCTATTATAGCAGCAACCGAAATAAATAATCTGTGAAAATTTTAACTGTCTCCCTTTTACGGTTCAAGAGATACAGCCCGCTGTCAGACAGACAGACATTGCAGGCATATTAATAGGGTCCCAATTTTCAACCTTTGGGTACGGAACAATAAACAGGAAGTACACATCAGTATAAAGTTTATACTACTTCCCTTTGAGAAGAATAAACCACATTTTTAAGAGAATCATGACTAATCTATTTGTATTTCCTTCTAGCTATTCCATGTCCTAAGAGGAAGTTGTTAAGGTCATACCTAAACCTACATAATTAAATTATTATATGAGTGTATTTATTTTTATGTTGTTTAGATAACATTGTTTAGTTTGTGTTTGATAACAGTCTAAGATAAAAATGTTTTTATAGTTAATATCAATAAAAAAATATTCTAAAAACAGTTGAAGAGAAAACTGCTACTAGCTGGCTTTGTGGGTAAACTTATGGGAAAAATATAATTCATCATCATATCATGTGTATAGCAAGGTCGATGACCGTCCTCACGAACCATTATTTATAAGTATCTAAATTGTATTTTTTTTTCTTGTCTATAGCTAAAACGGAGTGATTTATTTCCTCTATGCCTATAGCCACAGATTATATATATATATATATATATAGGTACTATGTGCAATCTGCTATGTAGTTTATTACAACTTATTTTTGGAAAAATTGTATATTTATGACCATTTTTTTAATTATAATTTTTACAGTTGAACAATTTGTAAAGTATATCAATATTTAAAGAATTGCGAAACTTATATCAAGAGTGAGCAATTTGATAAACAAGTAGGTATTCTTTAAAAACTTAAATGCAAAGAGTAGATAGAATGTGCTGACAAGGTCATATTATTGCCCCACTTGCATTTGTCTGTTCTTGAAACATACATTCTTTTGAATAATGTATGCAAATGTTTAGATTATTAAGTGTCGTCATTTGAAGTACTTAGTGTAATAAAATTTCCGGCTATGTATTATCGATTAAGATATTTTATTTCTTCATATTCAGTTTTATTAAAGTACACTTAAATAGCGGTTTGTGAATGAATAACAATGTGTCGAGATTTTTTTTTTGTTAATGGGCTTACTCTTGACCTCGATCTAGTCTTTAGGACAGAGATGAGGTCGACGATGAAACGAGCTTGCCCAGAAGTAGTCTATTCACTCGCGACTTGAATATACTCTACCCGTTTCAAAGCGCTTTGTGCGAATGTGCGGAATATCAACCAAGTATGGGTGATATCCTGCGGTGCGTCTGGACTCCCGATGATAGAAGGGAGATGGTGGAATAAGGTCGTGGAGCTCTTAAGCACACTCTCCGAAGTACAATCTGTAAAAGACCGACAGACATGAAACTTTGCGATAATCTTCACTTCTTGATTTTCTGAAATTAAAATATCCCTTTGGGAATAAAAAATGTTTGTAGAAATAGCGACTTTTCGGTGGAAACGCTTGAACCTTGAGCGGATCTCTGGTTTCAGGCGTTTGTAGCGTAGTGCTGGTTCAGCTTATACTGGTTTTGTTCCTACGTGCTTGCGGCCGTGCGTACAAGAAACAAAAGAAGAATTCAAAAGACGAATTCAAAATGCCTGGAGATAAAAAGCTATTGGTAATAAAAAATCTTGAAGGAAAACTTATGGACATGTGACTTCTCCCTACCCTTACCTATGGAGCTTAATGCGTCTTTGATCGACATCCAAAAGTCAGCATTTTCGGTTTTAAATAATCCGATCAGGTCCGAAACACGGTGCTGCGCTCTCGAGCTCGTATTCGTTGTTGCCCAAAAGGTCGGCAACTTAAAGTATGATAGGTCTAGTCATGTTGCCAGAATGCGTAATCGCCTATGGGCTTTCAAATAATTAAATCACATGGGTTTCCGAGGACGTCAAAAGGTCAAGAGGACAATAAAAACAGACCACATACGAGTGGGTTGGTACCTAGCTCTAAAATTTCGTTTTACACCAGGAGGCAAAATTAACATCCTAGTTTTATGATGTGCAAATGAATTTCAACCTGGTAGACCACATTTGTCACAACAGGACTGCAAAAATTACCGCGGGATAAGTCTTCTCAGTGTCGTCGGCAAACTGTATGCAAAGGTTTTGATTGAAAGAGTGATGAAAGATACTGACGAAAAAATATGGGATGTACAAGCGGGATTTAGAAAGGGAATGGGATGTACAGATCAGGTCTTTTCCTTGCGGTGCATAGCTGAAAAGTTTTTGGCCAAAAACCAAAAAGTCTACTGCGCGTTCGTGGATTTGGAAAAGGCCTATGACCGAGTGGTGAGGAATGAATTGTGGTCGGCATTGCCTATGTATGGGGTGAACGGTCATCTGATTCAAGCACTGAAATCTCTCTATGAGAATTCCAGTGCTTGCGTCAGAATAAACGGGGCGTACACTAAATGGTTTAGCATCGGAAAAGGTGTTAGGCAAGGATGTGTAGCGTCACCTTGGCTGTTTAACCTATTCATGGATAATTGTTTGACTGATCTGAAAGAGAGTATGTGTGGACTGAGAATGAATGAGTTACTCATCAAATGTCTTCTCTACCCTGATGACCAAGTTATACTTGCGTCATCTGCTGACGAGTTACAGGAGATGGTAACAATGATGAATGTGGCTTTTGATAGGAAAGGAATGAAAGTAAATGTAAGCAAGACGAAAGTAATGGTACTTGAAAGAGAAGAGTGTATGACAGAGTGTACTATGTTAATAGGTGGTGAACAAGTCGAACAAGTGAAGGAGTTTGTGTATCTGGGTTCTAAGTTTACGAGAGATAGAAAGTGTGAAAGTGATATCGAAAGAAGAGTGAATGCTGAAAACATGGTGAATGGTGCTCTGCATGCTTTTATGAAGAGTCAGAAGGTGTCTCACAAGGCTCGTCTGGCTGTTCATTGAGGCGTTTTGGTACCAACACTGATGTACGGCAGTGAAAGCTGGGTATGGCAGAAAAAGCATGAAAGTAGAATTAATGCAGTAGAAATGAGAGCGTTGAGAAGTATGATTGGTGTGAAATTGAGTGACAGGATTAGAAATAGTGTGATAAGAGAACGTTGTGGCGTAAAAGAAGACGTAGTGACTAAAATTGAAAAAGGGATGCTGAGATGGTTTGGTCATGTAGAGAGGATGAATGAAGGAAGATTGACGAAAGAGATTTACAAGGCGAGAGTGAATGGAAACGTTGGAAGGGGAAGGCTTCGGCGAACGTACCAGGACCAAATTCAGGACGTTCTGAATAAAGGCCAGGTTAAAAGTACCCTAAACCGACGAGCATGTATGAAAGGATTGATGAAAGTTCAGGAAGCAAGGGAAGTATGTCAAGATCGTAGCAGGTGGAGAACTGTGGTCTCTGCCTGCCCCGACGGGAACAAGGCGTGATGTTATGTATGTATGTATGTAGACCACATTTTTGGCCGATTGTAGGTACCGAAGCTCTGGTTTTACACACATGGCTGCTCACAAAGATATTGAAAAGTACCAGGAGAGCATGAATATGTAAGAGGAAGACAGCAACTGGCCGGCGAAAATAGGGATGTATTTTCTTGTCACTTTGTGAAGTGACGTAGCTTTTAGTTTAATTGACGCCACAAAGTGAACAAAGAATTCTAACACGATAAAAAATTAAATTGCAATTATCTCGGAAACAGCTGTAATGATTTTGATGAAACTTTGCATGACCGAGAATCTCTATTCAAGGTAACTTACGGCAATATCCATTGCTCTGCCAAAATTAATTAAAGGGTTGTTCCCATACAACCAAAATGTTGATATGTGTTTTTGAGGTACTTGCGGCAAGAAATTTATAGGCAACCCTAGAGCGTTGTATGACCCCATGTATAACTTTCCATATAAACCACATGGCGTTCAAATAACAGATAGGTGCATAATTTTGTCGTGAGATCTTAGCCTAAGTGAACATATGGAGATATTTTTCTTATCGAAATTAATTAAAGTAAGGATATTGCAATTAACATAACCAAGCCTCCCAGCAATGTATGCCCAATTAATCTTTGAATTCAGTTAGGTGTGATCGTGGGTTTACTTAATCGTAATAAAATCACTTTTGTGGTGTAACTAATATCTGTTACACTTCATAATATCCTCTTGAAGTGTATGTATGAAAAACGATTCCCCCCCCTTTGTTTGTTTTATAAACGAGATATCGATACTTATTATCTCAAGCTTATATTATCTTTTTAAAGCAAATACATTGTCTGACCTATCTGATTTGTTTATATTCGCATACTCATACATTGCTTATAGATATAAAATAATAGGATGATAGGGTAACTTTAGTTAGTCCTTGGTAACAAAAATAGGTCTCTAGTAGGGCTTTTGTGCAAAGTCCGTCTGGGGAAGTACTACCACCACCATGCCTATTTCTGCCTACTTCTGCGTTTCGGTTTGAAGGGTAAGGGAGCCAGTGAAATTACCAGCACATAAGACACACCATCTTAGATCTCAGGGTTGGCAACGCTTTTTGCTATCTTATTAATCTCAAATTATGCCACTAATAAGACAGAGGGCAATATGGGATGTGGAGACCCCTAACCAGCTGTATTTGAAATATATTCTGCATGTTATGGAGCTCAGTAAGAACGTTTTCTTTAAAACATCTAGGTATCATCTTCATTGCCTAAGCCCTATTTGTTCAGTTTTACTGAGTCTGTTAACTGACCTAAGGAATTAGAAAGACGATGTAGGCGCTTACTGTAGTTGGCATCCTTTGTTTGCTCCCATGATCCCCTCATTGGAAAATGAAACTGATCAAAAGTAGTTCGTACTAAATGTAGGCAAATAGACTGAAAACTTGTTATTTACTTGCAAAAAATTTGAAACAAAGAATAAGGTAAAATAAAGACTTTGATGAATACTTATGTCACGCCGCTAATTGTTTCACCTCATATCGTGAACAGCATCATATTCAGATTTATGCAAATTGTTTATGTATACTTTATGTGATTATTGTTGGTTGTATGTATAGTGTAGTGGGACCACAATCACCCCATATTTTAGGAAAGAAAATCCCAAGTAGTAACATGACTCTTCCCCTGGTCCCTTGTGGTGCCAGTAAAGAATAGTATCAACCCATCTCTACCCGTGGGTGTCGACTGTCGTAAGAGGCGACTAAGGGTTAATGAACCAGAGAATGGGCAGCGGATTACGCGTCTTAGTCACCTTTTACGACACCTACAGGAAAAAACAACAAGCACACCCACACTAATAACACTAAAAAAAATTGGCACAGCCCGGACACTTCATACAGTTCATACATCAAGCGCGAATTTGAAATTTGAAATTGGAAGGTCCGGTCGTGTAGGCTCGCATATTCAGTACAAAAGACCCTCAGAAGGACCACGAAAATCTCGCGGGCTGGTGCGCGCGGGGGTGCGAGGACTACCTCAAGGTAACCTCTACCCAAACTATTGCAAGGGGGGCGGAGAGTGTCCGTTCTGTATGATAGAACTATTACTTTATTCTGTGATCTAGGCAAATATCCATCCAACAATAACTTCAAATACCACAAAACATCACAAAAATACCAACCCATGGCCACCCTACTTGTGAGGGGCATGAACGATGCGCAGGCACATCCGTACGTCTCGAGTCACGTGCAGACACATAGACAGACAATACAATAATTAGCAGGAAAATGTTCAGAACACTAACTTAATCAGTTCAGCTTGTTCTTCTCTGTTCAAGTGACAAGTTTGACTACGTATGAATATTATTCGATTTTACTCGATTATTTTATTTTATTTATTTTATTTTATAGGCACACAAAACAAGTTACAGCCATTGAAAGTAACAAACACAGATAGTTCTTAAACTAGACCATATCTCTAAACATGTATGCACAAACAGCATAGGAATGAAACATTATTAGGGGTTAGTTATGCAAACAACAATTTGGGCTAAGGAACATTTTGTTAGTAGTGTACTAATTTTAAAACAAGACTTAAAACTATTAGAAAGCAAAAATAAGGGAAGAGGTGCCAAAACTTAATTAAACTTGAAAAGTATTGCTCTGATGTTAGTCCTGAATTTGGAAAGTTTAGGGTTAAATATGTCTATTTTGAGTATTACTTGATTATTTCTAAACTATACAAGCTATTGAAAAACTGGTTACTGATCCTGAAAGTGCTTCACGAGCTCTATCAAACGATATCAATAATAGATCACAGAATAAACTGGTTCTATCCGAAAATTCAATGTATCCAGCTTTCATACATTTAGTACAGCCACATGGCACTCATCTACCATAGCAAGTAAGAAGAGTGCTCGGAGGGAACACTCCGTAAAAGAGGTTCCGGGGGAAGACTCCGTAGAAGAGACCCTAGAGGGAAGAGGGACTCGGAGGGAAGAGTCCGTAGAAGAGGTCCTGGAGGGAAGAGTGCTCGGAGGGAGGACTCCGTTGAAGAGGTCCCAGAGGGAAGAGTGCTCGGTCGGAGGGGAGACTCCGAAGAGATCTCTGCGTAGAAGACTACGCAGAGGCTCAGAGGGCGAACTCTGTAAGGAGTGTATTAAAAGAGATCTTACTTGCTATGGTAGGTATTATCAAGAGATGAGTGCCATGTGGCTGTACTTTTACAACCATTGTTAACGCAAAAACTTATTTGTAATAACTATTTTGTCTCACCTCATAAATTGTATTATTATCTTATGTACGAGTATGATTGTCCTGGTAATCTTAACAACGAAAAAAATCACGTTTTTTATCACGTCATCAAAGATATAACTAAGCTTGCAATGATGTGTAGGCTATGTTTATTTTTCTTATTACTCTGATACCAGGGTTTGTGAGGTCGGTCATCGACCTTGCAACCCACACGATATGATGATGATGATGATTACTAAATCTAAGAAATACACGTATGAATAAAGTCCTGCTCTTAAAATCAATTTAATTTAACTTACTTTACTTCAATTTCTGAGTCATTTCTATAGGCTCACAATTCAAAGATTTTCTCTCCAATAATTTATGTGGGTTCAGAATTATTAATCATATTATTTTACTCAACGTTGTCTTAGAATTTCAATTCTGTTTAGATTAGCTATCAAATTGGAGCCTAAGGCAACAACTATAAGGGCGCATTTGCATTGTTCAATAACTCAGTCAATAAGCTGCATGGGGGGACTCCATGCTGGTAGTATTACGAGTATTACGACTTATTAGTCAAAATTCACTGGATTAATAGACTACAATCGTTAGCCGTTGAGGGGTAAAGGTTTTAGAGTGGCGATCACCTGCGACGTAGCATGGGCAGGCCTCCACATGGTGGACCGACGATCTAGTCAAGGTCTCGGGAAATCGCGGATGTGAGCAACGCAGGACCGGTCGTCTTGGAGATCTTTAGAGGAAATCTATGTCCAGCTGTGAACGTCTTTCGGCTGATACGAGTATGATGATGAATAGACTACATGTGGGGACAGAAAATAAACAGAGTTAAAAAATTTGACAGTTTTAAAAACTCTCGCAATCCTTTATCGTTACGTTACCATCCGACCGGATTTGTCCGTGCTTTTTCCCGATTTTTAACTTAAATGGATTTCTTATAGTTTTCGCATTAAATTATTTAAATCAGGAATTCGTGTTCAGTCTTCAACTTAAATAGTTCAACTAGAGAAGTTCTTTTTGATACAGTCATATTAGTAGTTTCACCTCGAAATTAGAGCTCGAACCTAGTATACACCTTCATTTTAGAGACCTAAAAGTTGTCTTAAAAGTAGATTTGAGTTTCCAGATTATTATCTGTCATTCCAAGGCTGACCTCTTTCTTGCTGAATTATTTGTACTACAAAATCGAATCATTATTAGAGATCGGACAGAGAACACAATTTCTTTCACCCATGAATTTTACGGGATGGAGTATTTATTCTCCCTGATCGAAATAAAATTATCTAATGTCAGGTGTAACTAACCTTACGCACTCTGTAAGCTATCAACGAATGCAGGGCAGGCCATATAGCATGCGTTCTAGAAATCTCCCGCATCCTACACGTGTTACCTATCCAAATCGACCAATGTAAATGAGCCCGAAATTGTCATTCTAGATTGAACGCTATTAGTCCCCTTTCAAATGTAGAAAAGAATATTCTCGTGTGCTCCTTGATGATACAAGTGTGGAAGTAGTCTCAATCTCTTCGTTTGATCTTGAAAAAACATTATTTTGATGGTGGACGTCCCAAAAGTTGTACGTACTAATGCTGCGGACAAAAACAAAAATAAAAACAAAAAAATAACGGTAACCGTTGGGAGTACGTAAAGGTGTTCAATGCAAAAAATGTAGCTACATAAATTTTGTACAGGAAAAGTTATTACAACTTTTTATGTATGATCAACTGTTTTCTCATAAAACGCACTTTTATCTTAGTAGGAAAAGAAGAAGGTGACTGACTGACTGACTGCCATATCAACGCACAGCCCAAACCGCTGGGTCTAGAGATTCCAAATTTAGCGTGTAGGTTCCTTATAAAATCTAGGGGTGCGCTACGAAAGGATTTTTGGAAATTTCACCCCTAAGGGGGTAAAAAAAGGGGTGAAAATTTGTATGAAAGTCCGTCAGTTTAGAAGTTAGGATCTTCAAATTTTGTATTTAGGCTGAATACTAAAAATTAATTAACACGTCTCTCAGGGTTTTTTAAAATTTCACCTCTGAAGGGGTGAAAAGGGGGATGAAGTAGTAAAGCCCACTTTTTTAAAGTAAAACCACTGTTTATTATTTGGGCATTAGGGTTGTAATTTTACGCAACGAACATCACTGTTATTGAAATTCTACCCCTAAGGGGTGAAATGGGGGATGAAATTTTGTAAAAAAATCCGTCAGATTAAAAGTTATAATCTTCATATTTTGTTGTTAGGTTAACGACTATAATTTAATTTATACGTGACACAGGGTTTTTGAAATTTTCATCCCCGAAGGGGTCAAAAGGGGGGTGAAATAAAAAATCCTTGATTTCAAAATAAAAACCACTTTATTATTATTTAGGTATTAGTGATGTGCTCTTACGCAACGTACTTTACTGTCATTGGAATTTCCGAAGGGTTGAAATTCCAATGACAGTAAAGTACGTTGCGTAAGAGCACATCACTAATACCTAAATAATAATAAAGTGGTTTTTATTTTGAAATCAAGGTGCCTAAATAATAAACAGTGGTTTTACTTTAAAAAAGTAGGCTTTACTACTTCATCCCCCTTTTCACCCCTTCAGAGGTGAAATTTTAAAAAAACCCTGAGACACATGTTAATTAATTTTTAGTATTCAGCCTAAATACAAAATTTGAAGATCCTAACTTCTAAACTGACGGACTTTCATAAAAATTTTCACCCCTTTTTTTACCCCCTTAGGGGTGAAATTTCCAAAAATCCTTTCGTAGCGCACCCCTAGATTTTATAAGGAACCTACACGCCAAATTTGGAATCTCTAGACCCAGCGGTTTGGGCTGTGCGTTGATATGGCAGTTAGTCAGTCAGTCACCTTCTTCTTTTCCTACTAAGATAAAAGTGCGTTTTATGAGAAAACGGTTGATCATACATAAAAAGTTGTAATAACCTTTCCTGTACAAAATTTATGTAGCTACATTTTTTTGCATTGAACATCTTTACGTACTCCCAACGGTTACCGTTATTTTTTTGTTTTTGTTTTTGTCCGCAGCATTAGTACGTACAACTTTTGGGACGTCCACCATCAAAATAATGTTTCTTCAAGATCAAACGAAGAGATTGAGACTACTTCCACACTTGTATCATCAAGGAGCACACGGATATACACTTGACAGGGGACTATATGCCCTTTTTGCTCTTGGAAGAAAATACTATTCGTCAACTTTTTTATTTGTCTAAAAATATATTGTTCTTTGTTAGAAATTAATAGTTCTTACTAATATGTCAGTAATCAGTTTTTCTGTTGTCGTCAGAACCAACACAGAACAAAGACAAAAAATTACAATCTTTGTCTTTCTGCCCGCAGTTTTACAGTCCGAATAATGTAGGTTTCTTGTACAGTCAAGAGCACATCAAGCTTGACACGCTGGACTTTGTACCGTTCTTATTTCAATAGGCGTACGGGCTAGAGTCGCACTGCGAGTGTCAAGCTTGACCTGTCGTTGACTGTACTTCTATCCTGCCGGCTTAGCACGCTGCCCGAGAGAAAATATATCTCGGAGAAATGTCACTTTATGTGAGGAATTAGGTATGTCATCTAATCTATCACCTCCAAGCACGAAGAAATGTCAGTGGAGGAAAATGTTTAGCAAATCCACAAATTACGTTTTTGAAATTTTAGACAGAGATAGCTTAATACACTAATACATGTAGCCGTCCTTGTCTTTCAAAATGTGCCGCACTGCTCGGATGTCAAAAAAACGTAACCATGCTTAAAGTCTTTAATCTATCAGCCTAGATAAACTGACAACTGCAGCGTGTTAAGCCGGCTGCTGTCACAATGTTGTCATTCTAATCAAGCCAGTTAGGTACTTTAGTTTCTCTTAGAATCTACTCGTAACACTCCAGATATCCTATACTGAAGAAAATATCTATCGCTTGGATATCCTCACATGTCTGTCATACACGTTTTGAATGGCTGGTATTGAATGATAACGTAAAGAGAACAATAAGTCGTTTCAACAAACACTATGGTCAACAATATCGTATGGAATGTCCTTCCATTACATACAACCTTAAGCAAAAAGAATAGCTTGGACATTAGTTATTGTGTAGTCAGAGAGACAACCGTATAAAAGCGGTCTTAATTGGCTACGGGCTAGGGAGGTTTAAGACGGAGACCGATGAAATAAAAATATTCTAGTTCCGGTAAAAAACTACCCTAACACACGGCGATACATTTATGCCGATGACCTTGCACTAACTTGCCAGCATAAGAGCTTCGAAACCGTGGAAAGCACACTGAATCTTGCCTTGGAGAACCTTCATAAATATTATGAGCATAACGCTCTAAGGCCCAACCCAAGCAAAACCCAATCGTGCGCTTTCCACCTACGCAATCGGGAGGCAAACAGGGAGCTGAAAATTTACTGGAAGGGTGCCGCCATCCAGCACTGCAGTTGCCCTAGATATCTGGGAGTGACACTGGACCGCTCTCTGACATACAAGACCCACTGCAGAAACACAAAACAAAAAGTTAGTTCCCGTAACAACCAGCTGCGCCGCCTCTCCTCCACCAACTGGGGAGCAAACCCAACGGTTATGCGCACTACGGGGCTAGCTCTGTGTTTCTCAGCAGGAGAGTACGCGTGTCAAGTGTGGGTCGCGGAGAGCTAAATGACACCTGCCGCATCGTGACTGGCTGTCTCAAGCCAACTCCTGTCGGTATGCTGTTCCCTCTTGCGGGGATAGCTCCTCCCAGAGTCCGTAGAGAAGTGACCTGTTCGCTAGAAAAACAAAAACAGGAAAGCGACTGAGACATCCACTCTACGGGCTCTCTCCCGCCGCAGGTCGGTTGCGAAGCCGCAAAAGCTTCCTGCGATCCACACAGCCTACCGACCAAAACCCTTCCGACGTGAGGTGCAGACTTTGGGCAAGCGAGTACCCACATTCACTACCCCCCCAACGAAAACCTGCCTCCTGGCTATAAGGAACCTTGGCCAACCTGGAGAAGTCTAAATAGGCTGAGGACCCAAGTTGGCCGAAGCAAGGATAACCTATGCCGGTGGGGGTTCCTAAGTAGCGCAGACGCCAGCTGTGAATGTGGAGAACTCCTGCAAACCATGGCACACCTCACTAATTGTCCCGCGTGCCCGACCACCTGCTCGCGTGAGGACTTACTTGACGGTAACCAGAGGGCTACCACGGTAGCCGCTTTCTGGGCAAGTAAGATTTAGCCTGTGTTCTTGCCGACACGAAAGAAGAAGAAGGTAAAAAAATTGAGATAAATTTAAATAAGTAAACAATTTTGTGATCAGATTGTCCAAATGCACTGGAACAGTCGGCCTAAAAAAAGCTGTCGAAGTGATATTGTTTTGGTTCATTCGTTGTTAAAACATTTTTTTGTATCCAATGAGATAGATACAAGCAATTTGTTTGTTTTTACATGTTAGCTGTTTAACTAAATTTGTAATAATAAGCACTGAATACATTGTAAAGTTCAGACGCGGTACGGAAATTGCAAACTGTCAGAAAAAGTAACGCGTGGCGATCTACACTCCCGCCCGACGTCACTTTAAGGCCTACGCCAAAGACCTTGCCGTGTGGGCGGAGCTTATACCCTCTCCCCGCAAAAGTGTAGTTAGGTTAGAGGTACGTAACTCAGGGTGCTTCTTCTTCTTCTTCGTCGTTTCCTCATGGCTGAGGGTCGTGACCACCAAAAGTAGCCCTACGGGTTAGGGCTCTCCAATCATTTCTGTTTTGGGATAGGTGGATTGCCCCCTGGGTGTTGCAGTTGGTGGACTTCAAGATGGCATCTGTCCACCGGGTAGGCGCTCTTCCTCTACTCCTTCTCCCCGCCACGTGCCCAACTAGTATTAGCTTCTCCAAATTTTCCGGCTCCCGGCGGGCAACGTGACCGAAGAAAGAGAGTGACCTTTGGAGGCATATTCTCGATAAGCGGGTAGTGATTTTGAGCTCCTGAAGAATAGAGATGTTAGTGCGGCGCGCAGTCCATGGGATACCTAACATTTTGCGCCAGCACCACATTTCAAACGCATCTATTCTTGATCTTCATCGAGCTTTCAGAGTCCATGTTTTCGATGCGTATAAGAAAATAGAGAAAACTAGGGAACGCATGAGTTTCACTTTCGTGCTGCGATAGATGTTCCGATTTTTCCATATTTTCTCCAGGCGTTTAACAGCTGATTTTGCTATCTGTGATCGTCGGACGACTTCCTTTTCGCAGTCACCATCATTACGAATAAGGGCCTCCAGGTAAACAAATTCTTGTACCGTGTCCAGGTCTCGCATCTCGAATGATCTCTGCATGGCTTCCGCTCCGTCGAAGAACATCAGTTTGGTTTTATCCCGATTGATCCGCAGTCCATATCCCAACCATAACTCAGGGTGCACAGGGTTTTATTTTGCATGCTCGCATAGCTCGCACTACGCAACGCAGCACTGGAGACGCATTTTTGAAGCGTTCGAACTTCGATTCGCATTAGAATTGGCAAGATTCGTATACGAATCCGTAAAATCGCAATTTTTGAATATTCATACCTGTGAATTCTGCAACGAGTGGTCCGACCCACTCGTTTTGCACTTCTACCGCTCGAAAGTATATATAATCTGTGATGAGAACGACATTGACGTTTCCTTCACATATGACATTATACTGACATATCAACTTTTTAATTTGCGTTCCATTCCACCGCAATTCATTACCGGTTTTTAAAGTGAATGAGTAATTGCTTTCCGATTTTTATTTTTTCTGCGTGAAAAGAAAATTGTTCAAAGATTTGAATTGAATGGCAACACTGCTTTCGAATGATTCAAAAATGCGTAAAATCGAGAGCATTAGAAATTGAATTCGCACACGATTCATTTTCGTATGCGAACTAAAGATTCACTTCGAACGCTTCAAAAATGCGTCTCCAGGTCCGTCTAGCATAACGGCTGTCCCCGCACTGACTTCATAGACGAGGGCGGGGTATGGGCTGGGTAAGGGTGGGAATTTAGTCGTTTTTTTAAGGAATTAGATAAATTTTTATAAAATTTCAAAATAATTAGCCGACCACATCAATAAACGTGGTTTTGTAAATAAGGTTATTAATTTTCGTATATTTCTGATAAGAATTGCAGCAGTAAAGTGGTTACAAGTGGAAAAACTAGGGGTCATTTTGTTTTTTTTTTTCTTGAGTTATATTCAATAAATAAAATCTTGAGGCCGACCTCATCACTTGTCATATCTTGTAGATTACTAGATTTTATTTTCTTCAAAAAATCTGCCAATTTTAGTATCTAAAAGTGGTTACAAAGTTACTCAATTTTAGGGTCAAGTAGGAATGCCTAGCCTTAATCAAACTCCTCAACAATCATAGATTCATAAATTAATTAAATGTCAATATAAAATTATATGCTAAAGTATGTACTACTTTAAAACAAATAAAAATTTCATATTTATCAATTCAGCCCTAGGTACCCTCAACAGCACGTCAGTAGAAACACTTTTGACTTTATGGCATGACAATAGTGTTACAAATGTTTCCACTGACGTGCGCTTGACTGTACCTACTACTATGTCCAATTTTAAAATTCTTTTACAGCATATATTTCTTCATCCAACTAAAGGTTTTTTAATCGCGTCATTCCGCTACAGTATACATGCATGATTTAGTTTGTATTGTAGTAAAAAGTAGACACGTGTAGAAGCTACACTCATACTACAATAATATCGTATTTCGTTTTAAATTTGTAATCTATGACGTCATTATTTACAAACTTTCATAGTTTACAAACTTCCACCAGACATCTGAACACCTTAATTTTTTAGGGTTCCATACAAAAAGGGTTAAAAACGGGACCCTATTACTATTAATCTGAAATAAAATAATTGAATAGAAAAAAATTAATTAATATTCCTCCGATATCTGTCTGTCAGTGGGCTGCATCTCATGAACCTTAATAGGTAGAAAGTTGAAATTTCACAAGTTATGTATTTCTGTAATAGTACGACAAATAATCAAAATAAATAAACAATAAATTGATGGCGGCTAATGGCATACTATTGCTGGCCTACTATATATGCTGCTCGATTTTTGTTTTATCTCTACCGTGAAAACGGAAACACTTACAAGCGTGGACATTGATATGTTTGTAGTGCTTAAGCTGTAGAATAACAAAAAATAATAAAAACTGGTCAAGTGCGTTTCGGACTCGCGCGAATTTAATACACTTCTGCGTGACTGCGCGTCCATAACTAAGACGGTAATTTTACCTTAGTGGTCCGGAACCCTCGGTGCGCGATTCCGACTCGCACTTGGCCGGCTTTTTTATGTTACTTTCATAGATGGAAACAGTATTTTAGTTTTAATTTTGATATTATAATCATTTAATTGCTATTCCTTCTGTTTTTCATCTTGGTAGAATTTTGTACAGCCGTCTCTTTGTCTAAACATTTTATTGGAACTCAACGGAAGTAAGTTTCACTCGCCGTGACCCAATATCTCCTAATTTGAACATTTCGCAAGCGATTTCTTCAATCTATACAGGGTCTTATACAGAGTACCTAAAGGGCAAGGGCTTGTTCGCTAAGATATTTTTATAGTACCGTGTACTGGGGTCACTTTAATATTGGTGTGGCGACTTTAATAGGCCTTACTGAGCCTCCTTGTGCCGGCAAAGAATAATACCAATCCATCACTACCCGTGGGTGTCGTAAGAGGCGACTTAGGGCTTATAAACCGGAGGATAGGCAGCAGCATCTTTCTAATTACGTACCATCTTAGGTACATACTGCGGTCACTATCTTCCAATCAGATGTGAATCATACTACCAAAATACTTTTATTTTAAAAATAAAAGTATAACGCCATCACATCTAAATTAACTGCTTATGGTCTGAGGACCGATCGCATGTTGGACAATTAATAATATGAAAAAAATAATTGAATATAAAATGTGTTTTCTTGAAATATTTAACATAACTTTGTGATTTTTTTCTATCGGGCCAACTTTATCTAATAATGTCATATGTTTTTCTTAGATTTAAATTTAATTTAATTAAGTTTACAGATTGTCAGATACATTGGTATAAAAATTACACGTCAAAAATTATAGAAAAAAAAACTAAATAAAAAATCTATCACACCACTCTGTGTCATTCCGGGCGCAAAGGTGCCCATAACACTTGCGGCGTTGCCCCGCTGAATGGCTATGGCCAACCTCTGCACCAGGATTACCAGGAATGACCCAGCGCGGGGATCGCTCGTCTTCTCCCTAAGTTCACGTAAATTTAATTGCTTACTTTAACAAAAATTTATTCGAAAATATGTCTGGATTTTCCGAAGTGACAGCCCCTTAATACCCAGTATGATGCGTTAGCACCACAATTAGGAGGTCAGTCTTGTTTTGTCGGTAGAACTGTTTAAATCGGATGTTATGTCGACGAACTGTTGATTAGGATACATATATTGTTGTAATTTGTGTAATCTCTTGCATGCACCGGAATCGATAAATGTGGGCTTAAAATTTGTCTATAAAAAATATTTTTATTATTATAAACTCGGCTCATAGACATGTGCATTCTGCCCATCCTTACATGCGGAGCTCAAACTTGATCTTTGACTGTCATTCAAAAGTCCAAACTCAAGGTATGTCAAAGAATCATGGAGCGTGGTAATCTTAGAGTCAAATTAATGGATCACGTCCGAAACACAATACAGCGCAACCGAACCCAAATAACCGACGTAGCTCAAAAGGCTGCAGGACTGAAATGGGGCTGGGCAGGACATGTAGCACGATTGCCCCCTGAATTGTGGGCCAATATAACAACTAAATGGATCCCTAAAACAAAGCGACGTGGGGGCCGTCCTCGGAATCGTTAATGCGACGAACTTAACGTGACTAACACCCATTTAAGTAACTGGCGGGAGTTGGCAAAATGGAAGGAGGAAAGGGACGCTTTCGCCCTGCAGTGGGACATTGGGGGCTAATAATAATGAATAATATAAAAATTACAAGGTGTAACTTTTGAACTCAAGGGGCAAGCTCATCCGTCGAAGTTAAAGCAATGAAACATTTAAAAAAAACATGGTTCCAAAAAAATTGCAGTTATGGCGGGCACAGTATGGAATGGATTTTTTTTTACTTTCCAACAGAAACTTTTTTCAGAAGTTGTTCAGTTTTGATGTCTCATCTTGTCCCTTAAATTTCGGGAGTTGAAAACTAAAAACACCGTGTATACTGTGATTTGAAAAACCAAGTAAGCTTCAAATAAGATTCCTAAATCATGT
Source organism: Athrips mouffetella (assembly GCA_947532105.1). NCBI lineage: Eukaryota > Metazoa > Arthropoda > Insecta > Lepidoptera > Gelechiidae > Athrips > Athrips mouffetella. Next base: position 1,714,116 of record OX383972.1, read on the forward strand.
TGTGTGTCTCAGATCTTTTGCCTTCCGTTTTGTAGACCTTTAGGATTTACAATTTACATAATACCTAGTCTCGGATACCGGATACCTAAATAGCCACACTGAAAGCCTCTCTTGACTTGCAAATAAAACCTCTGTCTTCGAAACTCTTAAAGGTCCTTATCCATACTTAGGATTCAGACTTAATGCTGTTGACTGTTAGCGGCTGACTGTTGTAACGAGTCTAAGGGCCAAAGGACTGGTCCTTCAGCTACGCTCACAAGTTGAAGTAGGACAAAACCTTTTGAAACTGGACTTTCAGGGGACTATCTTTTTGGACTGAACATTCGTTTGCTTATTATAGACTAAGAGCGCGCAGTTAGCAACCCTACCTTATCAGATACCAAACAGCGACCTATCTGGGCTGTGAGTCTAAAAAAACAGGGTTGCCTGGGCGCAACCTGGTACGTTTTGTACAGTGAACAAAAAACTGTTTATTATGTTTCTTAGAGAAAGTTGTACAGTTTCGTTGAATGACCGTGCTCTTAAAATTAATGCATATGCTCAGGAACACGTTCCCTTTCTGTTACACCCTGTTTATTATACAAGATTCAACGTAAGAGGAACGTAATTCAACGAGGAACATAATAACATCTCATGATTGTGTACCGAAATAACTCCAAAGTCAGGAATCCAATGCTAATGTAAGACGTACTCGTATGTTTTGTTTGCTTGGTTAATTTCCACTGGACTGCTGTTTACTGAATGTATGTGGAACGTGCAGGGAATTCAGCCTCCTGAGAGAAATGTGCGTAAATATTACGTCCTTGACTATTAAATTGCTGAAAATTATCTTGCAGATTCATGAGTTCGTAACTTCTATAATTCTGAGGCTATTTTCATTAATTATTTTAGTACCTGGGCGACCGAGCTTCGCTCTGTAATAGCCGCCTTAACCTGAAAATATCATCGTGTGAGCAAGCTATGCTACTCGCAAACAGATGGCGCTGTAAGTTTCTGTCTAAAACGCGGAATTTACAAAATGCTCAAAAACACGGGGAAGACATGAGACCTAGCTAGATCGATTTTTTGCCCCAAAAACCCGCGTATGGTAAATTTCATCGAAATTGTTTGAGCCGTTTTCGAGAATGCGATTACTTACTAATGTATAAACAAATATTGCTCGTTTAATAATATAGGATTGACAATGGGCTTGTCAACGACAGAGATGAGGTCGACGATGGGACGAGCTTGCCCAGAAGCCTATTTACTCGCGACTTGAATAGATTCGGGTTATATGAACTCGGGAACACAAACGCAGGCAGAGAATTCCACTCTTTGGCCGTGCGCATTATATAAGATGTTTCAAAGCGCTTTGTGCGAATGTGTGGAATATCAACCAAATGTAGGTGATATCCTGGGGTGAGTCTGGACTCCCGATGGTAGAAGGGGGATGGTGGAAATGTGGAATAAGCTCATGGAGCTCTTGAGCACACTCCGAAGTGCCTTGACTGTTTGAATTTTATTAGAAAGTTGATTTCAAGGTTTGAAATCAAAGATTTAAATATTGCTTTTATTTTTCGTTTGGTATATCACCCATACTTGGTTAATATTCCGCACATTCGCACAAAGCGCTTTGAAACATCTTTTATAATGCGCACGGCTAAAGAGTGGAATTCTCTGCCTGCGTCTGTGTTCCCGAGTTCATATAACCCGAATCTATTCAAGTCACGAGTGAATAGGCTTCTTCTGGGTAAGCTCGTTCCATCGTCGACCTCATCTCTGTCTTCAAGACTAGATCGAGGTCAAGAGTAAGCCCATTTTCAATAAAAAAAAAAAGTATGTAAATTTGAAGGTTTGAAAATAGTGCGTCGTATCAATTTTATTATTGTAACATTTTTTAGAGCTGAAACTTTTAAAAAGTTCAGTGAACTTGACTGCTGAAAAGCTGCTGTTAACTTGATTTTGTCATATTATTTATCGAATTTTTATAACATAAACTTCTCTTTTTCTGCTCTGTAGGGGATAAAGCACAGATCAGAAATAAGTCTAGATAACGCAAACTCCGCCGTTTGTATGAAAACGAAGCGTGTCACAGTTCTCGGTGATATGACAAGCCCATGACAAGCAAACTAAGCGTTTTGAGCTTAGTTTGGGCCACGGGTATGGGCACGCAAAGTAGGTACACTTGAGTCATCTAGACTTATTTCTGATCTGTGGGGTAACGTGTTTATTGATAAAAAAAATTTTTTCTTTGTCCCCCCTCCAAATTATATTTTTCACTGCAATGGACTTTGGCTTCCTGCCAGTAAATTTAAAAGTAAATTTCTTGGAGCCCCCGCCATACAATACAAAATAATGTACAAGCATGGACGAACAATAAGAAGGACTGACCATCCCTTTATAGAAATCGTAACCCGGAAAAGTATAAATCTAGATGGCGCTAATAAATAGTCCGGGAAGTTATTATGATTTATCGAGTATTCTGCGTTTCTTTACATTGAAACTAACTGAAACAAAATTTTGAATGATTTTTTGGCAGAATACTCGGTAGAACATAATTAATTTTCAGATCAGATCAGATTGATTTGAAAGCGCCATCTAGTTTCCATGAGTTTTATTTTTTCTTTCCTTCTTTCTTTCCTTCTTTTTTTACTTACACTTAAAATATATCATTTATTTTTGTATGGCCTGGATTCTGGTCTACTTGAAATGGAATGTCACCTTATAAATTGTACCGCGGACAAGCAATCTACAGAGCAATGCAATAAAGCTGAAATGAATGTAGGTGCTTTAGTGAAGAGTGACTGCTGAAGTTTGAAAATGGTGTGTCGTTGGACTTATAGTTAGGTAAACCTGCAATCACACCTTCCTAAATATAAAAACTAATTCGGCATACATTTTGTAGGTGGTAGGGCTTTTGTGCAAAGTCCGTCTGGGGAAGTACCACCCCCTTGCCCTTTTCTGCCGTAAAGCAGCAGTGTTTGCACTGCTGTGTTTCGGTTTGAAGGGTAAGGGAGACATTGAAATTACCGGCACACGAGACATACCATCTTAGTTCTCAGGGTGGGTAACGCGCTTTGCTGTCTTATTAATGTCAATTTCACTAATAAGACAGTGGGTGCTATGGGCGGTGGTGACCACTGACCACCAGGTGGCCCACCTGCCCGTTTGCCCACTTGTGACATAAAATAAAATACATTCCTGGGAGGCTTGTATCTGTTAATTCCAATATTTTTATTACAACCAGCCTATGTATGTCGAATTAAGGAAGGTGTAATAACGGCTTAAGCTAGCTATGTACGGAAGTGTTATACGAAGAGGCTGATGATAGTAGTTAGGGTGCTGGCTGCGATTTGGGTATATGATTTGCTCATGATTCATATTAATAGGGATGATAGATCAGCTCAATACAAATCGATTTGGTCCTTACAAGTTTTTCTATGCGTCGCTGCGTTTTTGAGTTAAAGCAAAAAAAATGAAAATAAGATACTAAATAATGTTTTTTTGGTCTGCCTTTGTGGCTCCTGTTTAAAATACTTCTGAAGATGTAGAAAATCGAAGAGGCAGACATGCAGGGCTCTGCATTATCACGGGACGAAGTAGTGAATTTTTGCCTTTTGAAGAGCTGTAACTTTACGACGCAGGGCTATTATGGTGGCAGACCATTTTTCTGGGGTTTTATACATTGTATTTAATCAGATAGTCATAGTCTGCCAGGTGCACGTTTCATTGTAAAATTTCAAAATAGTTAAAACTGAATTCCTCAAAAACGCAGGGGTATGGATGTCCGCCAATATTTTTTGTATCTTCTAGAGGATGCTCCTTATCATCAGTCAAAGAGGCAGACATGAGCAAATCATATAGAAATTTGTCCTTCATCACCCTTACTATAGCTTTTTACCATTTTTTTTTACCGAAATTGACAGTAATAGGTCAATAATAGGTGGTCTGAAAATAACTTGTTTTGTTGGAAACTGCAGTTCCATATTGCGTCGGTGTCGCAAAATCCCGAGTGATTTCACATTCAACGCCCACGCTGCAATGCTCAATGAAATGCCTTTTCATATTAATGTCTGATAATAACTTCCACATGACTTCCACCTAACGGGTTAAGAATAGTACCACCGACAGAATGTTTTTAAGGGCTCCGTACTTAACTGGTGCCAAAGCCCTAACCCTGTTGTTAATTTATCGGTCTGTCTTATAGTCCGATCTGCTACTACAATTTATTCTATTAAAGGTAGAATATTCCGTGTCGAAACCCTCAGTGCGTGAGGTCAACTCGCACTTGGCCGTTATTTTTTATATCAGGGCGGGCAATCGAGCAAACAGCTCACCTAAACCAAAGATAATACGGGTTGTAAAAAAGTACCTGATGCAACATCAAAATTAAAAAAAAAACATACAAAATATAAGAAAATACTTTTTACAAAAAATTTAAGAAAAGGATTTTTTTTACTGACAGAGAAGACGCAGGTTCGAATCCTGTGATTGTGAAATTTTGCGATTTTCTGCTTTGTTGACTTAACTAGTGCACTATGTACTGTTCTTCTTTGATAGCCGTAGGATCTAAAACTGCGCCGCAAGTGTCAAACTTGACTGTACACACGGCCGCACATCAGTAGAAACACTTTTGGACCTTATGGCGTGGTAATAGAGTTGAAAAAGTTTCTACCGACAAGCGGTTGACCGTACCTTCCAATCTTTCAAGAAACAGGTTAAAAGGAAATTGGAATTACTGAAAACCTAATGAAACGAAATATCTCAAATAAAAACTAGAATTGAATTCTCTGAGCGATTAAGAATGGCGAGACCATTGTTGCGAATCAATTGAACAAAACAAAGACGTCTTAATTAAAATATCAATTAATGTCGAAGGAGGTCTTTGAGGGCAGCAATTTGCGAACAGATAACAAGGTACGATCTTTTGATGTTAAAGTCGCAGGCAACCACAGGGTGACTTTAAAGACATTCAACAAATTTTGAGGACATTCGACGAATTTTGAGGATAAGTTCTGTTATTGATATTGATCAATTTTAGATAGCTCTAAGGCCATGTCCCCACTAGGCTCACAGTGAGCCGCTCCCTGCCTGCCTCCAGAACGCCTCCCTATATATTTTAAATGGAGTGTCCATTCAGCGCTTACTGCACGCAGTTTGCGGCGTTACGCTTGCGGGTTCATTCAGTGAGTAGCTGAGTCGCCGCGAACTATGCTCCCGGTCGGCGGCTCAGTCAGCTCACTACGTCGACGGAACGAATTGAGTGAGCGACCGATACGCCGCGCCGCCGGCTCAGAGTCTGTCGGCTCACAGTGAGCGGCTCACTGTACGCCGAATCGGGACATGGCCTAAGGATATTTAAAGTTGTAATTTGTTTTTATTTTATTATGTTAAATATACTTTAAATCGATATACAAACGTAGTTGCATAAAAACTATAATAATAAAATAAGCATAATTAATGCTAAATGCTAAAAATATAAAATTGCATAATTTATGATTATTATATATTTTTAAGTGTAGGTATAAGTTCAAGAATATTTAACTTAGTGCTGACAATTTTTTTTTTCGAATATTAAAAATTTCCTTAGACGTATCGAGGTCAAGAGTAAGCTCATTGAAAAAAAAACCGGTCAAGTGCGAGTCGGACTCGCGCGCCGAGGGTTCCGATATACCTATAGTATTTTTGGAAGCAATAAAGTCCATTTTCAGGACCGCAAAACTAAATTTGTTTGTAAAGGTTTTTTGCAGATTTCTGAAAAACTGTGCAACTTAGAAAGATCGTTTTATTTTTGCTGTAAAGTTTACATAAACCTCTGTCAACTGTAATTAATTCAGATTTTCCCTTACTCAAACTTCGGAGATAAGGGGGGGGGAATGTTATTTTTTTTGACATTTTTCATCATAACTTGAAAACTAAGAAACTTAAAAAAATACAAAAATATATTTTAAAATGTACAAGTAAAGCCCTTTCATATGATACCCCACTCGACCTAGTAGCGACAATTTGAAATTTGGCCCCCCCTATTTTGGCCCCCTTTACATTAATAATCATACTTTTTTCAAAAAAATTTCATGTGCAATTAAGTTGGGCAACTATATTCTAAAACTATTCCAAATTTCAGCTCGATAGCGTAAGTGGTTGCTGAGATATAGAGGTGTGACAGACAGACGGACAGACAGAGCGGCACCATAAGGGTTCCTTTTTTTTACCATTTTGGTATCGGAACCCTAAAAAAGGACTGTATCAATAATAGAACTTACCCTTAAAATTTGTTACCTGTAGTTTATTTGCCAATTTACATTACTTACTTACTTACTACGCTGGCTCAGCGACCCCAAGAGATTTTTGGCCGCCGACACGAGAGTTCTCCATTCTTTCCTGTTCTGTGCCGCTTCTTGCCAATCGGCTCTTTGGAGGGCATCCAGGTCTTTCCGCACTTCGTCACCCCATCTGTACCTAGGACGACCGACTGGTCGTTTTCCACTCGGTCGTCTCACGTAAGCTCTTCTGGCGGCCCGATCCTCTCCCATTCTCTCCGCGTGGCCGAGCCAGCGAAGCCTTATACAGACAGCCTTGGTCTCGCCCATGATGTTGGGTTCATTCGATTTCGATTTACATTACTTTTGCATTTTACAAAATGTAGATTTTTTTTATTTTGTCTTTTTATATAATGCCTCAACATTTTGCAAAACGGCGCGTAATACGTTTCTGGCAAGATAACCTGACCCAACCTAACCGATTCCTTGCACTGGATTTTGGCTTACAAATCTAAAATGCACCAATGATCTGAACTCATTTACAATTTGCCGACGCTGTTTTACAGTTTACCGACCGTTTTCAATTTTCCCGCCGATTGTAGAGAAATTGCCTGCAACATTGAAATGCTTTTTTTTAGAATAAAATAAATAACATAAAGGAAGTTTCACACAAGGTCATCTGATTCTAAACTAGGCAAAGCATATGAAAAACTGATTGATGTAAAAACAATTTTCTATTAGTTATAAAATTATAATTTCTATAAACATCAAATTACATGTGACTGTGTCGTAAGAAGCCTTGGGAACTGGCAGGTGGGCGTTTGATTACGGGCAACTATTTACTGTGTAATAAACAAACACGTGTACATTTTTATAGTTTCAGTTTAAGGTGGTTGCTGAGCAGAAGTGCTGCCACTTTGAGAAATAAATTTATTGCGTCATAAATACAAAACATTTAATAAGGATTGTTTAATTGGTGGCAATTTGGGGTAGTTCTATATTTTATTATCCATCACATCACATCTTAGCTTATCGTGAATATCTTTGTATTGTAAAACTGCCAAAAACGGCCACTTTTAGCACTTTACCAATACAAAGCTATAAATGATAAGCTAAGCTATGATGTCATGTGTTATAAAATATATAACTACCCTATATAGCCGCCAAACGAACAATACTACTGAAAAGTTTTGTATTTGCGACGCAATAAATTTATTTCTAAAAGTAAGGTGCTGCCACCCGGCAACCGCCTTAAAGGACTAGGATAGTAAAGCATCTAGCTTCTGTGTTTTTTTTTATGTTACAAGTGAGCAAACGAGCAGGTGGGCCACCTATGGTAAGTGGTCACCACCGCCCATAACACCTACTGTCCTATTAATGACATATTTTGACACTAATAAGACAGCTACGGGCGTTGCTCAGTTTAAGAACTAAAATCATATATCTCATGTGCTAGTAATTTCGCTGGCTCCCTTACCCTGCAAACCGAAACACAGCAGTGCAAACAGTGCTGCTTCACCGCAGAAGAAAGCAAGGGGGTGGTACTTCCCCAGACGGACTTTCCACATAAGCCCTACCACCTTCAAAAGTGTATTCATCATCATCATAACATCCCATGAAACGTCCTCTGCAGGACAGGGAGCTCCCTCCAGAACTCCAGCAGAAACTCGTGGTATTGGGTGGGGATTTACTATAGTCACCAGTGTCATCACGCTTGTAAGCGTTGCGGCATAGTAAAATACAACAGACCAACAATTATTTTTTTTTTGCTCATTTACTCGTAATAGACAGAATGGCCCGTGTGATGGTTGCAAATAATAGTACCAATTCATCTCTACACGTGGGTGGTAAGAGGCGACTAAGGGTTTATGAACTGGAGGATGGGCAGCAGCATCTTTCTGTGTATCTTACCATCTTACATACTGCGGTCACCAACAACAGTGGTCACCAGCTGGTAAATCCCCTCCAAAGTACCATGCGTTTTTGTTTAAGTTCTGGGGGGCGCCCTGACCTGCAGTGGACGTTTCAGAACATCGTCACAAACCATCTCTGGAAGAGTGAGAATTAACTTTGTTTTATTAATTGCAATACTTCATCGCGTGCTAACGTTTGTTGCTCGCGCGCAAACCTGTACCTGAAACCGGTTTCAACTAGCCACGATCTGTACTGCAAACTAGTTTTTATTGTAGTGATTGGTTGTGGAATACTAAATAAAACAAACTGAAGGCACTGAATGTTCAAATAGTTCTTTATAGCAAAGGTCAAGCTTGACACTCGCAGCCAGCGAACTACTCGCAGCACGACTCTAGCCTAGCCTCTATATTAGCAGATTTAAGATTAAGAGACAGATATGCAAAAGCCGACTTATCCCAGGATGGATTTTCTTCCAGCCAAACTTGAGAGGCTAAGACGAAAATAGTTTAATTATTTGCATGATACCTACCAGAGTGCAAGTTCATAAATAAAGTTCTGAAAAAAAAAATCCATTCTCGTCCAGTAGTGGACTATGAACTGGAAGACTTAGCTTAGGGAGGTGCCGACCGAAGATCTGATCAAGGTCGCTAAAACCGCTGGATGCGCCAGCCAGCGCAGGATCGGTCATTGTAAAGATCTTTCGATAAAAGGCATATGGCGAAGGCAGGCGCGCAGGCACGAAACTAATACGGCATGGATGCGGAATTACATACAAAAAGCGTAATGGACCAGGAAAAGAGATAGTTTTTTTCACGTGATAATCAGGACCAAAGCGAGATGTCTTAGTAGATGAGTATCACAAAAAAACATGTGAGTTGCTCCGGAGTGGGGCTCTTTAGGCTAGTATTTTTTAGCCACAGGTTTTAGCTAAAGACGCTGACTTTCTTGCCTGGAAAATGTTTTTTAGTATAAATGTTTTGAGCGTTTTCAATCCGGGAATTTTGATGGCTTTGGTCGCCTTGTTACGGATAAAATGGACGCCATTTTTAAAAAGTGGAGCAAGATCATAGCTGAAGAACTGGGAATTGACCACAAAACAGTTTTGACCCATTTCAGAAAAGCTGGGTACATAAAAAGCTCTATATTTGGGTGCCACACGAGCTCACTGAAAGAAACCTAATGAACCGTGTACTCATTTGCGATTCTTTATTGAGACGTAATTAAACCGATTCGTTTTTGAAGAGGTTGATAACTGATGATGGAAAGTGAAAACGTCGTGGTCAAAGGTCGGTCAGGCTTCACAGACTGTGGCAAAACCCGGGTTAACTCGCAATAAGGTGATGTGGTGTGGTGGTGGTGCACACAAAGGTGTATGGTGGGATTTTTACCGCCAGGCAGAACCGTCGATTCGGATTTCTACTGCCAACAACTGATGAGATTAAAGCAGGAAATTGAAAGAAGGCGGCCGGAATTGATCAATCGAAAGGATGTGGTATTTCATCACGATAAAGCTAGGACACACACATCTTTAGCCATTCTGCAAAAATTAAGAAAGTCTGGCTGGGAAGTGTTAATGCATCCGCCCTATACCTAGCCCCTGAACTTGCATTTTCAGATTTCCACCAGTTTCGGTCTCTTCAGAATTCTTTAGGCAGTGTCAGGTTAACATCAAGAGAGGATTGCCAGAACTACTTGTCGCGTTTTTTTTATCAGAAGTCCCAATATTTCTACAGCAACGGGATCATGTCACTACTGACAAGATGGCAGAAAGTTATCCAACAAAATGGCACTTAAAGGGTGTAAGAGACGGTGTACCGAAAAATTAACGGGCGTGCTCAGTCAACGAATTTGTACAACTTTCCCAAAGAAACATTTTTGGGAAATGGAAAAAAAAATTACCTCTCAATACAAATGGTCACTCTGATCGAACAGTTTGTATGGAAAAGTCAATTTTTTGTCAAAAATTACCGGTGATGAAGCTAGATCTTGGTTTTGCTGGCCCAGTGCTAGCGAAACATCTCTGAATGACGCCCTATAAGTATATTTCAGGCCTAACATTGCTCAAAATACGTATTTCTTTCTTAGAGTATTTCAATTACTGAAAATTCTTCCCCTTCCTCTTTCACAGTTGGAGCTTCCGTTTTTCGCCTCGATTGACACTTTTAATCACTTTTAACGAGGCACGTGTTAGTTCAGGAATTCTATTTCGGTCCACGAAAACTCGAGTATCGATTATGTTAGGCTGTCGTCAATAGATTATTTGAGTTTCGCTCGTTAAGAAGGCTAAGAATTAGAATTTATTGTGAATATGTCAAAACACACTGAGACATACCATCTTAGTTCTCAGGGTGGGTAACGCGCTTTGCTGTTTTATTAGTGTCAAATTATTTCATTAATAAGATAGTGGGTGTCATGGGCGGTGGTGACTACTTACCACCAGGTGGCCCACCTGCTCGTTTACCCACTTGTGACATAAAAAAAAAACACAACAGACACAAATTAGGTTTTTTCCATTGCTCTAAGCAGCAAAATCAAATAACAAAATAAATCTAAGGACACAGAATAAAGTAATACTCGTAATACTAACATACAGAACGGACACTCTCCGCCCCCTTGCAATTCACCCCGCACCCCCGCGCGCACCCGCCCGCGGGGTTCGCGTGGTCCTCCTGAGGGTCTTTTTTACTGAATATACGGGTTTATGCGACCTTCCAATTTCAAACTTCAAATTCGCGGTCGTTGTACGTAGTGTCCGGGGTGTGTTGAGGATTTAGGGCTTTTGTGCAAAGTCTGTCTGGGGAAGTAATATCTTGCCTATTTCCTAGTAATATCTTGTCCTTTTCATAAAAAAACCGGCCAATTGCGTGACGGACTCGCGCCCTAAGGGTTCCGTACCTATCTACCATATGATATACTAAAAGCTTTTACTCTTTGATTTTAAAAACTCCGCGACCTTGACCCCTCTTTTATAGAAAAGTTCTTAAAACGGGAGCTCACCTATATTGGTTACTATTAGTTGTGAGAAAATTGAAATATTTAATGATTTTAGACTTTTCCCTTTATTTTTACTGTGAGACCTAGCTTCTTGCCAAATTTCATAATTTTAGGTCAACGGGAAGTACCCTGTAGGTTTTGCTTTTTTGCATAAATGTATGGAGATGAGGGCATAAAAAGCCATAACTTATGATCGCGTCGTTGTAAAAAATTTAAATTTTCAGATCTTGTTTGGTTTATGGACCTTATTATTCGGTATCAATTTAGAATAGAATAGAATAGAAAATCGTTTATTTCACAAATAACATAATTAAGTTTTTACAAAAGTTTAACAAACATTTGGTAGCTGTTATAGCGAAAAAGGACATACTCAGCCTTGTGCCGCAACTGACGTCGCGGCGCTGATTTTCAGTATGCCCAAAAAAGGGTATGTGAGGCAACGCATCGAAGGATAAGACATACATAAATAGGTACATGTTTAAAGCTTATATTATAAAATAACATCATATAAATTATAAATAAAAAGATAGGTATTATAAAATAATAAAAATACTCAAATAAAATTATATAAGTACAACTATTTTTCATACATTTTCATACATTTTCATACACAGAAAATACTTCTTAAATAAAAGATTGTGATAAAAGAAAATATTTCAATTTAATTTTAAAAGTTGGTATTGTCTGTGCTCGTCTAATTGGGGGTGGGATATTATTCCAGCATTTCGTTGCAGAGTATCGAAAACTGCCACGAAATGCAGCCGTTCTGTGTCTTGGACATGTTAAGCGTACAGCCTGCCTTATATGTCTTGATGAAAAGGTTAGCTTATTGTAAAGGTAAGGAGGTTTTTTATTATGTATGACACCAAAGAGCAAAGTTGCAAAATGTAGCATTCTACGAGCATCCATCTTTAAAATGTTGTGCTTTTCTAGATAAGGTGTAACATGTGTTCTCCTAGGAATCGGAAAACAAAACCTAGCACAAGCATTTTGTACACGCTGTATGAGATTTTTAGTGCGCTTTAGTAAACATGAGCCCATGACAGTATCTGCGTAGTTAAATTTAGAGAGAACTAGGCTGTCACAAAGCTTTATTCTTAATTGTATATCAATATATTTACGTACACGGTACAGGACTTTCAACCGGTAGAAGCAGTTTTGAACTGTTTGCAAAACATGTTTTTCAAAATGCAGAGTGCCATCCATAAGGACGCCTAAATTACGAGCCTCCTGCACGTACTCCAAGCTTGAATCTTCGACTGTTACTTTCGGTGCGTTAGATAAAATATTTTTAATTATATGTTGAGAGCCTAAAATTAAAAATTTTGATTTACTGGGATTTATAATAAGACTATTGCGTTTACACCATTCAACAATATTGTTTAAATCTGCATTTAATTTAGCAACGGCATTATTGGTATCAGAGGGTTTGAAAGAAATATAAACCTGCAAGTCGTCGGCGTACATATGATATTTACAGTTCTTAATGTTATTTATTACGTCAGCGCTATATAGAATAAAAAGAATGGGCCCCAGAATCGATCCCTGAGGTACTCCCCTGTTAACTGGCCTAGCCTCAGATAACTAACATTTCAACCTGATACCTCTTCTCGTTCGTGAGAAAAAGGGTCTTGACAGACAGTCAGAGAGACAGACGGACGGACAACAAAGTGATCCTATAAGGGTTCCGTATTTTTTATTTTGAGGTACGGAACCCTAAAAAATACAACCAGTACGATTGCCAGTGTGAAATAAGCTATCAAATGGAGAAATGTTATTGGTTTGAATTATCCAACTCACAGCTTGGCTACCTCGCACAGCTTCGGTGGAAAAGCAGACTAATATTGGTTGGATTTGCACAGCTCACACCTTGGTTCTCAGGGTGGGCAACGCGCTTTGCTGTCTTACAAGCAGCATAAGCATAAGTCAAAGTATGCCACTAATAAGAAAGTAAGTGCTATGGCGTTCCGACTGCTGACCTCCAAATTTCATATTGAATGTATGGATGGATGATGAGTTGATGAATGCTATGGGCGGTGGAGACCACTTGCTATAAAGTAGATCTCGTTTGCTCACTTGTATAATAAAAACCGGCCAAGTGCGAGTCGGACTCGCGCACCGAGGGTTTCGTACCACTAAGGTAAAAATACCGTCTTAGTTATAGACGCGCAGTCAGGTCCAACACACATAGCTCCGGCACGGTGCCGTGCCGTACTCCGGTGCGGCGCCGTGCCGTGGAAATAGCAGTGTGGCCAGTCATAAGCTAGTTTCTGCGATTTTAGCAGGATTCGGTCTCTGATTATTTTGACGATTTACGTGTGAAAATGACTGAATGTTAGAATACAATGAATTGCAACTGCAAGTTTGCCTAGTATAAATATATTAAATTTAACTGAAATAATTTCAAATTTGTATTGAATCCACGCTCTCCTTTATAAATCTGTGATTGAATCGGCATCGAATGGAAATTAAATGGCAATTATATTTAGATTGAATTGGAATAGGATATAGTCTAATTGCAATTGAAGTAGAATTAAATTGGATTGGAATTAAATATAAATGATTAAAAATTAAATCGGAACTGCATTCGAACTAAACTGAAATTAAATTGGAACAGTGTTGGAATTGAAATGGAACAAAATTGGAACTAAATCAGAACTGAATAAAAAATTTATTGGAGGAATTGAATTATTGAAACTTCTTTAGCGGCGCTTAGAAAATTTTATATGGGGAAAAAATTATAGATTCGCATCAGATGGCCCGTCAGAACTCAGATCAAGTATAGAAATGGATTTGCAACTAATCATACCAAGTTAGAGCAGGCTCTAAAGTGTGATAAAGACCAAAATGGATGCAAAAAAAGAAATTTCTGCACGCCTGGTCCCTACACTTGGATACGGCGACCGATTCCATTATGTCTCATGTTAAGGCAATGTGTGAAACCGATGATGTTACTGTCAACAGAATTCATCCTAAAGTACAAAGAGATTATTCTTCTTTCCGTATAGGTGTGCCAGATCACTTATTTGAAAAGATCTTTAATAAGGATGCGTGGCCTATCAACACAAGGATTAGTGAGTGGGTATGGCACCGGAATTTTCGATCCCGCCAATCGCAGAAAACACCAACCAGATCCGCCAAAAGTACAAATTTACTACCAGAACACCCAAGGCCTGCGCACTAAACTAAAAGAATTTCATACGAACATATCTACATCATCTTCAGATCTATTCGCAATCTCGGAAACAGGTGCTTATGATGGCATCCATGATGGTGAATTGGTTCCCAGAGGATTTACAGTGCTGCGATGTGACAGAGCAGATGGCCGAAAACAAGGTGGTGTGCTACTTGCCGCCGCACCGCGACCACATCTACACCTCGAAAAAGTCCCTCTGCCAGACGGTATCGACATTGACTCAGCAACATTTGAGCTAATTTGTGCAACAGTTACTTTAAACAAATTCTCCTTTTTATGTTGTGTGGTTTATATACCTCCAAGTAGTAAGCACTCTGAATTTATGAAGCTGTTTCATATTTTGGAATCTATCACTGTCAAATTTAAAAATATTGTAGTGTTAGGAGATTTTAACATGTACTCAGCATCGACAGAAACCTATAACTATTTTGAATATTTTGTTAATTTTTGCGAATTCAGCCAAAGAAACGGGATTAAAAATATAAATGACCGAACTTTAGATTTAGTTTTGACGAATCTCTTAGATGATAATGTTATAGTGACTCGCGAATGGGATACACTAGTAGCCGAGGATCGCCAGCATCCATCGTTGAGAGTATTGATGGCCCTGAAACATAACTCTAACGCGCATCGCTCATGTCTGCCATCCTGTCAGAGTGATGATGCCCGTTCCCAGTCAAATATGACCCCCAAGTGGAATTTCAAGAAATGTGATTTTAATTCATTGTATTCTTCAATGCTATTAGTAGATTGGGGTCAACTCTATGCTATACTTATTTTTTCCCGCCGCTGACACTTATTTTTAGGAAATGTCTGTCAGAAGGCATTTTCCCTAAATGTCTTAAAAAGGCTGTTGTTGTTCCTGTTCACAAATCTGGCAGTAAAATTCAAATTACGAATTATAGACCTATTGCTTTACTCCCATCAACATCTAAAATATTAGAAAAGATTATTAATAACAGACTTGTCCAATATCTGGAGAAACAATGTTTTCTATCAAAGTCGCAGTTTGGCTTTCGGTCAAAGTTATCTACTGCAGATGCTGTGCATCAACTTACTAACTTCTTAGTTCAGGAACTTGACAAGGGTAATCAGGCAGTAGGAATTTTCCTTGATCTTGCCAAAGCTTTTGACTCAGTTTCTATTCCTATCTTATTGCACAAGCTCGAAGACTTAGGCATAAGAGGTACTCAACTCAAACTTTTCAAAAATTATCTCGAGGAACGCACTCAATGCGTAAAAGTGGACAACATTTTCAGCTCTTACATGAACAACACCTCTTTCGGAGTTCCCCAAGGAAGTATCCTGGGTCCGACACTATTTTTGATTTACATTAACGACCTTTGTAATCTCAAACTGGATGGTGGTACAATAGTATCCTATGCTGATGACACGGCTCTACTCTTTTCTGCAAAATCGAAGGAGGACCTCTATAAATATGCACAACTTGGCTTTAACACGGTAAATAACTGGCTTCAGCAACACTTATTAACACTTAACCCAGCCAAAACTAATTACATTCATTTCTCCATGCGCAAGTTCGATCCATTTCCTACTAATTTTTCATTATTTGCACATCACTGCAATGTTTCATCAAATCACCCATGCAAATGTCCAGAGATTCGTATTACTAACACTACTAAATACTTAGGAATCATATTAGACGAAACGCTGTCATTTAAACTGCATACTGAAGCCGTAAGAAACAGAACTCGTAAATTAATATATGTTTTTAAAAAACTACGCTCTATTGCAGATTCAAAAATAATTAGACAAGTTTATTTGGCCTTATGTCAAAGTATTTTAACTTACTGTATCTCCTCATGGGGTGGTGCGGCAAAATCTTTTTTACTATCAGTTGAGAGAGCCCAGAGAGCGATTTTGAAAGTAGCAACTTTTCGTCCTTTTCTGTACCCCACTGATCTCCTTTACAAATCATGCAAAGTATTAACAGTTAGACAATTATTTATTATGAGTATAGTTTTAAAACAACACACCGCACTCCCCTTCAACCCTGAGCAGATTAAAAAAAGAAGGAACGATATTGTTTGCCCTCAAAGCAACACAAGGTTTGCCTTTTCTTCCAGATTTTTTGTATTTCTAGGACCTCTACTATACAATAGACTGAATTCGAGGCTTGATCTATATTCCCATTGCTATGGTGAAATTAAAAAACTTCTCAAAGATGCCCTCTTAAGTATGTCCTACGAAGACACAGAAAAATTGTTAACAGTCACAAAATGAATTTATTTTAATATTTATGTTAAGTATTTGCAATATTATTTATTCCTAATTTTAGAAGTTTGTGAGCCCTGTCTCCGCCTGAAATACAGGATTCTCCTAGTTCAGGCAAATGTAATTTAGCTTCCACTGTTATGTATAAGTTTAGCCTATAAGTATTAATTGTATAACGATTTGAATAAATGATATTATTATTATTATTATTATTATTATTATAGAGAATTCTGAAAAAGCAATCTCTCATTTATATGAAGTCCTAAATCAGCTAATTAAGGCCAACACACCTACTAAATCTGATCGGCCATCAGGTCCTCAAAAATATACATACCCTGAATGGTACTCAGCTGAACTAAAAAGTCACTTAAAAGTCAAAGCTGAGTGGCATAAACAATATAAACGCTTGGGGGTACAGGCAGACTATGAAAAGTTCTCTTTCTACCGAGCACTAGTTAAAGAGAAAGCCCTTTCAGACTATGAAGAATTTAGGGAGAAATTACAAGCGAAATTCTGTTGCGACCCATTATCATTCTGGACTTATATGAGGTCTAAACGGTCAAAACGTAATCCAACTGTGATCACTAAGGACGCGAATGAAGTACCAGTAACTAGGCGTGCACAAGAGTTTGCTGAGTATTTCCACTCAGTCTATGCAAAAACCCCCCCAAAGCTCAACGTAAAGGAAGCCCTCGAAAGTGTAGGTCGGTTAGCAAATAGTGAGGATGTACCCCAAGTGAGTATCTCGACCGTACAGATTGAAGAGGTCCGTGCAGCTCTTAAGCGCCTTCCAGCCAAGCATTCAGTTGGGCCAGACGGTATTCCTCCCTTCTTGGTAAAGGATTGCAGAGACGCATTCGAGAAACCCCTCACGTATATTTTTAACTTGTGCCTGGAATCAGCTACTTTCCCGGAACGCTGGAAAACCACTCGTGTTGTCCCTGTCCCCAAGGGGTCTAGCTGTGAAGTGAGCGAGCACCGACCCATAGCAATCTTGTCAGCATTTGCCAAAGTTTTCGAACTGGTCATCCACTCTAAAATTTATGACCAAGTAAACTCACAACTGAGTGAATGCCAACATGGTTTCCGGAAAGGACGGAGCACAGAGAGTAACCTTTTGTCCTTTATGAATTACGTCATACCGAATGTCGATCGAACGATAGGTGGTCAAGTTGACGTAGCCTACTTTGATTTTCGTAAGGCATTCGACACGGTCGATAACGACGTCTTGCTGTCGAAATTCGCTGCAATGGGGTTCTCAGAGAATCTGCTTTGTTTCTTTTCGGACTACTTGCGTAACAGGAAGCAATATGTTGAATGCATGGGTTGTGTATCTGAGCCATACCACACATACTCGGGGGTTAGCCAAGGTAGCAACTTGGGTCCTCTTGGCTTTAACATCATGATAAATGACCTTCCCCAGGTAGTCAAATATGCAAAAGCATTATTATTTGCAGATGATCTAAAATTATTCCTGAACATTGATAAAAAAGAGGACTGTGATCGTTTGCAAGCAGATATAGACGGTATAGTGGAATGGAGTAATAAGAACCTGCTTCTTTTTAACAGCGCCAAGTGTAATGTAATGTCTTGCACACGTGCACAGCAACCACTGCACTGTCTTTATCGCATTGATAATGAACAGATGACGAGGGTTGAATCTGCTAGAGATCTTGGTGTTAAGGTCAAGAGTGACTTAAGGTTTAACGATCATATTGTAGATGTTTGCAAAAAAGCGTTCCGAAACTTGGGATTCATTATTCGCCAAACAAGTGAGTTCAAAAATACCTCGGCCGTGAGAGCACTCTACAATGCACTGGTTAGAAGTAGACTGGAATACGCTGCTATGGTGTGGAATCCGCATGAAATCAAGTACACCCAGATGCTTGAGAGAATTCAAAATAAATTTCTGCGTTTTCTATATTTCAAGCAATATGGGGTATACCCTTTCTACCCACTTATGTATCCAACCCTATTTGTGATGGGTATGGTTGGATACAATAAGTTGGAAGTCAGGAGGAACTTAGCACTGGCTAGGTATTACTTCAAGCTATTAATTGGCCAAACATTTAATAAAGAAGTGTTTGATTCGCTTGCCTTGGAAGTCCCGAATTCCCGGCTTAGGATAGGGCCAAGACAAAGGATGTATGAGGTGCCATCTGCTCGTACCAACCTAGTTAAGTATTGCCCGTTATCAAGGGCTGTCAATACTCTTAATGAGGTAGCAAAACGGACTGACTTGTCCAATTGTTGTTTGACTGAATTCGCAAATTTAGTTTTAAATATATTGACTAACACATAATGTTTATTTTACTTGCTTGCTGTATTGGCTAGACTGTAAGGGCATGCAATTGTATATACATAAAATAAATAAAAATAAATAAATAAATAAATATCTTTTTTGTCTTTGTCGCGTCAGATCTCAGATGAAGTATAGAAATGGATTTGCAACTAATCATACCAAGTTAGAGCAGGCTCAATATATACAAAAGTTCTAGTGTGATAAAGACCAAAACATCTTTTTTGTCTTTGTCATAGTCTCGGCTTTTTTAGTTGTGCACAAGCTGTCTAACTAAAAATCGCTATAACTCGAAAACTACTGACCCTAGACTACTCTTGTGCTGAGACAAATGATAGGTCTCGATGAGATCTACATTTCGGATGACAGCTGTGAAACTAAAAATCGCTTTAACTCAAAAACTACTCACCCTCGATGAGATCTACATTTCGAATAACAGCTGTCAATCTAAAAATTGCTATAACTTGAAAACTACTGACCCTAGACTACTCGTGTGCTGAGACAAATGATAGGTCTCGATGAGGTCTACATTTCGGATGACAGCTGTCAATCAAACTAAAAATCGCTATAACTCGAAAACTACTGACCCCAGAAAATGGCAGACATTGCATTGCCAGATAGATAGACAGCTATAGAACCCTTTAAGTTTTAATCTTTTCTTTTCGAGGTATGGAACCCTAAAAAGAAATGGAACTTAATCATATAAATAAAATTAACTTAATTACATTAGCATATAAAAAAAAAGGACGGGTTGCACTACGGGAGTGCCGGCAGAAGCGAAAACAAAATTTTTTTAGTTTGACAGAAGCCATCCGAAATGTAGATCACATCGAGACCTATCATTTGACTGAGCACACGAGTAGTCTAGGGTCAGTATTTTTCGAGTTATAGCGATTTTTCCTTTGACAGCTGCCATCCGAAATGTAGATCTCATTGAGACCTATCATTTGACTGAGCACGCGTAGTATAGGGTTCCGTAGTTTTTTTAGAAGTTTTTTTTATCGCAAAGCAGGTTTTTATTTACCTTCTAATGATCAGCAAGTTCCTAGCGCTTGATTGCTATAGCTCATTAACCTGTAAAGCCTACTTAGCTGTGATAGTTTTCCTTTTAATTTCATTATACAGCGTGAAGTCAGGGCTAGAGTTAGTTTGCGCAACGTATACCTTCTCAATCGCGTGATTGCATATCATACTAGCAACTATAGCTAACTATCAATGAATGCTAGTATAAAGAAACATTGATATTCAGATTATGTATTAAACTCGTTGTAGAGGTCTTGAGTCTAAACTCTCTTATTAACAAATTCCACACTATGCAATATAGGTAAAGGAAATAATTAATTTGACTTTTTAGGGTTCCGTACCCGAAGGTTAAAAAACAGGACCCTATTAATATGCCTCCGATGTCTGTCTGTCTGTCAGCGGGCTGTATCTTATAAACCGTAATAGGTAGACAGAATTTTTACCTGATTATGTATTTCTGTTGCCGCTATAACAACAAATAACGCACTGGGCCGGTTCTTTACATCGTCTGGGGAATTACCACCCCCTTGCCTATTTCTGCCGTAAAATAGCAGAGTTTGCACTGCCTTGTTTCGGTTTGAAGAGTGAGGGAGCCAGTGAAATTACTGGCACACGAGACACACCATCTTAGATCTCAGGGTGTGCAACGTGCTTTGCTGTCTTGTTAGTGTCAATAATAGGTCTGTACCTATGAAATTGCCGAAATTTTCTTACAGATTAATGAGGTCATAATTCCTATAATTCTAATGCTATTTTTTTCATTTGTCTTATATTTGTAAGTTGACTTCAAGGTTATCAATTTAGGCATAAAATGTAGTTTTAATTTTTAGTTTGATATATAAAATTAAAGGTTTTAAAATTGTTCGTCTTAAATGTCATCCGATTTCATCATTACATTTGTTATATTTTTTTACAGATAATATTTTTCGAAAATTAAATTTAAGCTTCTGTTAGCTTAATGAGAAAAATGCACAGAATTATCGACCAATTTCTATCCTTTCCGTGTTTGCCAAACTCTTTGAGAAACTATTGTGTCCCGTTTTAACTTCACATTTTAAACAAATTCTGTCTCCAAACCAGCATGGTTTTATCAAATCCCGGTCGACAACCACAAACCTTATATCATTTGTAGATAAGATTTGCCTCTCTGTTGATTCTAAAAAAACTGTAGATGTTATTTACACAGACTTTTGTAAAGCCTTCGACCGAGTTTTACACAATATTCTTATTGAAAAACTTCGTGCGAATGGTATAGCTGGTAGTATATTAGCATGGTGCACTTCTTATCTGCATAATCGGTTTTCGCGTGTGGTTGTTGACGGATACACGTCTGATCCTTTTCCAGCTATTTCTGGCGTGCCTCAGGGGTCACACCTGGGGCCTCTGTTCTTTAATGTCTTTATAAACGACATCAGTCAATGTTTTCAACATTCTACACCTTATTTATTCGCAGACGATCTTAAACTTTTAAAAATCTTTGAGTTCCCTGATGACTCAAATTTGTTACAAGAAGACCTAAATCGTTTGGTGGAATGGTGCGATACAAATAGCATGAGCCTGAATGTGAATAAGTGTTTTCATGTTCATTTCTCGAGGAAGAAAAAGCACTTGAGCAGCACTGCATACTATTTAAGTGGAGTCAAGATAGGTAATACAGACAGTATCCGCGATCTTGGGGTTACCCTTGATGGTCAGCTTCGTTTTAACATTCATGTAGATAATATAGTGGTCAAGTCGTTCAGAAATCTTGGGTTCCTACTAAGGAACATAAGAGAGTTCAGAAATCCTTCAACAAAAATAACTCTTTACAATGCGATAGTTCGCTCTGGTTTGGAGTACTGCTCAGTTATCTGGAACCCCCACTACGACGTTTATTCTAAGCGAATTGAGAGCGTTCAGAAGAGATTTCTATGGCACTTGTCTTTTAGTTGTTTCATGGCAAAAAAACTTCCTAGCTACCAGGATCGGCTTAACTTTTTTAAAATGCATGCTTTGTCTGATCGTAGATATCTACTAGATAACGTTTTCCTGTGGAAACCCCTTAATGGCGATATTGATTCCTCTGCGCTGATAAGTAGCGTTAACTTCAGAGTGCCATATAGACTACCTCGTCCAGGAACTCATGTCGTTTTTTCGCAAAATGCTGCAAGAACTAATCTTGGGCACTTCTCACCGATTAACCGTCTTATGAGGCAATATAACTCTCTGTTCAAGAACAAAGACATTGACATTTTCTCGGACACATTGCCCACTTTCAAAAACACTGTACTATAAGAAATTAGTAATTTTACTTTGTACTTATACAGTGTCTTAAATTTTTTCTGTTTGTTTTAATAATTTGTAGTAAGTATTTCTTTTTTAATCTGTAATTAGTTTAAACTACAGGTATTTTGCAACAATGTTTTGTTAAGGATATTTTATTTATAATTTGCATGCCGTTGTTACCTATAATTAGAGTAGCATTAAGAAAATATTATGGTGAATTGTCTTGTGCATTGTACTGATGTATACTTTGTTGGTAACCTAATAAATAAATAAATAAATAAATAAATAAATAAATTAATGTCTTCCCAATAATGCTAAAAAAAAATAAAAAAATTGGATTTATAATTCCTAAGAAAAATGCAAAAATGTTAGTACTGAAAATTGAGTTTACCTAAAATTCGCCATACAAAACGGCAATTTCATGGGTAAAGACCTAATATTATGCCACTAATAAGACAGCGAGCTCTATGGGCGGTGGAGAACACTTTTCATCAGGTGTCCCACCTGCTCGTTTGCACACTTGTCACATTAAAAAAAAACATTTTTTTTTTATGTCACAAGTGGGTAAAAGAGCTGGTGGGCCACCTGTTGGTAAGTAGTCACCACCGCCCATGACACCCACTGTCTTATTACTCTTATAAGTGAAATAATTTGACACTAATAAGACAGCAAAGCGCGTTACCCACCCTGAGAACTAAGTTGGTATGTCGCATGTGCCGGTAATTTCACTGGCTCCCTAACCCTTCAAACCGAAACACAGCAGTGCAAACACTGCTGCTTCACGGCAGAAAAAGGCAAGGGGGTGGTACTTCCCCAGACGGACTTTGCACAAAAGCCCTACCACCTACAAAACATAAAGTTTGCTTTAACAGCGTTAAACAACACTTATAATCATCCAGTTTCAATTGATAAGCCCTCCCGATTCCCGCTCGTCAGTTATCAACTTGTCACCCTACTGAGATAATGGATGAATGCGGCAGGATCCATTGACACACTACCGTTTGATAACATCTCATTCATATTTAAACACAGTACGTATGTATGTATGTATGCCGCTGCCTTTATCTTTTATGCGGGCTAGGGCAGCGTAGACGATGTAAAAATACTTCTGCCGTAAACTTATTCCAAGGAACAGGTTAAAATATCTAATACCAAAGGTGTGAAAATTTGTATCAAATAAAAAAAAATCGGCCAAGTGCGAGTCGGACACGCGCCCTAAGGGTTCCGTACCTATCTACCATATGATATACTAAAAGCTTTTGCTCTTTGATTTTAAAAACACCTTGACCATCCAACTTGACCCCTCTTTTATAGAAAAGTTCTTGAAACGGGAGCTCACCTTAATTGGTTAATGATTTTAGACTTTTCCCTTTATTTGTACTGTGAGACCTAGCTTCTTGTCTAATTTCATAATTTTAGGTCAACCGGAAGTACCCTGTAGGTTTTGCTTTTTTTCATAAATGTATGGAGATGAGGACATAAAAAGCCATATATTTTGATTGCGTCGTTGTAAAAAATTGAAATTTTCAGATCTTGTGTGGTTTATGGACCTTAATATTCGTTATCAATTTCAACCTGATACCTCTTCTCGTTCGTGAGAAAAAGGGTCTTGACAGACAGACAGACGGACAACAAAGTGATCCTATAAGGGTTCCGTTTTTTATCTAAACCCTAAAAATTGTATCAATCAAAAGATACGGCCGGTTATGTCCTCATCTCCATACATTTATGGACCAAACCAAAACCTACAGGGTATTTCCCGTTGAAATAAAATCTTGAAATTTGGCAAGAAGCTAGGTCTTATAGCACATCCAAACGGAAAAGTCTAAAACAGGAAACGATGGCGCGGCGCGACGACCTAGATGCTTTCGAAGCCTATTGGCAAACCGTGTCCCATGATCGCGATCTTTGGAAAGAAAAAGGGGAGGCCTTTGCCCTGTAGTGGGACATATTATAGGGCTATTAAAAAAGAAAATTAAATATACCTAAAAATTTTCTTACCACTAATTATAACCAATTAAGGTGAGCTCCCGTATCAAGTAAATTCATACTAAAGAGGGGTCAGGTTTAAGTGGACGCGGAGTTTTTTAAAATCCAAGGGCATAAGCTTATAGAAACTTGTATATATTATATTTTCTGTGCTTATAGTATGTGTTGGACTGGTACGGAACCCTTGGTGCGCGAGTCCTACTCGTACTTGGCCAGTTTTATTTTTCGACACAATGCCTCTTTAGAAAAACTACGCAGTTTTATGGTTATAATAGCGTGATTAATAGTAGATTAGTAGCCAAGGGCTGTAAGGCATCAATTGCAGCCCGAGATATTTAGGCGCACGAGCGCAGCGAGGGCGCCTATAGTTCGAGGGTGCAATTGATTCTTACACCCGAGCTAACTACTCTGCTTTACATCTCGATTGTGAGGTAAGTAGGTCCTTATCACGCCCAAATGAGGCTTGTAGGTGACCAATTATCGCTCTAGGGAAATAATGTAGCTAGAAAAGCCCTAAGGCGGTAAGTAATTAAAACGCCCGCGGCCCCGCTGCTGTAGGCGGCCATCAAGGCGGAGCCGCGCGTGGAGGTGGAGGTGCTGCCGGGCGGGGGCGTTACAATTACTTACCGCCCTAGGGCTTTTCTAGCTACATTATTATCCTAGAGCACTAATTGGTCACCTACAAGCCCCATTTGGGGGTTATAAGGACCTACTTACCGAATATGAGAGATATAACGTTTTTTTATTATAAAAAATATAAGCCCCAAGGAACATAACCAACGATTTCGCGATAAACTCTTGTTAGCGTCGACCTAAATTCTACTCAGAGATAAACTTGAGTAACACCCAGTTCAAACGTCGTCGCGTCGAGTGGGCTTCCGTCTGTCACCTCTTTTATCTTTTGTCTGTTTCTAGGGTTCCGTAGTCAACAAGGAACCCTTATTGTCCGTGTGTCTGTCTATCTGTCTGTCTGCGGCTTAGCTCAGAGACCCTCAGTACTAGAAAGCTGTAATTTAGTCATCATAATATCCCGTGAAATGTCCACTACAGGACAGGGAGCTCCCTCCAGAGTTTTAGCTTTTGCTGGAAAAAATGTGGAGGGGAAGTATACCATAGTCATTTCGCTTGTCAGCGTTACGGCTGGCACCATGGACCGCGGTTGTTGATGACCGCAGTATGTAAGATCGTACAAGACGCAGAATGCCATACTCTACTAATACATAATCTCTTAGTAGCCTCTTACGATCTCTCCCCGCGCTGCCGCGCTCACCCCCGAGACAATTTTTTTTATTTCTGCGTATTAACGGTCAGGGCTAGAGTGTTCGTCTCATATACTTTGACACTTAAAATATATTAGTTACATTTAATACAGTGACCCGCTCACTAAAGTAATTCAGGCGACGACCCAATTAATAAAAACTTACATAAGTACAAATTGTTCATAATTATAGCTTTGTAAACTGGTTTAGGAGTAAGGCAACTAGGATTTTTTTTAATATACGCCTAGTACCGCTTCCTTATGCTGGCTCAGCGACCCGAAGAGAGTCGTGCCCTCCGATAGTATGGGTCGTATTTATAAATTTCTATTTATGTATTTCTATCGTATTTAAAAATATCAACCCCTATTAGGCTTAGCGTATATTGCCACGCAGATGGCGCAGGACAGGGCAGAGCAGAGCAGAGCAGATTTTTGTAATGTATGAACCTTCATAGAGCAACGCAAGCTGGGATGCAGACATGTGTACGCAGACACATGTCTGCGCCTTGTTTCTGCCGGCAATTGTTTCTGCGTACTACAGAATAAATAACACACTATAGCGTGTGAAAGCAGACTCTCGCAACTAGAAACAACAAAAAGTTATGCCACAGATAAAAAAAAATTGTGGTTAATTGCTCAAATGTGGATGAGAAGTACCATTGTCACCACGCTTGTTAGCGTTGCGGCTAGCACCAAGGACCGCGATTGCTGGTGACCGCAGAAAGTAGGGTGGTATGATACACAAAAGGACACTACTGCCTATCCTCCGGTTCATGATTCCATAATCGTCTCTTACGACACCGGTAGCGATGGGTTAGTACTTTAGCGCAGGCTTTGCCCGTGGTACACCCGCGTGGTTCACCTGGGAGTACCACGGAAGATTTTTTTCTCCCGTGGAACACCTGATCACTTTTGAAATAAAACTAATTCAAAACTATCGCCCGTGGTGCACCTATTGTCTATGGCTAAAATCTTTCTAATTTTTTTTGTAATGATAGATCCCGTCGCGATCTTCATTTTGGTTGACAGCTGTCAAATTTATAATCACTATAACTCGAAAGCTACTGACCCTATAGACTACTATTGTGCTGGGAAAAATAATAGGTCTCGATGAGATCTACATTTTGGATGACAGCTGTCAAACTAAAAATCGCTATAACTCGAAAACTACTTACCCTAGACTATTCGTATGCTGAGACAAATGATAGGTCTCGATGAGATCTACATTTTGGATGACAGCTGTCAAACTAAAAATCGCTATAACTCGAAAACTACAGACCCTAGACTATTCGTGTGCTGAGACAAATGATAGGTCTCGATGAGATCTACATGTCGGATGACAACTTAAACAATTGACAATTAAATTAGCTGTAGGAGCTAAAGTCGCGCTGGGAATGAAAAGCTTGACCTGCTCTTGACTGTACATTATTTTTAAAAGACCTACCCAACGATATTCCACACGTTGGAAAAAAAATCACTCCCACTTTACTTGTATGGGAGGTACTTACCCAAAAAAAAATATTTTTAAAGTATTTATTTGACCACTTTCTCGGCGTGGATGAAATACATATCTACACTAAATTTTAACTTTCTAGTACTAATGGTCTCTGGGCTAAGCCGCGGACAGACAGAAAGACGGACAGAAAGGCAGACGGACATGACGAAACTATAAGGGTTCCTTGTTAACTACGGAACCCTAAAAAGTTGTTGCATTTAGCCTCCTAAATAAGCCTTTAATAGGTTTTACAGCTATTTTTTTTTAATCCCTATGTAGATATTAGATACAGTACAATATATTATTACAGTTTATGAGAAGGGAGAATTCAAACCTTCTTTCTATTATATAAAAAAAAAGTCTAATTTTTTTTACTATAAGTTGTCATTCTTCCTTCCGTAGGTGTGTAATAGTATTCTGTGCCCGCATGTGTTTAGTATCTGCGTCCCAGCTTGCGTTGGTCACCTACGTCTGCGGCCTGCAAAATCTGCGGCCTGCGGCCTGCGGCCTGCGTCCTGCGGCCTGCACCTCAGCTTGCGTTGGCCCTTACTCTAGTAGCTGCGTACGTAATACGTTACGCTTCAGGATATTCCATTTGTTACGTAACCTCGCGTTGGGATCGTCTTGTGTTAGCATTCTCTGAATTATGGAACAAGCTTTAGGAGAGAATGCCTTATGGCCTGTCTAGAGTATTATTAGTTTAATACATCAATGTTTAACTTGCTTGCGCCCTGCGACTTTGAATTTTTTTATTATTGTCAATGGGCTTAGTCTGGATCTCGATATAGTCTTGAGGACAAAGATGTGGATAGGACGATCTTGCCC
Organism: Athrips mouffetella; assembly: GCA_947532105.1. NCBI lineage: Eukaryota > Metazoa > Arthropoda > Insecta > Lepidoptera > Gelechiidae > Athrips > Athrips mouffetella. Next base: position 1,741,848 of record OX383972.1, read on the forward strand.
AGAAGAAGCCTATTCACTCGCGACTTCAATTGATTCGGGTTATAATGAAGGTGGAACACAGATGCAGACAGAGAATTCCACTCTTTGGCCGTGAGCATTATGAAAGACTAACTGTTGCCCGCGACTTCGTCCGCGAGGGATTCTATCTTTCTGACCATCCATCCATCCACCCTTCCGTCTATCTGTCGTCCGTCCGTCCGTCCAACCATCTGTCCAACCGTCCGTCAAACCATCCCTGTCCCTGCCCCTCTCCTTCTCCCCCTCCTCCCCCTCCTTCTCCTCCTCCCTTTTCCTCTCCCTGTCCCTCTCCCACTCCCTCTCCCTACCCCTATTCCTATCCCTTCCCCTATCCCTGCTCCTAACGCGATCTTAACCGCTATCCCTATCTTCATATAAACATAGAAACGACACCCATGTTGATTTTTAGACATTTCAACCCTATCGCACCCCAATTTCACGTCCACCACGTTGGATTTCAAAGTTGTTGTAGTTTTCGTAATCAGCGACCCGATAAACCATACAAATGACACCCATATTGATTTTTAGACATTTCAACCCTTTCGCACCCCAACCCCATATCCCCAGGGAATGATGGTGTTTCACGTCCACCACGTTGGATTTCAAAGTTGTTGTAGTGTTCGTAATCAACGACCCAATAAACCATACAAACGATACCAATATTGGTTTTTAGACTTTTTCACCCCATTTCTCTTTTTTAGGGGTTGAATTTGGGGTGGAATTTCAATAACCGTGATGAACGTTGCATAGAATTACAAACCTAATGCCTAAATAATACTATATTTTTACAAACCAGAAGGTAAGGGGGTTGTTCTTAGGAAATGAGGCACAGATAGACCTAACCAACATTTTATTGAAAGAACACCACATTTGATAATGAAACCGAACTTCTAATAAATTTGCACAACAAGGACAATATTCAGGAAAACTAAAAGGGCTAGATACGACCTAGGTACAACGGCTAACTATAACGCTCCTAAGAGGTCCGATCGTGTTGATGTTCGAGCAGCGAGTGAGAGGCCCATCGGGTGTCCAGCCCGCTTATATAGGCGAGGTCGGTTGGTGTGGCCAGCGCTGCGTGGTGGTTGCAGCTAACAATATATATAAAAGAAGAAGGTGACTGACTGACTGACTGACTGACATATCAACGCACAGCCCAAACCGCTGGGTCTAGAGATTCAAAATTTGGCATGTAGGTTCCTTATGAGGCCTAGGGTTGCACTAAGAAAGGGTTTTACAAAATTCCACCCCTATGGGAGTAAAATAGGGGATGAAAGTTTGTATGAAAGTCCGTCAGTTTTGAAGTTAGGTTCTTCAAAATTTGTATTTAGGCTGACGACTAAAAATTAATATTTATGTGTCTCAGGGTTTTTGAAAATTCGACACCCTTAAGGGTGAAAAGGGGGATGTAGTTGAAAATTCTTTATTTTTAAAGTAAAATCCACATAATTTATTATTTAGGCATTAATGATGTAATTCTATGCAACGTTCATCACTGTCATTGAAATTCCACCCCAAATTCAACCCCTAAAAAAGGGAAATGGGGTGAAAAAGTCTAAAAACCAATATGGGTATCGTTTGTATGGTTTATCGAGTCGCTGATTACGAAAACTACAACAATTTTGAAATCCAACGTGGTTGACGTGAAATATCATCATCCCCCTGGGGATGGAGTTGGGGTGCGATAGGTTTGAAATGTCTAAAAATCAATATGGGTGTCGTTTGTATGGTTTATCGGGTCGCTGATTACGAAAGCTACAACAACTTTGAAATCCAACGTGGTGGACGTGAAATACCATCATACCTGGGGATGGGGTTGGGGTGCGATAGGTTTGAAATGTCTAAAAATAAATATGGGTTTTGTTTCTATGTTAGGGATAGCGGTTAAATTGGCGTTAGGGGTAGGGATAGGGGCAGGGATAGGGAGAGGTAGAGGTAGAGAGGTGGAGACGTAGAGAGGTAGAGACGTAGAGAGGTAGAGACTAGAGACGTAGAGGTACAGGTACAGGTAAAGTAGAGGGAGAGGGAGAAGGAGAGGGAGGGAGGAGGGGAGAGGGAGAGACAGAGGGATGGGGGAGAGGGAGAGAGAGGGAGAGGGTTTCAGTTTTTCTCAATTACTTCTGCGAATTGGCTCTGTTTAGAAATATTACTTAAAGGTGTCTCTCTTTACATTTGTTAGGATACTGCTGCTAAGTTCCTCTGTTCTGAGTAATTTATGAGTAACGTTTGTATATTATATAAAATTCAGCTGGATCTTGAATTATACTCATTGATTTGCGCAGGGTTAGTCCTGTTTTTCCTTAGTTTAAAATTACCCCGAAATGATGGGATAAATAATAATTTCCCTGGACTAAAATATCTCATTGCTTCGGAAAACCGGTAACAACCTAAATACGAAATCCACGCGAGCGAAGCCGCGGGCAACAGTTAGTAAATTATGTGGCCTTTACTTTAAAAATAAAGGATTATCAACTTCATCCCCCTTTTCACCCTTTAGGGTGTCGAATTTTCAAAATCCCTGAGATACGTTAATATAAAATTTTAGTTGTTAGCCTAAATACAAAATTTGAAGATCCTAACTGTAAGACTGACGGACTTTCATACAAACTTTCATCCCCTATTTTACCCCCTTAGGGGGGAATTTTGTTAAACCCTTTCTTAGTGCACCGTTAGGCCTCATAAGGAACCTACATGCCAAATTTGAAATTTCTAGACCCAGCGGTTTGGGCTGTGCGTTGATATGTCAGTCAGTGAGTCAGTCACGTTCTTCATTAACATTAAATGCGTTTTCCCTTGGGAATGAAGTATTTTCCCGCGGTAAAAAGTAGCCTATGTGTTATTCCAATACCTAACCTATATGTGTGCCAAGTTTCATTAAAATCATTCTGTAGTTTTTGTGTGAAAGAGTAACAAACATCCATCATCCATCTATACTTACTCGTACAAACTTTCGCGTTTATAATATTAGTAGGAAGTAGGATTCATAATTTTCATTATAATCTTCATTATATTCAAGATTTCAACGCAAAATTCTGCACTCATCTCTACTAGCGGTCTAACCTAGCTTTGCGTGAGAAAAAATCCCATAGAAAAAATCACTTTCAGTTTTAACCGATTTTGTAAACTTTTAATTTTTTTCTTTCCATACAGACTACTAATTCTGAAACTATCCTAATAAAGGACACAAAAAATCGGCCAAGTGCGCGTCTGACTCGCTTAACGAGGGTTCCGTACTACCACATATTGTTAATTGTATTAGTTGAAGTTTCAGTAAATTACTGTGCTAGGTTTTTTGACTCCGACTCTAATTTCTACTTTTTTCAAAAATAACTCTTTTTGACTTCTACTTTTCTAATTTTTTCAAAAATGTGTTCTATATCACTTATTCATCATCAAAAGCAAGTCTCCCAAAACTGTCCGTCCGTCGGTCGGTCTGTCCGTCACGCTTTGGCCTAGCGGCTAAACGAATAGTTCGATTGACAGCATATTTTAAATTTAAGATTTTTATGTTAATCAATCGAAGGATTCTTAGTGGTTTTTTGCTGGCTCTCATTTTGAGGGTAGCTGTCATACAACGAAAATGAAAATTTGCAATTTGCTCAAAAACGGCTCAAAAGATTTTGATGAAACTTTGCATGACCAAGAATTGTCATGCAAGGTATCTTACGGCAGTATCTACTTGTCTGTGGAAGTTCATACAAGGGGTGTTCCCTTATTACTAAAATGTAAAATGTGATTTTATTTTAATGTTCTACAATTTGGATTCGGTATTGGTTATCTACCTGACTGGATATTCTATTATATATTTTTTTTGCAAAAATCTAGTATACAGGGTGTTCTAAAAACTGAAAGGGCTTGCTCAGTAGACTAAACTGAACAACTTATCCGAAGTAATATGTGTTGGGAAATTCTATGCAAGTATCTTACGGTAGTATCCATTGATCTGTAAAAATTCATATAAAGGCTGTTCCAGTTCTGCCAAAATTTAAGCATGCCATGTTCCCAGAATCGTTTACTGTTAGTTTGTATTTCCATCCATACTATATGTATAGCATTACAAATTTAAGTTTGCAGTTGATACTTTTTAATTGCATATCGCGAGAAAGTAAGTGCAGTGCCGCTGTCCCATTTATTTGTTTTAGCTCTATCGTAAAAACGGGAATATTAATATACTTGAAAATTTGTAAATTTATAGTGCATAAGCTATTAAATAACAACAAATAGTAAAAACTATCAAGTACGAGTCGGACTCAAAAAATCTTGCAAATCTTGAAAAATCTTAAATGGTATTACGGAACCCTCGGTGCGCGAGTCCTATGCTCGCACTTGGCCGGTTTTCATAACTATATCAGATGGGTAACGTCTGTAAGTACGCCACTTTAAACATGGGAAATTGCCAAGTGTACAAACATGACCAGCTAATTGGAAATCGATCGGCTCTACGGATTTATAATTCAGACATGATTCTGCATAATTAATAGCTGCTCCTGCTTTCATATTCAGTAGGTGACCTTAAGTATAAAATCGATGGAACCGCTTTGTCTTTGAAAGAGGGAAAAATAATTTCTAGGCAATTTTTCTTTAGAAGCCGTTGCTACAACCATGTATGATGGTACTTTTGTCTTAGTTTTATACAGGCTGTAGTAACATGTTTTCATGCATGCTTTTATGAAGAGTCAGAAGGTGTCTCACGAAGCTCGTCTGGCTGTTCATAGAGGCGTTTTGGTACCAACGCTGATGTACGGCAGTGAAAGCTGGGTATGGCAGAAAAAGCATGAAAGTAGAATTAATGCAGTAGAAATGAGAGCGTTGAGGAGTATGATTGGTGTGAAATTGAGTGACAGGATTAGAAATAGTGTGATAAGAGAACGTTGTGGCGTAAAAGAAGACGTAGTGACTAAAATTGAGAAAGGGATGCTGAGATGGTTTGTTCATTGACGAAAGAGATCTACAAGGTCTCTGCCTACCCCGACGACGGGAACAAGGCGTGATGTTATGTATATATGTATGTAGTAACGACAATTTGAAATCGTATTTTTTTTTTTTTTTTCATATGCATTTAAGTTGGGCAAATATATTAACTACATACATAACATCACGCCTCTTTCCCGTTGGGGTAAGCAGAGACCACAGTCCTCCACCTGCTACGATCTTGACATACTTCCCTTGCTTCCTGTACTTTCATCAATCCTTTCATACATGCTCGTCGGTTTAGGGTACTTTTAACCTGGCCTTTATTCAGAACGTCCTGAATTTGGTCCCGGTACGTTCGCCTAGGCCTTCCCCTTCCAACGTTTCCATTCACTCTCGCCTGGTAGATCTCTTTCGTCAATCTTCGTTCATTCATCCTCTACATGACCTAGCCATCTCAGCATCCCTTTCTCGATTTTGGTCACTACGCCTTCTTTTACGCCACACCGTTCTCTTATCACACTATTTCTAATCCTGTCACTCAATTTAACACCAATCATACTCCTTAGCGCTTTCATTTCCACTGCATTAATTCTACTTTCATGCTTCTTCTGCCATACCCAGCTTTCACTGCCATACATCAGTGTTGGTACCAAAACACCCCTATGAACAGCCAAACGAGCCTTGTGAAACACCTTCTGACTCCTCATAAAGGCGTGCAGGGCACCATTCACCATGTTTCCAGCATTCACTCTTCTTTCAATATCACTTTCACACTTTCCATCTCTCGTAAACTTTGAGCCCAGATACACAAACTCCTTCACTTGTTCGACTTGTTCACCACCTATTAATAAAGTACACTCTGTCATACATTCTTCTCTTTCAAGTACCATTACTTTCGTCTTGCTTACATTTACTTTCATTCCTTTCCTGTCCAAAGCCACATTCATCATTGTTACCATCTCCTGCAACTCGTCAGCAGATGACGCAAGTATAACTTGGTCATCAGCGTAGAGAAGACATTTGTCATTCAGTACTATTTCACAAAGTCGATAGCTTGAGTGGTTGCAGATATATCTTTTGCTATCAAGAACTAATTAAAAGTCACCCTATATAATCCGCAAAATCCCGAATACCTTAATAAAAAAACCGGTCAAGTGTGAGTCGAACTTGCGCGCCGAGGGTTCCGACATTCCTATAGTATTTTTGGAAGCAATAAAGTCCATTTTTAGGACCGCAAAACTAAATTTGTTTGTAAAGGTTTTTTGCAGATTTCCAAAAAACTCTGTAACTTAGGAAGATCGTTTTATTTTCGCCGTAATATTTACATAAACTTCTATCGACTGTAATTAATTCAGATTTTGCGGGTTATTTTTTTGACATTTTTCATCATAACTCGAAAACGAAGAGTCTTAAAAAAATACAAAAATATATTTTAGAATGTACACGTAAAACCCTTTCGTATGACATCCCACTCGACCTAGTAACGACAATTGACTGACTGTTTGGGCCCCCGTTACATTAATAATCATTATCTTTTTTATTTTTTTCATATGCAATTAAGTTGTCGTTGACTGTACACTGAACACATTGAAAAAATGGTATGTTAAAACTAGATTAAACGAAAGGCTTTCTACACAGCAAATTTTGTGTCGATATTTTAAAGCTTACCAAAAAAACACATTTGTCAAAAAATACTCGATCGGGAATTTTCTTAGTAGGTAATTGTCATTTTGCGTATGTAGAAAACTAACTGTTGTACTGAAGATGTGTAAGTAAAAAAATGACGGTTGAGGTAATTGTACAAGTATTTTCTAAATGCTACTTTTGCCTGTGGGCCGCACCTTAAGGGGGCCCCCTGGAGCTGTGACTTCCCCTACAAATTTACTTTTGCGATAACTTGTAAAATACAATACATATTTGAACGTACAACTGGATAAAATAATACCAAGGTTGGAACAGGTTTTCATGCATATTTGCATTAGCTCTATCTTTATGTTGATTATTTGGTTTTAATTAAAAACATTTCAAACCTTGATATATCTTGTCCAACTGGACAAAATTTTGTCATAGTGTGCTTTGTAGTTTAGAAGTTATCGCAAAAGTTAGTTTGCATGGGAAGGGAGCTCCAAACCCTTAAGGCGCGCTGTGTTGTTAAGTTTACCCGCCCTTGACTGTACAAAATAAACTAATTAAAACCACCTCGCAATGTTAAAACGTGAAGGCGGTGATCCGATTTCATCGAGTACCGACTGTAACTGTTATATTATGTGTAACAACACGTAATCGCGTACTTGGTCAACACCACTTCACTGGGGGTGACTGTGATGTACGAGGTGCAAGGTAAGAGATAATAGCGAAACTGTTGGGTCTAAAGTCGATACGAGATACCTACCTTTGCCAACACTTGAGCGCGTACTTGGTCAACACTACTTCACTGGGGGTGACTGTGATGTACGAGGTGCAAGGTAAGAGATAATAGCGAAACTGTTGGGTCTAAAGTCGATACGAGATACCTACCTTTGCCAACACTTGAGCGCGTACTTGGTCAACACTACTTCACTGGGGGTGACTGATGCGATGTACGAGCTCGAAGGTAAGAGATAATAGCCCAACTATTGGATCTAAGATCGATACGAGATACCTACCTTTGCCAACACTTGAGCGCGTACTTGGTCAACACTATTTTACTGGGGGCGACTGATGCGATGTACGAGGTCCAAGGTAAGAGATCATAGCGAAAATATGGGGTCTAAGATCGATACGAGATACCTACCTTTGCCAACACTTGAGCGCGTACTTGGTCAACACTACTTCACTGGGGGTGACTGATGCGATGTACGAGCTCGAAGGTAAGAGATAATAGCGCAACTATTGGATCTAAGATCGATACGAGATACCTACCTTTGCCAACACTTGAGCGCGTACTTGGTCAACACTATTTTACTGGGGGCGACTGATGCGATGTACGAGGTCCAAGGTAAGAGATCATAGCGGAAATGTGGGGTCTAAGATCGATACGAGATACCTACCTTTGCCAACACTTGATCGCGTACTTGGTCAACACTACTTTACTGTGGGTGACTGATGCGATGTACGAGGTCCAAGATAAGAGATCATAGTGGAACTATTGGGTCTAAGGTCGATACGAGATACCTACCCTTGTCCCATGCCTTGTCATTTCGCTAAGTTTTTTCTACTGATACCTTTTTACAAGCTTGCAATTTGTAATTAATATAATGAAAAAAATCAAAGAATAACAACCTCTGTCCAATCCACGAGAGAATAGAACGTTTAGTTAACAAAAATATAACCTCAATTTTTAATGAAAATTGTTAACAACGTGGATATTTCTGACTAATTGTATGTTAAAGTTTTTTGCGATTTTTCTGCGAGTGTGTTGTAACAAACGCGTGTCTCGTGTAACTGAATTGAAATCTAATCTATATTCAAAAATATTTGTTTACTACTTCTCCTGTCTTTTCGTGTAATAGATTTTACTTCGTCTTATTCTCTGGCGGCTGGCGTGTAGCCTCAATAGTCACATCAAAATCAATTAATGTTACATCGCTTTATCCTATGGCAAGAACGGTAATACATTCAAGGGTTGACAATATGCCCGCTGTTAGGCTTCCAGCTGATATTCGATTTGATGACGTCACTTGCTGAATGTGTGGTTGTGACATAAAAATAAAAACTCTCCTTTAATCTACTTTAAATTAATAATTGCTTTACCGCTTCCTCCTATGTCATGGACGGTAATACGTTCAAGGGTTGACAAAGTGCCTACTGTGAGGCTTCCAGCTGATATTCGATTTGATGACGTCAATTGCTGAATGTGTGGGTTGTATGACACACGAGAACTGCCTAGCTTCTAGCTAGTCCTATAAATATTCAGATTACATACAAATTCATGATTTTTTTTGTGTTTGTAAGGATGTTTGTAATCACCCCTGTTTACATTCACGGCATTCACCATTTTCGCAGATTGGGCAGTAAATATTTTTATTACCACCCCTAACTTAATCAAGTTGTTTTATTACTCTGTTTTGACGCTAGGTAAAATAATGAGAAACAAACACAATTGGTTTTTTTGGGGACATTTCACACAAGGTCATCTGATCCCAAACAAGGCAAAGCCTGTACTTTGGGTGTCAGAGACTGGACTGATATGCGTACATCCTACTAATATTATAAACGCGAAAGTTTGTAGTTATGGATTGATGGATAGATGGATGTTTGTTACGTAAGAACTACTGAATGGATTTTAATGAAACTTTACAACAATATAGCTAATACATCAGAATAACACTGGCTACAATTTATAAACCTGCGCAGACGAAGTCGCGGGCACCAGCGAGTAAATAGATAAATAATACCCACACACAGAACAAACACTTGTGTTCATCACACAAATGTTTGTCCTGCATGGGCCGTGGCCCACGGCGTGAAAGGCAGGCTCACCTCCAACCACACCAAAGGGTTTCGTCTAGGCACATGTCTAGTTCTTAAGGGTTTGTTTTGTCACTATTGTTTCATTTTCATAGATCGAATTCAAGGCTTTTTTTTAGTTAGGGAGATTTTTACACCTTCTATCTTTCCTTTATCAGAGAATATACAAGGGTGTAAGGAAGGTGTGCATTGAAAGACCATGCTCAGTAGACTAAACTGAACAACTTCGACTAAAAAACATTTCACTTCTACACACAACGAGCGCGAACTTGAAATTGGAAGGTCGCGTAGGCCCGCATACTCGTATTCAGTACGAAAGACCTCAGCAGCACCACAAGAGTCGCATGGGCGGGTGCGCGCGGGGTTGCGGGGTAGATTGCAAGGGGGCGGAGAGTGTCTGTTTTGTAGGATAGTACTATTATTTTATTCTGTGACTTGGTAGCGGAACCAGTAAGTTTAAAGGGACTGCCGTGGGAGTGACTTTAGCAGCTACTACGTTGAAAACACATTGACGTCACAAGTCTGCAATACGTGAACTTTCCCTTCGTAGTAACAATCTTCACCTTGAAGGGCACTCTTATTATAGTGAGAAGTGGACGAAGGCGTTTTATTTTAGTAAAGGGACTCTATCTTAATAGACACTGTCCATTAGACAGGTTATGGAATCATCCTATACTATTAAACAAGAAATATTTTTATATATGTATATATAAATTTGTAATCGGTTTTTCGAAAACGTCTCTAACGATTTCAATGAAATTTACCATGAAGGGGTTTTTAAGCATTTTTTAAAAATACCGCGTTTTAGACAGAAACTTATAGCGCCATCTGTTGGCGGGTAGCAAAGCTTGCTCACCTGATGATATTTACAGTTTAAGGCGACTATTATAGAGCGAAGCTTGGTGGCCCAGGTACTGTATTATTAAACGTGCAACATTTTTACGCATTTATATTTGTAGTCGTGTCCCTGAAACGGCTCTAACGATTTCGATATAATATACAAAGGGGCCGAAAAATCGATTCAGTACTAGGTCTCATGTTTGGAAAAAATGGTTTCCTCCGTGTTTTATAAAAAAAACTATAGCGCGATTCAGGAAACCCAAAGCGCCATCTGTTAATAGGTTGTTTCACTGTAGTTTTTCTAATCCATACTAGATGGTGCTGTTTTTAATGTTAGAAGAGCACAGCTCGATCGACCAGGCAAAGAATTTTACGGTAATGCGACCCAGGCACCGAAGTATTAACTTTCTGGGAGCTTTTCTTTAAAGATAATATTTTTACTACTTGGGCGTCAATATGTCTAGACTGCGGAGACATCAAAGATTTTGCTTTCGTATCTTTTTAAGATTTTTTCTTTTGAAAGTAATTAAAGTTTTGCTTCATAAATATCCGTCGAATATTCTAGCGTTAGGAGCTCTGAAATCTCTCTACATTGTTTTATTTATTTTTCTCTTTTACTTATACTTTTTATCTTAAGTTTTTTTATACAGGGTGAAAAAAAGTACGATATGATCCTTCAAAGGGGTCATCATCATCATATCGTATGGGTTGCAGGGTCGATGACCGACCTCACAAACCCTGGTGTCAGAGTTGTTGAGCCGCCAAAGGCCTCTAACATGGCTCATTAACGACTACATCCGTAGATGCTACATCACAAATAGATTGTAAAAAGAAAAAAAAAAGTTCTTATCTAAAGATCTTACTAATCAAATCACTACAGATCTCAGTTTAATGCTGATTTGATCAAAAGGTTGTCTGGAAGAGATCACTTTTAGTGATAAAGCCGCCTTTTGCACACTTTTTATAAGCTTTTCTATTGTTTATAGTTTTAATTTGTGTGCAATAAAGTGTTATTCATTCATTCAGATTCGTATTTTTATTCGATGCGGATAAGATATTTACGAATTCTTTAAGCCCATCATTGTATGAAAATGTATGGCGGAAAAGCTTTATTTATTGACTAATGTTGTTACAATTGTACAGTTGTATGAAGGTAATCGGAAAGAAAGAGCAAACTACCAGTCAGCAACTAGCGCTTCAAACAGTCAAATAAAATTTCTGCTTTTCTACAGTATTACTGAATTTCCTCCAATAGTTCTGTTGTGCAAGCAGCCTTGGAAAGTGCGGACGAGGAAGCCTTATGACGTACGGTCAACCGCTTGTCGGTAGAAACTTTTTCTACTCTATTACCACGCCATAAGGTCCAAAAGTGTTTCTACTGATGTGCGGCCGTGTGTACGACTGTTCAATTTGTACCTTTTTGTACACTCAAAGCTTTTTTTTTCTTTTATAGTCTTTCCAATTTCCTGTACAATGTAATTTACAAATTAAGCGACGTATTACAAAAAGGGTTCAGTAAACCTAAAAGAAATGAATCTCGCCATGACACTGAACAACTTAAAATAAAAATTTATCTTTTAAAAAAAATTATTCATCAGCAGCTCATTGAATTTTTTACTGGAAAGAGGCATTTTTAGGGCTACGTACCCGAAGGGTCCAAATGGCTTATCGTTAAAACGACAACACTTGCAAGCGTAAAAATTGGTATGTTGTTATTTAGTGCATAAGGTATAGAATAACAACGAATAATAAAAACTGGTCAAGTTCTTCTGCGCGAATGTGCGGCCCTGACTAAGACAGTATTTTTACTTTAGTGGTACGGAACCCTCGGTGCGCGAGTCCGACTTGCACTTGGCCTGTTTGCTTGAGCGAGGAAGAAAAAAAAGCTCGTGAATAAGAAAGTTTTTGATTTTCTCAAAAATGTGCGTCTGTCGGTCGGTAGGACGGTCTTTTAAAATTTGCTCAAAGAATCTCCATCCATGGTTACCTATCTTGTGGCAGTATCTATTGGTAATGAAATTAATATAAGGGGTGTTCCAGTACCAAACTTATTTATTTATAATAAAATTGGTTGTAACGCTTGCCTGTCGTGTGAAAGTAAATACAGTGCTGCTGTACAATTTATTTTTATATAGGGTGTTAATTTAATTGCGTGCCATAGCTTAAGGGGTGTTTCAGTTACGATAAAGGAACACAAAAAAAATATAAAAAAAATCCTACTGAAAAAAAAAAGAAACTCCATTGAAACTTAACTAACACGGAGCACCGCGCTATCACCGAGCCAACGCGCGAGTATCAGTGGATAAGGTAGGCACATACATAACTGAAACTCTTTCGCGCGCTTTTGATGGCGCGGTGCCCCGGGTCATTGCCCTCCGCGTTAGTTTAGTTTCAATAGAGTTAAAAAAAAATTAAGTAGGATTTTTTTACCCCCACCCCTTTAGCTATGGCACGAAATCAAACTAACACCCTGTATACGCAGAATAACACGCCTACCCACTCTCCGATACATGACCCTTTCATCATAACATCCCATAAAACGTCCACTGCAGGACAGGGAGCTCTCTCCAGAACTCTAGCAAAAACGCGTGGTACATTGGGATTTAGTGATCACTGTTGTTGGTGACCGCAGTTTGTAAGATGGCACGATACACAGAAAGATGCTGTTGCCCATTTTCCGTTCATAAACCCTTAGTCGCCTCTTACCACACCCACGGGTAGAGATGGATTGGTACTATTATTTGCCGGCACCACACGGGGCATGACCCTTTAGTCGCCTTTACTGACACCCACAGCAAGAAAGAGGGTAATACTATTCGGCAACACAAAGGCTAGATTGTATAGCTAGCTAATTGTATCATCATAATCATCATAACATCCCATGAAAAGTCCACTACAGGACAGGGAGCTCCCTCTAGAATTCTAGCTTTTGCTGGAAAAATGAAGAGGGGAAGTACCATAGTCACCTCGCTTGTTAGCGTTACGGCTGGCACCATGGACCGCAGTTGTAGGTGACCGCAGTAAGTAAGATGTGAGATACAAAGGAGGATGCTGCTGCCCATCCTCCAGTTTCTAACCCTTAGTTGCCTCTTACGACACCCACAGGTATGTAAGAGTTGGTACTATTCTTTGCCGGCACCACACGGGACAAGCTAATTGTATACGCAGCTAATATTATTCAAATTAAAACACGTCTAGCTAATTTACCGATACCGTAGCACATAAAACAGACTTTAATCATAAAACACATCTGAGGGCCGCACTAAAAGCATACTTAATGTAAGAGGTTCTTTATTAGGTACCCTTGGGGATTGGAGAGATCGATACCTCAAGTCTGGACGTAGGAGTTAGTTGCCTTTTAAGTAATTGATGTTACTTGACTCCTGTCGATGTGACATTATATTTCTAAAGGGTGTAAAAAAGTACGCCTACTCATTTGGAATACTATTTACCAACAGCTTGCTAATATATCAGACTAGCTTTCCGCCTGCGGTTTCACCCGTAGCCTATGTGCTATTCCAGGACCTAAACTATATGTGTGCCAAGTTTCATTAAAATCCATTCAGTAGTTTTTGCTTGAAAGAGTAACAAACATCCATCCATCCATCTATCCATCCTTCTATCCATCCATCTATCCATCCATCTATCCATCCATCTATCCATCCATCCATCTATCCATCCATCCATCCATCCATCCATCCATCCATCCATCCATCCATCCATCCATCCATCCATCTATCCATCCATCCATTCATACTTACAAACTTTCGCGTTTATAATATTAGTAGGATAGTAGGATATTCGTAGGAAGTAAGTGCAAACTTAACTCTATATTTCAGATACGAGTACTATAGGTCACATTGAAATAAAACAGGTGTCAACGGGTTGGTAATTTTATAACGATTAAAGTTACGTTAACGATTTTCATCTGTCTAAAATCAGTGACCCGTTTGAGGGAGGGGAGGGGGGAGCGTACATGGGATCAACGGAGAATTTTCTAGATATGTTCAGGAGGACCTAAGGAACAATTTTAAAACAAGAAACCTTCCGCTATAATTTAGCCTAAGAAGTTATTTTTGTCTTTTTTGTACTAGTAGGATTTCGGCTTGTCAACATTAATTTTTGACTTCTGCTGTGTTCAAAACCCCAGAAAAACTATGTTGACAAATCTGGTCCAATTTTTAGTTCTGACCCTAAGAAGGAGAGCCTTCATCCTAGTCTAGTAGGATGATTGATCATTCCATTTTGGTAAAATTATATTGTCTTTGATAGAGCGAAGCTCGGTCGTCCAGGTACTGTATGAATTTAAAAGACGATGAGAGTTGCCATTCGTAAAAGGTAACCATCAAATCGATAAAATGTATCTATCATTAATCCCTAGCTCGATCGTTGGCAGCGGTCGAGTCGGCCTTGCCTCCGGCGGATATGAAACCTGAATTACGCCATCCGACCCTACTTGCAATTTCTACGTTTATGTAAGCATTAGCTGTTTCTTTTGCTAGATTTTTCGCGATGTTTGATTAGGGATGTTCAAATGTATAGGTATTATACTTATTTATCACCCTGGATATTTTAAAAGGACGGAAATTCAGGACGTTCTGAATAAAGGCCAGGTTAGAAGTACCCTAAACCGACGAGCATGTATGAAAGGATTGATGAAAGTACAGGAAGCAAGGGAAGTATGTCAAGATCGTAGCAGGTGGAGGACTGTGGTCTCTGCTTACCCCGACGGGAAAGAGGCGTGATGTTATGTATGTATGTATATATATTTTAAAAGGAGGTCCTGCCCATGAAACTACACCGTATTCCTATGTATGATAGGATATTATGTATGCATTAACTTTAAGACCACGTTCAATTAACGAAAGTGTACAACTTTCCCTAAGAAACATATGTTTAAATACGAAAAAAAGATTTGCTCTCTAAAACATTTTTTTTTCTTATTATGCATAAACTTTAGGAGCACGTTCAGTAAACGAAACTGAACAAGTGTCCCTAAGAAACAGGTTTAAATACAAAAAAAAATTGCAAAGGGCAACTTTCTTTTCTTCAACCAATGTTTCTCAGGGAAAGTTGTACAGTTTCGTTAACTGAACTTGCTCGAAAAATAATTGTTTTAGAGAGCAAATCTTTTTTTCGTATTTAAACATATGTTTCTTAAGGAAAGTTGTACAGTTTCATTAACTGAACGTGCTCTTAATCTCACCTGCTGCCAGTCTTACATGACTTCCTATTGACATATCTGTTTTTCAGTTCTTTGTCTTCTCGCATTTGCGTCTTTCTAGTTACACTTGGGAAGTACGGTCAACCGCTTGTCGGTAGAAACTTTTTCAACTCTATTACCACGCCATAAGGTCCAAAAGTGTTTCTACTGATGTGCGGCCGTGTGTACCAGCCCCTTGACTATTT
The DNA here is from genome assembly GCA_947532105.1 of Athrips mouffetella. NCBI lineage: Eukaryota > Metazoa > Arthropoda > Insecta > Lepidoptera > Gelechiidae > Athrips > Athrips mouffetella. Next base: position 1,757,478 of record OX383972.1, read on the forward strand.
CTGTGTCTTTAGTTCTCACAGCGCGCAACTCGTTTTTGGTTTGTTTTTTTGGTACTCAGGGTAGATACGTCGTTGTGGTTTAGGTTGATGTTTAAAACTAAGCATAATCTTTTACTTATTATGAAAGCAATAATAAAAACCTCTATTGAAATTCGGATCACTTACGTTGCTTTACATATAAAGTGGAAGTGACAAAACGCCAGATTGAAATAAAAAACAAGAAAACTCTAGTATTACGGGACCGCGCGAGTACCCTCGCGGCTATCATAGCCAAGCTCTTAGGCTATCATAAATCAAATCTATTTTTATCACTTTATTATGTCAGTTCTTCAAATACAAAGTTGCGCCATTTTGGAAAGAAAGAAGCGAGAAAGAATTATATCGGAGCGGGATTTACGACACGATGAGACATGTGAGCAAATAGCGCCTTCTCGTTTATGGGTCGTAAACTCGTGTTGTAAATGCGCTACGGGGGTTGGAAAGTGTTACAATCATACTTTACACCTTTTATTTATTTTATAGATTGTGCACAACTATTTAATTTTATTTTTAAGTGATGGAATACCTAATGGAATACCAGCAAGAGTCTTGAGGAACTGTGCGCCTGAGTTGTCTCCTGTGCTGACGCGTTTGTACCGCCTCTCTCTTAAAACAAGAACGGTGCCTAAACCTTGGAAGGTTGCCAATGTACAGCCGGTACCCAAGAAGGGTAGTCGTGCCGACCCCACCAACTATCGTCCGATCGCCATCACCTCCATACTCTGCAAAGTTATGGAAAGGGTACTAAATGGAAAATTGCTGACTTACCTAGAAACTAACGACCTACTCAGTGATCGTCAGTATGGCTTCCGCCCGGGACGATCAACTGGGGATCTTCTAGTGTATGTTACGCATTTCTGGGGCGAGGCCATCGAGAAACACGGCGAAGCCCTTGCCGTATCACTGGACATCTCGAAGGCCTTTGACAGGGTATGGCACGCAAGTCTGCTGAGCAAACTTCCTGCATACGGCATTCCCCTTGACTTTTGCTCTTGGATTTCTGACTTCCTGAGTGAACGGTCGATCCGAGTAGTCCTTGATGGCTGCTCCTCTGACCTCATGGCTATTGACGCCGGGGTTCCTCAGGGGTCTGTTCTCTCTGCGACTCTTTTCCTGCTGCACATCAACGACCTACTTGGTCCTAATATTGTTGGGTACGCAGATGACAGTACTGTCGTCGAGAGATATATGTCAAGCGCGAAAGCCAGCAGTGACGAAATACGTTCTTTGAGAGAGGCCACGGTAGAGCGTATAAACTCAACCTTAAGTCTTGTCTCCGACTGGGGTGACAAAAATCTGGTGAGTTTCAACGCCACCAAAACACAAGCGTGTCTATTCACTGCCAAAAGGAGTCCATTCAATCTGGCTCCTACTTTTCGGGGTACATCTGTACCGGTCACCGACAGCCTCGAGCTTCTTGGCATGAAGTTGTGTGCAAACCTGAACTTCGGCGCCAACATTGAGTCAAAAGCTCAAACTGCGGCCAAAAAGTTGGGTATCCTCAATAAGGTTAAGCGGTATTTCTCTCCTGGACAGTTGCTAGTTTTATACAAAGCACAAGTCCTTGCTGATTGCTGCCACCTTTGGGATGGCTCAGCCAAATACCAACTAGCCGCTCTAGACTTGATCGATCGCAGAGCCAAGAAGCTCGTTGGTGATGAGATGCTAGTGAAAACCAAGTTTCACAGCCTAGCCCACCGGCGCAAAATTGCATGTCTGTCGGTCTTTTACAGATTGTACTTTGGAGAGTGTGCCCAAGAGCTCCATGAGCTTATTCCGCCATCCCCCTTCTACCATCGGGAATCCAGACGCACCGCAGGATATCACCCATATCTGGTTGATATTCCACACATTCGCACAAAGCGCTTTGAAACATCCTTTATAATGCGCACAGCTAAGGAGTGGAATTCTCTGCCTGCGTCTGTGTTCCCGAGCTCTTATAACCCGAATCTATTTAAGTCGCGAGTGAATAGGCTTCTTCTGGGCAAGCTCGTTCCATCGTCGACCTCATCTCTGTCCTCAAGGCTAGATCGAGGTCAAGAGTAAGCCCATACATAGTAAAAAAAAAAAAAAAAAGTTTACTTTGTGGTGAAAATAAAGATTTTTTTTTTTTTTTTTATTTGGTTGCTCATCAGCTTACATGTCAGAAGAGTAGGTAATTTCTAATAGAACTAGGCAGCTAATAACAGATCTACACTCATAAAAACTTAATAGGTAGTTGAAAAATTGAGCATTTTAGAAACATAACAAGATAAGTAAAGACAGGCACAACTACTTTTTTTTTTCTCTTAACCTACGGTCAATCCAGTCAGTAGGCAAAAATAAACAATTATGATGATAATTAATAACAGAACAATATGCATACCGCTTATCACTCAATAGCATTAATGAAAAAGTTTTTACTAAGTAGCCTTCTCGCCGATGGAACACTGGTGTTGAAAATATCTAGGTCGAAATTTTGGGAAATAATTATATTAAACTGTTTGCTTGTCCGATAGACAAAACTATTTTGTCTGTAATTGGTACGCGCGGGTGGCAAAGATAGTGGGACCTTGATGTCCCTCAACACAGAATCCTCAGAGAAAAAAACTGCATAAAAACTTATTTTGACGATGCCAAAAAATAGTCATGAAATAGTCATAAATAGTCACCATAAGGAAAAAAATAGTCGCGTTACAATTCTAGAGTTATAGCTATGGTTTGCTGAGGATTATGGGCATAGGCTATAGACAGAATCCTCAGTTCTGATGCAAGCAAACCGTGGGGACTATCGACTTGGTTTTTATTTTAAAAAATAGTCATGAAATAGTCGTCTTGACTTCCAAATTCTCAAAAATAGTCGTTCAAGGATTTCAGAGTTACAGGGGTAGCTTACTGAGGATTCTGTGCATAGCATTTCACGGACGCTACTATTTATGACTATTTCATGACTATTTTTTGGCATCGTCAAAATAAGTTTTTATGCAGTTTTTTTCTCTGAGGATTCTGTGTTGAGGGACATGGACCTTGCGGCGATAGCTGCGAGGCACATTAAAACTGATTTTAGAGAGTAAATCGGGACAATCAATAGAACTAGAAGTTATTTTAAGTAAAAACAGAATGTCGGCTATGTTGCGACGCAACTCAAGTGGGAGCATATGCAAGCTTCTACAACGCTGTTCATACAAATCCGAGCTATAGGGGCAATACGTGCGATAGCACACGAATTTAATAAAATTCATTTGTATGCGTTCAATTCGCGTTTTGTAAATGTTATAGCGAGGATTCCAGATCTGTGATGCGTACTCCAAGGTACTTCTAACATATGTACAGTATAGAATTTTTAATGTCTTAATCCGTTTAAAGTCCTTGGAACTACGCATTACAAAGCCTAAGGCTCTAGAGGCTCGGGCTATAATGCCCTCAATGTGTTGGTCGAACAATAGTTTTGAGTCATGCTGAACACCCAAATCACGAATTGCGACATCCCTGGGAAGAACACTACCTCCTATTTTGTACTTAAACATTAAGTTGTTTGTCTTTCTACTGAAAGTTACAACGGAGCACTTACCAGGATTTAGATCGAGGTAGTTGAGTGTACAGTAGGACTCTAATCTATTCAAGTCATCTTGCAACGACTGGGCATCCTGCTGCGACTTGATTTTAGCAAACACTTTCATATCGTCTGCAAAGCATAACAGATTGGAAGAACACAAGCAGCTGCTAATATCATTAATAAAGATGACAAACATAACTGGTTTTTGCTACCATTTGTTCAGTTTTTAGATATGGCAAAAAAACAGAAATGAAAAGACTTTAGCTGTAAAAGAAACAGAACAGACTAACTTATAGCAGGCCTCTATCTTTTCGCAATAACCTCATAAATCCTTTTTCTCAAACATGCTTGGAAATCCGATCATTATTTTAACAACCTACTTCGAGATAAATCAAAATAGCTATACTGGTTAAATACTCGCGAGCAGCTGCCGGCAATGTTAGTATGAAAATCCATTTTCCATCGAATATTGCGACCAAGTAAATTATTATGAAAACTCATGTATGTCTAGTTATTTAAAAGTGGAATGTACCAACAACCATAACTACCAATAAGTAACTTATCAAAGATTTTGTTTAAATTCAAATAAAGTATTAAAAAATAAATAAAAAAACAGGTTAAGTAGGAGATGAAAATGAAAAACTGCGATGTAAACAAAATTTGTAAGTAGAAAGTTTTTAATGTTTGTTTAGATTAAATTTAGTTTGAATTTCCGCGCATTTATTGAGAAAAGTACTATACAAGCCTTGGCCGCAACCAGGAATTGAAGATCTTACGCATGTGGGCCTCGGCTTCGCCTCTGCCCACATTATCACGTTCATCCTTCAATACCTTTTTTGTCGGTCATAGCAGTAATGTACTATAATAGGTTTTTGTTATATAATCTTTAGTGCACGAAAATTACAAAAATATAATTTTCGTAAAGATTACATACAAAAGCCGGAATTATTCCTTAGTGGTAATCTCTCAGTCAACCTTAGAGTGACTAAAGCTAAAACTTAGGTAATTATTGTTTTATTGCTAATACACTGAACATCAAAGAAAACGGTTCGGTAGCTTTTCCGCCATACATTTTCATACAATGATGGACTCTTAAGTATTCGTCAATATCTTATCCAAATCGAATAAACATAAGAATCTGGAAAAGCTACCGACCCGATTTCTTTGCTATTTAGTGAATTAGCTCGTTGTTGTCGAGGTTGTTAGTGATTTATTTCGCATTTTCTAAGATAAGACAGGACGGGACGGAATAAAACATCAGAATAAAAATAAATCCTTATTGGAGTAAGATATCGAAGTAAAATTCAGATAATTATGTTCTCGGGAAGTCGGTAATAAACGATGATGATGTACGATTTCAACACTGAAAATCGATTGGTATCAAGCCGACGGACCGTAAAATAAAAGATAATTATACCACTCTTATGGTATTTAGGTATGTTTTATACAGTCTATACATACAAAAAATAAAATAAAAAATATAATGAATTTTTTTTTGAAAATTGATTTTATTATTTGTTCAGATAGATACATAATGTAGTAAATCGCAACGTTGAAATGCGTATAGAGGTCGCAAACACAACATCAGGCAGGACCACGATAGCCTGGTTGGTAAAGCGTCTCCGGTACTGACGGAGAAGACGCAGGTTCGAGTCCTGCCTGTGGTTGCGAATTTTTTCTATTTTCTACTTTCTAGGTTGAATTTCTCTCATACATACTTTGAGAGAAATTCTCAAAAATGACAAAGAAGAAAGCCTTATTTATTTGACATTTTCAAACGAGTTCTTGTCAAAATGGATCACGAATCTGTTGGTTCGACTGTACATATGAACAAAAGACCATAAAAGTTATAGCATTAATAACATAGCAAGGACTGGGTCTTTAAAACTAACAGGGCTATTCGGGCTGCCCACTACTATAATAATGGATACTTGCTACACGCTAACTAATTCAGTAATTAAAGTCAACTCGCACACGAGTTCTAGGTTTTGTACAGTCAGTTACACATAAATTAAGGCCATCGTAATAGGTCCGTTGTGACAGCTGTCAAACCTCAATGTATACCGAATAAATTTCTGAATAAGGGCTCATTTACACATGATCCGTCATTGTCGATTGGTCAAAAAACACTCAATACGTCATGACGGAAGGATGTTCACACTGCCATGGACGAACAATAAGAAGGACTGACCATCCCCTTTTAGAAATCGTAACCTGGAAAAGTATAAAACTAGATGGCGCTAATAAATAGTCCGGGAAGTTATTATGATTTATCGATTATTCTACTAAAAAAATAAACCGAATTTCCATTGAATTTACATTGAATCTATGTTGAAATTTTGAATGTTTTTTTGGCAGAATACTCGGAAGACCATTATTAATTTCCAGATTATTTAAAAGCGCCATCTAGTTTCCATGAGTTTTATGCCTTTCTGGGTTACGTTTTCTAATATGGGGATTGTCAGTCATATTAATGGAATTAATGGAATCGTGTTTTTCGTATGCATTTTTTGCGATTCTTGTTTTATGACGTATTCGTCATTTTTCACGATTCGTGATACGTGTGACCACGGGTATTTAAAAAGCATTGCTTCCGTCCAAAAAAATTACGAATCGTGAAAAAAATAGATTCGTGAAAAATCACGATTCGTCTCTAAGTGTGAACAAGTTCTTATGGAAGGTGTGATAGCGGCTTTAGTCTTCTGATGCTCTGATATTCCAGAAAAACACAAGAAATACATTGTACAAAACCGATTCTTAAAGTAGGCCGTGCTGCAGTCTTTCTTGCTGTTTCTTTTACGGTGCCATAGCACGATCCGAAACAGTAGTAGACTTGCTCTATTTGCATTGTATTTTGCATATCATTCAATAAGTGTTCTGTAAAGAATCATTGAATAAATGAATCTGAAATCAGGAAGGTATGATAGCTTTATTGTGCTGCGGACTGTAAGTTGAATACCTCACAGATTCAATTGTAACATACAGACACAAACCTTTCCCTCTACGCTTTAGAAATGCAGTCTATTGTGTAGAAACTTATTGTGTACTGAATCCTGAAGGTTGTTCCCTGTTTATTGTTCTTCAGGAGGAAACAGCTGACACACTCACTTCGCTCTTATTTCCTTACTGATGAGGATCGCCATCACATGTTATAAAATACACAATCACTTACGCACACACACTAGGCAGAAAACTAACTGCTTAGAAATACTTCGAATACTGACGAGCCGACCTAAGGTGAACCGAAGATCTAGTTATATATTTCGGCTGACATTCAGAAAAGTAATGAAAACCCGACCGAATGCGAGTCAGACTTGCGCACTAAGGGTTCTGTTACGAAATTTACCGTACCTGTCCACTAAAAGCTTAAAGCAAACTCCGCGTCCACTCAAATCTGACCCCTCTATAATATGAATAACCATGAAACGGAAGCTCACCTTAATTGTTAGTTGTGAGAAAGGTTGTAATATTTAATTATTTTAGACTTTCTCCTGTGTTTGTGCTATGAGGCCTTCTTGGTTTTGGTTTGGTTCATATTTGTATGGAGAAGGAATGTGTCTTTCAACCTGATACCTTTATCCGTTCGTGAGAAAAAGGGCAGACAGACGGACAACAAAGTGATCCTATGGGTGTTCCGTATTTTTTCTTTTAGAGGTACCCTAAAAACGACAATTTAACCACGATTTATTTAAAAAACTCGCTTTTCCTTTATTGAATATCGAAGTTTTCAAATACGTGCGGTCCGATCTTAATTAAAAGTTGAGAGCAATCCAAGTTTCTCGTACGGCGGCAGCGCGAGTTGCTTAAACGATTTAAATGCGGGGCCTAGGTACGTATGTGAAATTTAACTTAAAATTAGTTTAATGAAATTTATATTTATTGTTTAAGGGGCTGATAAGAGCGAAATTACCTCCCTTTCTAACAAAGGACAGAATGCGCGTGTTAGAACAGAGCGGATTCGCGCTGTTTTACGTTTTTTGGATCAAATGTCCCGAGCCTGTAAGGAAAATAAGTTTCAAGAGTTTTGGAAATGTTCCTCTTAGGTCTTAAATACCGAAAAGAAAGTAACTGATAAAATTGAAGGCATAAATGATCATGTAGGTATAGCGAATTTGTTCAAAAACAAGTTCTTAGTAGACTCAGGGCCGAACTCAGGAGGGACGGGTGAGTCGGTGCCTGACGATGGGGTGTGTTGGCATGTTTCGGAACAGACAGTGGCTGACGCTATAAGGAAAATGAACACACGGAAGGCAGTAGGACATGACTTTATTAGCGTTGAACACTTACAGTATGGAGGACCGTGGGTGACCGTATTCTTGTCTGTCTTTTTCAACATGTGCATAAAACATTCATATCTCCCAAAAAATATGCTCAAGAAAATTATCACACCCATTTTTAAATACAAGTCTAGCAACCTAGCTGATAGCTCTAATTACAGGCCCATCTCCCTCGCTACAACTTGCGCAAAACTGTATGACTCAATTACAAATTTTTTTTTGTCTTAACACATTAAGATCGATGATTCTCAGTTTGGATTTCAAAAAGGACTTTCTACTGACTTTGCAATATTTACATTAAAACAGACAATTAAATACTACGTGGACAGACAGCCGGACATCTACGCCTTAGACCTCAGCCGCGCCTTTGATCGCGTGGTTTACCATCTGCTCTGGAACAAGCTGCTTAATGCGGGGGTTCCGGCCGCTTGCATCAACCTATTGAGGGCATGGTACCAAAGGCAACCTAATGTGGTACGATGGAGGGACGCCTATTCGGATGAATTTAGCCTACAGTGCGGGGTGAGACAAGGTGGGTTGACATCTCCTGTCTTGTTCAATCTCTACATCAACGCCTTGATCGAGGAGCTCTTTTTTTTTTTTTTATTATTTTAAACATCTCCTCGGACATAATCTGAGACCTTATTTACATAACATATTTTATCATTAGTCATTTTACATTGTGGTCGGGTCACTTGCCCTTCCATGTCGATCGAGGAGCTCAGCGGCACCCGACTTGGGTGTCATTTAGGACCGCAATGCGCAAATAACCTCAGCTACGCCGACGATATGGTGCTGCTGAGCCCCTCGATCCCGGCTTTAAGGCAGCTTTTGTCCCTCTGTGAAGTTTATGCCAAAAATCACAACTTGATCTATAACGCAAAAAAATCCGTTTGTATGGTTTTTCGAAAGGGTAAGGTAGGTACAACCCTCCTTCCAGTACTCCTTGATGGTAAAAAGCTAGAGTGGGTACAATCGTTTCGCTAAAGTTTAATTTTTAATTCAATGCAGTAAACTGACGTTTGGTGGGTTGCCGCTTTTTTGGGAAAAATAAATAGTGATGTGCTAAAAAGATATAACTCAATCACTCATCTAGTGATATGTTCATATAATATCAAAGTGATTATTTTAAGCTTATTAAATTACGTAAATACCTACTCGAACAATAACATGGCTCAATCTGAGCAAGTCGAGCGCGAACTGATCATCAATAAGAAAATAGTGCTTCCCTTAAACCTAGAGAGATGAAATTTGGCACAGAGGTAGGGTTTAGTGCCCATACATAGGGAAAAGTATCAAAACTAGGATCATCGAAGATCTGGTGTACCTGATGACCCTGAGAAGAAACCTTAACAGACCAGCCAAACTATTAAAATTTTCGGCATGCTGTGTTCACAACATTTATTAAACGTGGTGAGACTTTTCTATTGAAATTTTAAAAATGAAGATCTGGAGTATCCGATGAAGAACTCTGAGAGCTCAGCTGAACTATGGGAGCCCATTTTGTTTGCATTACAAAGACTATTTAAATCAAGAAATTAAGAAGTTAAGTGGCTCAAGAATATAGGCAGTTATATTTTCTACTTAAGGCGGTGCATTGTTTTAGGGAAGGTGTTTAAGAAAAAACGGCTCATATAAAAATAAAATTTTATTCACTGTCATAATCATCATCACTATCGGATTCAGTAACATTAATAATCAATCTATCAACAACGCCGTCAATGCGTGGATCAAGATGGTACATATCGTCTTCTACTTTTATTACATGTGTCACACAGCTCTTCCATTTCTGCGGTGTGATGTTGGTAAGAGCCTCTTCGAACAGGGTTTTCACTTCATCCATTTTAAATGTTTTGTTGTTTCTTGCGACATGCCCCTTTGCTTGAGCCCAAACCATTTCAATGGGGTTCAACTCACAGTGATAAGGAGGCAGTCGCAAGATTGTGATTCCCTGCTCTTTTGCCATCTCGTCCACAGCGTACTTAACGGGGAACTGGTCTTTATGCTGCCGTACAATGTCAATGAGAGTAGCTTTAATCATTTTTTCTTCATATTGTATCTCTTTACTTGTGAGCCACTCTTGTATTCTTGACTTAGTCCATGACATTGTTGGCAGAGTTTCGATCTTCCGGGAGTGGTAGGGTGCATTATCAATCACTACCACTGAATCTTTTTTCAATTTCGGCAAAATGTCTCGGAACCAGTCCTCGAAGCACTCGGCGTTCATTTCTTGGTGATAGTCTTCACTCCCCTTCTTTGCTTCAAAAAGCATTAACCCATTCTCTACAAAACCTTCTTCTCCCCCGATGTGGCTTATAATAAGCCGTTTTCCTTTACCCGTCGGGGACTTGAGGCCCGTGGTCAAACCCTCCATAAAAGCTTGCCTCGATGAAGTGATGGTCGTATCGACCCAAGCTCGACTCGCTGTATGCCCTGAGAAAGAAGAAAAGGTTATTATTTGATTATTAAATAAATGAAAATGAACAAAGTAATAGCAGTTGAAAGTTTATTTAAAATTAAGTTTGTGAATTCCATTTGTGTAATTTTCTAATAGTAAAGGATTTAGTATTTTATAATAGTTATAGATTGCATGTTGGTATTCTTCTACTACAGGATATAAAAGATAAGACGGCATTTATGAAGGCGAGGTCTAAGAGTAGGATAAATAAGTGAATACCTTCGTTCAGCCAGGTCTCATCTTGGTAATAAATGTACTTCTTCTGCACTGCAATGCTGTTCTGTCTTCTATATTCTTTTATTTGATATATATATTTTTGGCGCCACAACACGATATCTTCTCTGTCAATGAGAGCACTTCGTCGCGATTTAGTGATAAATTTAAAATTGAGGAACAGCAGAGTTTTCCTCATTGTACTCCATGAAAAATTAGGTAAGTCCACATCATCATTGACGCTTTTCAAAACCTGAAACGGAAATAAGTGCCTTTTATAATTTAATATTGAAATCATACAAGTACCTTTATGATACCTATCTATCTTGGGATAGATATACTTGGGACCATAATGAAATTACGTATGAATAAAAAATATGTTTACCTAATTAAAATTATGATTATTTTAATAACTTACCTTTTTAATGGTAGGAGCTTCATTTTTCGCATAAAACCCGTGCACCTTTCTTCGAATCGCAGATAGCGTAAAATCGTCCAATTTGTCTTTGAAGTTGTGCTTGGGTCCGGGCTTTTCAGGTGCTTTAAAATCTTGGTTTTCTTTATGTTCTTTAAGAGTGGTAAATACTACCCTCTGAGAGATGCCCAGTATGTCAGCAGTTTTAGAAGCACATTCGCTGACTTTTGCAGATTCTATCTCAGAAGACTGTTCATTGAAAACATACTTATAAACATTTTGCACCATGATTTTTTCAGTTACACTTAGAGCACGCTTGGGTCTCTTTTTTCTAGGAGATAAAAAGCTACCGTCACTTGAGGTTCCTGGGCCAGGATCCATGACAGAAGTTTTAACAAATAACAAGGTATAACAAAAACAAAACTTCACCACCAAAAACTTAACCAAAAACTCAACGAAAATTTTTACGGTGAAACGCATAGGCAAGAGACACATTCGAACACTCAGACCGGAGGTAAGAAGCCGAATGACGGACAATGCAGAAGTTCTTATCTACTGCTCATGTCGGTCATCCAATTGTGAGTCTAGTTGTTTGGATGACTCATTCGTTTGTGTTGCAGCTGCAAACTTTTTCTAAGAAATTTTAACACCACGCTTTATTTATTACTTAAACGTTTCTTTTAGTAAAAAAGTGCACAGCTGCAGTTTTTATCAGTTGTGTTGTGGCAACTTAGAAGTGTTGTTTATTGATGTTTTGTTGATGTAATATAGATCGGTTGTGACGCTACAGAAAATGATTAATTGTATGATAAGTTAAACCTCCAAAAATTAAGCAATTTCGACGTTTTGGGGAGTGTGGAGATAATGTATTTTAATATCAGGCCAAAATAAAAACAAGTTAAAATGTGATCAGTATTATATGAATTCGTTTTTTATATATCTATCTCTCTCCTCAAGAAATAAACTTAGATAATAACTTCATACATCAAAAAATGGCGGCTCGATATCGGCGAACCAGTGTGAAGAGGCTCAATGAATCACCTCATTGAACTTAAAATTGAACGGGAGTACGTCACTTTGGTTTTCGAGTTGGCAACATTATTTACATTGCAGCTGTCAGTTTACTGCATTGAATTAAAAATTAAACTTTACTTAGGGCACGTCCTGAGTCCGGACCTGCGTGACTCACTCGACTTGGATCGCGAACGCCGCGCGCTGTCTGTTCGCGCCAATATGATAGGCCGACGGTTCTGTAAATGCTCGAGGGTGGCCAAACACACTTTATTTCGATCGTATAGCCAGGCTTTGTATACTCCACAGTTGTGGACTAGTTTCACTCGGGAGGACTATAGGAGACTAAAAGTCCAGTATAATGACGCATATAGGGTTTTGTTTTGGTTGCCTCGTTGGTGTAGTGCCTCGGAAATGTTTGCCGAAGCGGGCCTGGCTGGGCTTGACGCACTGATCCGGCACAGGGTAGCCAGGTTCAGGGACAGACTGTTTGCGTCTAGCAACCGATTAATAACAGCAATTACATCCTGCTCCACAACCTTCCCTATATTTTGGTACTGGACAGGGTTGCTAGGTGCGTTACAGTCTGCCTCTTAACCTAGCTGAACAAACAAAGACGAAGTCTTAATGATAATTTTATTTAAGTATTTATAAGACTGATTTAAATTATTTTACATTAATTAATTTGTAATTTTTTTATATGGACGCAAATTGTCTGAATTAAATGAATTTTTTATTTTTTTTTATTTATTATTTCGCTCTCTCGTAATATAAATTATAAAACAGCTATATGATAATGCATAATATATTGAATCATTTGTAAAAGTTTTAACATCATAGATTAATGGGCACTTAAGGTTTAAAAGCAAAAAGCACAGGTAACTTTGTTATTTTTTATGGTGTATAAAATATATTTAATCGTGTTTCAGAGTCAGCCATCTTCTTGGAAATATTTTTTGCACGGCCATATTTTAATCACTTTTGTTTAAAAAGCTGCTCAAGTGAAGCGTATTTAGCTCTTATCAGCCCCTTTAAGTAAAATTGTTTTCACGAATACGCATCGAGTACGCAGCAAATTAAGATGAATAAAAGACTAAAAGCGTCAAAAGAGTTTAAAATACATTGCTTGATTGTTTGGTACGGTATCTTATTGGAATGGCGCCAACGCATTTAGGCTGTTGTCTCAGGTTTCATCTGGAATGTATGGATGTATATGTATATACTATGAAATAATCACATACTTGCACACTCATGTGACCCACACAAACATACATACGCATAAACATATATACACACACTCACATACATAAACACACATACACTCTCACACACACAGACACGCACGTTTCACACAAACACACATGAATTAACATCACATTACATACATTGGTCGGCCTTACTAATTTCCTAATTTAAATTTCATTGTATTATGGCGGTTGAATCGTCCTGAAACTAAATCTCCTAGGTTTAGAAAAGCGTTGCCTCCGAACACAGGCGGCCTTTATAGGCGACACCTGCCCCTAGAATTTAAGCACTCATTGTTTACAGTGAATAAAGGATTATAGGCCGCTAATTTTAAGGCAAAATTTTGACAGGTCTAAAAGTGGTGCTGTCTTTGTTATAGAGCGTGAATTTTCATTGGTGTTACTCCCGAAGACCAGTGATTCTACTCATGAAAACAAGCAACTTTCCCGAAGAAAAAAACTTTTTACTCGAAAAAACTTTTTTCCCTTATTACCATACAAAATGAGTCGATCTCCACTTTACTATGGGGAGACGCAAAAATTTTTTCAAGTAAAATTTTTTTTCGAGAAAGTTGTTTGCTATCATGCTAGAATCAATGAGCTTCAGGAGCAAAACTGATGCAAATTCACGCTGTATACATGCTATTAAATTAAATAACTACATCATTTTTAGATCTGTCAAATTTTAGAATTATAGATTAAATTTAGCAGTCGCGTTAGAAAGGACCATAAAATATCTAACGGCTGATTTTAAAGTAAAATATTCGATATAAAGATAACCCTATTAAACTCAATATTTTCCTTGTCCCCAGGCGTACGAGTTGCGGTTCCCAAACTGTCCACAAATCCCAGTAGTCATAGACTGCGTCATCATTGAAGACAGTTGGTCGGCGGACAACTCACAGCGATTCACCACGCGCCGCTGCCAACTCACTATCGAAGCACCGTATCTCATTAAAAAGGTTAGAAATGGCCAGCCCGACTATATTTCACTATTTTTCCAGTCAAAGGACCGGCAGTATGAGCGCGAGTGACCGGCCACATACTCGCGCGATTGGCCGGCCACATACTCGCGCGATTGGCCGGCCACATACTCGCGCGATTGGCCGGCCACATACTCGCGCGATTCTCACGTGGATGTTTTATTACCAGATTTACATTCAGCCCATGCCGCTGCTCCTCGCGCTGCAGGAAAGAATTCTCTAAACACTGCCGCTGCAGGATTGAGAGAAGTGTGTATTCACATACTGCCCTAGCGCTCACTTCGCTTCTGACCACCGGCAATTGCAGACATCGAAATGATTACAGCCACCGCGCTGTGTCTTCTTGCTATTCACAGTTGCTCCGGGTGCTCGGCTGGAACTGAGCGACGAAGCAGGATGACTCTCGCGCTTCCCGTCCTTTCACTAATTAACCGGCTTTTTACTAACAAAAATTGGAAATGGCTACACCGCTACCTAACAAGCTCGGAAAATGTTCCAGAAAACTTCTATTTGATCACTACCTATCTAACTGATAAACCCACGTGTGCACAACTCATCTGTGCCCTTATCATCATCGGAAATTGTGATAGGTACTTACCTCACCTATTACAGTCACGCTGATTACCTACTTCACATCGGCGAGTTTTGCTTGAGTAGGTATATATACCTACCCATGTACAGTGTGCTTTTTCGGGCATGGATGAATAACGCGGTTATACCTTTTTCCTGATTTGTGACCCTGGACAGTTCTCTCACTGCGACGGCGTGACTTTTGTGAACAATTTTTAACCCCCGAATTGTTTGTTTACTTACGTCTTTGTTTAGATTTAGTGGTTATTAGATTTAAGTATAGGTACTGTATATTAAACTAAGTATATTATATGTAGGTATGTTAAACTAAGTATATTCCGAAACATATAACTTTTGCTTGCCCACCATAGGGACTATGCTACGGCCTCTCGCGCGGCATAAGCTAATAGCAGAATTAATAGTGTGAATTTCGTGAATTTGGGTACCTATGTATAGGTATTAATGTTTCGTTCTGCCTGATATAACTTTTACTGAGCCTACTAGTGTATGGTACCTGTATCGTCCCTGAGGTGTTTGCTTTATAATTTTTCACGTTTTTTGCACGATCTTTATAGGCATCTTCTGCGCAAATTCTCCGGACCTCATAGACTTACTTATATTCAATGTGTAAATATTTATACAGTTAGTATTTTAGGAATAGGTAACTGGTAGGTATGTAGTTAATAGGTATAAGTTCAGTTACGTAGTTGAGGTTATGCAAAACCACCATGATTCACACTCCACCTTCTAAACAGCCCCGTGAGGCTGTCCCGAGCGATGGAGCTGCCGAAGGCGCCTGTACCGCCGATGCCCCTATCCCAGGACGGCGGCGGGGATTCAGTCGGAACCGTAATGACGAAAGGGTCAATTTGATCGAAGACCTAGATAGTGTCTCGGTGGGTGCAGAATCTATTGACCCATTTACTCTTACCCAATCGATTGCCCCCGAGTTTTTGCTTTCAGCTCTCAACGATATCTTTGCAAAAGCCCAGGAAATCCAAACGACTATCTTTTCACCAGGAAAGAGCATTACCAAACAAAATAAAGAAATTATACACGGTTTAGCTACGGATATCGCAAAACTGGCTAATAAGGCTAAGACAGAAGGAGTTAATTACCTAACCTCGACCCCATCCCCAGTACTTTCCACCCCGCATTTAGATCATGCAGTCGTACTGACTATAGAGAGGACAATACAAGCAGAGATATCCAAATTGGAAAAGACGCTTGAGCAAAAAGCCACATATGCACAGGCCCTTTCCAGCCCTCCTCCTAAAGTAAAGGAAACCCCTAAGGAAACTGCAACAAGACCAGCTATAATTATTACATCGAAGCAGGAGGTATTGAGCCCGAGCGAGACATTACAAAAGTTTAAAAACAGTGTATCGTTTAGGGACACCAACTTTGCCCCTTCTTCAGTTAAATATGTATCAAATGGCAAACTCAGAGTGGAATTCGACACCATCGAACAGAGTAATGAAGCTCTAAAACGGATAAACACCGTCACTTCCGAAGTCTCTGCGGAAGCTTCAAGGAGGTTAAAGCCTATGTTTATTATCAAAGGTGTGCCGAATGATATTCTACCTGATCAACTGGCTAATATAATAATTAATCAAAACGAATGCGTCAAAAATACTATCAAAAATCAAGACGATATCGTGTTTAGATTTAAGCGCGATAACAGAAACACAAAACTCTACAATGCGATTTACATAGTAACACCCGCACTTTGGAGGGCCATAACAAAGGAGGGTCGCCTCAACGTGGACCATCAACGGGTACATGTTGAGGACTATGTACCGCTATTGCAATGTTACGTATGTATGCAATACGGGCATACAAGAAAAAGGTGTACTTACCACGGTACAGTCTGCTCTCACTGCGCATCGTTGACCCATCTCTACAAGGACTGCCCCTACAAACAACAGACGGAAAAATTATCTTGCTACAATTGCGCTACTTTTTGCAAGAACCATAACATAACCAAATATAATCCCATTCATAGCGCCACGTCCAATCTGTGTCCCAGGTATCAAAATATGCTAGAAAATATTCAACGTAGGATCGATTATGGATAACAGCAACACTTCATTGATAAACCAAAGCACACCACAACCCACCAACCCAAATGCTATGGTACGCAAAACAACCAATATTAAAATAGTGCAATGTAACCTGGGAAGAGGGTTTAGGGCGCAGCATGAACTTTGGCACTTTTTTAATAGTAGTAATTACGATGTGGCCTTTATTAATGAACCATACGTAGGAGCCGGCTTAGGTATGAGAAATCCATACAGACATAATGTCTTTCAGTTCCCTTCGAATGAACCCACCAAAGCATGCATTGTCTCGAAAACCAATCGACTTTGCCTCTTAGGCATGCCTAATTTCTCTACACCTAATCTCTGTGTGGTACAACTGGCGAATGGACACTGTAAGATATATCTAGTCTGTCTTTACTTAAAACCTAAACCGGCAACTGCTGACGAAGCGAGACTTGTTGAGGAAGAAGTTTGCTCCACATTAACTAAACTAGAGACCTTCTTACACCATACGGATGGCGCAATCCATGTCGTCTGCGGCGACCTGAACGGCTGGCACCCTATGTGGGGTTCTCCAAGTGCCAATCGCAGGGGCAATAAATTGGTCGAATTTTTCAGTGCCAACCGGCTCGCTACGTGCAATATTGGAAACACCCCAACATTTCGTACAACCACTAGTGCTGGCGTTAGAGAGTCCATCGTAGATCTGACGCTGATCAATGACGCACACATCAATGTCATCAAAACTTGGAAGGTAGCGCCGGACATTAGTCCGTCGTCTGATCACGACGCGATAACGTTTGACTTCTCTGTAGGCAAAAGTGACTTAGGTAAAAGAATGCAGACGAGTACCTTCCGTTACAACACACGTCAGGTACATTGGGATAGGCTCTATCCAACCTTCAAGGAAGAATTAGACAAAGTGATCCAAACCGATGTCGCTATAGGGGAATTGAACGAGACGGATCTGGAAGAATATATAGCCCAAACCATCGGAGCTATACAAAAGGTTAGTGATAAGCTTCTACCAAGAAAGACCGCAATGAAATACCGCTGCCCCTGGTGGAATGACTCGCTGGAGGAACTTAAAAAAAAGGTCATCAAAAATCACCATCTGATCCAAAGGCTCCACAGGACCAAACGCCCACTTGATGAAGCTCTAGCGGAAAAGGAAACTCTGAGGGAACAATACTCCACAGCATTTAATAAGGAATCGACCAACAATTTTCGCGAATTTTGCAACCGACAGGGCAAAGAGAGCGTGTGGGAGGTATCCAATAGAATAATCAGAGCGGGACCCCCAGCACAACCGCCCACCACAATGGCCAGAGATGACGGCACATTCACCACATCCTCTGCGGAAACTGCTCAAGCACTTCTAGACCGTTTCTATCCTGACGATACCCATGACGACACCGCCAGACAGACTGTGATCAGGGCGGCGATGTCTTGCATGCCGGAATCAGACCCAGAGCCTCCATTCACACCAAACGAAGTGCTCTCTTGTTCTAATAACATGAGCCCTAAAAAGGCCCCCGGTACCGATCATCTCACTTCCGATTTAGTACATTATTTCACTGTGGGCTTCCCAAATCTGGTTACCGACATCATGAACAGGTGCCTGTCGCTGGGTTATTTCCCACTCGCATGGAAGAATGCTTTCATTAAAATCTTGCCTAAACCCAATAAAGACGATTACTCGAACACCTCATCGTTCCGCCCTATCGGACTTATCAATGTATTCGGCAAGCTTCTAGAGAAATTGATCGTTAGGCGCCTAACGTACCACATGTACTGCAGCCGATCTCTACACCACAACCAGTATGGATTTAGAGAACAGGTTTCCACAGTGAACGCTCTGGATCGGGTCATTGAATTTGTGCGTAGCGCTCGTAGCAGTAGAGATCAGGTCATAGCTGTTTCTTTGGATATCAAGGCAGCGTTTGACAACGCCTGGTGGCCGGCAATCTTCGACAGACTCAGAAAAACCAATTGCCCTCGCAATATCTATAAAATTCTGCTCCATTATTTCTCGCAACGCACTGCGACCATCAATTTCTCCGATAGCACTGCCACTAAAACACTTACACGTGGTTGTGTGCAGGGCTCAGTCTGTGGTCCGTTCCTCTGGAATCTCATTATTGACGATTTACTGGAGACAGTCTTGCCTCCAGGATGCCGGATACAGGCGTTTGCGGATGATGTCCTGTTACTGGCAAGTTCAAAAACCTACCAGTCTCTCCAGTCTGATGTCAACTCGGCTCTAATTACCATTGCAGAGTGGGGACGGGAGAATAAGCTCGTATTTGGCGCTGAGAAAACGCAGGTAGTCGCTTTTACTTCCAAAGCCAAGAAATGCATTCTGACTATGGATGGACGCGCGCTGAATATTGCAAGGCACTTCAAACTGCTCGGTGTAATACTAGACGACAAACTAAATTTCATCCGACACGTCAATAACATTCTCTTAAAGACTTCTAAATTATATTTCAAACTAGCCACATTCGTCAGACCTACTTGGGGTATCCACTCTGAAAACATAAAAATTTTATACGAACATGTAATCGAACCGATCATTTGTTACGCCGCTTCCATTTGGCTCCCGGCACTGAAATATAAGTGCGTCAATGACAAGCTTTTGTCCGCACAGCGAGGGTTTGCTCTCAAAATCATTAGGGGTTTTAGGACAGTAAGCACGGTTGCTTCAATCTCGTTAGCGCAGCTGACTCCTCTGCCGGATAGGGTGATTGAACTTGGCGACAACGAAAAAACTCGCATCTGCGGAACGACAAGATATCTACCTGACGATATTAGACTAGACTCTCCAGCTGGTCCTTCTGAGCTCTTGCACCCCTCATTAAGAAAGGCGACCAAATTTATCGTGAATCTTACTGACTCCGAAGAAATAACCACAAAATTTAACGACCCAAATACTCACCTTGTCTACACCGATGGCAGTAAGCATGATGGGATGGTAGGTGCGGCCCTGGTGGCATTTTCTCCAAACCGTCGAAAAACAATTCGTAAGTATAAGCTGCATAATGCATGTTCGGTTTATCAGGCTGAGCTCCTTGCCATTTTGCACTCCTGTAGGTTCATTATTCATGAGAAAATGTCCCCAGTCTTTATTCTCTCTGACAGTAAATCTAGCCTCCAAGAGCTCAGTAATCCTAATAGTACACAATATTTAGTCGTGGAAATTCATAAAGCCTTGCATGAAACTGAGACTCTTGGACTGGATGTTACGCTGGCCTGGGTTAGGGGTCATTCAGGTCTGCAGGGCAACGAGGAGGCGGATGCGGCGGCCAAGAGCGCAGCGTGTCTGCATCGGGTCTATGATTTTGCCAGATTCCCGTTAAGCTTTGTCCGACATCTTAACAAAGAACGCAGTTTAAAAGCTATGAAGGAATTTTACTCCCAACCTGAAAAATGCCAATATACTAAGACTCTCTGCCCAACATTTGACGATCTCCAAAATTTTACCAATGTTTTAACTCCTAACTTTGCAATAACCCAAACTCTCACAAATCATGGTTTTCATAAAGAATATCTGCACCGATTCAAGATCACTAATGATGACATATGCCCATGCGATGGTCTTACATCACAGTCGCTTATTCATCTGCTAAAAGACTGTAACCGCTTTAATGCTACTAGAATAAAACATGAATACGAATGTATAATAATGAAAATAAATCCTTACAGTCTCTCAGAAATCATCAGCAAGGAAAATACAGTTAAAAGCTATATCAGGCATGTAACTAATATCATTAATAACCTGAAACAATTTAACAACACATAAGGCTGAGACTGAAAGCAATATTAATTTGCTCGGACATAGTCAAGGACAACTTAGATTGTTTATAACTTGTAAATTATATATCTAGGTACTATAAGTAGTAAATCTTGTAAATTTTGTGTGTTTAAGAATAGTAGGATAAGAGGTTGTTATTGTAAATATTGAATTTGTTAGTATTCTACAGATTAGGATACATATTTGTAAATATACCTGATCATATACTTAACTACACTGAAATATATTATACTAAGCTAAACTAAAAGCTACCGGCCGCTTCTATGCCCCTAAATCAGAGATATATTATAAGGTTATGTATGTAGTAAATTGTATTAGTGTCATGTGTGTTGCGTTGCGCATAATATTAATAAGATTGTGAACCCAAACAACTTATTCTTAGCTAGAATAAACCAGGATACATGATTGTTTTGTATGCCGATAGCAAAACATAATGTGCCTTATTGAATAAACTCCTCTAATGGGCGGAGTAACCCATTGGAGAATAATAAAAAAAAAAAAAAACTTCCACACAAAAAAACCGCTCTTTTGGGGAGCGCCGGGCAGCGCGAGTGGCAATGGCAGTGGCATGAGAAGTATCGTGTTCCCACACTCGTCCTTCCCACTTCCCTGCTCACTTCGGCTGAATGTAAATGTAAAATAGATGTCATCCATTATCTCATTTGACATTGATATAATAAGCTTTACTAAAAATGCAAAGCGCGCACCCTGCCACAGTTTCAACTTTCATTGTGTTGCAAAGGCAAGTGACCTAGTGCGGAGCGTCGCGATTAATTGCGCGAGTGGAGCAGTGTGTGGCCAGAGACGGCAACATCGCGGCAGCGCGATGAGCAGAGCGAGGAGCATAATGTGACTGGCCTATTAACCACAAACCTCTTTTTCGTGACAGATGATCGGCACAGAATACGCATACTTCATTCAGAAGAATCACCTAGACCTGAAAAACCGCGTGCTGTCCATCGAAGCCACAAACGAGACCTTCGCTTCCAAGGTCGAGGTCCTCGAGAAGTGCAGATACTTTGTAAGTTTACCTTGAAGCATAATATTAGTCCATTGGTGTGGTTGGTAGTGAGTGAGCGTGCCTTCTGCGCCATCATCAGTGAGCCTGAATTACATCCTAAGTTGTCGGCGATACTCTTAACTTGGCTCCCATTTACACATTTATTCTTTTGATGGAATTTATTATACATTATTTCGACTGTCTGTTGACGCCTCCTTATTACACCGACGTGTTCGTATGCGGCAGGCAAAAGTAAAAATCGAAATAATGTTTTGGGTAACCCAAAAAAAAAATAACCGAAATGAGACTCGAACGGAAGGTCAGACCGCAGACAAAATCGTAAAAGTAATATTTCATATGAGACATGGTAGTAGGTACCGTACATATTTAATTAAGTTCGTGGCGCATGGCGTCGAGGTTCAAATGAAATTCAAACTCCCGTTTTCCTGATGTTATACAAACCTTCATAACATCCCACCGAATTACTATGGAAAGACCTATATGCGACTGCCATCTATAGACGAATAGATAATGTAGATAATCGCTGTTATCTAATGTTACGGTATTAGTACTCCTATACTCCCCCCACTAAATTCATTATACAACGTGTTAATGAATAAGCGAAACCCTCATAAACCCCAACTGATTTTTATTAAAATAAATCCATCGCCGTAAAAAAAATCTTAAAAATATTTTCTTTTTCTTAATATTGTTATTTTAAAGTTTTATCGTTGTTCTAGTAGATTAATAAGCTATCATGGTGCAACCGCCTCGCGTCTGAACACGCCACGCCCACTTCCCTCCCCTCCTCACCGCTCATGAAGCGCGCGTAGCCACAGAAACATTTAGAAGCGGCAAAAATTATATCAAAAACCCGTGAAATTGATTCTTATCTCAATTCTGAACAAACTATTTTCTCAGTTTCGCTTATTCCGTTAACCCTTATGTTTTTTGGTTTTGGTTAATTGGCTAATAACGTTTTTTTGTCAAACAGGTACACCCAGAGAATCCAGAGTGGACATGTTTCGAGCAGACAGCCATTTTAGACGTGAAAAGTTTCTTTGGCTTGGAGAGCACGGTGGAAAAGATTGCCATGAAGCAGTACGCGGCCAACATTGCCAAAGGTATTATTATTTGTGGCTGGTACACCGCATCATGCAGACTTAACTATTTCATACACAGCTAAAAAAGATGTATTTTCACTTTCGCAAATAAAGTTTCTATTAGGTAAAAAATTAGAAAAAAAAATTCTTGATTTTTGTAAAATTTAACCGGGGCGGTCAGCATCAGGATACGTTTTACACTTCAGTACCTCATAAAGACTTATGTATATGACGGACTCTTTATAATTTTTACGCTGGGATATAGACTCTTCCTGCCGCTCTCTAGATTCTACCACACCCTCTCCTGCATCCAGTATCTAGTCATTATCAACAACAGTAGGCTATCTACAACCGCCAACTCGAACACCCTTCCCCGTCGGCGGGGTAGTGGTCGCCCCCGATT
This sequence comes from Athrips mouffetella, assembly GCA_947532105.1. Classification (NCBI taxonomy): domain Eukaryota; kingdom Metazoa; phylum Arthropoda; class Insecta; order Lepidoptera; family Gelechiidae; genus Athrips; species Athrips mouffetella. Next base: position 1,780,585 of record OX383972.1, read on the forward strand.
TCATTCAGTCCCTTACTTTGGATGGGATGGGACAATATTTCTACAAGCTTTCTAAAATCTGTCTCTAAAGAGGTAGTCCCCATCATAACTCATCTAGCGAATCTCTGCTTTGATCAAGGCATTTTTCCAAATTCCTTAAAGCAATCCATTATCACACCCGTGTATAAGAATGGGGACAGAGACGATGTCAGTAACTACAGGCCAATTTCAGTCCTTCCTGTTATAGCAAAGATCCTGGAAAAACTACTAAATAAGAGACTGCTTAACTATTTAAACAAGTTCAATCTATTATCACCTTCCCAGTACGGATTCAGGCATGGAAAATCAACTGAAGATGCAATTATTGCTCTTAGCTCGTTAGTAGTAGAAAAATTGGACAAAAGTAGAAAGTGTCTAGCAGTCTTCTTAGACCTGAAATAGGCTTTTGACACCGTTTCTCTTCCCATCCTTATACACAAACTAGATAAGAAAGGAATAAGAGGAAACCCACTTTCTCTTTTTATGAGCTATCTCAGTGATAGAAAACAACGAGTTAAGCTGAATGAATTTACTAGTGAAGACGCAGATGTATCATTCGGTGTCCCACAGGGAAGTGTATTAGGGCCCACGCTTTTTCTGATCTATATAAATGATCTCTGCGATTCGAACATCCTAAACGCAAAAATATTTTCATACGCCGATGATACAGCTGTCGTCTTCACAGGCGATACATGGGAAGAAGTCAAAACTAGTGCTGAACTAGGTATGGCTCAGATTGATAAGTGGATGAAAGGTAACCTACTAAAATTAAACACCTCTAAAACTAACTATATCTGTTTTAGCATCACAAGCAGAAATCAGCCTAAAAACGACATGAGCTTGAGAATACATTCTTGCAAGCCCACTATTATTGGCAACTGTAACTGTCCAACTATCCAAAAAGTTACAAAAGCTAAATATCTAGGAGTCATGCTTGATGAGAATCTTACTTGGTATCCCCACCTTGAACACGTCATCAATAGGCTTAGAAAACTTGTTTGGATTTTCAAGACACTGCGACACATTGTGCCAGGGAATGTCAAGCAAACGTATTCAAGAAACATATTGAATGAAATTTACATATCCCTTGTACAATCTGTCTTAATATACTGCATCGCTGTATGGGGTGGTGCGGCGAAAACACGTTTTCTTGACCTTGAACGTGCTCAACGAGCATTGATAAAGGTGATGTACTTCAAAAAGAGAAGATTTCCAACTGAAAGCCTTTATCAGACCAGCGATCTTATTTCTGTTAGGAAACTGTATGTAATCCAAATAATTTTAAAAACACACAAATCCTTACCTTATGTTACCGACTGTGGGAATACCAGAAGAAAATACAGAGTAGTTCAGGTCCCATGCGCCAATACTATATTCGCAAGCATACAGTATAATAAAAGATCGGCATACTTATACAATAAAATCAATAAAGAAATTAATATCTACTCGAAGCAATACCATGAATGTAGATCGTTTCTTACAAAATGGCTTAAAAGTAAAACCTACAACGAAACGGAGACTTTATTATTATATACATAATACCTACAGGTTAACACCACTCACAGACACTCACACATACACACACACTTACACACTCACACTATACAGACTTACACACACACACACACTCACACTATACAGACTCACACACCCACACACACTTTTACGTAATACATTCTACTGACACACAGATACTTGGGCACTCGCCAACATATTCATTTGAAGGAAGAGCGGAGCCTCCTGACACAGGCAACCTGATTGCTTAATAGGAAGTTCCATCCTCGAGTTTTGTACCACATTGTATAAAAATATTAATAAAACATTTTGTATTTGTATTTTTGTATTTGTATTTTACTTTGGGAACTATCGGCACGTGCTAGGCCGTTTCCCTCTCTGATCCCCGGCAACAGTCTAAGCCATGGTCCGAGCCCTGCGAGGCACATGTTTACGGAATATGCATGATTTTTTTTAATGTTGAAAAATTATCCTCATTCATGTAATAAACAAACAGTTTAGTAAAACAATTTTTCGAATAACTATGAAATTAAAAAAGATATACCATCGAAGTTTCTGTCTCTTTTTAGCAAAACGAAATTTAACACGGAGTTTATATGGTCGTAGTCAAAGTCAAAGTCAAACATTTATTGCATCCCATGTTACACATAGAGGTCTTAAAAATATTGTGAAGTACAAACATGGACCCGGTTTGGGCATAGCAATGTAATAGTAATAGGTACTTAAGCTAAGTAGGTATTTATATTTTACATTCTTCTTAGATAGGTACATAAAATTATTTTTTCATCATGTTTTTTTCATTTAAGAACTCTTGTAGCGTATAATAACATTTATCAATCAGAGCTTTTTTTAATAGTTGCTTAAACTTGTTTATGTTATTTTCGTTTTTTATTGTTAAAGGTAAATTATTATAGATCTTGGCTGACATTGTTAATGGTCCAGATGAGACTATATTCATTTTGGAAAAGGGAAGTGCTAGTCTAGATTGTGGCCGTAAATTTTGTGGTCTAGAGTATTCTGTAAAGAGTTTTGGGTGTTTTTTGACAAAAATACTGACTTCTAAAATGTATATTGATGGTAGAGTTAGAATTTGGAATTTTTTAAAGTAGGGCTTACAACTTGTCATGTTATCAATATTTGCTATGATTCTGATGCACCTTTTTTGCAGAAGAAATAAGTTTGGGGCGTTTGTGCTATTTCCCCATAATAATATTCCATATTGCAGCCACGAGTGAGCATACGCATAATATGCCATTACAGCAGTGTTGGAATCAGTGCATCTTTTGAGCTCGTATAGCGCATATGTGAATCTTGACAATTTTGTAGATATTTTTGCTACGTGGTCTTTCCAGTTAAGATTTTTATCGATGTTTAAGCCTAACAGTGGATAAGTATCAACCGTTTCTATTCCAGTATTTTGGAATTTATACTCAATGTCTAGTGGGAGTTTTTGATGGAGCCTAAACTGTACTAGCTTTGTTTTAGTAAAGTTTATTTTTAAATTGTGTTCTTGGAGCCAGTTTACTATTTTGATCATGGTTTCGTCCAAAGAGTGGTACAGGTTTGGAGAGTTTAAAGCAGGTATCACTATTGAAATATCGTCCGCAAAAAGGGTACATGGGTTTTCTATTATTTTAGGCAGATCGTTTATATATAATAAAAATAAGACACATCCAAGAACACTGCCTTGTGGTATAGATTTCGTAACGTGTGCTCTATTTGAACTGACATTTACTATATCACCCGTGATGTGATTGTAGTGCTCTATCTCTACACTCTGATAACGGTTTTGGAAGTATGACTTGAACCACTGATGAGCGATACCCCTGATTCCCACCCCGTGTAGCTTTTGTAGTAGAATATCATGCAAGACTCTTTCATAGGCTTTACTCATATCGAGTAGGATGCCTATTGCATATTTTTTACTATCAATTATGTTTAAAATTTCAGATATGTATTTGAAAACGGCTAATGATGTAGAATGGTTTTTTCTGAATCCGTTTTGAGCCTCGCTAAATATACAATATTTTTCACAAAAAGAGTAAATACGATTTGCCATGGCAGTCTCGAATATTTTTGCACATGTGGGAAGTAGAGCTATTGGGCGATAGTTGGCACAATCTGTTTGGTCTCCTTTTTTATGTATTGGTTTTATTATAGCTATTTTAAGTAAGTCTGGGACTGTACCTTCGGCAAAAGATTGGTTAACCAGAAAGGACAGTATCGGCGCTAGCACAGTGGTGGAAATTCATCGTGTCCGAAGCTGCGTTTGTTTTTCATATTCTTAATTATTCTAATGATTTCAAATGTAGTGACGGGATTTAGATACATTGAGTTCTCGGATGGTTCTATTACTGGTAGTCTTTTAGGTAGATTTTGTGAGACGTCATTATTATCTGTTACTGATGTAAAGAAGTTGTTTAACGCGTCAGCTATTGTATGTGGATTTTCTATTACTTTGTTTTGAAGAATTAGCTTTATATTGGTTTTCAATTTTGGTTTCAATTTATTAGTTTCTCCCTTAACTATATTCCAAGTGGTTTTCATAATATTGTCGGATGTTTTAATTCTTTTTGTGTTATGACATCGTTTTGATACTTTTACCGCCCTTTTCAACATTTTTGAATACTGTTTATAGTTATTTGTAAGAATTAAATTATCCGCTTTATTTACGAATATTTTTTCTAGTCGCTTATTACGACACGACCTTCTTATGCCGGGGGTAAGCCAGTATTTCTTACGTTTGTTATTTAATTTAATTTTAATTTTTGGGATGCATTTATTTAATATTTTAGTTAATGTATTGTGAAACGAGATATAATTCTCGTTAATATTCCTGTCTATTCTTATTATCTCTTCGAATTTAAATTTACGTAGCTCAATTTTGAAGTTTTGTAGGTTTATTTCATTGAACAATCTTATTTCTTTGTACCAAATTTTTTTGGCTGATATTCGATCAATTGGTATTTGGATGTGAACACCTTTATGATCAGAAAAGCCGTAGTCATGTGTAGAAATATTAGATTGTTTGACATGAAAGTTTGTGAATATCAAGTCTATACATGTTTTACTAGTATTGTTTGTTCTAGTTGGTTTTTTACATGTTGTAAGATTTCATCATGTCTGGTAAATTTGTTGTTTTTGAGGACTTTACTAACACATCGACATTAAAATCGCCACCAATAACTATATTGTGTTTGCTGTATTTTTTATGCAAATATTGCAGAAGCTTAGATAAGGAGTCATAGAAGACATTAGGCATTCTAGTGCTACTTGGCCAACAGTAGTGACATGTGACGTCACTGTCCATGTCGGATCTTTCCGTCTAATCGGCGCCTAATTAATAGTTTTAAATACTTTTATCGGCCGTATTTCTTAGGCGATTTAAATTTAAATATCACTTTTCTCATTTCTACTACGGCATTTCCATATTTTGTTAATAAATGCGACTAATCCGCTCCCTAATGACGTAATGACGTTCTATGGCCATCATAACATCCCATTAATATTTCGCTTCTAGACAGGGAGCTCTCTCCAGAATTTTACAATAAGAATGCGAAGGATACAGCGTGAATTTTTATTGATTTTGCTCCCGAAGTCTAGTGATTCTACACTCATGAAAACAAGCAACTTTACCGAAGAAAAAAGTTTTAACTCGAAAAAATTTTTTTTTTCTCCCATAGTAAAGTGGTCACGTGATCGACAAATTTTTTATAGGAAGGCGAAACATTTTTTTCGAGTAAAGAATTTTTTTCTCCGGGAAAGTTGCTTGTTTTCATGAGTAGATTCATTGGGCTTCGGAAGCAAATCGAATGAAAATTCACGCTGTATTTTGGAGAGGAAGTACCAGTCAACACGCCGTATGATGCCGGCTAAAAACAGAATCACCTCTCTTACCCGTAGGTGTCGCAAAAGGCAAATAAGGGATTTCCGGAAGGTGGGTAGTCCCTTCTTCGTACCATTCCATCTTACATACTCGTACTACTGACAAACGCCGCCGTCCTGTGGTCCTTGGTTGGAAGTCAAACCTATTGATAGAAAATTCGATTTATTTTGGATAAATCATACCTCATCCATCTGTCATTTTTAAAGTCCAGGTTGTACTAAAACTGTTATTTTATTTCAGGCAAAGAACTAATCGAATTATTCATGATGGAGATCACCAACAATGGCATCAAGGAGCTGAGACCTTGGACGCATTCAGACTCTGAGTACAACATGGAGCTCAGACGCATCCTATCAAGAGGAGTGGAGCCACTGACTGTAGCATCTCCTGAACCCACGAAGCTTTCACCAGCTGCTGGTAAGTCTCTTTGCAGATCTCATTGTTGCCTTTTCAGCCCATACGATATGATGAACATCATTGTCCCTAGGTTTTTAATTTTTTCCGTTTTTAGGGTTCCGTAACTCAAAAGAAAAGAACGGAACCCTTATAGGATCACTTTGTTGTCCGTCTGTCTGTCTGTCTGTCAAGACCCTTTATCTCACGAACGGGTAAAGGTATCAGGTTGAAATTAATACCATATATTAGGATCAATGGACAACACAAGATCTGAAAATTTAAATTTTTTACAACGACGCAATCAAAAGATATGGCATTTTATGTCCTCATCTCCATACATTTATTCAAAAATGCAAAACCTACAGGTTACTTCCCGTTGACCTAAAATTATGAAATTTGGCAAGAAGCTAGGTTTCACAGTACAAATAATGGGAAAAGTCTGAAATCATTAAATATTACACCTTTTCTCCAATTGTGGTGAGCTCCCGTTTCAAGAACATTCATATAAGAGAGGGGTTAAGTTGGATGGTCGTTGAGGCGATTTTTGTTTTAGTTCTATTTAAAAACGGGATCACTTACAAACTTGAAAATTGGTATGTTTATAGTGCATAAGCTATAAAATAACAACAAATAATAAAATTTTGTCAAGCGCGTGTCGGACTCAAAAAAACTAGCACATTAACTTACTGAAATTTCAACTAATACAATTATGTTTATGTGGTGGTACGGAACCCTCAGTGCGCGAGTCCGACTCGCACTTGGCCGGTTTTTTTTTTCGGAGTCGGCTACGAGACCTTATAGTTCGTCCATCTTAAGAATGCAGTGAGTCATCGCTTTCCGCCACTGGTAGCCAAGCCGCGTAACCAATCAGGTCGCTTAAAATTATAAAGTCAAATGCACAATGATTAACTCAAGGTAAACCTTCGAAAAAGGCGGTTGTTTCCTTTGTGTGTTACCTAAAAAACGAAAAAAAGACATAAAAAATTTAAAAAAAAAAATCTTTGCATTTTAACTCCATTGTGAATACACCGTTACCCTGCATTTGCATTCATGTCATGACTTACTGTATTCTTAAGCCACGATCACACCTTCCCTAATTCAGAAAGTAATTCGGCTTACATTGCTCGTTGAAGTAAGGATATTGCAAGTGACATAACCAAGCCTCCCAGCAATGTATGCCGAATTAGTTTTTGAATTCAGATAGGTGTGATCGTGGCTTTAACGCGGTCGGACTATAGTGAATATGACGACGGCATTGGTTTTTACACTGAGCGTCTTCCATCTGACCACCGCAGCTGGTTTGAAGTTCTGTTGATTTTGATCGATGTTTTTTTCAATTGAAATTATACCCCAACACATGGAGCTACTTACTTACCCTTAGGTGGAATGGAAAAAGGTTAGGTCTAAGTGGAGTGGAAAAAGGTTAGGTCAAAGTGGAGTGGAAAAAGGTTAGGTCAAATTGGAGTGGCCCAGGTGCTATTCGCGCGGGTGCTATTGATAGGTGCTCTAACCGACCAACGGTAAGCGACGAATCCGTGTTCATTTCACAAATGTTTGTCGTGGGCGGGAATCGAACCCCACGCCCACGGTGTAAAAGGCAGGCTAACCACTCCAAGGGGCCAGTCAAATTTCAAGTAATATCCTATACTATTAAACGAGCAATATTTGTATATAAATATATATATATTTTTAGAAAGAAACCGATTATTTGTATTGGTTTCTCGAAAACGGCTCTAATGATTTTCATGAAATTTTGTATTCAGGGGTTTTTGGGGGCAAAAAATCTATCTAGCTAGGTCTCATGTCTGGGAAAATTCGTTTTCACTGTCTTTTTTAAATATTTCTTAGCGCGTTTTAGTGCGTGTAAGAAACTTACAGCGCCATCTGTTGTGGAGTAGCATAGCTTGCTCACCCGATGATATTTTAAATCATACAAAGCATAGCTCGGTCGCCCAGGTACTTTTCTTTTAAAAGAGAAACAATAAGGTTGGTCGTGTTGTCTTTGGTAATATTTAATGAAAGGCACGGGACACAAGTGGTGTTTTATAAATTAAGCATGTGTTTATTTATGAAGAAGACGACTTTACGTATTCAAAGCCTAGCTTCAAACGTTTGCTGATAAGAATTTGTAGAACGAAATATCTGTTACACAGAAATTCGGCTTGAGTCCTGGTTTGTAAAGTTTATTCTTAAAACTTACTTAAAGTGGCCAATGTAAGAAGTCCGTTTTGACGTTTTCTTATCACTGACACACAAAGTTCATTTTTCTTTGCACGTTGTAATTTTTCATACGTTTGACAACTGTCAAAATGGACCTATTACGGTGGTCTTACTTTTCGTGTGCTTTTTATCACTGTATAATTTTTAGGGTTCCGATACCAAAATGGTAAAAAAAAGGAACCCTTATGGTGCCGCTCTGTCTGTCTGTCCGTCTGTCTGTCACACCTCTATATCTCAGCAACCACTTATGCTATCAACCTGAAATTTGGAATAGTTTTAGAATATAGTTGCCCAACTTAATTGCACAAGAAAAAATTTTGAAAAAAGTATGATTATTAATATAAAGGGGGCCAAAATAGGGGGGGCCAAATTTCAAATTGTCGCTACTAGGTCGAGTGGGGTATCATATGAAAGGGCTTTACTTGTACATTTTAAAATATATTTTTGTATTTTTTTAAATTTCTTAGTTTTAAAGTTATGATGAAAAATGTCAAGAAAAATACCATTCCCCCCCCCTTATCTCCGAAGTTTGAGTAAGGAAAAATCTGAATTAATTACAGTTGACAGAAGTTTATATAAACTTTACAGCAAAAATAAAACGATCTTTCTAAGTTGCACAGTTTTTCAGAAATCTGCAAAAAACCTTTACAAACAAATTTAGTTTTGCGGTCCTGAAAATGGACTTTATTGCTTCCAAAAATACTATAGGTATATCGGAACCCTCGGCGCGCGAGTCCGACTCGCACTTGACCGGTTTTTTTTTTTTTTTACCTTTGCCATATACAAAACCTTTTTAAAAAAAAAAACAGTTTTAGGCACATGGTTCTTTGTATACAGGGTGTTAGGGACAGCCTTCCGAATACTGAAGGGGCATGATCAATCAACGACACTAAAAAACTTTCAGGGAACAAAACTTTCATATGCAGGATACGAAAAAAAAATTCGCGTCAACATACAAAATTCTTTTCGTTTCCTGAAAGTTTTGCTCACTGAAAGTTGTTCAGTGTCGTTGACTGGTCATGCCCCTTCAGTATTCGTAAGGCTGTCCAAAACACCCTGTATAAGGTCCTTATGAAATAGTGAACATAATTTTAGCATGTTACTCAGACCATGAAACTGAACAACTTTCCTTCAGGAACAAAGGTCGAAATATTTTTGAACTCCCATAGAAACTGCATCAGCTGATAGCTCATTTTGTATGGGAAGTCAAATTTGTTTTATCATGTTTCGACCGATGATTCTTTGGGAAAGTTGTCTAAGTACATACATACATAACATCACGCCTTGCTAAAATTATGTTCTCTATTTCATTAGGACTATAAAGGGTTATTTTTGAACCCCTAGCAAAATTTTTGTATGTTGCTCGGAACATGAAGCTGATCAACTTTCCAAGAGATGTTCTGCTGCACAAATAATTATTCTGCTGCACAAATAATTTATTCTGCTGCACTAATAATTATTCTGCTGCACAAATAATTATTCTGCTGCACAAATAATTTATTCTGCTGCACTACTAATTAATCTGCTGGACAAATAAATTTAATTCTGCACACCTTAATTTTTTTCTGGACATAAAATGCTGACAAACGTAGTTTGATCACCTGGCTGAATTGGCTGGTTCTAGGTTAGCCGTCTCAATCGGGCATGCTTACAATTAGGCAACTCGTTAAACGTTCAGCGATCGTAGTTTAGTTAACGATCGGCCTAGGCATCCAACTGAATGCCGGCATTTAATCAACTGCCTGGCCATTCAATTAACTGCCTGATTAGGCCAGGTGGCTGCGACATGACTGTTGCTGGACCAAGATCTCCACACCCACCAACCAGTTTTGTATGAACTATATACGATACTCGTATTACGTCACGAAGGAGTTAGGAGTCCTTTCCTCCGAGACCCGCTCGCCCAAAAGGGGAGAATGACACCTAAAAAAAACCGTTATTTTTATTGCTGCGTTTCGCCAGTAGGTATTTTTATTGCTAATTTGTACGTAAAGTTAGCATTTAAACACCCGTGAACTTTTTTCGGCCATTTTCAGCACCTGCAAATATTTTAATTCAAAAATTAATTACCTCCATCATTTTTGTCCCTTCCTCCTACCTAACCCTTCCTTTCATCTCCTCTGCAGGTTTCCGTACGCTCCAACCAAGAGAAAGAAGCAAGTTTAATAGAGTCCAAACCGTATATATCTCCCAAATAATATGTAGTGCTTTTGAAGAATTAGAGAAAGGTACCACTTCTAGAAACGAATCGAATTCAAGCCGAGCCGAACCATGTACCTCAAAAACGTGTGGGAAAGGAGACAAAGGTGACACGCGGAGTCTTGGAGCTGGCTCGAACATTTCAAAATCTCCTTCATTAAAAGAGTTAAAAAAAGAAGACAATGATGATGTCCTACCGTCTCGCACACAAAGTGCAACGTCCACAAAAACAAACGAGTCTATTGCAATATCTGAAAAGGAAACTGAACAAATTCAAGATACAGGAGAAGAAAAATACACTAAGCATGAATCAATAAAGAAGGAAAAATCTAGTTTATCCAAACTTTTAGAAAATGAAGATAAATATATGAAAATTCCGGAATGGGATACTTTGAAGATGATTAGAAATGTTAGGCTCAGAAGAAGATATCCACCCGAGGAGCAGAATATGCGTCCTTCTAAAGCCAAAAATGTTTCTACAATTTTGAAAAGAGTTCAAGAGATTGACAAACAATTGGAGACTGAATCCTTCATACGATGTCCCGTTGCCTTTAGGCCTGGTATTTCGCGGCATTGCTCTAGGGAGACGGCGAGATGCATTTCAAACCAAGAACAAACCTTTACTGCGTGGGACAATCTTCTAATTGTACTGATATCAGTTGTGGTATTTGTAACTGCTGTATCAACGACAATGCATTATGTAAAAATTCGATAAGAAAAAATGAGATAAATCAATCTTAATTGAAAAGCAAAATTTCAGTCATAGTATTCCATTGACAAAAAACGAATTACGCTGTCACATAAACTTTCATTTTACTCTAGCTAAATCTTTCAGGATCGTAAATGTTTAAAAGGTTTTTTTTTATAGGGCCGCTTAGAAGTATTTGTTTTGTTATTGATACCTATACAAATACATATAAATGAACGCGTCATGATATCATAACACGCGTTGAATTCCGGCTGCCTTAAACATTTTACCTATCCTCATAGAAGATTTCTAGATTTTCGTGGATTGTTAACCTGGTGACTTTTTAACATCAAGCAGATCAGAATGAGTAAGCAGACCATTTCAAAGTTTTCGTGATAAATTTATTATAACAGCCTGACGGTTAAGTTTATTTTTTAAAGTGAAATTGTTTGGTTTGGCTTGGAAGCAACTTGCTTCTTTCTTTTCAGTAAAATTTATCTGTTTATTAACTCTCCGTGTGATTTTTATTCCTCTTTTTAGTTCTCCTTCTACGCCTTGCAGGATCGCCTTTTCCTTCCTTCTCCTAATTCTTCTTCTTCCTTTCGCCCTCAGGCCCTTCTATCATCAAGCGAATAAAGGATTCACAGAGAAGAGAGGAAGCAATTTTATTCCCGCCCAGCAAAGAAAATTTAGCAGCCAAGCCCAACCAAAGCAAACACTCTTTACATGTCCACAAACACCCTTCCACCCAAAATATTGACAGCGAGAAGTTATCACCGTCAACTTCGGAAAAAAAGGTTAAGTTCGTAAAAAAACTGGCTGGAAATCTCAGCCGCTCGGTCTCGCAAACCATTTTTAAACAAACCCCAAGTAAAGAAAAGATAGATGTAGGGAGTACATCACATCATCCGCATTCGCATCACCATCACAGTCCGGACAAAACTTCACAACACGAAATCCATCCGAAAAATCCAGGAAGTAGTACATCACTTCATCCGCATCTGCATTGGCATCACCATCACAGACCGGACAAAACTTCAGAACACGAAATCCATCCGAAAAATCCAGGGAGTAGTACATCACATCATCCGCATCTGCATCTGCGTCTGCATTCGCATCACCGTCACAGCCCAGACAACGCTTCACATCACGAAATCCATCCGGAAAATCCTAGAACGCATTTGCATCTACATTTGAAATCCGAATCTTTATCAAAATTAACAAAAAAAGAGAGCTCGCTAGCTATAATACAAAAAACGAAACAAGAAATTGCAGCAATAGAAAAAGAGTTAGAAAAACAATCATTGTCTTATGAATCTTCTGATCAGTCTGATCACGAAGAAGAAGAAATGCAGTTAGAGACCGCATTGCCATTGAGTCTTCTAAGCACCGCGATGGCCGTGATTTGTGTGATGGCCTCTTTGGTTTTCATGACTTGTCTATGTCGCTGGGTTTCTGTAAAACGTAAAAAACAGAATTAAGAAGTACTTACTTAGATTTGAACTATTAAATTTCCATGGTTAACAGTACAGTTGTATCATCGAAAACTGGCAAGAGGATGTCAGTTTTAGTGTAAACAGTTTTAATTTTGTTATTTATTTTTAGACTTTATACACCTGTTTTGATATAATTTGTCGTAATTGAGCCTGTAAGTGTCTAAAGTTTAGTATTTTAATTTAGAAATGTTTGTAAACCTACAATATAATTATTATTTTATAAAGTTCTTGAATGTACATATTTCAGACCATCTTCTTTCGTAGTACCTACATACAAAAATACGTTTTTTTTAAACATTTACAACGGCAAATTTCCTGTTTAAAATCGTTGTTATACATTATATTTTTGTTTAATGTAATTTTCTTTTTTTTTTATATAAAAAAATTGTTACTTACGTAAATTTCAAAACCCTGCACAAATATAACATAATTAAAAAAAGAATCATGATTTTAGATGTGACTGGTTCAAAAAGATGGTCGAGCGTTTGGACTGGTATGGCTTTAATGCTGATAATGTGGAATGGCTTGGTTCGGCTCGGCTTGAACGGAACATACACCTAAAAACAGTCTAAAGAAACATACGTGTAGAAAGAAAATACTGTGTCTTTGCTGCCCTTGTCCTTCTGCATGACACAATTGCCGATAGTGAATCTAATCCTTACAGTAACGTTCTGCCTTCCTAACTCTTTCCTATTCCTAACCTCCTAACTCCTCCTTTCGTCCTCCCTCAGGATCGAGAAACCAAGATAAGGAGCCAAGCTCGCATAGGAGTGAGAACATGGAGGACGGAAAATCAGCCGAGCCAAATGATAGCCAGCCCCCAATTAAACTTACCCCACCACCTTTGAAAGAGCTAATTGTTGCCAAGAAAGCTGCAAGGAAAGTCGATGAAGATTTATCTCCACCACCGTTGCCGTCAAAGTTTGTTGACCAAGCAAATCCTTCCAAAATGGATAGAAATACTGTTGACCCACCAGAGCTGCAAGATAACAAAAACGTCATAAAACACATTCCACCACCTATCAAGAAACGTGAGTCACCTATCAAGAATCGTGAGTCACCGACATCAAATCTTACCGAAGTGATCGAAAAATTTAAAACAACTCCCCCAAAATTTAAAACAACTCCAAAATCTAAAAAAAAGGTTAAAAGACCCAGCGTAGAACAGAACGTAGCTTTAGAATCAAAAATTCAATCGAGTACAAATGTTATGATGCCACAAAGAAAAGAAAGTTTCACACCATCGTCGGAAGTCGATCGATCGCCGTCGAAGGTCGAGCCTTCTACAGAACCATCAAAAACAGTAGTAGATAAATTACCGTATAATGAAGATAAGCAGTCAGAGCCAGAGGAAATTAGGGACTACGGACAGTACGCTGAACGCTCAAAAAGACCACCAGACTTTGAAACTAGAATGAGGAAGCAAGTAGAAGCCAAGCAGAACATATATGAACGAAAACCCATAAAGCAAGTGGAACATCCCACACAAACATTTAAACCATTAAAATTACCCACCACAGACCAGCAAATAGAAACTCTTGAAATGGTAGAAGACGCACAAACTGAAACAGAAAATGTCGCACTCAACAAAAAAACGCATCCTTTCATTGAAAGTATGAAACAAATGACAATGTCAAATAATATTTCGGCTTCTACAATAGCTGGCAACGCAAATTTTGAAGATGCAAAGTGCCAAGTCGGTTTCAGATCTTGTCAGTGTCCTACAAGACAGAACATGACTCCGTGGGACAATCTTCTGGTTATTCTAATATGCGCATTTGCAGTTATTATGTTACTAGGGACTCCTTTTAGATATATTCAACCTAGATTGAAAGATAGAACAGACTTTTCTTAAATTATAAGAATGATATAGTTCTGAAAAACTTATTACATAGACGATGGTTTCTCTGACGGGTAGCTCATCACAATTTTTGTAATTGACTTTTTGATTAATTAGTTTTCGGTGTATTTTGTTTTTTGATTTGTTATTTTATGCTGTTTAACGGAAGCGAAGAGAACTATATAGAACGAAAGAGAACTGTATAATTTGATAATGTAGCCCTACAACCGACAATTTTTTTAGACAACCGAAACAAAGAGTTGACTTGACATTTATGTTTTGGGTTTTTAGCAATGAAGAAACATTTGGTTAACTTGGTTCGGCTTGGCTTGGGACTGACTTGCTTCTTCTTGGATGTTATTTTATAAATTTAAATTGTTAAATTAAAATGCATACTGACTACAATTCTAATTTTGGCGTCTTTCCCCTACACCACCATTAAATATGTGTTTGTAGATTGATCCCAAATTGGTGAACCTTTTCCTTCCTTTCCTGCCCTCCTAATATACGCCCTTTCATCCTCAGGCACTACCATACGCCCAGGAGCAAGGAAGTCAATCTCACGCCAAGAAGACTCAAAAACGAAGGAAACCCAGGCGCTTTTCGCCCAACGATTCCTCTCCGTATCTGAATTTTCATCTGACCACCAAACCAAAGACGAGCTGACACAAAGCTTTAAAATTATAAATAAAGAACTAAAACGGTCAATATCAGCGCCTCAGAGTCCCCGTGGTTTAATTCCACGTGACATTAGTTTACCAGAAAAGCGTTTAATAATACAAGCGTATTATCTACTCATTGAAGACACGGCAACAACTAGTAGAGGAACAAGACTATCAGAACAGAACACAAACACAGACGACTTAGCTTCTAGGGATATAAGCACGATGACAAAACGTCAAGCGAAATCTAGAATAGATGGACCAAAAAGGGTAGACACTGCTACTCACACCATTAAACTTCCGAAATCGTTTCGTAACAAATCTACTGTAACTAAAAACACAAGTCCATTCAAAACGACTAAACATTTAATAGAAGCATGCTCATTTACTGGTAGTGGTGCAGGCGCGACTGATGTTATACTGCCTACATTGACACAGGCCGGTACGATGACAGAAAAGCCAAAATTTGATTTTCGAAAACCTTTAACAAGGTCGCCCTCTGTACCAATTTTTTCAGAGTACAATTTTAAAAATATTGAGTCCAAAGTTTTACCTTCTGAAAGAATACGGTCTCTGTCTTTAACTGATATTATCAAAAATTCGATGAAAAAAATTGCTGAAATCAATAAAACATTCAATGGTGATTTATGGGCACCTATTCATTCACGGACCAAGCATCCTACAGATCCAGATGAAGATAGTGAAAACCGAACGGAATCGAATAAAGAAACCCCTGGGCCAAGCAGCTGGGACAATTTGTTGCTTGTTGATGATATGAATAAAGTATTCAATGACGATTTTTTAGTACCTGTTCATTCACGAGGTGAGCTTGTAAAAGATCAAGTTGAAGATGGTGATAACCGAACAGAACCAAATAAAGAAACCATTGGGCCAAGTAGCTGGGACCATTTGTTAGTTGTCTTGGTTTGTGTAGTATCTATTCTTTTATTGATTGTAGTACCACATTACTTTCTTCGGCGTAAAAAAGAAAAACGTAAGTAAAGGAAGACTGGGTTAGGGTGCCTTCATAAGGCCAAGTGAGCGGGTGTGAAGGTGAAAGGTCTAGTCTAATCAGTCTAGTTTTTTTGGGATCGAAAAATAGTGACCAGTCTACCTTCAAATGGGCTGAAAGCCGCAGACTTAGGCTAAGTTCACACTGCAAGTGGCTTACTTAGCGCCTAGAGGCTGGTAACTTATCTGGATTGCGGTTCAACATCGGGATTCTTGGAGCTGTGCCCACTGCAGGTTTGGCCAGGCACCTGCTACTTACCAGGGCCTAGATACAAGTGGCTTTCTACTATCGCAAACGCCAGTAGAAAAGAATGTTGACATTAGCTAACGAAATGTAGTGTGAAGGCTCATGTCAATCCCATAGTTTTATTCTGTTCTATAGCGTTTACAATAATAGAAAGCCACTTGTCTCAGGGCCTAGGAGAATAAGATGTTGCGTATACGACCACAGGCGACTAGCTTGGAATAATAAAATAGAACACTGAAAACGAGGCTGAATGATCTTAATACGATATCGTGTGTTGAAACGCATATTATTTGTCTGACTGTCAATTAACAAATGGCTACAAATTACTAGACTCCAAGCGACTCACCATGCAAGTCGTCTTCGGTGCAGCCCAAAGAAATTTCATGTTGCCACACGGTGTGTGTGGAAATTTCTTTAGAGGGCTTACATGAAGAAACATTTTCGTCTCCTAAAAAATATCTGAAGGAATCCATTTCTTTCTAGCACGGTTGCTAAAGTAAGGCCACCGTAAGAAGTCCATTTTGACATTTCCTTATACCAACACATAGGGTTATTTTTTCTTTGCTGAGTATAATTGTTCGCACGTTTGACAGCTGTCACAACGGGCCTATTAGGATGGCCTTACTTTAGAAGAGGTGGAGGCCCATTTAGACTTGGAAAGTTCTTAGGAAACGTCGAGGACGTTTTTACCATTCGCGTTAGTAGGACATCCAAGGCCGAGCTTGTATGGGGTATACCTTGCACAAAACCTGCTGAGATGAAACTTGGCACAGTTCAAGTAAACACTTACCTACAGGTAACATATAAGAAGTGGTGCTCCCTGGCAAGACGCGACAGAGACGCACAGTGGGGCATAATGTCGAAAATGTGTCGTGTTTTACTAGGTCGATACTTGTATCTTTTAAACCGACATAGGTAGCTGATTGAAAATTTCACAGGATATGTGTTTTATTACCTAATAATAAAAACAAAAAAAAGATAAGGAAACGTATTTTCTTTGTTTGTGCTCTGTCGTCAGAACGGTTATTAATTCGAGCGTCAAACTTGGTATGAAATATAGTTCACTAAAATATAAATGACATGCCTTGACTGACCGACTAACAGCCTGATTGACTGACGCCGACCCGTAACCGCTTAAGCTACACGTTTGAAATTTTGTGGGCTTATTTAACGCATTCCACAAACGCCATATCAGAAAAGATTTTCAAAAACTCATCCCCCAAGGGGTTGAAAGTTTTTCAAAATTTTCATCCCTTATTTCACGTCCTTGGAGGACGACTTTTGGAAAATCTTTTCTGATATGGTGTTTGTGGTATTCATTAAATTAGCACACACAATTTCAAACGTGTAGCTAACGCGGTTACGGGTCGGCATCAGTCAGTCAGTCAGTCAAGACATGTCATTTTATTGATATTTTAGTGAACTATATTGCATACCAAGTTTGACGCTCGAATTAATAACCGTTCTGACGACAGAGCAAAAACAAAGAAAATAGGTTTCTTGTATGGCGACCCCCCTTATTTTTTTTTTTTAGTTTTTATATTAGGTAATATATTTGTCTTAAAAACACATATCCTGTGAAACTTTCAACCAGCTACTATGTCGGTTTAAAAGATACAACTATCGACCTAGTAAAAAACGACACATAATCGACATTATGCCCCACTGTGCGTCTCTGTCGCGTCCTGCCGGGGAGCACTACTCCTGATATGTTACTTGTAAGTGTTTACTTGAATTGTGCCAAGTTTCATCCCAGCAGGTTTTGTGCAAGGTACGCCTTGTTGGATCTCGTACTACGTGCATTCTGATTACTTTTGAAAAAATAATAAAATCTTTCTTGGAATATTTTTGGTTATCCTAGCGAGAAGCCTAACGACTCACATTAGGCTCCAGCCAGACGCAAAGCAAGTCGGCTGCTGTGTGAACTTAGCTTTTTAGCGCTTAACACAGAGCTCTGAAGTCCATGCGTCTTGCTCTGCGCAGGCGGAGTGGCCCTATCGTTGTTCTGTGGCGCTTACGGACGAGTGATCACATACATCTACGAATGAAATATGTACCTAATTTTAATTATATTTCCGAATATTTTTTATTATATTAAAGTTTTTTTTAGCATTATTTCTTTCTACTTTGTATACAATATAGTTTATACAGGATGGTTTGGTAAATGTCTGCCAACCTCTCAGGTGATTGCTATACATATGAAACTGAACAACTTTCCCTAAGGAACACAGGTCGAAATACGAAAAAGAAAATTTTAACGACCCATAGAAATTGCATCGCGCATCTTGTATACGAGTATAGGATGAATTTTAATTAGTTCTTGATAGCAAAATATATGCATGTACTCATGACACTGAACAACTTTTCCCAAGGAACATAGGTCGAAATACGAAAAACCAAATTTGACCTCCCATACCAAATGCGCTATCAGCTGATACAGTTTTTATGGGAAGTCAAAACTTAATTTTCGTATTTCGACCTATGTTCCTTGGGGAAAGTTGTTCAGTATGATGAGTACATTCATACCTTTTTCTATCAAGAACTAATTAAAAGTCACCCTATATACAACGTGTTAACGGAATAAGCGAAACTGAGAAAATAGTTTGTTCAGAATCGAGAGTAGAATCAATTTCACGGGTTTTTGGATAGGGGTATTTTTTTATTTTTTTTTATTATTTAAATTTTTGCCGCTTCTACGAGTATTCTAAATATTTCGGTGGATACGCGCGCTGGCAGAGACGCCGCGCGACGCGGCGTGCGCGGAGTGCGCGGACTAGAACAACGATGAAACTAGAACAGTGATGAAACTTTAAAATAACAATATCTAGATAAAAAAAAACTTTATTAAGATTTTTTTGACGGGAATGGATTTATTTCAATAAAAATCAGTTGGAATGTATGAGGGTTTCGCTTATTCCATTAACACGTTGTATAAGGTCCTAATGAAATAGTGAACATAATTTTAGTATGTTACTCAAACCATGATACTGAATAACTTTCCCCAAGGAACGTAGCTCAAAATACGAATATCAATTTTTGACCTCCCTTAGAAACTGCATCAGCTGATAGCGCATTTTTTATGGGAGGTCAAATTTGGTTTTTCGTATTTTGACCTATGGGGAAACTTGTTCAGTTTTGAGTGGCTCCTCAATCCGGACATGGTAATTTTACTGCCTCCCTTACCCTTCGAACCGAAACACGGCAGTGCAAACACTGCTGCTTGACGGCAGAAATAGGCAAGGGGTGGTGGTAACTATTGGCTATAAATTTAAGGTTTGGCTTTTGTTTTCTTGGTCATGTGCGTCGAATCCCTTCCCCAGACCATGGGGTCTCATTCCGTACTACGGTTTTTTCGACGGAGTAAATAGCCCGAATTCATTTGGCCCTTTTGTTTCTAATAATTAAACTAAATGTTACTACTAGGTTGGTAGGTAAAGGTGTAAACTATGAAATTAATTCAATTTTAACATCCAGATATCAATTTATTCTAAGAAAATACCTTCTGGAAAAAATAGCCCGAACAATTTTCGGCGCAAATTCGTTCTATGACGTGAGGCATCTGTACTAGTATAGTATTATATTATCTGTGCCCAGACGGACCTTACCACCTTACAAATTGGTTATGCGAGTACAATACAAGTACAAAATTTATTTGATCTGACATCCGTTTGCCCACTTATTAGTGTTAAAGAAAGATAAATATCAATAAGTTGCCTATACCCAGCATTGGGTTGATACTTGATACGGGTTTATATTAGGTCTTTTCCTATGAAATTGCCGTTTTGTATGGCGAATTTTAGGTAAACTCAATTTTCAGTACTAACATTTTTGCATTTTTCTTAGGAATTATAAATCCAATTTTTTATATTTTTTCAAGTGTTATTGGGAAGACATTAAGCTAACAGAAGCTTAAATTTAATTTTCGAAAAATATTATCTGTAAAAAAATATAACAAATTTAATGATGAAATCGGACGACATTTACGAACCTTTAATTTTATATATCAAACTAAAAATCAAAACTTTATTTTATGCGTTAATTGATAACCTTGAAGTCAACTTTCAAATATAAGATAAATTAAAAAAATTGCATTAGAATTATAGGAATTATGATCTCATTAATTTGTAAGAAAATTTCGGCAATTTCATAGGTAAAGACCTATTATTATGATGATGATAATAATTGGCAGGTAAGCGTTCCGGCTGGCAGTGTTTGCACTGCTTTTTTTCGGTTCGAAGGGTAAGGAAGCCAATGAAATTATACCGGCACAAGAGACATACCATCTCAGTTCTCAGGTTCGGTAACACGTTTTGGTGTATTATCAATGTAACTTGCCACTGATAAGACAGTGGGTGCTATGGGCGGAGATGACCACTTAACATCAGATGGGCCACTTGCTAGTTTGCCCACTTGTGATATAAAAAAACACTTCTTTCGCTCTACCATTAAAAACCACGGCGCCATAATTTTGTACCAGTTGCGTACCCTTTTACAATCAAGCCCTGTTAATTTCTACCGGGAGCGAAGCGGTGTAGAAAAGTTAACAAGAAAAGGGATGTCCAATAAATACCAATTGCACCGAGTGGGCGTCCGCAAGCCTGGTACGGCCAAGTTTGAATCAAGCTTTAAGCTTGCTGCGCCACAATAGCCTCTATTTTGTTAGCAACAAGTTACAGCACGTAGTAAATTTTTTAAAGCTCGACACGCTCTTGACTGTACCCAGTACCCACACAGCGTCGTCAACCCACGCAAACGTCGCCTACCCACGCAGAGACACTTTGCATCTATATTCAGTGACGTCATACCTCAGCGTCACACTGTCCTACCCGACTGTCCCAAAAGAGGAAGGTAATGTTTTTCGAGAGCATGTATACTAGGTTATTTTTTTGGACCTGATTTCCTTTTGCTCACTTATTAGTGAGGTCAAATGCAACAACTTTTGTTCTACGACTTTGCTAACAACGCACGAAAAATTTTTGACTCGCACTAAAGTGGTCACGTGACCGACCCATTTTGTATGGGAAGTTGAAAATTTTTCGTGCGTTGTTAGCAAAGTCGTAGAACAAAAGTTGCTTTTGACCTCACTAATAAGTGGGCAAAAGGAAATCAGGTCCTATATCAACCGAAATCAATAAGATAATCATCAGTTTTAAATACAACCAACTGAACGTCTCAATTTTCAATGTAAGATAAACCTTTTCTATCAAAATCTGGTAGGTATCATAATATTTAATTAATAAACTTTCGTTTAATCTTTGGCACACTCTAACTGTGTTGGGTTGCTGCGTTTTAACTAATGATTTAACATAATATGAGGTGTCGTTACATTCATCTTTATTGTGGGAGAGAGTCTTACACAGAAAAATAAGGGTAATTAGAAGGAGGATTAAAGAAATAATTTGTGACAAGGTAGTGAAGGCATCGTTCTATGGATTTGACGGATTATTTTGAATAATAGGTTTTTACCTATAAAATTGCCGTTTTGTGTGGCGAATTTTAGGTAAACCCAATTTTCACTACTAACATTTTTGCATTTTTCTTAGGAATTATAAATCCAGTTTTTTTGTGCATTATTAAGCTAACAGAAGCTTAAATTTAATTTCCGAAAAATATTATCTGTAAAAAAATATAACAAATCTAATGATGAAATCGGACGACATTTAATTTAAGACAATCAATTTTCGAACCTTTAATTTTATATATCAAACCAAAAATAAAAACTTTATTTTATGCGTAAATTGATAACCTTGGAAGTCAACTTTCAAATATAAGACAAATGAAAAAAAAAAATAGCATTAGAATTATAGGAATTATGATCTCATTAATCTGTAAGAAAATTTCGGCAATTTCATAGGTAAAGACCTATTATTTCCTAGGGATCATTGAAGATTTGACATAAAATTTTGGGTTCATGTTGGCAGATGTCATCCCATAGTAAAATAAATAAGCAAGGTATCTATTTCGAGCGAAGCAAGGAGGTCAGAAATCTCTGGAGCCTTACATGTAAACCACAAAACTGAACAACTTTCTTTGAATCTGAAGTAAAAGAAAAAAACCGGTCAAGTGCGAGTTGGACTCGCGCGCCGAGGGTTCCGATATCCTTTAGTATTTTTGGAAGCAATAAAGTCCATTTTTAGGACTGCAAAACTAAATTTGTTTGTAAAGGTTTTTTGCAGATTTCTAAAAAATTGGGCAATTTAGAAAGATCGTTTTATTTTTGCTGTAATGTTTACAAAAACTGCTATCGACTGTAATTAATTCAGATTTTTCCATTCACAAACTTCGGAGATAGGGGGGGGGGGGGGGGGGAACGGTATTTTTTTTGTCATTTGTCATCATAACTTGAAAACTAAGAGTTGTAAAAAAACATAAAAATATATTTCAGAATTTACAAGTAAAGCCCTTTCATATGATACCCCACTCAACCTAGTAACGAAGTAACGACAGTTTGAAATTTTGCCCCCCTATTTGGGCCCCCTTTACATTAATAATCTAATTTTTTTCTTAATTCTTTCACATGCAATTAAGATAGAAAAGCATATTCTAAAACTATTCCAAATTTCAAGTCGATAGCATGAGTGGTTGCTGAGATATACAGGTGTGACAGACAGACGGACGGACCATTTTGGTATCGGAACCCTAAAAAGCAGGTTTCAGTAAGGGACAGCCTTCCTAATACTGAAAGGACATGATCAGTCAATGTAACTGAACAACTTTCGGCGAATTAAATTTTCAGGAAATGAATAAAGGAATCTGCCTGTCCATACTGACGACGTTATAGTTGTCATTTTTAGGGTTCCGATACCAAAATGGTAAAAAAAAGGAACCCTTATGGTGCCGCTCTGTCTGTCTGTCTGTCTGTCTGTCCGTCTGTCACACCTCTATATCTCAGCAACCACTTATGCTATCAACCTGAAATTTGGAATAGTTTTAGAATATAGTTGCCCAACTTAATTGCACAAGAAAAAATTTTGAAAAAAGTATGATTATTAATATAAAGGGGGCCAAAATAGGGGGGGCCAAATTTCAAATTGTCGCTACTAGGTCGAGTGGGGTATCATATGAAAGGGCTTTACTTGTACATTTTAAAATATATTTTTGTATTTTTTTAAATTTCTTAGTTTTAAAGTTATGATGAAAAATGTCAAGAAAAATACCATTCCCCCCCCCCTTATCTCCGAAGTTTGAGTAAGGAAAAATCTGAATTAATTACAGTTGACAGAAGTTTATATAAACTTTACAGCAAAAATAAAACGATCTTTCTAAGTTGCACAGTTTTTCAGAAATCTGCAAAAAACCTTTACAAACAAATTTAGTTTTGCGGTCCTGAAAATGGACTTTATTGCTTCCAAAAATACTATAGGTATATCGGAACCCTCGGCGCGCGAGTCCGACTCGCACTTGACCGGTTTTTTGAAGAAGTAGTTAGCCCTAGCACAGACCGTGCACAGACCTCGGTCTATTTGGGCTGCTACGGTCTGTCTGTTGGCCACTAAGTCTTTCACCAGCTTCTGCATTATTTGTCTATTATTTATCTTTGTGGTTTACGAATATAGTCCATTGTTATTATTTGTCCAATATAATTAATAAATAAAAATAAATACAAACATTACGAACGGTCCAATCAAGTTTGCAATTTTGTATGAAGAGACCGATTTTTTTTTTCATTTCCTGTAAATTTTATTTGCTGAAAGTTGTTCAGTTACGTGGAATGATCATGTCCTTTCAGTATTGGAAGGGCTGTCCCTAATATCCTGTACATACATATGTACGTTTTTATGGTCTGAGTAACAAATCTACAAAGGAGAAAATCGCCAAAATTTGCGATTTTCTACTTTGTAGATTTATCCGAACACAGGAAGTGTCAAAATAAAAATCATTTTCAATTATACGTAGTGTTACCAATTTTCAACTCGAAATCTGTCTGCAATGATGGACTAGTTGAGCTAGTACAGCAAAAATGCTTGCTAGGTGGCAGCACAAACGCAACGTTGGAATGCGTATAGAGGTCGCTAAATTTCACAACATCGGGCAGGACCACAGTAGCCTAGTTGGTAAAGCGTCTGCGGTACTTACGCAGAAGACGCAGGTTCGAATCCTGCCTGTGGTTGTGAAATTTTGCGATTTTCTACTTTGTAGATTTATCCGAACACAGGGAGTGTCAAAATAAAAATCATTTTGAGTAACAAATCCCTGTATGATTGCTTTTTCCCATTTTTATCTTAATGGTACGAAACCCTCGGTGCGCGAGTCCAACTCGCATTTGGCCAGTTTTTTTTTATCTATGTTCCTTGGTGAAAGTTGTTTAGTTTCATGGTCAGAATCCAAAGTGTCGGATTTCGGGAGATTTTAGGTACCTAGTTAAATATACGAAACAACATATGGATTTCATTTAGAACTCCCAAATAACATTTCATTTGAATATTTGCTGTTTTGCAGTAGGTAATTAATAAGACTTTATCCTGCGTTGTTTTGCTTAACGGTCGTGAAAATATTTTAATTGAAATATGCATTATGCAAGCCATGCAACAATGGATCTGCGAGAATGAAAATGTACGAGCCATTTTATGCGAGATGGTTATCGATTCGATATTGATTGCTTTCGGAATAATAATTATTTGGTAACTTTTTCATGATATCTATACATTCATACTGGTGAGTAAATAGGCTTCTTCTGGGTAAGCTCGTCCCGTCGTTGACCTCATCTCTGTCCCCTACTGCCCCACTGCTCAACTACTCGTACATACATTGAGTACCTTAGTCCATTGACAATAAAAAAGTTATTCTATAATCTTGTGAATCTGCCCATGCATGAAACTGAACAACTTTCCCGAAAGAACATAGGTCAAACTACGAAAAATAAAATTACCTAGGAACTGAATCAGCCATATTGCCAACGGGACATTACACTCCGCTTCGATATTCCGACCGATAAAGCAAAGTTTTCCGAGCTTGTTAGGTGAAAAATAATAGGTCTTTACCTATGAAATTGCCGAAATTTTCTTACAGATTAATGAGATCATAATTCCTATAATTCTAATGCTATTTTTTTCATTTGATTTATATTTGAAAGTTGACTTCAAGGTTATCAATTTACGCATAAAATAAAGTGTTTATTTTTAGTTTGATATATAAAATTATAGGTTTGAAAATTGTTCGTCTTAAATGTCGTCCGATTTCATCATTAGATTTGATATATTTTTTTACAGATAATATTTTTCGAAAATTAAATTTAAGCTTCTGTTAGCTTAATGTCTTCTTAACAATGCTTAAAAAAATTGGATTTATAATTCCTAAGAAAAATTTTAGTACTGAAAATTGAGTTTACCTAAAATTCGCCATACATAACGGCAATTTCATAGGTAAAGACCTAATATCATTCACAAGTAGCTTAGCTAGCTTCCTTAAAGATTTTTTTTTAATTCTCAGAATGTTCTCAACAGCAGTTTTTAGTGAGTTAAGTTGTCAGGCTGATGAATTTTTATGAAGATGGACGGCCTAATAGTTTCAAAGAACAAAAAGCGTAGTACAAAAGTTTTTTCATCTACCCTCCAGGAGCCCTTAAAAGTTTTTAAATTTATTTATTTATTTATTTATTTATTTATTTATTTATTTACATACATTACAATTATCATTACAGTAAAAATAAAACCAATGCGATAAAAGTAGCTACAGTCAAAAATAATAGTCAAGTAAAGCTAAAAAAAATAAAATTGTACATCATCATAATACATCAATCCATTTAAAGTAAAAACAAAAAATAATAATAACATAATCATGTCAAAATTTAAAAGTCAAAATTATACATTAAAATTATAGTGACAAAACACAGTGCTTTCTGAATTCCGCCAGAGAACAATGCCAAATATCAATAGAGCCAGCCATTTTATTCAGACTTGCTATCGCTCTAGACAGTGGTGCATATTTGAGCAGGTTAGTTCGCGCCCTCGGAACCTCCAAGACATTGTCTCTAGGCGCCTGCCTCAGTCGCGTTTGTGGGATGACGAGTCGGAGCGCTTCCAGCACTGGCTCGTTGTACAACTTACCCCGTAATACTCTCCACACATAAAAGACCGTTGCTACCTCTCGCCTTAACTCCAACCTATTGTATCCGACCATACCTAGAACAAATAGGGTCGGATACATGAGGGGATAAAAAGGGTACACTCCATACCTTTTCAAGTAAAGGTATCTAAGGAACTTGTTTTGGATTTTCTCCACCATCAGTCTGTACTTGGTTTCATGTGGGCTCCATATCATTCCGCCAAATTCCAATTTACTTCGCACCAGGGCATTATAAAGTGATTTTACTACTTCTGTGTTTTTAAAGTCCTGTCTTAATATAAATCCAAGATTTCGGAAAGCTGTTTTGCATATAGATACTATATGGTCCCTGAAATCTAATCGATTATTAAACTGAACACCCAGGTCGCGAACACTTTGCACAGTTTTCATGGGTTCCTCCTTTATTGTGTATTTGAAACTGAAAGGATCAAGTGCCCGGCTAAATGACATTGTACAACACTTAGATATATTAAATTCTAAGCAATTTACATCTGCCCAATTTACAACTCTATCAATATCGTCTTGAAGTTTCCTACAATCAGATAGATCCTTCACATCTAAATAGAGTTTCAAATCATCCGCGAATAATAAACACTTTGCGTTCTTGACTACATCTGGCAAATCATTAATTAATAATAAAAATTCTAGCGGCCCCAAATTACTGCCTTGGCTCACCCCTGACAATGTTGGATACGGCTCAGACACGTGGCCGCCGAAGTTGACATATTGTTTCCTGTCTCGGAGGTAGCACGAGAAGAAACTCAATAGGCTAGGTGTAAAACCTACAGCCGCCAGCTTCATTAGCAGAACATCATTGTCAACGACATCGAAGGCTTTGCGAAAGTCAAAATAGGCGACGTCTACCTGACCACCAGGTTTGGCATCCATAACTGGTACCACATAGCTTGTCAGAGACATCAAATTTGAATCTGTGTTTCGTCCCCGACGGAAACCATGTTGGGCTTCAATGAGATAAGCACTTACTTGCGGATAGATGCACAAGTAGAGTATGGTTTCAAATACCTTCGCAAAGGTTGACAATATTGCTACTGGCCGGAAATCACTCACGTCTGATCCCTTTCCCCCCTTGGGTACTGGTCTCACTTTTGTCAATTTCCAAACATCTGGATACTCACATTTTTCCAGGCAAAGATTGAAGATGTGTAGTAACGGTTCAGCTAAGACAGATCGGCAATCCTTAACCACAAATGCTGGAATTCCATCGGGGCCAGCAGATTGCTTTGGTTTGAGGCGGTTGAGTGCAGCTTTCACGTCTTTCATAGACAACTTGCCTACATGTACCCGCGCACCATTGTCAGCAGTTGTAGCGGCTGCTTCCTCCGCGTTGAGCCTTGGCCTTTCTGTTTTGTAAACAGAGAGAAAGTATTTTGCAAATTCATGCGCACATTCTGCCCCTGATAATACCCTGTCCCCTTTTGCAACTTTTGGTTCTGACTGATTCGAACGCTTGCTATTTACAAAAGCCCAGAAAGTTTTTGGTTCCTTCTTAAACTGGGTTTGAATTCGATTTTGGTGTCGTTCATACTCAGTTTCCATTTGATTTTTTACTTTGCTCCGGTAGTATGAAAATAATTCATAGTCCTCCTGTGACCCCCCCATCTTGTAATTTTTATGCAACTGGGCCTTTGTTTCTATATCTCGAATCATCTCAGCCGTATACCAGTCAGGGTAAACAAACCGATGTGTCTCAGTTACCAGCTTTTTCTTTGGGACACATTTATCAATAATATCGAAGACTATGTTGTATAGAATTCCAAGCGCTTCCTTCACTCCTGTCGTTTCCCTTACTCGATGCCAGTCCGCAGTCTCTAACAGCCGGTAAAGAGTTGAGAAATCAGCCTTCCTGAAATTCCAGTTGGCCTGTTCAAAGAGTATCGGAAAGGCATTTTCTGCAACGCAAGGTGGTGGACTAGGATAGTCATCCTTCTCCAACTCCACCTCAGACCGACGCGATCGAACAACCCCACTGTAGCGGATACAAAGAGGGGGGTGCTGCTGGTCCACCGGTACGATGCTGTCCTGCTCCATGTTTACCATCATTTCTTCTTCACTCATATTAGTGAGAACAAGATCCAAGGTTCTATCATTACAATTTACTACATTGTTCAGCTGGCGAAACTCACAGAACGTCAAAAAATATTCAAAATAACAATTAGTTTCTAGTGTTGCGGAATACAAATTAAAATCCCCTACTAAAATAACTTTTTTATATTTTTTCTGACATTCTTCTAGCAGTTGAAACATTTTCATATAGTCTGTATTTTTAGCACCAGGAGGAATATAAACAACACAACATAAAAATAAAGGTTTATCATATTTGTTAACTACGCAACACACTAGCTCAAAAACAGCTTTATCCACATTAAAGTCTCCCGGTAGGGACACCTGGCTGAGTCTATACGGTGGAGCAGCGGCCAACAACACGCCTCCATGCTTGCGCCCATCGTCCCGGTCGCATCGCACCAGCTGATATCTGCTTGGTACTAGCTCACCATCATAAATTCCCTTATACAATCCAGTTTCCGTACACGCCCACAGGTTGGCACCAGAAGCGCATATTCCTGTATAAAATGTCTTCAATTTAGTTCGAAGTCCCCTAGTATTTTGGTAGTACAATTCGATTGATGCCTTACTGGCTTTGGGTCGATTTATATCCAGCTGCCTGGCCTCGAAAAAACACCCACTCGCTAAATCGTGTATTGACTGGCCATGCATTCTTATGACAGATACTGTCGTACACATTTTCTGCAACTCCAACTTTGAAAGAAGCATATTCCCTTTTTATTTTTGGATTCAGTTTCTCTACTTGTATTTCGGAATTATTTCCACATTGGGCTTTAACATGTTCAACCAATTCTTCCGTCGTTGTATCTGGATGCAGGTTCCAGACATGTAAATATCTTTTATTTTCCACGGCTCGCAGCGTACACATGTGGTGGTTTTCTCCAGTTAATATTACCGATCTTCTTGCTCTCATTCCCTTTTCCCCATGATTAATAACTTTAGGGGTATTTCTTACAGGTATTGAAGCCGGCGTGGATCGCGTAACTTTCTCAAAAACTGGCACAAATTTGGTAGCAGGCGCGATAGCTGGCGTGGATTGAGTCGCAGGCACAGAAGCTGGCACGGATCGGGCTGCAGACGCAAAAGTTGGCCCAGATCGGGTCAAAGGTGAAGAATTTAGTGCGGATCTAGTAGCAGATTCATGAGCTGGCGCAGATTGGGTTGTAAGTGCGGAAGCTGGCGTGGGTTGGGTCGCAGGTGCAGGATTCAGCGTGGCTTCTGTAGCAATTGCAGTAGCTGGCGCGGGTTCTGTGGCAGGTACAGATTGTGTTGCAGGCGCAGAGGCTGGTGCGGATTGGGTAGCAGTCGCAGGAGCTGGCGTGGATTGGGAAGCAGGCGTGAATTGGGTACAAGGCGCATAAGCTGGCATGGATTGGGTAGGAGGCGTAGAAGCTGACGTGGATCCGGCCGCAGGCGCTGGAGCTGGAGCGGATGTCATCTGTGTTAGCTGTAGCTGTAGAGTAGGTAATGTTCCCTTTGTTGGGTCTTGCGACAAGGAATTAGTTTTCTTTTTCGCTCTTTTGTCGGAATCGTCCAGCACGACTTGCCCCATAGCTTCACATTTACTTTCATCTCTTACTGTATGATAAGACGAGTTAATTGATTTAAGGCATTCGTTGACTAAATCATTAGTTTTCATGTCCAATCTCTGTACTTCCGTTTTAATTTCCTCATGGAGTTTTGTAAAGGTATTGGCCATTTCCATGTACTCATCTTTTGATTTAGGGATTATACTATTTATTTCTTCTTGAATAGTCATTCTAATTTCGCTCAAAATTGAATTTCTATACATTTCTAATTTACTATCCAACAAGTTACTTAGCTGATCCAGATTCACTACTTTCGGTGTTACTTTACTGCTCTTTGGAGTTTCTTTACACTGTGTGCCACAATCCTGGGTGTTATATGGTATAGTATGCAAAGACATATCACTAGCGTCTATGCTAGCGTTCATAGTTTGCTCCAAGATTGAATCGTGTACCAGCGACCTGGTAAGAGATCGCGTCGGCGTGTCGTCTTTTCTAATTCGTTTTGTTAGGCGTTGGCAATCTGGGCAAATCAGGCTTCGATCAAGTTCCTGCTTATGGGCTATGAAATATTCTCTCGTTATATTAAGTTAAGACCTCTGAATTTAAGAACAATCTGTACCTAGACACGACCTTCGACTCACTGCCAGTACCGTCCCGCCTCGTGCTCTTCTCGTGCTAGCAAAAAAAAACTTCAACTTTATACAAAACGTGTAACGAATAAAAACTTTTTAACAAAAAAATTAAACCGCCGAAAAAACTGAAAAGCAAGAAATAATAAAACTTTTTTTATTTAACCTTAATAACAAAGTTCTTAAACTAATGTAA
Source organism: Athrips mouffetella (assembly GCA_947532105.1). NCBI lineage: Eukaryota > Metazoa > Arthropoda > Insecta > Lepidoptera > Gelechiidae > Athrips > Athrips mouffetella. The sequence continues at coordinate 1,811,267 of OX383972.1, forward strand.
GTATATCCGAGTAATTTTGAGTCGGCGCCGCCGCCGTGCATCACGCTTTACGTAATTAATTAATTTGCTTGTTTGAAGGCCTGTCTCGTGTGACAGTAATTTCGCTGGCTCCCTCACCTTTCAAACCGAAACACAGCAGTGCAAACACTGCTATTTCACGGCAGAAATAGGCAAGGGGGTGGTAAATCCCCAGACGGACTTTGCACAAAAGCCCTACCACTTTTCCAAATACACTACGTTTGGCTGGATCGAATATTTATTTACCGCTACATTCCCAAATAAATTGAGTCTGCAAATCTAGACAGGAACATGCAACCGCGCCACCCATCCTCCCCTCCTCTTCTGCACAGCGTCACCTAGGGAGGGACCTTGACCCACTATGCGGTTCCCGAGTTTATATCCCACGTTTATATCTAACTGAGTTATATCCCACGGCAACGTTGAGCAAATTCAGATAATTTTATTTAGTGTAAATTCTTTACAGAATACTTGATTGTCATGCTAAATACAATGCATATAGAGCGAGTCTACACCACCGTTTCGGATCGTTCTATGGCAGCGTAAAAGAAACCGCAAGAAACCACTGCAGCACGGCCTACTTTAAGAGTCGGCTTTTTACAATGTGTTTCTTGTGTTTCGCTGAAATATTAGAGCACCATACCTCTTTGTCATGGATATAGCCATCTACAAGCTTGACCAACTTTTCTGTAGAATGGCCAAAAGCGGAACTACTTACGTCATTTTGACAACCTCAGAGTAAAAATGTATAGAGTCCGTCATATACATAGTCGTGTTAAGCGTCTCCTAGTCGACTATGACAAGTCGGTCAAAAAACTAGGGTCTAGGTTACGTTTTACAAATCAAACAATTCTAATGTTTCATCCAAACCTTATAATATGCGAAAGTAAAAATATATTTTTTTAACTTGTGAATTGATCATTAATAATAAGAAAGGAAGCGTAAATGATCCGTAATAGCCAAAAATGCGCGATTTTTAACAGCGTTTTTTAGGGTCCCGACAGTAATAAAAGGAACCCTTATGGTGCGACTTTATCTGTCTGTCTGTCACACCTGTATATCTTAGCAACCACTCATGCTATAAACTTGGGAAGAGTTTTAGAATATGGTAGTCCAACTTAACTGCACATGAGAGAATTAACAAAAAGTTATGATAATTAATGTAAAGGGGACCCAAATAGGGGTGGGGGGGGGCAAAATTTCAAATTGTCATTACTTGGTCGAGTGCGGTATTATAAAAAAGGGCTTTTCTTAAAAATTCTAAAATATATTTTTATATTTTTTTACAACTCTTAAATTGTGATGAAAAATGTCAAAAAAATACCATTCTCTTAAACCATCTCCGAAGTTTGTAAAAGGAAAAAATTGGAATTAATTACAGGCGATAGAAGTTTATGTAAATCATCATCATCATAACATCCCATAAAACGTCCACTACAGGACAGGGAGCTCCCTCCAGAATTCTAGCTTTTGCTGGAAAAATGTGGAGGGGAAGTACCATTGTCACCTCGCTTGTTAGCGTTACGGTTGGCACCATGGATCGCGGTTGTAGGTGACCGCAGTAAGTAAGATATAAAGGAGGATGCTGCTGCCCATCCTCCAGTTAACCCTTAGTCGCCTTTTACGACACCCACGGGTATAAATGGGTTGGTACTATTCTTTGCCAGCACCACACGGGGCATATTTATGTAAATATTACAGAAAAAAATAAAACGATCTGTCTAAGTTGCAGTTTTTTAGAAATGGACTTTAATGCTTCCAAAAATACTACAGACTCGCATTTGACCGGTTTTTTCTTGAATGGTAAGTATTCTTACCAGAAAAACTGTAGTAACAAGATTTATTAGTTCTAAGCTATATATTTCTTAAAGAGAAAGTCAAAACTTTGACGTTTTTGGGATATAAAAAAAAATTCATACATTTTAGTATGGAGGTCCCTCGCAAGAAATGGATACGGTTATGGCTCTCTCCTTAGCATAAAGGGCTGCTACTTAAACCTCCTTATGTCAGTCAGTGTTGCCTGTGCTGTTCTTGTTTTCCTGCATATTTCCAAGTATTTTATGAGAAAGTCATACCAAAAGCGATCGAAAGTGGTGTGCGAGAAATGATTCTCATAATGATATCGTTCTTTGATGCAGAAAAGGAGCAAGAATCTCCAATAACATCATTTGTTAATGTATACAAACGCTTTGCTGCCGCTACACGTCAGTGTTACCCAGATCTTCTTCTTTTCGTGTCGACGCAAATCCAATATTGATCCAGATTATTATTGAAGTAACAAGTAAAAGCAATAGTTAAAGACCTGTGTAAAGTTTCATTAACCTAGGTTTAAAAGAGCATTTTGAAAATCTCAAATTTTGCCAATTGTAAAAACATGCTGTTATTCCGTACTTTCCGTACAATTTACCTTGTACTTGATAGGAACGGTGCCATAATCACTTTTTAGACATTTCCAATAAGATTTAACTTTTCTTGTTTTGGAGAAATTTTGCAAATTGTCAGAAAAACAGGTGCTGCTGGAGATTTTTGAAGTGAAAACTTTTTTAGCGGCGCCTAGCACTTTTTTAGATGGGGAAAAAATGATAAATTCGCATCAGATGTCGCGTCTTTGTCGCGTCAGATCTCATACCAAGTTAGAGCAGGCTCAATATATACAAAAGTTCTAAAGTGTGATAAAGACCAAAAATTCTATTTTGTCTTTGTCGCGTCAGATCTTAAGATCTCGGATGATGTATAGAAATGGATTTTCAAATAATCATACCAAGTTAGAGCAGGCTCAATTTATACATACAAAAGTTCTAAAATGTGATAAAGACCGACACGTCTTTTTTGTCTTGGTCATAGTCTCGGCTCTTTTTTTAGCAGTCAAACTAAATACAGTTGTCAAACTAAAAATCGCTATAACTTGAAAACTACTGACCCTAGACTACTCATGTGCTGAGACAAATGATAGGTCTCGATGAGATCTACATTTCGGATGACAGCTGTCAAACTAAAAATCGCTATAACTCGAAAACTACTGACCCTGGACTACTCATGTGCTGAGACAAATGATAGGTCTCGATGAGATCTACATTTTGGATGACAGCTGTCAAACTAAAAATTACTATAACTCGAAAACTACTGACCCTAGACTATTCGTGTGCTGGGACAAATCATAGGTCTCGATGTGATCTACATTTCGGATGACAGCTGTCAAACTTAAAATCGCTATAACTTGAAAACTACTGACCCTAGACTACTCAAGTGCCGAGTCAAATGATAGGTCTCGATGAGATCTACATTTCGGATTGCAGCACTTCAAAATGAACTGTTGTAATGTACCTATAAATTTATAATTGAAACAAATAACAGGCTTGGTTATTTTCTATTACTTTACTTAGTTACTGATTATTAACTGTTATAGTTATTTTATACTTTTTATTACTATTAGAAACCTTGCAAAACTTTGAAGGTGTGTAGTTTTTGTTAAAACTATTTTTATTCAAAATAAAGTTAGGCTTTCCAAATTTCAAGTCGATAGCATGAGTGGTTGCTTTAATACAGGTGTGAGTGTGACAGACAGACAAAGTCGCACCATAGAAAAGGGTTCCTATCGGTAATATCGGAACACTAAAAAGGCAGAAGTTGTTTATTTTTGTAATAGGTGGCAATCCCTTTCGATCGTAGCGCCATCGTAAAATTCTACAGATAAGTTGGTCAAGCTATAGTAAGCTTTTGACATAACGTTTGCTTTACACATTTTTTAAACTTAGCAAACTTTGCTCACTATTATTTAATCTGTAGCAATAATTACGTCTGCTGATGCTTTATCGGTGAGCTCGATTATAATAAATGATTTCCTTCCATCATCTTCATGAAACACTTATTGAACAAGTAATTTAATAAAAAAATATGTTGTTTATTCGAGAAAAGGTGGTGTTTCATCTCCGGCTACGGTGTGGTTACGTACAGCTGCTAGAAAAAAAACCGTGCAAATGCGAGTCGGACTCGCGCCCTAAGGGTTTCGAACCTATCTACCATATGATATACTAAAAGCTCTTTGATTTTAAAAACTACGCGACCATCCAACTTGACCCCTCTTTTATAGAAAAGTTCTTGAAACGGGAGCTCACCTTGTACCTACTATTAGTTGTGAGAAAAATTTAAATATTTAATGATTTAAGACTTTTTCCTTTATTTGTACTGTGAGACCTAACTTCTTGCCAAATTTCATAATTTTAGGTCAACAAATGTATGGAGATAGGGACATAAAAAGCCATATCTTTTGATGCGTCGTTGTAAAAAATTAAAATTTTCATATCTTGTGTGGTTTATGGACCTTAATATTCGTTATCAATTTCGACCTGATCAGATAACTTTACCCGTTCGTGAGAAAAAGGGTCTTGACAGACAGACAGACAGACAGACGAACAACAAAGTGAGGGTTCCTTTTTTTATTTTGAGGTTCGGAACCCTAAAAAAGACAAAAATAAGTATACCTAGTTTTACCCATCAACTCTTTTCGTTTATTATCCGGTACTTTTTACGAGAAAAATCATCAAAAATACGCTCATTCGAGCGATATGGCACGGCAATGTTCATGTCTCAGCGTTCCAATTAATTAAGCGAAATAAAGCTAAAAACGTGTTGACAATGTATTATCGGTCTTTTTACATAGAAAGGTCACATCAAATGACAATTTCCATCATAATGTGTGTCAGTAGGGCCAATTAATGAAAATTTATCAGGAAATTAACAGTCACCGCTGTCTAGTGGTTAGAGCGCTCAGCTCTCGATCAGGAGGTTCCGGGTTCGATTCCCGGTGGGGACATTGTCAAACAAAAATTCCTTTGTGCACCCTCCCTAGTTTGGTTACGACATTGCAGGATGAATCACCTAATTGTCTGACAAGTTAGATGACTCCGTGCTTCGGAAGATACGTTAAGCCGTTGGTCCCGACTACTATCTGCGGATGTAGTCGTTAATGAGCCATGTCAGAGGTCTTTGTCGGCTCAAAAACTCTGACACCGGGGTGAGTGAGGTCGGTCATCGACCTTGCAACCCACACGATATTATGATGATGATCCGGGTATTACGAGTAAACTATGCCGAATAAAACAAAAATCATCACGTCATGAAGATGTTCTAATATTAGAATCAACATAGAAACTGAATAGTGTGTATTAATCTGAAACGTCTCCTTTTCACTGAAGTCTATTAGTGAATATCGTTGAATCCTCTGGAGCTGTGGAGCAGTTGACTGGGCGTGTGTGTTGCTACCTATAACGCGAAAGTAGCAAGTTTCTAGTTGCTCTGTTGGAGCACTAGCGGTCACGGTCTTAGAGCAACGCGTCAAACCGCGCAAGCCCGGGCGTTGCGCGCGAAAATCGTGTTACTCTATGGTCACGGTTTACGTGCTTCGGAAGGCATTTCAAACGGTTTTTTCTCTGCTTGCTAACAAAGTGGTTGTTAAGCCCTAAGTCAAAGCGCATTGCGCTTGTTTAATATTCTGTGATTGCACGCCATGATATCTCTTGAGAATATAAGGTTAGGGTGTGTTTCCAATGTGGCGGAACATGCGCTATTCTCTCTCTCTCTCTCTGAACTTAGCTGCTGTCAGTGCTCTTGTCGGTGGAGTAATCGCCAATGTTTTCTTGCTTCCGGCAGTTCCTTCACCTCCTGATACGACTCGACCTGTACTTTCCACACAGTCTAAATGGTTTTGCACACAGTTGGGTTTGCTCCGCAGTTAGATTCGTAACGGAACTATACAATACAATAACAATAATCTTTATTTGTGATAACAGGTACAAAAAACTACTAAACTTACTGCGGAACACTCGCAACCGATAACTACTGCGGTAGAAATCCGAAGCGCGCCCGTGCTTGACGCATTTGCCTTTATATGAAGACGTCCTACTGCTCAATCTCTCTACTGTGACTGGAAGCTTGTTCGTGCTTTAAGCTGTCGATGGTGGTAGGGCTTTTGTGCAATGTCCGTCTTGGGAAATGCCACCTCCTTGCCTTTTCTGCCGTAAAGCAGCAGTGTTTTCATTGCTATGTTTCGGTTTGAAGGGTAAGGGAGCTAGTGAAATTACCGGAACATGAAACATACCATCTTAGTTCTCAGGTGGGTAACGCGCTTTGCTGTCCTATTAATGTCAAATTACTTCACTAATAAGACAGTGGCTGTCATGGGTGGTGGTGAGCACTTACCACCTGGTGGACCACCAGTCGTTTGCCCACTTATGACATAAAAAAAGCTGCCCACTGCCCAGTTGAGCTCTAGGCCTATAGTTTATTAAGAAGCCTAACATTTGTTGTATTTGTTGTTTCAGATCAATACACTTTGGACAGCGAATACATCAAACGTTATTTGGGAGAGCTCACTCCGATGCAAGAATCTCGACTCCTGCAGCTCAGGAAGTGGATCGCCGATCTGCAGAAGGGAAAGGTAATTGCTCTAGACCTTACACCATTCACATGCCATCCGCCCGCTGCTGGACATAGGTCTCTTATTTATTACGCCACCCGCAGCATGAAGTTCTGAACTGCTGCGATAGAGAGTAGAGTTAATGTCATCTGACCGTCTGGCACATAGAATACATGAATTCATGTATTCTATGGTCTGGCAGATCGACCCACTGAACTTTCCAATCCTTTTTCGCCTCTCCGATACCGCCCTGGAGACGCATTTTTGAAGCGTTCGAACTTTAATTCGCATTCGAATTGGCAAGATTCGTATACGAATCCGTAAAATCGCAATTTTTGAATATTCATACCTGTGAATTCTGCAACGAGTGGTCCGACCCACTCGTTTTGCACTTCGACCACTCGAAAGTATGTATAATCTGTGATGAGAACGACATTGACGTTTCTTTCACACATGACATTATACTGACATATCAACTTTTTAATTTACTTTCCGGTTTTGATTTTTTCTGCGTTAAACGAAAATTATTGAAAGATTTGAATTTAATGGCAACACTGCTTTCGAATGATTCAAAAATGCGTAAAATTCGAGAGCATTAGAAATTAAATTCGTATACGATTCGTTTTCGTATGCGAACTAAAGATTCACTTCGAACGCTTCAAAAATGCGTCTCCTGGTCCACTGTCTATGCCTAGTGACGCCTTGCGTAGTGTCCTGTCCACGTACACTTAGAGCGCTTTTTACATTCGGTGGTTCAGCAGCGCGGCAGCAGCTCTGCAACAGTAGGTAGGTAGACGCCAGCGGTTTCAGCGCTGCTAAGTCGCTGAGTGACTACGCGTCAACTTCTCGCAATAGCGTCATTCAACGCTTCTGTCTTGAGATTAGTAGCCACCTAATGTGAGAGCGCTCTTAAGCCTTGGTATTCCAATATACATTAGACAATGAATATATCAAGTATAAACTTAGAATGCACAAGTAAAGCCCTTTCATATGATACCCCACTCAACCTAGACCGATAATTTGAAATTTTGCCCCCCCTATTTAGGCCCCCTTTACATTAATAATCCAAATTTTTACTTAAATTTTTTACGTGCAATTAAGTTGGACAACCATATTCTGAAACTATTCCAAATTTCAAGTCGATAGCACCAGTGGTTGCTGAGATATACAGGTGTGACAGACAGACGGACAGACAGACAGACAGACAGAGCGGCACCATAAGGGTTCCTTTTTTTACCATTTTGGTATCGGAACCCTAAAAACTTGTTACTTGTGTTCTACCTTGTATTGAACTATCTGATAGGAGTTGTCAACAAAGCTATACGCATGTTAGCTTAGATTATGAGTAATAGTAATTGAAGAGTAAGTGTAAGAGTAAGTGTGTGTAGCTATCTACGACTATCGGCGTTCTCTATTCCTGACAAGTATGAAACAAAAAATCTTTCTCAGGTACCAAGCGACACAACGCTTCTCCGGTTCCTGCGCGCTCGAGACTTCAACGTCGAAAAGGCAAGAGAAATGCTCTCACAGAGCCTGCTCTGGCGCAAGAAGCATCAAGTGGACAAAATACTATCGGAATACGATACACCAGACGTGGTGAAGCAATACTTCCCTGGAGGCTGGCATCATCATGATAAAGGTATTTGTAATCTTAACCAAAGTTCACCAACAGATGGCGCTTTAAGGTTACTGCATCGTGCTATTTTCAAGAAATACTCAAATAACCGGCCAAGTGCGAGTCGGACTCGCGCCCTAAGGGTTCCGTACCTATCTACCATATGATATACTAAAAGCTTTTGCTCCTTGATTTTAAAAACTCCGCGACCATCCAACTTGACCCCTCTTTTATAGAAAAGTTCTTGAAACGGGAGCTCACCTTAATTGGTTACTATTAGTCGTGAGAAAAATTGAAATATTTAATGATTTTAGACTTTTCCCTTTATTTGTACTGTGAGACCTATATAGCTTCTGGCCAAATTTCATAATTTTAGGTCAACGGGAAGTACCCTGCAGGTTTTTCTTTTTTGCATAAATTTATGGAGATGAGGACATAAAAAGCCATATCTTTTGATTGCGTCGTTGTAAAAAATTGAAATTTTCATATATTGTGTGGTTTATGGACCTTAATATTCGTTATGAATTTCAACCTGATACCTCTTCTCGTTCGTGAGAAAAAGGGTCTTGACAGACAGACAGACAGACAGACGGACAACAAAGTGATTCTATAAGGGTTCCGTTTTTTTATTTTGAGGTACGGAACCCTAATAACGGCGAAACTCAATTTTCACAGATAGATCGATCGATCGACGAAAATAGAAAATGAAAAAATAGAAATGAAATTACTATATAGCAGGGCTATAGTAATTTCATCGAAATTGTTAAGAGGGTATTCTAGCTGCATCTCTACTATCTCTAGGGGGTAATCTAGGTCTATGCCTCTGTCAATTATTTTTTTTAGTAATTACCAAAAGAATTTTGACTATCCAAAACCGTAAAAAATACCCCGTTTTCCCGCCACATTTAGACGAATATCAGAAAAAATTCAAGTTTTCAAGACAAAAAGGAGCGTAGATCCACTTTTCCTTCAAAAATAATTGAGCCAGCTCAGTTTTGGAGAAGAAAACATCAGAAAGCAAAACTTCGGTTTGTAGGTAAAATTAGTCTAATCCGTAGGGTATCCCTATCGCTCAATACGGTAGGATTGTTGAGGCGCAGCGCGTCAGCAGTAGTTTGTCTATTTCTCGGACTAGGACACCTTCAAATCAATTACAATTATTATTAGAATAAATAAATAAATAAAATAAAAAGAACTTTGTTTACCAAACACAATTCTTAAATGTATAAAAGTTAAGCTTATTCTAAGTTTGTTATACATAATGGTTGGTGAAATGGCAAGATATTAAGCAATACTGCTGGTTTTCAGTACCCCCCTGAATCGCTACATTGGAGACTCCCCAATACAGTTATAGTGTTACTGATGCTAAAAATGATTTTATTTTAACACTTCCAGTGTTCGGATAAATCTACAAAGTAGAAAATCGCAAAATTTCACAACCACAGGCAGGATTCGAACCTGCGTCTTCTGCGTCAGTACCGCAGATGCTTTACCAACTAGGCTACTGTGGTCCTGCCTGATGTTGTGAAATCTGCGGTGGCAACACTAAATTTTCTATTTTCGATTTTCTACTTTACTGATGCTACTTTTATTTTTCATTTGAAGGTGATGATAGGATAATACCTATAATTGGATGGTTATTTTCCAGACGGACGACCTCTATACATTCTTCGATTAGGTCAGATGGATGTCAAGGGATTATTAAAATCTATCGGAGAGGATGGCCTTCTAAAGTTGGTACGTTGTATTTTTAATCATCTTTCCCGTATCTCGTGTGGTGCCGGCAAAGAAGAATAGTACCATCCCATACATAGCCGTGGGTGTCGTAAGAGGCGAATAAGGCAGCATGGGCAACAGCATCCTACGGTCAGCTACAACCGCGGTCCATGGTGACAGCCGTAACGCTGTCAAGCGAAGTGACTATGGTACTTCCCCTCCAATTTTTTCCAGCAAAAGCTAGAATTCTGGAAAGCTAGAATTCTCTCTGTCCTGTAGTGGACATTGATATGATAACATCCCATGAAACTTAAATTGCAGGAGAGGGACAAAAGCGATCGCCAGCCACAAAGCTGAAATCTTGGTAATTATGGTAATTTCCCTACAAAGAATCACGTGTTTTTGTTGGAATTCTGGAAGGAGCTCCCTGTCCAGTGGACCGTTTCATGGGATGTATGATGTTCTATGCTATAGTCACCACGCGTGTTAGCTTTGTAGTTGGCGACCACGGTGATACATCCCACGAAACGTCCACTGCAGGACAGGGAGCCTCCAACACTCCAGCATTAACGCGTGGTACTTTGGAGGAGATTCACAATAGTCACCATGCTTGTAAGCGTTGCGTCTGGCGACCGCTGTTCTTGGTGACCGCAGCATATATAATGGCACGATACACAGACGGATACTGCTACCCATCCTCCGGTTCATAATCCCTTAGGCGCCTCTTACGACACCCACGGGTTGAGATGGGTTGGGTCTTTTCCATGTCGGCATCACACGGACAGAAAAGGCGAATTATCCGACTGAAACTCAGATTCAGATATTTTTGTTAATTTTTCGGATAATTTTATTCAGTGTAGATTCTTTACAGAATACTTATTGAATGTCATGCACAATACAATGAAAATATAGCGAGTCTACACCGTTTCGGATCGTGCTATGGCAGCGTAAAAGAAACGGCAAGAAACCACTGCAGCACAGCCTACTTTAAGAGTCGGCTTTTTACAATGTGTTTCTTGTGTTTCGCTGGAATATCAGAGCACCATACCTGTTTGTCATTGATTTAGTCATCTAATCTACAAGGTGTAACAGAAAGAGTATAACGACCCTAAGGGATGTGATTCTGCCCACGAAACTGAACAACTTTCCTAAGGAACATAGGTCGAAATACAAAAAAAAAAATTAAACTCCCATAGGAACTGTATCAGCTGATAGCGCATTTTGTATGAGAGGTCAAATTTTTTTTCGTATTTTGACCTTTGTTCCTCAGGAAAAGTTGTTCAGTTGCAGGGGCAGTATCACATCCTCCAGGGTCAATATACCTTTTCTGTTTCACCTCGTATAGTAACTCTTAAGTCTTCACCAAAACTCTGGCAGACTCTTCACGTGTGTGAGGAAGGGTTGAAACTACATTATATATATATAAAATTACAAGGTGTAACAGAAAGAGTATAACGACCCTAAGGGATGTGATTCTGCCCACGAAACTGAACAACTTTCCCTAAGGAACATAGGTCGAAATACAAAAAAAAATTAAACTCCCATAGAAACTGTATCAGCTGATAGCGCATTTTGTATGAGAGGTCAAATTTCATTTTCGTATTTTGACCTTTGTTCCTCAGGAAAAGTTGTTCAGTTGCATGGGCAGTATCACATCCTCCAGGGTCAATATACCTTTTCTGTTTCACCTCGTATAGTAAGTAACTCTTAACTCTTCACCAAAACTCTTGCAGACTCTTCACGTGTGTGAGGAAGGGTTGAAACTCCTGGAAGAAGCCACGAGGAGCTCCGAGCACGCGATCCACTCGTGGTGCATGCTGGTAGACCTGGATGGCTTGAACATGCGCCATCTGTGGAGACCTGGAGTCAGGGCATTGCTGAGGATCATACAGGTATACTGCGTGCAAAATAACTCTGTCTGTGATCGTTAATGCGCAGAAGTAAAAAAATGTTTCGCGGGGGCGAGCGCGGCTTCCCCCGGGGGGCGAGCAAATCGTTCATTGGCTCTCCGCCTGTCACCCATGTCCAGAAAATAACCGTCATAGCCAGACTTGTTCTGAACGCGCTGTATATAAACACCTAGAACTAAGAGGTTTTTTAATGTTACAAGTGAGCAAAAGAGTAGGTAGGCCACCTGATGGTAAGTGGTCACCACCGCCCATAACACCCACTGTCTTATTAGTGGCATATTTTGACACTTACAAGACAGCAAAATAACTCTTCAGAGACATGTTCTGGTGCTGTCCTCATTCAGCGACTTCCAATGTGATCGTATCTTTTAGTTCATCGAGAAGAGTAAGAAGAATTATATTTATTTTCTTATACTAAACATTGAAAATATTATTCAGGTTTATATAGATTAGCTCTTTCTAGTTTAAAATTTACGTCATGCGTGTAGATATAGTTGTTTATGCAACCGAACATCTAAAATTTGGTATTAATACACTCATGTGATATTATTATGGAATTTGCTTTCTTCGCTTCGCTCCACTGTCAAAATCAACATTTTTGCAACAAGCGATTTTTGTGTAATTTGACAGCCCAGCAAATTCTTGATCGGTTGCGATGAAGCACCATGCAGAATTCAAGCGCGGTCGCGTTAATTTTAGTGACGAATTTCGTGATGGTCAAAATAAATGGTATAAATAATGCACTGCATTTTATCCTACGTCGTCGAGTACACGAAATTTGCAATTTTATAGCGATAGTAGTGGCCTATTAGGTCCACAAAACGTTGGTCTGCCAATCCACAACCTCAAGTAACAAGTTGCAAATTTCGTGTACTCGATGACGTAGGATGACATGCAGTGCCCTTACAGTCTATAAATTAAATATGTATCTTGTACGAAAATCGAAACCTGTCGGTCGGTCCTATGGCATCAACATAAAACTTTAATTATCCATTTATTTATTTATTAAGCAAACTTAACAGCATGAAATTCATTATTACAATTCTTGCCTTAAATATTTATACAGCCTATAACAAAGTTTGGCACATTAAAATTTAAATTAATGGGCATACTACGTTAAGGTATTTTAATACAAAAAATACTTATTACAAATTATATTATAACGTTATTAAAACAATTTTTTGCAATATGATACATCAGGAAACAAAAATTTAATTTAAAAAAAGAAAAATGTAGATTATTTAGTTATGTTTAAAAAAATGGCAAATAGAAAGTAGGAAGGGCGGGAATGTAAAAGATAAATAATAGATAAAATAAATAATATGTATATATGCGTGTTAGGATGATATCATGTGATAAGGCTATGTGTATATTGTGGGTGGGTGTGTGTGTGAGTCTGCTGTTTTAGTTATTGGTCTGTTTTATTAAAATGGGGCAAGCTATTCAATACAGTAGTTATAAATTGATTTCGACTGAGGAAAAAAAGATCTGCGTCTCTGAACCCAATCTCATAAGTGTGTACTATTCTTTGTAAAATAGAATTTTGAGCAAAATTGGTACGGGTCGAACCAACGTAGAACGAGCGCGCGTGTCTCGTGCGAATAGTACAGGCACTTACACCAATCCTTGCAGTCAGCTCAGCAGAGTCAAGCAGATTTTTGACTATTTCATATCAGTTAGTGTACGTCTATCTTCAAGCGAGATCATTTCGAAGGTGACAAGTCTATCCTCGTAACTTTCTCGCACTCTGAGACGGTAGCTGAGACGACGAGTGAAACAACGCTGGACAGATTCTAACTGGCGTATATGAGTCACGTAAGAAGGAGACCACACTGGTTTAAATACATAATTATGTGTAACACTCACGAGTCGTTTATCCTATCCTATCCTAGTAATATTATAAACGCGAAAGTTTGTAAGTATGGATGGATGGAAGTTTGTTACTCTTTCACGTAATAACTACTGAATGGATTCTAATGAAACTTTACAATAATATAGCTTATACATCAGAATGACACATAGGCTACAATTTATAAAGATATTGTGTGAATTGTCCAATTCTGCGCAGCCGAAGTCGCGGGCACCAGCTCGTGATAAAATAAATAAATTTTGAAATAAAATAGTCTTATTGAATCTACAGATCGTGGAGGCTAACTATCCGGAGACCATGGGCCGAGTGCTGATTGTCAGAGCTCCTAGAGTCTTCCCGATCCTTTGGACCATCGTCAGCACCTTCATAGGTAAGACAACGTAGGGACGGAAAAATGACATTTAAGGGCGCATCCCCATTAGGCTCGCTGACTGTCCGCTTACTGACTCTGAGCGTATCGACGGCGTAGTGAGCTGACTGAGCCGCCGACCGCGAGCATCGTTCGCAGCGACTCAGCTGCTCACTGAATGAATCCGCAAGCAATAGGCCGCAAACTGCGTACAGATCGCGCCAAACTTCTAGACGCCTCTGAAGTTGCTTCGCGCTATATTCAGAGAAGTCTAGATGTATGGACACTCCGTTTAAAATATATAAGGAAGCATAAGCGCATAAGCCCTTAAGGCTTAAGTAGCCTGTAATATAAATAAGAAATTCAAAACTCTGTGATGAACTTTTCAAATAAAATAAATAACTAGAAGCAAACAGTTAGTCGCTCACTGTGAGCCTAATAGGGATGCGTCCTAAGTCAGTTTAAGTCTGTATTTTCGCAAAATCGTCAGAAAGCTCTTTTATAAAAGGTGTTTTATAAAAGTGGTGCAATTTCTAAAACAAACTTGTGACAATGGTTCTTTTTTCACTGTTCATATTTTCGAGGCTTTCCCTCGCCAATTATTTCTGTTCCTTTTTGTGTTTCGGGCCGCAAACAGTAAAAATGAAAATGATTTTTTTTTTATTTGCTACTTTGAGTTCGACACACACAGAATTATGACAGGGGTCCCCAAACTAGGACGCAGCCTGTATCTTGGGAGACCTACGAAATTTAAAATCAATATTTTTAGCTATGATCCATATGATCCATTCTTTAGTTTCTTCCATCATCATCATCATCATCATCGTATGGCATAATCATTCCTACATTTAAAATTGGATGTCAATGTTGGACAGCCATATCTCCGCCTCGGGTGTCAGTTGGTGGAGATCCTGCAGCCCTCCATCAAATTTCCTGGCAGGGCAGTCATCTACTATGTGTTGGACGGTTTGTATGGCGGCTCCACAGTCACAGGCAGGAGAATCCGCAATGCCCCATTGGTGTAGGTTGTAATTACACCTTGCGACTCCCGTACGTATGCGGTTAAGCGTCGACCATAGTTTACGGTTCTTCTTAAAACCAGTTTGAACGACGGAAGGGTCTGGGATTACTATTTTTTCGTGCGGAATTCCTGCACTCCGCCACTGATTAGTCCATTCCTCTCTA
This sequence comes from Athrips mouffetella, assembly GCA_947532105.1. Taxonomy (NCBI): domain Eukaryota; kingdom Metazoa; phylum Arthropoda; class Insecta; order Lepidoptera; family Gelechiidae; genus Athrips; species Athrips mouffetella. Next base: position 1,826,345 of record OX383972.1, read on the forward strand.
GGGTCCAGATGTTGTTGGACTCGGATGTCCGTCCAGATTGGTCTGCGAGAGGTTAGTTTCTTCCAACGCTTACCAACACATTTTGCTGCTATGTCAAAAGCAATCGGCTGAAACTGTCAGAAAAAACAAGTTTGTAAAACAATGTTATTCTTTCCGTCAAATATACTCTGGTTTTAGTGTCATAGCTGCAAAATGTATTGGTAAGTTGGAATAAACGAAAAAATTAATTATATGGATCAATTTCCTGATATCGTACAGACGGCCTCACATCAGTGGTTACACATTGACTTTGAGCAGGTCTGGTTTAGAGGGTTTTTAGCAAAGCGCTGGTTCCGCTTAAACTGGTTTTGTTGCCACTAACGTGCTGCCGTGCGTACTTCCACCAAGTACGTCCATAATAAGGCCAAAGACCAAAGAGTGGAATTCTCTGCCTGCGTCTGTGTTACATATAACCCGATTCTATTCAAGTCGCAAGTGAATAGGCTTCTTTTGGGCAAGCTCGTTCCATCGTTGACCTCATCTCTGTCTTCAAGACTATATCGAGGTCAAGAGTAAGCCCATTATCAATAAAAAAATAAATAAAAAAAAGACCTCCACAAAAGCTTCCTTTACAAGACGTTTTTCGTGTTTTGGAAGGCACTCGTTGATAAACGTGTTGTTGATTCGCAGATGAGAACACGCGAAGCAAGTTCCTATTTTACGGCGGCAAGGACTATCTGCAACCGGGAGGTCTCCTGGACTACATTCCTAAAGACCTCATCCCTGATTTCCTTGGTGGACCTTGCAAGGTAATAAGCTGCTGTGCTTGAATTCAATGCAAATCGTTTAAAAGCCTATTGAAAGCTGTCAAACGAAAATATAGGGTGACTTTTAATTAGTTCTTGATAGAAAAAGGTATGAATTTACTCATGATACTGACCAACTTTCCCCAAGGAACATAGGTCGAAGTACGAAAATCAAGTTTTGGCCTCCCATAGAAACTGTATCAGCTGATAGCGCATTTTGTATGGGAGGTCAAATTTGGTTTTTCGTATTTCGACCTATGTTCCTTGGGAAAAGTTGTTCAGTATCATGAGGACATGCATATCTTTTGCTATCAAGAACTAATTAAAAGTCACCCTTTAAACAGGCTTTAATCGTTAAGTGTGTCCAGGCGATTATTCCGTAACTATTACAGATATTTTTTTATTTTATTTATTTGGGAAAACAAACAGTAGTACAATGTGTATTACTAAATTAAAATATTTGCAAAACATAGTTTATGGTACTACCAACGACATTTTCCACAGATTACTAATAAAATTAAGTAAGGACTTGTAATGTGTACAGAACATGTTATATCAGTGACTTGCATTAGTGAGAACAAATACATAAAAGAAATAGAGTTCCTGAGATTTAGAGTGCATTTTCATCAGATAACATTTTTAGCTTTCTTAAAAATAGGAGATGATAACGAAAAAATATCTATATCGTGGAATTTAGAGTTATAAATATCAAGCAGTCGACGAATAGGAGATCGCAATCCGGCATTTGTGCGACAAGAACTAGTTACGAACAGTGGGTAGTTGCGAGCTTTTCGTCGAATGTCAGTTCTATATACCCGCAGCATTAGTTTGTTACTTAGTTCGATACAATCAAATTTATTATTACATATTCCATGAAGCATCATTGCATGAAGAAGCAGGCGTCTAGATTGCAATGAAAGTAAATTATTATTTATCAATATGAGGTTGTAAGAGGAGCGAGTGCGACTACATTTATACTGCATACTACGTAAATACTTAGATTGCACCTTTTCTATATCCTGTGTGTATTTTTTATATAGAGGGTCCCAAATTATACAGGCATATTCAAGCTGGGAGCGAACCAGAGCGTTATATTAAGTGAGATACGAGTATGTGCTAGGACGCGTGAAGCCGATTGTGGACCTCATGACAAAACCATACATCTTGAATGCGTTTAAAATTATTTTATTTATATGTAAGTCCAGGTGTAACTTGGAGTCCAGCAATACACCTAAGTCTCTTATATGATTTACTTTTGAAAGTGGTTCACTACACAGAGAATACTGAAAGGATATCACTCTTTTGTTCTTTGTAGAGTTTATATAATTACATTTAGGTATACTTAGTTTTAACTTATTTTTATTGCAGTATTCGGAGAGACGGTCTAAGTGTTGAATGTTTTGACAGTCATTTAAGTCTTTAATGGTTTTGTACACTTTAAGGTCATCTGCATATAAAAGAAAATTGGTGTGTTTAAAACAGGAATTAATATCATTTATAAATAAAATAAATAAGAGCGGGCCAAGTATAGATCCCTGTGGGACGCCTGATGTTACTACAATTGAGCGAGAGTGATAACCATTCATAACTACTTTTTGCATTCGGTTTGTAATGTAGGAAGTGAACCAACGTAGTAGATTACCCCTAATACCGTTAAACGCAATTTTATTTAGTAGTATCTCGTGATCAACCCTGTTAAAAGCCTTTCGAAAGTCCGTATAAACAGCATCAACTTGAATCTTACTATCCATGCTACAAAATAAGTGATCTACAAAGACAGTAAGATTTTTTATTGTAGAACGACGTTTAACGAAACCATGTTGTTCTGGGATTATAATATTATGAAGCAGAGGATAGAGGTTTGCATGTACCAGTCTTTCGAAAAATATAGAAACACTTTACACTCGGTATGAGATCCAGGGGCGCTAGCATGTAAAATCAATGGGATTAGTTTTGAAACCGATTGAAAGCTGTCAAAAGCAAATAGTATGAAACTGGATCCTTTTTATGGCGTAAATGGGATACAGTTTGACAGGTTTATATCGGCTTCAAAACGATTCCCATTGAGTTTACATGCTAGCGCCCCCTGGTTTGTTTGGTTGGTGGGAAGTCAGGATGGATGATTTGTGGGGTGTTACTGAAAGTTAAAATTTTAAGGGGATTCTGCCTATAAAACTGGACAACTTTTCCCTTAGAACATAAGTCGAAATATGGAAAAAAGCTGAAGTTTCTATGAGAAGTCGAAATATTTTGTTTCGTATTTCAATTTACCTATGTTCCTTAAGACAAAGACTTAAAGATCCGTGTGGTGCCGGCACAGAATAATACCAATCCATCTCTACTCGTGGGTGTCGTAAGAGGCGACTAAGGGCTTATGAACCGGAAGATGTGCAGCAGCATCTTTCCGTGTATCGTACCATCATACATACTGCGTTTACCAACAACATCGGTCGCCTTCAAGCTTACAAGCGTGGTGACTATGGTGAATCCCCTCCAAAGTACCACGCGTTCTTGCTGGAGTTGTGGAGGGAGCTCCCTGTCCTGCAGTGGACGTTTCATGGGACTTCATGAATGAATGTTCGTTGTAACGACAGAACCACCGCTTACAATTTCCGGATTGATTCATATCATCAATCCGGAAATTGTAAGCGGTGGTTCTGTCTCAGACCCCGTTTTTAGGTGCTCTTCAATCATAAACGAATAATAAGGGTAGAGGGAACGCTGGTTCAGCTCATACTGGTTATCTCTCTAAGTGTTCCGGCTTAGGTAGACCGCTGTGCTACAGTCGTAGATTTTTCTTATATATAGGGTGACTTTTAATTAGTTCTTGATAGCAAAAGATATGCATGTACTCATGATACTGAACAACTTTTCCCAAGGAACATAGGTCGAAATATGAAAAACCTAATTTGACCTCCCATACAAAATGCGCTATCAGCTGATACAGTTTCTATGGGAGGTCAAAACTTGATTTTCGTATTTCGACCTATGTTCCTTGCGGAAAGTTGTTCAGTATCATGAGTACATTCATACCTTTTTCTATCAAGAACTAATTAAAAGTCACCCTATATACTCGTACAAGGTTATTTTTTGGACCTGATTTGCGTATGCCCAAGTTATTACAGAGGTCAAAAGCAACAACTTTTGTTCTACAACTTTTCTAACAACGCATGGAAAATATTCAACCTCCCATACAAAATGGGTCGGTCACGTGACCACTTTAGTATGGAGAGTCGATTTTTTTTTGTAAGTTGTTAGAAAAGTCGTAGAACAAAAGTTGTTGCTTTTGACCTGTGTAATAACGTAGGCATACGCAAATCACGTCCAAAAAAATAACCTAGTAAATTACTTCCGGAAAGTTGTTAATTTTCGTCTTTGCAGTTTTACTAGTTTAGTTTTTAGTTAGTACTAATACCCTAAATAAACACATTTAAGACCTATAGCAGTCTTATTATCACATTATTATTTTTTTATTTAATTAAACTATTCAAGGGCTTGGTCAATAATAATACTCTAATTTACATAAATAGACACTAAAATGTAGTAGTGTAGGCTACGAAGCAGTTGACCCCAACATAAATTTCTCAGGCAGATTTTATTTGACAGGATGATAAAGAATCATGAATTAAATGTAAATACAAAATATCCAAAAAATAATTCACAAAGAAAAAATCATTCATTTTTTGTTATTTCTGTATGGAAAAAATAATTTTTTTTTTTGGATTTTTTTTTATAGAAGGTTTGTCTCATATAGTGTAATACCCCAGCAAAGTTTCATCGACTAAGGATTTATTGCGGGGGTCTTCATACAACGATCCGCTTCGTTGCCTAGACTATATTTATTTAAACAATGGACAAAGAGGTTCAAAGTACCAAGGTTTATTCCTTTGTTATAGTGTCATTAAAATTTTATTTATTTACGCATTTCATAAAAAATACCCGTTCGATGTTTACAGCGTGTAACGGAAAGATGTGATAATACTAAAGGGTGTAAATCTGCCCATAAAACTGAACAACTTTTCCCAAGTAACATAGATCACAGGACAAAATCAATTTTTGATCTCCCATAGAAACTGCGCATTTTGTATGGGAGCTCAAATTTGGTTTTTCGTATTTCGACCTACGTTCTTTGGGAAAAGTTGTTCAGTTTCATTGGCAGATTCGCATCCTCCAGTATTATCCAGCGAACTACAATAAAATAGAACGATAACTACGCTTCAAACTTGACCCCACGAAATAGTTACCTGAGTAGGCGGAGCTAAAATAGTTACCTCTCAACTACCACTAGCTGACATTGCAATCCCTGCTCTCGTTCTCAATTTGATTGAACCAATTGATTCATATTTAGGGCCACTTTTTGTGTGGAATTTGTTCCATAGTATTGTAGTTCGCTGATATTATCACACTTTTCCGTTTCGCGTTGTATAACAGAGGGGTGAATACACGTTCAATTACTAAAAATTGAAGCCAAATTCATGACTTTTCTTTTCATGTCGTCAAAATTATTTTAACTTTAATTTAGATTTGTTTATAGAAATAAATGTTCATTTTGTATTTTATTTTTGTGTTTGCGGCAGACGGATATTGTAGATTCCTCGTCGAACGTGCCTCACCACTATTTCGATTACGTACGACTGATATATTAAATATACATGTGTAGATAGATGTCAACACACTTATATCAAAATTTGTACGTCACAGAAAAACAAAATGGCGTTGCGTATTCGAATATCTTTATTATTTGTAAAGTTGTTATAGCGTGTGCAGGGTAAGTTTGGCTTAATCATTTATTTTCTGCGCATGGGTGACAGGCGGAGAGCCAATGAACGATACGCCCGCCTACCCCCACCTGCCGCGCTCACCCCCGCGACTTATATTTGACTTCTGCGCATTAATTGTCAAAGCCAGAGTTATTTTGTACTTCTTATAAGGCATTTACGGGTCAGTTATCAATAATAGTAGATTAGTAGCCAAGGGCTGTAAAGCATCAATTGCAGCCCGAGATTATTTAGGCGCACGCGAAGCGAGGGCGCCTATAGTTTGAGGGTGCAATTGATGCTTACACCCGAGCTAACTACTCTGCTTTACATCTCGATTGTGAGGTAAGTAGGTCCTTATTACCACCAAATTTTAGGTGACCAATTAGCGCTATAGGGTAATAATGTAGCTAGAAAAGCCCTAGGGCGGTAAGTAATTAAAACCCCCGCCGCCCCGCTGCTGGAGGCGGCCATCAAGGCGGAGCCGCGCGTGGAGGTGGAGGTGCTGCCCAATTACTTACCGCTCTAGGGCTTTTCTAGCTACATTATTACCCTAAAGCGCTAATTGGTCACCTACAAGCCCCATTTGGGGGTAATAAGGACCTACTTAGCGAATATGAGAGATGTAAAGTACTTTACTACTGCGCTACACAAGCTAAGCCAATTTAAGGCGTAGCAGACGGCAGACTTTTATTCTGACAGTCCGCCAGTGTGGCCGGTACTGCAATTATTTTCGATTATAGACATTGACATGAGAAAAACGCTCCGTTTCTATGCGCGTATTTTCAAAAATCTTTGGTTTGGAAGGAAAACAGCTTTAATAGTTGTTCAGTTCAAAGATTTATTTATTCAAAAAGGTTGTTCAGATTGATTTTTATTTAAAAGCTATATTTTTCCTTCTTTTAATTTCTTTTTCTTCCATGAAAAAAAAAAACAAATAAAAAATCTTTAATACTTAGTAAAGAATACGCAATGTCAAGTAAAGCTAACAATTTAATTTTTAATGTAATCAATTACAATATCCATCCAGTATTGCCAGCTACAAGAACACACAGTTATCACACTATAAATCACACTATGGTACACCATCAATCATTATTACCAATCTTCGTACATCACCGATCACTTTTGTCAAGCCTATACAGGTGTTCATTAATTACTTGCGTGCCATAGCTTAGGGAGTGTTTCAGTAACGATAAAGGAAGATTTTAAAAAAATTCATGGAAGAAAAATAAAATTGTGTCAAGCTTTACCTGTTCTTGCCTTCGGTGACAGCGCGGCGCTCCGGGTCTTTTCCCTGCGGGTCATGGCCCTCTTTGTAGGTTTAGTTTTGGAATTCTTATAATTTAAGTAGGATTTACAAAAAAAACAATTGTATTCCTGTAAGTTACTGAAAACCCATAAAGCTGACACGCAATTAAATTAACACCATGTATACCGTCCATACCATCGTCAATCATGTTCGTCAATCTTCGTATTGCAAACATCGTGTCGAGTGCTAGGATGTTCATTATCACAACACGACTCCATTGGTGATGAGTAAAATTCAGTCAATCACGAAGTATAAAGTGCTAAAAAGTGACGTCTAGCAAATTTCTAGTGTGCATTACACTGTCAATATTGTCCAACGTAAGATTTATAATATAATCATTCATACAGCGCGAATTTTCATTGGTTTTGCTTCCGAAGCCCAGTGATTCTAGTCATGATAACAAGCAACTTTCGCATAGAAAAAAGTTTTTGTTCGAAAAATTCGTCTCCATCATAGTAAAGTGGTCACGTGATCGATTCACTTTGTACGGTCAACCGCTTGTCGGTAGAAACTTTTTCAACTCTATTACCACGCCATAAGGTCCAAAAGTGTTTCTCCCGATGTGTGTACGAGAAGTCAGTAAAATTTCTTTAGAGAAAAAGATTTTTCTTCGGGAAAGCTATTTGTTTTCATGGGCTTCGATAGCGAAATTAATGTAAATTCCCGCTGTATTACACTTTGCTGATGATGAGTTTAAAAGAGTTTTAAAGAAACTATAAAGTAAAATGCTTAGTTTCGTCTCAGACTAGTTTTATCTTTATAAAATCATATTTAAGCGACCGAAATACAAGTGAAACTGTTTTTATTGACCGTGTAAAGTACCCCAATGACGCCTTTAGAATGTTACTCTAAATTTGAAATTGCGTCTTAAATGTTTCAGAGCTTTGTTCACGAGGGTGGCTTAGTGCCCAAGAGTTTGTACGTGAGCGGTGCGTTTACGGAGAGAGATGGCGACCCGCTTTCCGAAGACAGCATCTACAGATCTGTTAGTTTGAGTAAGGGACAGGTGAGATTTAAATATTACTTTATTTAATTTTATTTATTCGGAACACCAACAGCAAGATGTACAGAGTATAAGAAAATGCAGTTAGATAACGACATAGCCAATTATAAGTCGAAGATAAATACGAGTACAGAACTTTGATAAATCGCTCCCAAGCGTGAAATTGCTTTCAAAATGTACTTTACTTATACAAATTATACATCTTGAGGGCTACCTTACACTTAAGAGCAAATTATCAATAAGAGCAATAAAGACTTACATTTAAAATCCTGACTTATATCGATGTTCTTTCAGCCATCACTCAAAATATGTGTATGAAACAGCGCTATTATACAGGGTGTTAGGAAAAGTACCGATTTCCTTTAAACCAAATGTTCATGAACAATAAGCATTTTTTAACAATAAAAAAAGAATAAGACAATAACAAAAATAAAAAAAATATATTAAAATTTAATTGTATCCCAGACTCGCGGCGCGCATGTACTATTTTACTTGTTTACAATTGGTGCGCCGGGTGCGCGGTCTAATTATTAGAGTAGGGTTGACCACTTGAATTTTTTTTTCAATTGGAAGTATTTTATATTTATGACTATTATTTTTTTTATCAATATGTTTCATGTACTTTTTTCTACTTATACAACATGTGGTTAATAGGAAATCGGTACTTTTCCTAACACCCTGTATAGCTGCCTAATAAATCTCAAAAAAAAATCTTTTGGACGAGTTTGTCATATGTCGATATTAGATGAGGACCTTGTATTATTAGGGAGTTTTTCAATGAGTTCATACAGTAAACATACAAAAGTCTTAAAATTTATAGAGCAGAAATAAGGTGTTTGGCAAGTAGAATTGGTAATACTTTATCAGTTTCACCATTTTCGGACAACACAATTAACATCCTGAAAAAAAAAATTAAGCACTTTAATTCATATACAACGTGGTGTGATAATACTGAAGGGTGTGAATCTACCCATGAAACTGAACAACTTTTCCCAAGGAATAGAGGTCGAAATACGAAAAACCAAATTTGACCTCCCAAAGCAGGGTCTGTGGGAGGTCAAAAATTTATTTTGTTCTATGACCTATGTTCCTTGGGAAAAGTTGTTCAGTTTCATGGGCAGTTTGACACCCTTTCGTTTTATCACACCTCTCCGTTTCACGCTGTATTATTGGTACTGTTTTATTTTAATATATAGGGTGACTTTTAGTTAGTTCTTGATAGCAAAATATATGCATGTACTCATGATACTGAACAACTTTTCCCAAGGAACATAGGTCGAAATACGAAAAACCACAATTTGACCTCCCATACAAAATGCGCTATCAGCTGATGCAGTTTCTATGGGAGGTTAAAACTTGATTTTCGTATTTCGACCTATGTTCCTTGGGGAAAGTTGTTCAGTATCATGAGTACATTCATACCTTTTTCTATCAAGAACTAATTAAAATTCACCCTATATAATAGAATTAATCTTTTATACAAGCAGTAACCCTTTTCTTTTTGTTTTTAGGTGCACGAGGTAATAGTAGTGAATAGGGATCCTCAGAGTGTGTTGACTTGGGACTTCGACGTACTGCGCCACGACATCTCCTTCGCCGTGTTTAAGACTTCACAGGAAATAAGCGAACCTGAAGACAACAGTTCTGGTAATTATACGTTATCTGTGCTCAAAATAACCGTCTACCGTCTTCTACTACAAAACAATATATTAGGAAAAGAAGAGGACTCAGAACGGTACCCTGCGAAACACCCGTGAAGTTTTCACACTATTGATTACTATCTGCTTATTTTTACCATGACATCTCCTTCACCATGTTCATTTACGAGTTTCTTAAACAATATTATGTATTAAAATCTGGAAGACTGGTTTAGAGAGTAATATTGTTTATGGATAGTATCAAATGTCTTGGGAAGATTTTGTTTGATCCTAAATTCATTTTATTTTTTAGTTCAAATTTTTACGATTAGTACAAAGAAAGAAAGAAAAAAAATAAAAAGAAATAATAAGGCATAACAGATCTCTTACAGTGATAGCACAGCAGCTGTTAAAGAATTGCAGTTTAGTACCATTATCACGAAATAATTTATCAGTAATCATATGCATATGCTCGTTTTAATTGTTTGTTCGACGTAAATGAAATTTTTGATACATTTTTAAACCACGTCCATATTCGTATTTCTCTTAATTCCCGTTTGTTTACTACTTAATCATTTTTATTATTTCACGGCTTGAACATCGGATGATTTGCCCGTTTCTCTTTATTTGAAAAAGGATAAAAAGGGCAAGACCTCCCATGTGATTCGTAAGTAACAATTCCGTGGGATAATGATTGCAGCGCTGTGCGCAGGCAGCGGCGGGTCGGCGGAGGAGAGGGAGAGCTGGAGGAAGTCGGTGCTGGAGCAGCTCAGCTGGAAGGAGGGCGAGCACTACCACCGGGTGGAGCCCACGCTGCGCGCGCATGATGGGGAAAGCATACAGGTTACAGTTTATTACATACATACATACATACATACATAACATCACGCCTCTTTCCCGTCGGGGTAGACAGAGACCACAGTCCTCCACCTGCTACGATCTTGACATACTTCCCTTGCTTCCTGTACTTTCATCAATCCTTTCATACATGCTCATCGGTTTAGGGTACTTTTAACCTGGCCTTTACTCAGAACGTCCTGAATTTGGTCCTGGTTCGTTCGCCTAGGCCTTCCCCTTCCAACGTTTCCATTCACTCTCGCCTGGTAGATCTCTTTCGTCGGTCTTCGTTCATTCATCCTCTCTACATGACCAAACCATCTCAGCATCCCTTTCTCGATTTTGGTCACTACGTCTTCTTTTACGCCACACCGTTCTCTTATCACACTATTTCTAATCCTGTCACTCAATTTAACACCAATCATACTCCTTAGCGCTCTCATTTCCACTGCATTAATTCTACTTTCATGCTTCTTCTGCCATACCCAGCTTTCACTGCCATACATCAGTGTTGGTGCTAAAACACCCCTATGAACAGCCAAACGAACAGTTTATTCTCTCATCATTACTCATCATCACCAACAACGGCAACTCTCTCCTTCTCCTTACGCATTCATAACATAATAATCACGTATATAAACACAGAAATACATATAAACACATTCGTACACACTCACACACACATCATCATAACATCCCATGAAACTTTTTATTCTCTCATCATTACTCATCATCACCAACAACGGCAACTCTCTCCTTCTCCTTACGCATTCATAACATAATAATCACGTATATAAACACAGAAATACATATAAACACATTCGTACACACTCACACACACATCATCATAACATCCCATGAAACTTCCACTACAGGACAGGGAGCTCCCTTCAGAATTCTAGCTTTTGCTTGAAAAAATGTAGAGGGAAAGTACCATAGTCCCCTCGCTTTTTAGCGTTACGGCTGGCACCATGGACCGCGGTTGTAGGTGACCGCAGTAAGTAAGATGTAAGATGCAAAGGAGGATGCTGCTGCCCATCCTCCAGTTAATCCTTAGTCGCCTCTTACGACACCCACGGGTATGTATGGGTTGGTACTATTCTTTGCCGGCACCACACGGGACCACACATGCACAATCACATTTACACACACATCAAAATTGGTTTTATTTCATTTTATTCTATTTTGTTGATATACACATATAAATTAGGTCATAAACTATTTATGTTAGAGCGGGTTCTTCTGGCACAGGTATTTTTAGGGTTCCGTACCTCAAAAGAAAAAAACGGAACCCTTATAGGATCACTTTGTTGTCCGTCTGTCTGTCTGTCTGTCTGTCTGTCTGTCTGTCTGTCTGTCTGTCAAGACCCTTTATCTCACGAACGGGTAAAGGTATCAGGTTGAAATTAATACCATATATTAGGATCCATGAACCACACAAGATCTGAAAATTTAAATTTTTTACAACGACGCAATCAAAAGATATGGCATTTTATGTCCTCATCTCCATACATTTATTCAAAAATGAAAAACCTACAGGGTACTTCCCGTTGACCTAAAATTATGAAATTTGGCAAGAAGCTAGGTCTCACAGTACAAATCATGGGAAAAGTCTGAAATCATTAAATATTACAACTTTTCTCACAACTAATGGTAACCAATTGTGGTGAGCTCCCGTTTCAAGAACATTCATATAAGAGAGGGGTCAAGTTGGATGGTTGTTGAGGCGATTTTTGTTTTAGTTCTATTTAAAAACCGAAACACTTACAAACTTGAAAATTGGTATGTTTATAGGGCATAGGCTATAAAATAACAACAAATAATAAAATTTGGTCAAGCGCGTGTCGGACTCAAAAAATGTAGCACATTAATTTACTGAAATTTCAACTAATACAATTATGTTTGTGTGGTGGTACGGAACCCTCAGTGCGCGAGTCCGACTCGCACTTGGCCGGTTTTTTTTACTTAAAAGAAGATCCCAACCATCTGTAATTATGATTAGTTTCTGACTGAATAAAAACTTAATTTTTAGGGTTCCGTACCTCAAAATAAAGAACGGAACCCTTATAGCATCACTCTGTTGTCCGTCTGTCTCTCTGTCTGTCTGTCTGTCAAGACCCTTTTTCTCACGAACGAAAAGAGGTATCAGGTTGAAATTGATAACGAACTTTAAAGTCCATAAACCACACAAGATCTGAAAATTTCAATTTTTTACAACGACGCAATCAAAAGATATGGCTTTTTATGTCCTCATCTCCATACATTTGTGAACCAAACCAAAACCTACGGGGTACTTCCCGTTTACCTAAAATTATGAAATTTGGCAAGAAGCTAGGTCTCACAGTACAAATAAAGGGAAAAGTCTAAAATCATTAAATATTACGATTTTTCTCACAACTAATACTAACCAATTATATTGAGCTCCCGTTTCAAGAACTTTCTATAAAAGAGGGGTCAAATTGGATGGTCAAAAAGAGCAAAATAGTATATCATTTGGTAGATAGGTACGGGACCCTTAGGGCGCGAGTCCGACTCGCACTTGGCCGGTTTTTTTTTTATTAACATCCCATGAGACGTCCACTGCATGACACCGGAACTCCAGCAAAAAACGCGTGGTACTTAAAAGCGTATGTAACATAGTCACCACACTTGTAAGTGATGCGGCTGGCGACCGCTGTTGTTAGTGACTGCAGTATATAAGAAGGTACGGTACACAGAAAGATGCAGCTTAGTCGCCTCTTACGACACCCACAGTAGAGTTGGGTTGGAACTATTCTTTGCCGGCACTACACAGACTAACATCAATACTTACCGGACTTATTCCAATTTATTTGGGATTGGTGCAACAAGTCGGTCGCTTCTATTTCTTTCTATTATCCGTCATCTCAACATTTTAATTCAAAATTATCTTTCTTGTATTTTGAGTCATAAATAATTTAAATTTTCTCTCTGTAATCTTCCTTAGACTATTAGTGTAGGCAACGAAGCAGTTGACCACAACATAAATTTCTCAGGCAGATTTTATTTGACAGGATGATAAAGAATCATGAATTATATGTAAATTCAAAATATCCAAAAAAAAATTGACAAAATCATTTTTTCATACATTTTTTGTAACTTTTGTATGGAAAAATTAAAAGTACCGATTTTTGTTTGGATTTATTTATAGAAGGCTTGTCTCATGTAGTGTAATACCCCAACAAAGTTTCATCGACTGAGGATTTAATGCGGGGGTCTTCATACAACGATCCGCTTCGTTGCCTAGACTACGAGTATATGGCTTTTTCTTCCCCTTATTTAAGAGATTCGCTTTTGTCGTTAAAGTAACTTCTATGTCTTCCTATCCTCTTCAGGGCATTTTTCAATTTACTTGTACGCTATTGAAAAATTCATGATTTTATCAAAGTTGATTACATTAGTATATTTTTAGCAATTATAAGTAGCCTAATAGATAAATTTTGTATTTTCATTTAAAGAACCGATCAATTTTAAATAATTATGATCTAATCAAAGGAAAACCTAAAAAGTTCTCTGAATTCTGTCATGTTCGTTACCAAGAGAAAAATGGTTATAATTCTAAAACAAACTTTAAATTTCATGTTTTAATACATTTATTGGGAAAACAAATAAGTTCTTTATCTTTTAATAATCACGTACTGTTTTTAGAAAAATATTTATTTATTATTTTTGCATTTAATTAGTCCTTACCGTTACCTAATAAAAAATCTTAATCTTTTACTTTGTGGTATAATCATATTCTTAGGCTAATTAATCACTAGTTTTCTTAGCTATTAGATGTCACTATATTAAAGTTATTTTTAATATTGATAAATAAATGGATTTCCTATAAATATAGGCAATAATCAAGAAGATTGGGGAATTTTTTATGGGACAGTCACGTAACCTGACCTACTCATAACGAACAGGACACAGTAAAGATGAAGATATACAGAGAAACTTGGCTGCATGTATTATTGATCAGAAAGCCATAAAAACTTTAGTTTTTTTCCCATTGAATATAAAAGGTTATATTTGGACCAGACATCAGTTTTAGACGCAACTTTATGCTGTCCTATTCGTTACTGATTAGGTCCGGGTCATACGTTACTGGTTTTAAAGTAACGAACAGGACGTAACGGAACCACATCATGCTACCGAAAATGGTTTCCTCGCCTAAAAATATTGTTTAAAAAGGCTTATTGTGGTTATATTTTAATTCCAAAATAGCTAAAACGTATGACAGTATAAAGTGAAGGTAAGTTTATTATTAATTGTTTTTTGTACATTCAAATTACTGACCGGACAATCTGACGTGAAACCAAATAGATTATATACCGCATAGCTCACTCCACCCGTAAATCTTGTTAAAATGGCCGACAACATAGAGTGAAGTTTGAAAGATTCATTACAGTGTTACTATTTGATAAATACAATTCGTATTTGGTATAAAAATTCATAAAAATATCGCCTGTAACACGGTAACGGTGCTAGGACATGTCCGTTACATTCAAATTATGGGACAGTATTTAATATTGAAAATATGTTCCTTAAATAAGGTTTAGAGAGCTATTTAGTATTTATTCGTAAGATAAAAAGATATTTACACACAAAAAAGTCGAAACCACAATATATTCTATGAAAAGTAATGTTGAATATCAGGTCAAAAGTTGGTGAATGGAAATGGGACAGTACTGAACAATAAAATTGCCAATTTTTGAAATTATTCATTATTTATTTAAAATGTAATACTGTTAGTTTAATATATGTAAATCAGCAGAAAAAACATTAATTTAATATTTAAAAATAACTAAAAAATATCTCAGGGATATAGAAACATAAAAAAGTAAATAATTGTCCATGGGACAGTAAATTTTACGGCATGTACAAGTAGTTTGAAATATGCCCTTCAACTTCCTTGAGTTTCTGATACAACACGACATTCGCCTATTTCTTAATCTGGTCCATGTAGAAGTCTTCATGGTCTTAATGTGGGCCTTCCCCTGCCCCTTCATCCCTCAATTATGGTTTCACAAAAATTCTTTGTGTCTTATCAGATGTCCCAACATATTCCTTCATCTATTCTCAATAGTATTAAACATGCTTCTTCCTTCCTGAAGCATCTGTAACACCTCTGTCCACCTGATTTACTCCATCTTCCTCCAACACCACATCTCGAATACTTCTATCCTATGAACCTTTTAAACTATGGCATGCGATATTAATGAATATGTCGTGGTCAGATCGTGGCATTAGCCATTTCATGATGTGGCTGACCTTGTCATGACCACTTCCTGATAAAGCAACCTAACTTAAACGAAACTTTCATGAAATGGCTCTGAAATGATCGGCGACATCATGAAGTTATTAGTTTTAACTATTTGGCCACGACAAATACATGAATACCATAAGTCACTTCTATATTTCTAGTATCATCTTTCACACAGCCCATCCTTCTTTTGCTTCGCCGATCCTCGCGTTCTTAGTCTATCCACAATAACATTGATTACTCCGGTATTATCCCCTCATATGTCTATAGCATAATAGCATGCCAAACGCTTCCTCCTCATTCCTATGGGACGCCCCTTGACGCCTAAATCTTTTTTCTAGTTTTTCTTCCGATGTTTTCATCCATGTCTTTTTGGGGAAGCTGTTCAGTTTTGTGTTGTCAAACGTCCACTGCAGGACATCGAGCTTCCTCCAGAATTCCAGAAAAAACGCGTGGTACGTTGTAGGGGATTTACTACAGTCACCACGCTTGTAAGCGTTGCGGCTGGCGACCGCTGTTGTTGGTGACCGCAGTATAAAAGATGGTACGATACACGGAAGATGCTGTTGTCCATCCTCCGGTTCATAAACCCTTAGTCGCCTCTTACGACACCCTCGGGTTAAGATAGGTGGTACTATTCTTTGCCGGCACCACACGGACGACAGACGACTGTGTTCTGAGTAACTTATTACAATTTCATGTGTTCATGTTACTATTGTGATGGACGAATAATAAATATAATAAGACTGACAATCCCCATACTAGAAAACGCAACCCGGAGAGGCATAAAACTCATGAAAACTAGATGGCGCTTTCAAATAATCTGGAAATTAATGATGGTCTATCGAGTATTCTGCCAAAAAATAATTCAAAAATTCAACATAGTTTCAATGTAAAGAGACGCTAACATTTAAATTCGGTTTATTTTTTAGCAGATTACTCGATAAATCATAATAACTTCCCTGACTATTTATTAGCGCCATCTAGTTTTATACTTTTCCGGGTTACGATTTCTAAAAGGGGATGGTCAGTCCTTCTTATTGTTCGTCCGTCTATTGTTTGTTATTGTGTTACATACCCAAGTAAAATTTTAATCTTCTGCTGTTCAGGGTTCGCACGTAATGACGGAATCCGGTAGCTACATCCTACAATGGCGCTGCGAGCTACTAGACTCCACGCACCGAGCCGCACAACTCATGTACTTCCATGAGACCTTGGCCAGCCATCACTACAAGTAAATTACATTATTATAAACGCGAAAGTTTGTAAGTATGGATGGATGGATGTTTGTTACTCTTTCACGTAAAAACTACTGAATGGATTTTAATGAAACTTTACAATAATATAGCTTATGCATCTGAATAACAATAGGCTACAATTTATAAAGATATTGTGTTAATTGTCCAATTCTGCGCAGACGAAGTTGCGGGCACCGGCTAGTATCATCATAATTATATCGGTCCAAAAACCTTACTGTCAAAATTATTTGGCTATTCATAAAATAAATACTTATTGGGAGACAAACAAGGTCATTCACAAACTAGACAAATCTTGTACTATGAGTGTCAGAGACGGTAGACATACATCATGACATCCCATGAAACGTCCACTACAGGACAGGGAATTCCTTCCATAATTCCAGCTTTTGCTGAAACAATTTGGAGAGGAAGTACCATAGTCACCACGCTTGTTAGCGTTACGGCTGGCACCATGGACCGGGGTTGTTGGTAACCGCAGAATGTAAGATTATACGATACACAGAAGGATGCTGCTGCCCATCCTCTGGTTTATTACCTCTTAGTCGCCTCTTAAAACACCCACGGGTAAAGATGGGTTGGTACTATTCTTTGCCGGCAGCACACGGGGCATACATAAATAGATATATAACACTTACTTCTTTCCTCTATGATAACACCCAGACACAGAATAAACACTTGTGTTTCTCACACAAATGTTTGCCCTGGGGATCATGCGCAGAAGGCAGGCTTACTACCAACCACACCATCGATGAGAGACATAGACACGCATAGACAACAGACTTTTGTTCTGACAGTCCTACAGTGTGGCCGGTACTGCAATTATTTTCGATATTATTATAATCGTCATTGACATTTTTTTTTATGTTACAAGTGAGCAAACGAGCAGGTGGGCCACCTGATGGTAAGTGGTAACCACCGCCCATAACACCCACTGACTTATTAATGACATATTTTGACACTAATAAGACAGCTAAGCGCGTTGACATAAGAAAAACGCTCCGCGTCTATCTATTCCCAAATCTTGGGTTTGGAAGAAAAACAGTTTGAATACTTGTTAAGTTCAAAGAGTTATTTAGCCGAAAAAGATTTTTCACATTGATTGTTATTTGATTTAAAACGTAGAGAAATTTTTAAAAATGATAAGATTGAATTTCGTTCTCATAAAAACTATAATATTCGCAATACCGGCCACACTGGCGGACAATGTCCGTGACTGCCCGTGTTTGCCCGGCTCTCGTCTGCAGAGAGTCGAATCCTTGAGTCGAATCAACCAAAGAGTCGAAAACTGGTACGTGATCCATTTTTACAAGAATTCGTTTAAAACTGTCAAGGCATTATTGTCTACTTCTTTGTCATTTTGAAAGCATATTTGAGCGAAATTCAACTTACTTGCTTAATTTATATTTGCGCTACTCTCAAGGCGATATGGTGCGAGTCCTTTAAGTCTTTTAGTATTAGAGCTTAAAAGACTAAAACTCAAGTGATTTATTTGTCTTGACACTTGAGACTTAAAAGACTAATCATGAGGCGTTAAAGATGAGTCTTTTTTATAAGTCTTAAAAGACTAAGTCCCTTTCATCACTAAGTGATGTAGTTTAGCTGACGACATTAAGAGATTTTAATATCCAACAATAAATAAATGATTTTTGATTATATTTGATTTGAAACGTATTCTTTACCTTTGTGTCGTTAAGGGGTTCAATGTCCAGCCTGCAGTCTGGCACCAGCGGCTTCTCCTGTCTCAGCGGCAAATCAGCGAACAGCAGCTGCCCCTCCAGGTGATTCGAGTGGAACCCGCTCCCGCCCCCGGCGCCTCCGCCCCCCATCACTGAGGCGACGCTCAACGGCGATAGCTAAGTGTCACAAACTTTCACAGTATAGACGAGAAGATTTGTTACGATCGGATATGGTACGACGTACCAAATCTGCTCGTCTGTTAATGGATTTGAAGTCAGCTGATGCTTTCTTGCGGCTCTTTGTGAAAGACACATTGCGAGAAATTTATCATGAATTGATAATTGATCTTAAATATATATGTCGTCTGCTGGGCAGGGAGTTCCCCAGAAATTGTGATATAATTTGGGGCGGACGTATCGTAAGCGCTACGCTTGTTTGCGTCGTCGATAAACAAAATTGTGAGTAAATTATTCTTGAAAACAGTTTATATAAGATTTGGTCCATGTAGAATTCGCTATTTATGGTATCAAATTCTTGAAAATCGAATAAAAATTTAAATCGCTAGATATGATCTATGAACGATTTAAATTAATTAGTAAAATGTTGTTATAGGAAATACTGATGTTAATATAATCGTGATTTGAAATCGTACAATTTAGAAGAAATCATTGTGAAATATCATAGTTTAATAGTATAAATTAAGTGATTAAATCATATTATTATTAAGTGTCCTAATGCTGGATAAAGTGTCTCTCACGGAATTAAAAATAATGGGCTTTTGATAACCCTTGACACAACTCTTAAAGACTATCTGGTCGTTGCTGAAAGACGCATTATGACTTGTATGGTTGTTTTTGTATTGTTGACTAGGAAAGGGTCGGTAATAGTTTTAAGGAAGAATTAACTTCAATGAGGCGTTCTGTAGCTGTCGGTTAGAGTTCTGTAGCTGTCCTACTTTCTCAGATTTTTAATTACTTGCAGTTAACTGACATTTCAAAGTTTCTTATAAATTTTTTCCCGAGGGTCCTTACTCAATCGGAATCAAGTAAAAAGTTGTATACTTGCTGAATATAATTTTATACAACTTGTAACGGAAAGGTACGATAATACTAAAGGGTGTGAATCTGCCCATGAAACTGAACAACTTTTCCCAAGGAACATAGGTCATACAACAAAATATTTTTTTTACCTGCCTTAGAAACTGCAGCTGACAGCGCATTTTGTATGGGAGGTGAAATTTGGTGTTTCTTATATCGACCTTGGTAAAAGTTGTTCAGTTTCATAGGCAGATTCACACCCTTCAGTATTATCACACACCTATCCAATACACGCTGTATATGCGGTTAAAGCATGAATTATAATTAGAATTAAAAAAAAAAGTAAAAATTAAGACATACCTACGAATGAATGAATCTAAAAAATTATACTTCAATGCACAGATTCAATGTTTGATTATTTGTTATTTATAGCGTGAGATTACTGCATCTCATTAAAAAACTGATATATTTTTTCTTCTTAACATCTCACGAAATGTTCACCGCTGGACAAGGACCTAGATTTAAAAATACGTAAAATATCGCAATATCGCTTTTAGGTTATGAACCTGTAGCGTCCTTTAACGTAATCTTGGTAGAAATAGTTTTAAATATGGTTTGTTTGTTTAAGTATTAAAATAATGTAAATAATAGTGTCATGATGTTTTATTTAAATATATACTAGTGGCCCGCCCCAGCTTCGCACGTGGATTGTAAAGGCTTTCAAGAGTAATGATTTTTCCGACTAAATCGACAATCATAATCACAGTTCAGTCAATTTGCACTAAATATTGAAATAATATAAACGAACACTTTCCTCGTAAATGAGTATATCTATTTGTAATCAGTACAGTAATTTCTGAGATTAGCGATCTTCTTTTTTAATTTATGCCTGCTGCTGATTTGCAATTCAGCCAATGTCAGGTAAATCAGATTATCACAGTGAAACCGAAAATTATTATTAAATAAAAATTTTACAGACTTTTCTGACAGACAGACATGACGACAGAAAAACGCGTCGGGGGACTTAATTTGAACTATGAAGTGATAGTAAAGTAAGCCTTTAAAATAATTATAAAGAAGTTGTAACAACAGTTTCTCATTGATTTAATATCGCTTTCTAAAAGATTCGAAAGTCAAAGCAAAATATTCACATATCTAATCGAAATCGAGAGGGATTGTTCAAGTTGTAATCATACGGCGTGCTCAGTCATCGAAACTGAACAACTTTCACAAATAAACATTTTTGGGAAATGAAAATACTTTTGACCTCTCCATACAAATTGTTCACTCTTATCGAACAGTTTGTATGGCCTTTCAGTTTTCGGTACACCGTTCCTTACACCCTGTGTAATAGAAGTTTCACACATTCAAGCAATATAAATTTGGTAGGTATATATTATCAATAAAATTAACATAAAATTCTTACTTAATCGTTTAAATTTGTAACACTGTTAATTTCTGAATAAACCTGGAATAAACCTATATGCAAAAAATTCTTGCGTACTTTAAAAGCAATTTTACTTTGAAGAAACTCACTTTTAAATTAGCATCAGATTAAATGATTCCCAAAATATTTTTTTATACCCCAATACACTTCAGACAAAATGGATGAATGTACACGAAATTGGCTGAACGTACACTAAATTTGGGTAAGGAAGGTTAGGTTGTGTTAGGTTATCTTGCGACCACAACGCACGAGCCGAGTGTACATTCATCCATTTTGGTAGACAAAATTTGGTGGATATTATTTGGTCAAAATTTACTCAAATTTGGTGGCACGTTAATACACAGCCTTTTAAATTTACTGTGGTCTGGCCACTTATTATTATACTTATTAGACTGCCATATTGTAACTGTTGTTCGAAAAACAGGTGAAAGCGAATGGAAAGAGTATCAATCAAAAATAAATATTAAAATCTATCGTAAGTAGAACCTTCCATTTTCTATTCGTATAAAAACATCAATTATCATGCAAAATTATTTACATTATTTTATAACCTAACAAACATAATGTAGCCCTCATATTATTAGCGCAATATTATTTGTAATATAATTATTTCTTACAGTTATTATTTTATCGTAAAGTATAATTAAGTTAAAAATCGAACGTATTGTCAAATTGTTTAAAAAAAGAATGAATAATTATATTATAAGGCAAAGATAAATTAAGAAGTCGTCAAGATATAGTATATTTTTATTATTTAAGCAATGCCGCCGTGCTAAGAGTGAAAGTCCTATATAAAAAAAGAAATATGCAAAAATAATATTGAGCCATTCTGTTTAAGAGACTACCTCCCGTCCACTAGTAGCGCCCCCATCAGTTAAAAAAATATTACTCGCTAAATACAAAACTTATCGAAAATCCGGAATGACAGATTGAAGTAAAGGTACCCTAGTTTATTTAGAACCTATTTACTCTGTAAAATAAAGTTCACTGTAGTTACAGATACAATAACTGCTAAAAGTGGCCGTTTTTCGCACTTTTGGTAACTCTAACTACAGTGACCTATATTTTACAGAAGTTATAGGTCCTAAATAAACTACGGTACCTTTACTTCAATCTGTCTTTCCGGATTTTCGATATGTTTTGTATTTAGCGAGCAATATTTTTTTAAATGATGGGGGCGCTAGTGGACGAGATGTAACAATATTGAAAATAAAAGATTATTTTTTTTAAGAATTCTACAAAACCGATTTGAAAAAGTGAAAATATTGGTTTCAAACTTTCTGTCGTACCAAATCCGATAGTCTACCTAACAGAACATATTTTGAAAGAGCCATTTTATTTCAAGAATTTAAATTAACTGCCAATTAAAAATATGTCATTACAGGTAATTAAACTATAAACTAACACAAATTTTGTAATAGTCGCCATTTTACTCAGACTAAAAGTTACGTTAACCAAAACGCAAAAATAGAGTAGATTAAATATACTAGAACTATTTCAAGATTTAAGAATTAGAAAAACGATTTCCCTTTTAAAATAATATATTAAGTAAAATAGTAGTTTAAGATACAAGTGCCGTAAGTAGGGTTATTACAAACGAGTTGACGTTTTGTAAACCCGAGACGAAGTCGAGGTTTACGTGTATCTTACGACGTTTTTCAATACATTTGTGAGAAAACAGGTATAAGTAATACACTTGTTAAAAGAACCAACCATGGGTACTACTGACAGCCTCTTGTCGATTTGTGTTCTCCTGGTACTCTCCATTTTATTTTAAATATAGGTAGGCAGTCTTCACCCAAGTAAAAAGTCACCACTGTAGTATTTTTACAAAATAATTTTATGATAAGACTGTAAAAACTCCTTACGTTTTTCGAGCAAATGTATTGTTAAACTCTTTTTTGCCCTACTCCGGCGACGCAAACATTAATAAAAATTTCGTTACACTGTTTTCCTCAAGTAAAATATATTTTTGACAAGGTCGTTACCATAAATATTTAAGTGATGTATGAATATTGAATATAATTCAATTTGCAACAGAACCTCAAATGTAAGGAACCAAACTTGGCCTATAAATATTATTTTAGTATAGTTATTATATAAAAAAAATTCGAACACAAATAGCACAGTTATTTTCTTTCATGAAAATCGGTTCCCGTGCGACAGAATGGTATTTAGTCGTAGCCTATCACAGAAATACAAAAACCGGCCAAGTACGTGTTGGGCCACGTGCAATATAGGATTCCGTAGTTTCTTGAGAGTTTTTTATCGTTAAGCAGGTTTTGATTAAGTATTTTATAACGTTCGTAACATATACTTTTTACCTCCCAATGCTCAGCGAGGTCCTAGCGCTAGATTGCTATTGCTATTTTATTACTTTCAGTTTTTCGGCTACAGCTCATTGTGAAGCCTTCTTAGCTGTGATAGTTTTCCTTTCAATTTCAACATATAGTATACTCCTACTGCGAATTATTTCACATTTCCAATATCAACCGTTTAGATGGCGGGGTCACTTGACTCCAACAAAAAATTGCGCTTTCACGCTCACGCTAAATATGTCGAAAACTGGTCCCTAAATCGAAAAATTATCTGTGCAAACTCACGTTATTTTTAAAAAAATCACCCCCATTACCTGTAACTTTAAAAAAATTACCCTTACCCGTACCCTTAAAAAATTATCTGGATTTTATTTTACCACTTTGTCGGCGTGAATAAACTGTATATTTATACCAAATTACAGCTTTCTAGTACCAAGGGTCTGTGCGCTAAGCCGCGTACAGAGAGACAGACGGACATGACGAAACTATAAGGGTTCCTTGTTGACTACGGAACCCTAAAAAGCTACTTCCCGTAGAAACTTGCATTAGGTGTAAACACATTTTATATGGCACATAAAAATTCAAATTTCGACTTACATTCCTGACTTGATTTAAAATCCTGTATAACACCAGATGATTCTGTCGTCAAAAACAGATGGCACCACTAGGTTATTGAAACGCGCTATCGTTGTGCCTTTCTGATTTAATGACTTCCGTCAGTCAGATTACCGGGCTCACTCGGCTGAAGCACAAAGACTCAGTGTTAATTCCAATTTTTGAAAACGCGTCAATGCACTTTTATGTGCGACGTGTTATGAGACAAAATATCAGTTGGTGGTCTTAGAGAGATTATATATTGGGGTCGCTTCAGGCGCGGCCGCTAAATTTCCTAATTTTATTTAAGTGTCGCTACTCGCTAAACCGTTTGCTATTGTACAGATCGCGCCAAACATCTAGACTGCTCAGAATACAGCGCGAAGCAACTTCAGAGGCGTCTAGAAGTTTGGCGCGATCTGTACTTGGCTACGAAAAACAAGCGCGTGTGCTACTGCGACGCGGCTCGCGCTGTGTTCAGAGCAGTCTAGATGTTTGGCGCGATCTGTACGTAACTGTCAAAATCAAATGACGGGAGTAAATTGAATTTGACATTCATAAATTTTAACAAATTACTAAATTTCCGTTTAACTGCAAAATGGTATTCCACAAGCCTCATTTTAAGCGAAACCATAGACAAGAACAGCTTATTTTAACGGCGATTAAAAACATGCCTGTTAAAATTAAAAACAGCAGATTTAGCCAAATAAGCAGAAGTCATACTCTTTCTGTTGCATTTTCTGTACTTGTGGAAAGAATGAAAATGCAAAAATAAAACAACACTAACACATTCCCTTGCGGTCAAAATGTTCCCGGCTGTCGCCCTCGCCGCCGACGAAATTGTAATTTTTCCCGTGCTTTCCAAAAACTGAGCCATCAAAAGTAAAATTTTGACCTTTTGTCTAAAATGGGGCGAAGTTTATGAAAGACATTTTAATATCCAACAATGAATAAACAATTTTGACTTTGAACGGACATCTAACAGACGATTTGTTGCCAAAAGGATCGAAAATCGTCCCTTTTTAGTCAATCTGACAACTTCTGTCCGATCCCACTTGACGTTTTACCTTTCTTTTGTCTATGATTTTCTTTCATTTAGATTTCCGAAGAAGAGAAGGATAGCTTTATTTGAAATCCATAAATAGGAACGAGATAGACAACTTTTTCATTCACTCAATCATTCACTCTTTTTTTATGTAGTGGCATCACAAGCAATTTTAGTTATGTGGGCTTACCGGTACTATTTTTAGTTAGTATGCCACTCTGGAATAGCAAATTTATTAAAGCGTGGTTAAAATCTGGATAAAATTTAAGGCGCGGGACATATCAATGAGGCGTCGGTCGAGGGCGACGCGAGGGTATGGCGTGGTTATGGTGCGGGTGCGGTGCCGCAAAATGGCGGCGGCAGTGGACGTATTTAGGACATTCTAAATTTCGATTTTTGTAGTAATTAGTAAATGTAACTTTACAAAAGTTAATCTAAATCGTTAATGGTTATATTTATTGAATAAAATTTTATTGTTAAATTTATTGATTTTTTAAATCTTTATACAATTTAATCGAAACCCGACCTTGTAACTAAATAATAATTAGCTATAAGTTCCCATGCTTGATCCTGCACACATCTGTTACTATAACCTGATCGATTGTAATCGTGTATTACGGGATATATTTTTTTCAAAACGCGATATTAAATTGCAGATCGTCACGCATTTTGACAATACTGCGGACGGATCTGTGTGCATTCGTATGGCGTGCCACCGCAAACTGCGGCGTGGCGCGGGCGGGAAGCGACGCACGCGCTGCGCCCTCACCCCACCCTCGCCACTCCACCTCAATATTCACGGCGCCATATCGCTTCTATACATTTTGTATGACACACGAAGTGACGGGCACCGTGACCGTGCCATACCCTCGCCTCGCCCTCGACCGACGCCTCATTGATATGTCCCGCGCCTAAGAATTTTAATTTTAGGCTTAACTTTAGCGGCCACGCCTGAATCGACCCCATTATTTGTATCACTAAGAAAGATGACAGTTTTTTTTTAGTGACATCACTAAGAAAGGTGACAGTTTTTATTTTTAATTATTTAATAGGCTATGACGATGTTCCATTCTGCTATTAGTCTAGGCAACGAAGCGGATCGTTGTATGAAGACCCCCGCATTAAATCCTCAATCGATGAAACTTTGCTGGGGTATTATTACACTATATGAGACAAACCTTCTATAAAAAAACCAAAAAAATCGGTACTTTTAATTTTTCCATACTAAAATTATAAAAAAATGTATGGTAATTTTTTTATTTTTTTTTTATTGTTGAGAATGGTATAAGCCCAATAAAAATAAATTGAAGACTTGAATATTTTGAATTTACTTTTAATTCATGATATCATCCTGCCAAATAAAATCTGCCTCAGAGAATTATGTTGGGGTCAACTGCTTCGTGTAGTGTAGGCAACGAAGCAGTTGACCCCAACATAATCTGAGGCAGATTTTATTTAGAGAAGCGATATTTTAAGAAAATAAAAAAAAATGGTAACATCGTTAAATGTGTTACAATTTTTTTTTATTTTTTGTGATAATTTTATGACCCTATTTCTAGTATTTATGGGCTAAGATTCTAGGTTACAAGTGAGCAAACGAGCAGGTG
Organism: Athrips mouffetella; assembly: GCA_947532105.1. Lineage (NCBI taxonomy): Eukaryota > Metazoa > Arthropoda > Insecta > Lepidoptera > Gelechiidae > Athrips > Athrips mouffetella. Next base: position 1,852,926 of record OX383972.1, read on the forward strand.
GGCAGGTGGGAGCGGTTATGCGGCCTCTGTCTTATTAGTAAATTAATTTGACACTAATAAGACAGCAAAGCTCGTTACCCACCCTGAGAACTAACATGATATGTCTCACGTGCCGGTAATTTTACTGCCTCCCTTACCCTTCGAACCGAAACACAGCAGTGCAAACACTGCTACTTGACGGCAGAAATAGGCAAGGGGTGATACTTCCCCAGACGGACTTTGCACAAAAGCCCTACCTCTACAAAAAGGTTCCTTATATTTGGGTTTTTGTTGCGAATTACCCATCTTTGCGAACAGGGTCTGTCGATAAGTGGATACAAACTGTGGTACAAACAAAATCGAGTAGAAATGCGACCGTGTGTGTTGGGAGACATTTCGGAATAAAAATTATACCTGTTGGCGTAATACGTTAATAGTAAATCAGCCGTGATCACAGGGAGCCAATCCTTGAATATCAGTGTTGAGACTTTAAAGATTCAAATATACCCTGTTAAACTGATGAAAAGTAAATAAAAATATTTGAAAATTTTACGTCACTTTATACTTAACGAACATAGATCTTCACTTTTGAAAAGAAAATTCTGTTTTTGAATTTTTTGAGTGATATTATTTTTGTCATCCGGTGATATTCAAGAATTGGCTCTCAGCATGTAGATGAGTAAAAGATTATATATGTTTAGTGAAATTATGAAGTTCAATATTACTAAAGTAAAGACCCACCCCTCCAAAGAATTTCAAAACTATCAATTTAATTCAATATCTACTTTATGATAAAAAATTATTTTTCACGATATATAAAAAAAAATATATTAATTGAAAAATGCGTACATATCATAAGCTATTTTTTTACTATCACTTCCTAAGACATGGTTGCTGTTGTCTTGGTTTCCAGTAATTAAAATTTTGAAATAGTAAAACCAAAAATTGAGATATAAAAATATTTTATTGTGGAAGTGTTCTTTATTGCTGCCGTAAGTAAAACATATTTCAAATTTTATAAAAACAAGAATAAATTTTAAACAAAAATATGAAAACAATGTTTGGTAAACTAAATATAATAAATGTTTAAAAACTGAACAACCAAGACAACTATGTATGCTTAACAGAGCGAAAAGAGTGTATCTCAATATTTGAGGTTGTATATTAACATGACATTTGCCAATAAAGTACGAAATAAAAAAAAAACTCGCATATTTTTAAATCCATGTAAAATTGTAAATTTTCATTGTACATAGCTTCAGAGTATATTAAAAGTAAAATGGTTACATAAAATATGTTCAGATATCAGAAATTAATAATTATTCTAAATGTAAAGTTAGTTATAATTCAAAGTTTTGCTATGTATAACACTAGACCTTGGTCCCTGGACACAATTTTTCCTCTTTTATCTATCACTCCTTTTTTTTCCCACATGGCACCACTTTGTTTGTGAAGTGACGTAGCTTTTAGTTTAATTGACGTCATAAAGTGATCAAAGAATCCTAATATTAATAAAGTATACTTTGACTTTAACTTTGACGATTCTTCTTAATTTGGAAAAGTTGTATTTAGTAGCATACAGAATAAATAAAAAAAATACCGATACCTGTGCCGATATCATATAAAACTGTTTGTTACTATTATTAATAATTTTAAAAAATTCTTTAGAGTTGCCAATTTAAAAAAAAAATTAAACCAAATAAAACACTCAAATGAAACCTAAATCCACAAGAACATGAAGTTTGTAATCAATTATTTTTTAATTAATGTAAGATTACTGCAAACCAAAATAGCACAAGTTTTAATTGCTGTATATACCAATCGTTTGGTTTTTATTGGCATTGTATTGAGCGACTAATTAAAAGATAGTTGCATTCGTTGTACAGAATTCGCTCGCGTGCAAAACTGTACAATCAAGAGCACATCAAACTTGACACATTGGACTTTGTACCGTTCTTATTTCAATAGAATACGGCTAGAGCCCCACTGCGCGTGACAAGCTTGACCTGTTGTTGAGTGTACGTTTATTTCATCGTCATGCGCCATCTTTAGGGTGAATTTCCACCTGTGGTGTGCTGTCACCATTTACTTATGCTAGGTTATTTTTTTGGACCTGATTTGCGTATGCCCACGTTATTACAGAGGTCAAAAGCAGCAACTTTTGTTCTAAAGCTCAAGTCACACAGAGGCGGTATGATTGCGAAAGCGGTCCGGGGCGGTTTGGCGGGAACAAAATACCGCGCCGCGACCGCTTTTCAATGTGACAGGGTGCATAAGAACTCATACTTTACAAAAAATACCGGCCCCGGAACGCTTCCGCTACCGCCTCTGTGTGACGCGGGCTTAAGATTTTTCTAACAACGCACAAAAAATTTTCGACTCCCCATACTAAAGTGGTCACGTGACCGACCCATTTTGTATGGGAAGTTGAAAATTTTTCGTGCGTTGTTAGAAAACTCGTAGAACCAAAGTTGTTGTTTTTGACCTCTGTATGCGCAAAAACGCATACGCAAATCAGGTCCAAGAAATAACCTAGTATACAGGTTGTTAATTTAATTGCGTGCCATAACTTAGGGGGTGTTACAGTAACGATAAAGAAACACAAAAAAAATATTTTTTCTTAGTCTAGTAAGTGTGGCCCAGTGGCCTTTATAAAGAACAAAAGATAGACAAATAAATGAATTTAAAAACACAAGCTCATATAATCATAACTATACCCTGAAAGTTTCACTGCGCACCGATAACTCTAAGACATTCAATTTTCAACTCAAAACCTTGGGCGTTAAGGACTATACAAATTATGTCCTATGAGAAGGCCATTCGGGTCATAGTCAAGGATGAGGCAAAAAATCTCTGGGCGCCACGAGGATATACAATTATAATTTACAGTTATTATTTTTGTCTAATATAAGTATATCCTGTGCTGGAAAATAGTATACAAAGTATATTAAGAAAATAAATTAATTAATAGGTAAATATTATATACATAATCATAAAAATATAGGTGTTAGACTCAAATACTTCTGTAGAGTAGACTTAAGTAGTTAAATTGAATATTTTTCTTATGAAAATCTATTTAGAAAATAAAAATAAGTACATAACTGAATTATCACAGGATATTATAAATTCGCGTAAAATCTTTCAAGAGTTTATTGAGAGTTAAATTCAACATCTTTTGTTCAACCAGTTTTTTTATTCGACCCAATAAAAATAATTATCTCCATATAAAATGATCAGCCAATCAGAAATGAAAAGTGAAAATTATTTTTTTGACAACAGTTCATATACAGCGTGATTTTTTATTCACCAGAAAAAAAATAAGGGATGATTCTGTCCATGAAACTGAACAAATTTTCCCAAGGAACATAGGTCGAAATACGAAAAACCAAATTTGACCTCCCATACAAAATGCGCTATCAGCTGCTGCAGTTTCTATGGGAGGTCGAAAATTGATTTTCGTATTTCGACCTATGTTCCTTAGGAAAAGTTGTTCAGTTTCATTGCCCAGAATCATCCCTTATTTTTTTTCTGGTGAATAAAAAATCACGCTGTATTATAGCCTTCAGAATGAGGTTATTAAAGGAATTACACGAATTATTTTGGACCCTTAAGTATGAATCTGGCCATGGAACTGAACTATTTTTCAACATATACCAGAGTACACGAAAGAGCGTCACATTTTGTAAACACAATTATAACCCGAAATTCATATATAACTGTTAAAATTGTGGATATTTATGACTAGCTGTATATGAAAGCGTTTTTCAGTTGTAAGTGGGTAAACGAGTAGGTAGGCCTCCTGTTGGTAAGTGGTCACCACCGCCCATGACACCCACTGTCTTATATATATGTATAGTGAAACCACTGTCTTATTCTACAAAGTAGAAAATCGCAAAATTTCACAACCACAGGCAGGATTCGAACCTGCGTCTTCTGCGTAAGTACCGCAGACGCTTTACCAACTAGGCTACTGTGGTCCTGCCCGATGTTGTGAAATTTAGCGACCTCTTTACGCATTCCAACGTTGCGTTTGTGCTGCCACCTAGTAAGCATTTTTGCTGTACTAGCTCAACTAGTCCATCATTGCAGACAGATTTCGAGTTGAAAATTGGTAACACTACGAATGATTTTTATTTTAACACTTCCTGTGTTCGGATAAATCTACAAAGTAGAAAATCGCAAAATTTCACAACCACAGGCAGGATTCGAACCTGCGTCTTCTGCGTAAGTACCGCAGACGCTTTACCAACTAGGCTACTGTGGTCCTGCCCGATGTTGTGAAATTTAGCGACCTCTTTACGCATTCCAACGTTGCGTTTGTGCTGCCACCTAGTAAGCATTTTTGCTGTACTAGCTCAACTAGTCCATCATTGCAGACAGATTTCGAGTTGAAAATTGGTAACACTACGAATGATTTTTATTTTAACACTTCCTGTGTTCGGATAAATCTACAAAGTAGAAAATCGCAAAATTTCACAACCACAGGCAGGATTCGAACCTGCGTCTTCTGCGTAAGTACCGCAGACGCTTTACCAACTAGGCTACTGTGGTCCTGCCCGATGTTGTGAAATTTAGCGACCTCTATACGCATTCCAACGTTGCGTTTGTGCTGCCACCTAGTAAGCATTTTTGCTGTATTTTGCGATTTTCTACTTTGTATATTTATTATTATTTAGGAAGTATATATATATATATATGTATATTTATTATTTAGGAAGTGTTAAAATATAAATCATTTTCACTGTCTTATTAGTGAAATAATTTGACACTAATAAAACAGCAAAAATGCGCTATTACCTGAAGCAGTCTCTATGGGAGGTTAAAAAAAAATCGAATTTCGACTTAAGTTCCTAGGGAAAAGTTGTTCAGTTTCATGAGTTTTTTTTATTTTTTTACTATGTATGGGCTTACTCTTTTTTTTTTTTATTAAATTATTACACTTAATAAATATTAAAAATACAATAAAACAATGCCCCGCAAAACTGTTTCAACAGTTTGTCCTCAGTCTTGACCTCGATCTAGCCTTGAGAACAGAGATGAGGTCGGCGATGGAACGAGCTTGCCCAGAAGAAGCCTATTCACTCGCGACTTAAATAAATGGTCTAAAATTATGATCACTATTTCATTAGGACCCTATAGTATTTTCTTAAATGAACCGAGAGTGTACGTACATCTAGCAGACGATCTGATTTGGTACGTAGGTCAAACGAATTTTCGTGAGACCAAATCGTGTCGTCTATAATAGAATAAATTAATAAAATAATAGAATAAAATTCTAGGAGTAATAGGTAATATAAATAATTTATGAAAATATTAGTTACTTAGAATTATTTTTATTTCTTGGTTTAAATTTTAAGGTAGCTAAATAATTTTTAGAGTTAAAATTGGTAGAGTTCAATTAAGTAGTAATTGCAATATTTAAATGCGTTATTTATTGATATTTATTTTTGTTTACAAAAAAACTATATTTACTGTAATATTTACAGGGCATAATGATCTAAGTATTTTTTATTATTTATAAGTTGAGTTAAACGGTGTTTTATTGAAAAACTTTTGAATAAATCTACACTATGATATTTATTTTTTTAGGGTTCCGTACCCAAAAGTGGCCAACGAGACCCTATTAATAAGCCTACGTTGTCTGTCTGTCTGACATTTAAAGTGCTGTATCTTCTAAACCGTAGTAGATAAATGGTTGAAATTTCCACAGAATAATATGTGTTATTATAGTGGACTACCTAACAAATAATAAAAACAATGAAAAAAAATAAGGGGTCCACCCCATACAAGAACGTGCTTTTTTGGTGTTTTTGTTTGTTTCAGCACTATCGTAAAAACAAGAACACTTGCAAGCGTGAAAATCGGTATGTTTATAGTGCATACTACATAAGCTATAGAATAACAACAAATAAAAAACTGGTCAAGTACGAGGCGGACTCGCGCGCATTTGGTGATTAAGAAGTTATTTTACCGTAGTGGCACGCAACTGTGCTCGAGTCCAACTCGCACTTGGCCAGTTTTTTTTGTCTGTTATAGTTGCGTAATTTTTTTTTAAGTATTTGTTATTCTGAACCTGAAAATATATCGAATCGGTTTTTTTATGTGGGCCCTGGCCACAGATCATATAATACTTATATTACATCCCATAAAAGGATTAAATGAAAAAGTATAGTCATATCATGACACGCACTATTCACATATATTATTTAAGAGGTGTAATTATTGTGCCGCTGTTATAATATAACATGACATAGTTTTAAGCTGGCCATTCAGGCTAGCAACTGGCGACGTTGCCACACCGTGCATGCGTGCCGTTCATTTGCTATCCCGCTCTAGTAGGTTGTATAGCGCGAGAGACGAGCGACCTAAAACTGCAAGCATTTTCTAAAAGAAGATTTTTTTGTATTACGTCACATTAGTGGGGTAGAGATATAGCCTCCCGTCAGTCAGCTGGATTGGTTAGCGTTTGGCGAGGGCTTTTATTTAAAAAAATATATGTAATTATACACCTCGCAACTACTTTCTAAAATCTGAAATTTAGTGTACAGGTGAAGAATATCATTATAATCACAAACATATTAGTCAGATAGTATAGTTCTGACAGTGGCGACCACGTATCGGAAGACGAACCGACTTGGACCGACGATCTGGTGGCGGTTGCGGGAAGGCGCTGGATGCGAGCAGCACAGGACCGGTCGTCATGGAGATCTTTAGGGGAGGCCTATGTCCAGCAGTGGACGTCTTTCGGCTGATATGATGATGATAATAATGATAGTTCTGTAAGAAAATCCGTCAGTTACCAATAGGAGGTTGCGCCTTGCCCTTCTATGTATGGCGCGATTGGTCTGTTAAAAATAATTCTTAATCACTAAACCCGGTCAAAATCTGTTTTGCATTTAAATATGCTATCTGAAACTAAGTAGGTATCTACTACATCCTTTACTATTAGACGAGCAATATTTGTATATATATATTTGTAATCGGGGTCTCGAAAACGGCTCTAACGATTTCGATGAAATTAACAATTTATTTTTATGATGAAATATCGATCTAGCCAGGGGGCCAATTCTTGAAAGTCACCGGGTGATTTTCGAGATTCTTAAAATTAAAATAAAACTCCTCAGAAGTAAGAGTCTATGTTTGTCAATTATAAAATAATGTTCAGTTTTAAAATTACCATCATAACAATTTGAGTTGTATGAGTTTATCGTGGCATTTTTTAATTTTTAAAATCTCGAAAATCACCCGGTGACTTTCAAGAATTCGCCCCCTGGTCTCATGTCTTGAAAAAATCGTTGTCCCCGTGTTTTTAAATTATTTTTTTTTAAATACCGCGTTATGGACACAAAACTACCGCGCCACCTAACGATATTTCAACATTGAGGAGGATATTATAGAACGAAGCTCCGTCAACCAGGTACTATCTATATAAAGGGTTATACATGCCAAACGCTAACGAATCCAGCTGACTGACGGGAGGCTATTTCTCTAATCCACTAATGTCACGTAATATTAAAAAACTTTTTACAAAATGCTTGCAGTTCTAGGTCGGTCGCCTCTCGGGCTAATAGTGTTGTACGTTCCGCGACGTTGCCAGACCGCCCGCACTATCGTACAACGCGATCGAATGGTAAGATTTACGAGTACTACCTTTCATTGGATTTCCATACTTTGTGGTAAGCTATTATTAGTGGCAGTGCGAAAAAAATCTTTTTAAATTCTAATGGTAAAGTTCCTTTATTTTTTTTACTGCCTACATAAAGCGCTCGTGGCCGAGTGGTACGAGTAGTTGCTCTTTCTATCCAATCACAAAGAGCAACGTCGGCCGTGGTCAGAACACGGATGGGTGACAGCTAGTGGCACAACAACTAGAGCGTTTCTGTGCTTTGAAAAGCACGTCAAGCCGGTGGTCTCGTCTGTCAATGATAGGCTAGGATAGATAGGCTTGAAAACCCTTAAACCCAGGTTGCCACTAACTTGGCAAAGCCTAATCTAGGATCGGGTCTGGTAAGGTCCTTCCTAGTGCAGGAAACTGGAGAAGTAGGGCACGACAGCAAGTGTGTCATGGTTTGCAAAATACCGCACTTACTTTTGTCTTTATCAGAGAAGCCCCACCTCTTCATAAGTTCCCCGCACCTGCCAACGCCCGACCGCAGTCTGTTCAGTGACTTCCATATTCACCAGGAAAGGTCGTGTCCTGATGGCAGTTTAGGACAGCAATATTTTATATTTTGAAAGAAACTGCATGATTACATATTTAGATATAAAATATCTAGAACCCTCTGGGTTGGAGAGGTCAGATGGAATTCGCTCTGTCAAATCCGGAGTTAGGAAGCCGGCTCCGAAAACCATTGGTAAAAACGTGATAAGGTTAGGGCATTGATGACCCAAAGCCCAAAGGGAAGGGAAAAGGGAAGGAGAGCCCAAAAACCAAAAACCAGTAGTTGTGACAACATGTGTTGTGATATGACCGGACAAGCAATTTATAATAGGGGTAAAAAGTGCGTGACTTGAAGGTAACTCAAACGATTTTCACTTATGTATTCTAACGCGCTGTTTTACATTTATTTATACATATATTTATAACATCTACAGGTTGTTCTAGAAATAAAAACAAATTTCTGTAATCGAATTTTAACCCCCTCTTCACTAAACTGAGATTATATTTTTTTTCAGCCATTTGTCTAAAAAAATGTCATCGACTTAAATTATGATACAAAATGTATAAAAAATGTTTTAAATTTAGTGTATAAATTTCTAGGAAGTTTGTTTATTTTAATCAATAAAATAGAAACTGTGTGTAAACGTTGTATGAAATATTTGTTCATACTACTCCAGAAGCAACCTTTAAAATTTCATGTATTAATTAAAAATATAGGCATAGCCGTGGCTACAATAGATGTTTGGAGGTCGCAGTGGCTGTTGGGAACTAGGAGCCAGGCCTCTTTACCTTCAAAACATTATGGGACAGCTTTCCGAAACATTCAGTAAATTAAACATAAAAAAAGAAAAAAAAAAGACGACCGATTTTTTTTTTCCTGAAAGTTTCATTCACTGAAATTTGTACAGCTTCGTTGACTGAATTCCTTTGCACCTCGTATTGTACGATGGTTCGGAACTCTTGGTGCGCGAGTCCGACTCGCACTTGGCTGGATCTTTTTTCTAGAGTTACACTAAGTAAGGCCATCGATATGGGTCCGTTCTGACAGCTGTCAAAAGGTTAAAAAAATACCATCTGCAAGGGAAAATGAACCTTGTGTCTTGGCGTTAAAGAAACGTCAAAACGGACTTATTATATTGGCCCTACTTAATTTCAACCTTGAATGTATGTAAAATGTATGAATGTCTTTAGTGTAAGTGGTTGGTCGTATCAGAATAATTTACGTAGGAATTTTCGCTAAGAACAATAAACCTACTTATAGTTAGTTATTTAGTAGAATTTATTGACTATTGAAATAAAAATCTAAATAATTTTAATTGTTGTTTTATTTGTACTATTGCAATATCCTAGACCCATTTTCCTTGCCTATATTACTTTATGATAAATGATAATAATGTAGTATCTCAGAAATTGTCCTGTGTGGTGCCGGCAAAGAATAGTACCATCCCATACATACCCGTGGGTGTCGTAAGAGGCGACTAAGGGTTATAACCTGGAGGACAGTAGTGGACATTTCATGGGATGTTATGAGGATGATGATCCCAGAAATGTCAAATGAAACGATCAAGAAACTTGGATCCAAGATAACATCCAAGTTTTTTGACGTTTGTGCCATACATTATCTGTCAAAAAACTTGTCAATTTCTCAGTTACTACATTATCATCCTAAGCTGCCGTTATTAATAATCTAAGTACATTATGATGGTATACAGGGTCTTTGGTGTATGTCTGCAAACCTCTCAGGTTGTTGTTTTACCCATGAAACTCAAAAACTTTTTCCTAAGGAATATAGGTCGAAATATGAAAAAAAAATTGGCCTCCCATACAAAATCCGCTATCAGCTGACGCAGTTAAGCGTTCCTTGTCAGTCAACGTAACTGAACATATTTACAAAAAACAAAAGCAAAATATATTTATTATATATTTCACTTAAAACTTTCAGGAAAATTTAAATAGAATCCCCCCCTCTCCTTATAAAATCGCAAATTTGCGCTGCGTTCCAATTTGCGCTAACAGACTGCTTTAGAGCACTGTGAGCGCGCTTAAGTCGGTCCAAATTGACCAAAAGCGTGCTCTAAACTTTAGAGCACGCTTTTGGTCAATTTGGGAAAAATATCGGCCTCCGTACAATTTCGTCAATCGACGTAAGGCGGTTAACAAGCGAGTGCTTTACGAAATTGTACGGAGGCCGATATTTTTTTTTATTTCCTAAAAGTTATATTCGGTGAAAGTTGTTCAGTTACGTTGACTGATCGTGCCCTTTCCGTTTTCGGAAGGTCGTCCCTTACACCCTGTGAACTCGGAGAAATGTCACTTTATTTGAGGAATGACGTCATCTTATTTATGATTAATAATAAGATGACGTCATTCCTTAAATAATCTTATACATTTCAGGGGAAGAAAATGTTTAGCAAACCCACAAATTACGTTCTTGTTATTTTATACTTACACAAATACATGTTGTGCAACGCATTATGAAAGAAAAGGACCGCTGCACGTATTCATACATAAAGCTATCTCTATCTTATAACGAAAACGTAATGTTTGGTTAGATACACGTTTTCTTCCACTGACATTTCTTCGCGTTTAGATCGCTATTATACTTCCGGTGATAGATATTCTTCTTAATCGTTCCCTCACTACTGAGGATCGTGACTCAGTGTCAGCTTGGCAACAATATCTCTCCATTTATTCCGGTCGGTGGCTTGATGGAGGACAGCACTCAGTAATCTGGTCCGTCCATCTTTAAGGGTTCCGTCCTCTAGGTCGTTTTTCCAAGGAGGTTTCACCCCACGCTTTCTAAAGCGAAGCGTAGTTAAACCTCGTTGTGTTTTCCCTAAACTTTCCCGTCACTAAATTATTGGCCCCTCTGCGAGCAATGTGGCCCAGGAATCTCACTTTACGCTGTAACCATTTAGATGATAGGCTCTGTGCACGATCTATTTTAAGCTGTTGTAGAACTGAGATGTTAGTTCGGTGAGCTGTCCAATGTATCCTCAGCAGGCGTTTCCAGCACCACATTTCAAAGGCATCAATTCTTCGCCTATCCGCAGCTTTGAACGTTCACGTTTCTGCTCTATAAAGGGCGATAGAGAATACAAGTGTGCGAACTGCGAACCACACAGTGTATTTTAGTTCCATGTGATGTTCCTATCTCTCCACACTTTGTTTAATTGGGTCATCGCTATTTTATCCATTCGTATTCGTATCTCCGTCCGGTGATAGATAAAGGTGACGTCATTCCCTAAATTTAGTGACATTTCTCTGAGATGTAATTTTATCACGGGCATCGTGTAAAAAAGCTTACTATAGATTAGACGACTATATCAATGACAAAGAGGTAAGGTGCTCTGATATTCCAGCGAAACACAAGAAACACATTGTAAAAAGCCGACTCTTAAAGTAGGCCGTGCTGCAGTGGTTTCTTGCCGTTTCTTTTACGCTGCCATAGCACGATCCGAAACGGCGTAGACTCGCTCTATTTGCATTGTATTCTGCATGACATTCAATAAGTATTCTGTCAAGAGTCTACATTGAATAAAATTATCTGAATCTGTGTCCCTCCAATATCTTACGCATCGCTCCGTCTTGCATTCTAATAAAGGTAAGTACTTCGACTGTAAGTAGCTACTTACCTACTTTACTTTTATGCATTGCTTTTATAGTTGACTTGAAAAATTGTTTATTTTTATGATTATGATTCTGGTATCGCTACAAGTTTGTATAGACTGTTTTGTAATTTCGTAACTACCTACTACAATTTCATTGTGTTTCTAAAGTACTATATATTCTAGCAGGCACCACACGGTCTACGATCAGGCGGTCTAGACAACGGGCATTCAATTAAGGGATGACATTTATGTCATCTGTGTCACTTATGTCATCCCCTACAATTTACGACGTTCGCTTTCGTCATATCTAAAAGTGACACGTCTAGGCAGGCTTGTTACATCCAGGTAAAACTTGAAGTAAGCCCTTATGCGTGTATGCAAATTAAGTCGTCGGTTTATAAGTAAACTGCTACTACTATAACAGTCTTATAAAATTACATATGATCTATTTATTTAAACGCTTACCAACACATTTTGCAGCTATGCCAAAAACAAACGGCTAAAGCTGTCAGAAAAAACAAGTTTGTAAAACAATGTTATTCTTTCCGTCAAATTTACTCTGGTTTTAGTGTCATGGCTGCAAACTAGATTGTACCCTTCCAACGAAAACCTGCCTCCTGGCATAAGGAACCTTGGCCAACCTGGAGAAGTCTAAATAGGCTGAGGACCCAGGTTGGCCGAATTTAAGATAACCTGTGCCGGTGGGGGTTCATGTAGCGCAGACGCCAGCTGTGAATATAGGGAATCTATAAATAAAATTATTTAACCATTGCAAATTAATAATAAAACATTATTATTCTTGTAATTATTAACTAAAAAGATTAAAAATAATTTTAGATAAATAGTAACTTAAAATATTACTTTTGGCTAAAGAATCTTCCTCTTTTCTATGCTACTTTTGCTGTGCCCGACAGGGTCCAAGACGTACCTATTTATTATACTTAAACGGCTTGTAAATCTCATGGAATGCAGTAAATATATTGAGTAATCCCTGCAAACCATGGCACACCTCACTAATTGTCCCGCGTGCCCGACCACCTGCTCGCGTGAGGACTTACTTGACGGTAACCAGAGGGCTACCACAGTCGCCGCATTCTGGGCAAGTAAGATTTAGCCGGTGTTCTTGCAGACACGAAAGATAAAGAAATTAGATTTGTAAGCGTTGTTGGAATAAATAAAAAAAAATGGATTACAGGTACTTACAGTTGCTACTATACCTATGTATAGTATAGTTTATTACCCGATAAGACCGGCCGACAATTTTATGCCATGGAAATTCGCTTTTTATAACGAGCTAAGGCTTGCTTCAGCGAATGTATGATAAAACGTGATTGGATTTTTTATAGTCTGTACAACGTATGTATGGAATTTTATAGTTATTTGGTTTTCGGATGTAAAATAACGTAAATTTTCTGCGTTGCCAAGCGATTGTTTACTTTTTATTATTGGGTCAATAATTGCATCCAGAGAGGCTTTTAAAAACTGGTGTCCTTATTATGGGGGCAAAATGCAACAAATTTTGTTCGATGACTTTTGGAAGTTCTAACAAAAAAAATCTTTACCTATTTTTATGTTTTGAGGGTAAAGGGGTCGGGCTCCTAGTTCCCAACGGCCACTGCGACCTGCACAGATCTATTGTAGCCAACCCTTTATACTACATCTCCTCGGCCACACCGACAGCCTCAAAGAAGCTGACGATCTGCCTAGGATTAAGAGATCGGGCATCCTATGTCCTCCTGTTTCCCGACTTCTGCTGTGAGATAGTGCATCACAGTGGAAGATTAGGTGAATAGGCGTTTCATCGTCCTCTGCACAAAATCTGCAGTAAGGGTTTTCGTATAAGCCCATTCTGTTTAGGTGTTTGCACAACCTACAATGTCCTGTTAGGGCTCTTATGAAAATCCTAAATTTATTCCGATTTAGCTTAAAAACCTCAGATGTGTATTTCTTTGAGAAGCCTCGGATCAGCCAGCAAAAAAAATCTTACTTTCCAAACAAAATAATCAGCTGATCGGTCCAATTAGTATGAAAAAAATTTATTTGTGAATTTCCAGAATAAGCCCTTAATTTTATTTTATATATTTTTTTGAAACCCGATAATGTACAATAAAGAGCACATCAAACTTGACACATTGGACTTTTTTCAATAGTTGTATTTCTACTCTTTGATGATAAAAAATGTAAAAAAAAAATAACACTGAATTAACTATAGTCGATAGAGGTATAAGTAAATATTACAGGAAAGAATAAACCGATCTTTCTAAGATGCAGAAAGTTAGTTATGCGGTCCTAAAAATGGACTTTATTGCCTCCAAAAAATACTATAGGTGTATCGCACTTGACCAGTTTTATCTTCGGGTCTATTAGTTACATAACATAGGTAAAATTTAAAAAGAAATAATTTTCACAAAAATCGTATATTACTGCGGTCACCAACCATCGCGGTTCATTGTGCCAGCCGCAACGTAACGTTAATAATATTCCGTGGTGACTATGGTAAGGCACCACGGAATAAATAATTTTCGACATCAACTCCGACATGAAGGTTTGATGAAAGTAGAATAGAGGAAGCGATGGAAATATGTCAAGATCGTATAGCAGGTGGAGGGCTGTGGTCTCTGCCTACCCCGACGGGAAAGAGGCGTGATGTTATGTATGTATTTACCTCCAAAATACAGGGTATAAGGGACAGTGCACAGAAAACTGAAAAGTCTTAAACAGAAAACCATTAGAAACGTGTATAAAAATAAATGAAAAATATATTTGACCTCCATACAAAATAACCTATTGTGTAGGCAAAAGTGGATTTTTTCATTTTCCAACACATCTTTCTTAGAGGAAGTAAAGGAAGCCCTTTCAGTTTTGTTTTATTGTTAATGGGCTTACTCTTGACCTCGATTTCTGGACCGTCTGGACTCCCGATAGTAGAAGAGGGATGGAGGAATAAGCTCGTGGAGGTTTGGTACATGGTGCCTTACGCCCAGGTATATAATACTTCAGGCTATTTTGTTGTAAAGAGTTCTTTAGTTTTTGGGGGGAGTTCCCTATATGCAGTAGTCATCATAACATCCCATGAAACGTCCACTACAGGACAGGGAGCTCCCTCCAGAATTCTAGCGTTTGCTGTAAAAATGTAGAGGGGAAGTACCATAGTCACCTCGCTTATTAGCGTTACGGCTGGCACGCAGTAAGTAAGATGTAAGATACAAAGGAGGATGCTGCTGCCCATCCTCCAGTTTATAACCCTTAGTCGCCTCTTACGACACCACGGGTATGTATGTATGCGTTGGTACTATTCTTTTCCGGCACCACACGGGACAGTAGTGTGTAATGTTAATTCGGGCGTTTACAGAGTGTAGCGCCAGTTTAGCTTATCTGTTAGTGTTTCTACTTCCTTGCTACAGTGTGTACTTAAAAAATTACTTTATCGGGCAACTTGATTTTTATTCGAAAATTCCGCTTATGAACAATACGATATCGCCGGAAGGAAAGTAGGCCGCATTATTATGGTTCCATACAAACGACTTATACCAGGGATTCTCAAACTTATGACCTCACAAACTCATTTATTATTTTCCATATAATTGCGAACCCCTCATTATATCATCATAACATCCCATGAAACATCCACACCTTTTCGGCTTCCCCACAGTCGGGTAAAAAGACATCTGCTAACAACTTTTATACTAAGTTGTTTCTTTTTTGATTGTAGTATGTTTCAAGGAAAAAAGGAGACCGGTCGTCATGGAGATCTTTGGGGGAGGCCTATGTCCAGCAGTGGACGTCTTTCGGCTTATGATGTTCTAAAGAGATGATACTATGTTGAAACAAGAAATAAAATACTATATCATGTAAGAGCGCATTTTGAACTGTAAGAGTTTCTTCTTATGATTTTCCTTGATCCCTCAAGTTACTCAGTTTTCCGGAGATATCTTACTACATTACACCCTAGAGAAAAGATAAGCAATCGAACTGTAATGTGAAGGAAAATACTAATGATAATGCATAAACATTCGATATTTTAGCCAAAATAAGCCGATTTTAGGATACATGTTGGTTAATTTTACTCGTGCTTTGGACTCTACGTCATGTGAATTTTGTAGTTTTATTTTTATGTTGTTTTAGTCTACATAATGCCTTTTATTGAGAGTGCAATTTCAATTCTAGCAATAAAGTTGTTTCCCGAATATTTAATTGTTTTTGTATTGTTTTGACGGATAGTTTCGTTGTCACATTTTAGCTTCATAATGATTGGTGTTTTTCTAATTCTGATAAGACACCATGTCGAAGAATACATGGTATGTATTTTCTGATTTTATCAAGAACTAGTGTACAAACCTGATATGTACCCCCTTCGACCACCTAACAAACCCCCAGGGATTCAAGTGTTACACTTTGAGAATCTCTGGGTTAAAGGAACACATACTGTGTGCTTGTATGTAGGCTAGGCAGGTAGGTGGGGAAAACAGGTGTTGCTATGCAAACGCACTTACGTAAATAATTAATTGCTATTTGTTTATAAGTACTCGAAGGAAGGTAAAATAAAGATTGCGGCACATGTGGTAAAAATAGTATTACAGAAAGCATTTTTATGTCAAAGTGAGCAAACTGAGCAAATTAAAGTTATTGCAAGACTTCTCTTTACGGATCGAATTATTCGCTCCCATAGAGGGCGCCCTTGGACTTTGGAGGTTTATTTTTCCATAACATGCCGCGCTGTGTCGAAAATTCGCTTTGCACCTCTAGCCACGCTCTATGTAGTTCATTAGCTGGGCTATTGAATTGCCTTATTTTCAATCGAGCGATCCCATTGGTTGTATATTTTTCAATTTTTAAAAGGTAGTTGGGTTTTTGTGCAAAGTCCGTCCGTCTAGGGAAGTACCACCGCTTTTTTCTGCCATAAAACAGCAGTGTCACAGCTGTATTTTGGTTTGTATGGTCATTCGGGGTAAAAGGACGCAGTGGGTACGCGTTGCCTTTTTTTCAGCGGGGGGGAAGCGGGCGGGGTAGTTTGTTTGGCAGGATCGCTCGCGTCCACGCCGCCATTTTGTGACAACACCTGTTGAGTGGTGCGGTTCGTGTTTAAGGAGATACGAAATAATATTAGAAATCAGTGAAAATCTTGTAGTTTTTTTGTGTATGGGAAAACTTTGTACAGACTGTGTTCTTGTGTTATTGGAGGTAAGTTGTTTTTGTTACTTTTATATGGTTATTGAACAATTTTAGCCGCGAAAAAATTCTAACCTAACTTTATTGGATTGGGATTGTTTGAATTTTATTCTGGATAACAGTCGAATGGGGTAAAAGTACGGGGGTAATAGTACGCATGCGAACTTTTACCCACATTTGCGTACTTTTACCTCACATGGTTAAATAAAAGAAAAATATTATTTACACATGTTTTTACCAATCAACGTTTAAAAAATTGTTTCAGAATGCGAAATAATGCCTCGAAATTACATTAAAAAAAACACCGGGAAGAAGTTTAATACCCCTTACCCAGCACATCTTCTGACTGTTCATAAAAGCGTGCAAAGCACCATTCACTATGTTTCCAGCATTCACTCTTCTTTCTTTATCACTTTCACACTTTTCATCTCTATCTTCTAAGCACCTTCGCATAGATATAGTTTGCCGGCGACGCTAAGAAGGCTGATCCCGCGGTGGTTTTTGACGTCCTGCTGTGACCCTTTTCCCTTATACTTACAGCTCTGTACCATGGTATTCTCTCATAAACAATAACAGCAAAACAAACCAATGTATGTGTTATGTGTAAACCAATTAGACATAGTTTGAATAAGTTCATGGTTTTTGAAAATTAAAATTTTATTTCATTAAAGCTTATTAATATATAAATATATACAGCAGAAACGACTTTTAATATATTTTCCTTCAATATATCTGAGTACGTACTTTTACCCCGTATGCGAACTATTACCCAAATTAATGCGTACTTCTACCCACAAGTCGGGGCAAAAGAACGCACTACGACCTAGTTAATTTTTTTCTTAATAAAAAGAAAACCGTTTTATATATCGTCAGAATCTTTTTGTAATTTTGGTGTATATTCAATGTACTACAGAAAAAGCAAAAAAACGATCCTTACATAGTAATAGTTTCAACTCAGCAAAGCAAAGACTGCAAAAGTGTTTCCTTTTACCCCTAATGACTTAGGGCAAGGGAGCCAGTGAAATTACTGGCTCACGAGACACACCATCTTAGTTCTCATGGTGGCCAACGCGCTTTGATGTCTTGTTAGTGTCAATTATGCTACTAAAAAGACAGTGGGCGCTATGGGCGGTGGTGACCAATATAACCATTAGGTGGCCCAAGAGCTCGCTTGCTCACTTGTTACGAAAAAAAATCACCAGTTAACTTACTTAGCATAGCTCTCGGAAAGGCACCCTAAGCGGTCGTCACCATGTGTGTATATGCACCAACAGTCTTATTATTTGTGACATGGACACTAATTACACGGCAAAAGTACGCTGCCCACGCTGGGAACTAATATTATATGAGTTATATGACCTCATGTACTGGTAATTTCACTGGCTCCCTCTCCTCTCGGACCGAAGTACAACAGTGCAAAAAGCACAACCCTGCTTTGCGATAGAAATATATGAGTAAGAGGATGAAACTTGCCCGGGTGGACTTTGAAGAAAAGCTTGGAGAGGGGCTTTTGTATGCTCTCTAGAGCACGAAACGATTTTCGTCATAGGGTTGCCATGCCACCTACTGGCATCCCTACCACAGAATACAGAACGGATACTCTCCGCCCCCCTTGAAATCTACCCCACACCCCCGCACGCAACCGCCCGCGAGATTTTCGTGGTCCTTCTGAGGGTCTTTCGTACTGAATATGCGGGCCTAAGCTAGTATCTGGGGTGCCGCTGCTAAAGCCCCGTTTCTTCCAGTTTTCTTACATCTGCCCACACCTGCCCGGGTTTGATTTAACGCTTTTCATGTTACCCAGGGCAGTTGGTGTCCGGGAGGCAGGGTTCTGCGAGAGGAACTTGGTTTTCAGATTAGGAGAACTTCTCAGCCTTGCTTCGACTGGGCCTTGGTTTCAATAATAAGTTATTTGTTTAGAAATATTTGCAAACTTTGTGAATCGCAATTATCCCCAAATGAAGACAATCCTAACAGTTCTATTTTCATGATTATTTTAAAAGTAAGTACGATTATTTGCTACTGGCTGTGGCAATGGCAAGTGACTTTATTTACTTTTAATGTTTTATTGCGTAGAAATAAGATGTTTTCCCGCGATATTATTGAAGGAGTACGTAGGAGACCGAACTTTGCTCTACATTATCTTAAGCAAGGTCTACCAACAGATGTCAATGTAGGGTTTCTGAAACGCGCTATTTTTAAGAAATAGGGGCATATAAAAATAGTTATTTATTATCAAAATAAGGCAGCAAAATTGTTATTTTTCGCGAGTCCCTTGTATTACTACTTGAGCTAGGATTCTAGGATTGATTCACGAGCGAAGCAAGTGGTTCAAAAGAAGAATCCTGAGCGTAGGGAGCACCTTTGCTACCGAGCAAAATAAAAAAAAATTCACCTCATTTTTTTGCGAGTTTTATGGCCTAAATACCTTTAAGCCAATTTTCACCTCACTACAGCGAGGTAAATGCCAAAGATTTCGGACCTCCTTGCTTCGCTCGGAATAGATACCTTGCTAATTAATTTTAATATGGGATGACATCCGCCAACATGTCCCAAAATTTAATGTCACAGCATCAATGATCCCTAGGAAATATTCAAAATAACCCGTTCAATAGAACGACGCCTTCACTAACTTGTGACGAATTATTTCTTTAATCCTCCTTCTAATACCCTAATTTTAGGGTTCCGTACCTCAAAAGAAAAATACGGAACCCTTATAGGATCACTTTGTTGTCCGTCTGTCTGTCTGTCTGTCAAGACCCTTTATCTCACGAACGGGTAGAGGTATCAGGTTGAAATTAATACCATATATTAAGGTCCATGAACCACACAAGATCTGAAAATTTCAATTTTTACAACGACGCAATCAAAAGATATGGCTTTTTATGTCCTCATCTCCATACATTTATGCAAAAATGCAAAACCTACAGGGTACTTCCAGATGACCTAAAATTTTGAAATTTGGCAAGAAGCTAGGTCTCACAGTACAAATAAAGGAAAAAGTCTGAAATCATTAAATATTACAACTTTTCTCACAACTAATGGTAACCAATTGTGGTGAGCTCCCGTTTCAAGAACATTCATATAAGAGAGGGGTCAAGTTGGATGGTCGCGGAGGCGATTTTTATTTTAGTTCTGTTTTAAAAACGGGAACACTTACTAACTTGAAAATTGGTATGTTTATGTTATAAAATAACAACAAATAATAAAATTTGGTCAAGCGCGTGTCAGACTCAAAAAATGTAGCACAATAACTTACTGAAATTTCAACTAATACAATTATGATTATGTGGTGGTACGGAACCCTTGGTGCGCGAGCCCGACTCGCACTTGGCCGGATTTTTTTTCTATGGTAAATGATATTCGTTGGCGTCAGTACCTTATTCATCATCACGTTCTAATTTCAAAAATCTTTTACACGCTAGCGGCCAAAAGTGAAGTTTTCATGCAGACTTCGACCGATTCATCATCATCATAACATCCCATAATATGTCCACTACAGGACAGGGAGCTCCCTCCAGAATTTCAGCTCTTGCTAGAAGAATGTAGAGGGAAAGTACCATAGTCACCTTGCTTGTTAGCGTTACGGCTGGCACCATGGACCCCGGTTGTAGGTGACCGCAGGAAGTAAGATGGTATGATGCACAGGAGGATGCTGCTGCCCATCCTCCTGTTTATAACCCTTAGTCGCCTTTTACGACACCCACGGGTATGTATGAGTTGGTACTATTCTTTGCTGGCACCACACGGGACCGACCGATTAAAATATCAAAACCCTTTCCACGCTAGCTAGCTAGTGTAGGCAATTGACCCCAACATAATTCTCTCAGGCAGATTTTATTTGACAGGATGATAAAGTATCATGAATTAAATGTAAATTCAAAATATCCAAAAAAAATTACAAGAAAATTTTTTCATACATTTTTTGTAATTTTCGTATGGAAAAATTAAAAGTACCGATTTTTGCAGGGGTCTTCATACAACGATACGCTTCGTTGCCTAGACTAAGCGGCCAAAAATTTACTTTGCCACGCAGATTTCTACCGACAAAAGTTTTCTGAGCTTGTGAGCACTCTATTACTACTAGTCCTTTTTAACCTGTGAAGACTCTTAATATCCTTCGGGATACAAGAAAATTCCCTGTGTCAATTTCCCATAGAGTTCCCGGAAAATGGAAAATATATGAGAAATCTATTGCAATTTATGCGAAATTATGCTTTATCGCGTAAATAACTACGTTTTCTTTTCGATTCCTGCGAATTTTGACATGTGGCTTGATAGGTTAAACTGTCAAAAAGAAAAGAAAAATAACTCACGTGTTTTGTGTGGCTATAACTCTTGTGCGTGCCTTTTTCAATTCAATGATGATGTTTCTAATAATCAATTTTCCAGCATTTGTAGAAAGAGTGAAGCTAAACTACACGAGCCGGGGCGAACAAACTAGTATGAAGAATAGTTTGCTCATTCCGCTCGGGGGGTCTAGCAGTCACCGTGCCAGCAGAGGTGTTGAACGACAATCGAGGTGTTAAAGCAGCCATCTTGAACAGGAACGGGATACAGCTGTCACGAAAACGCGCGCTCTATGAATTCTAATTTCAAATTCTTGAATCGCGTTCGGAAATTGATAACTCTATTTAAAAAGTCCGTTCCGTTTGAAAATCGAACAAGGAATAAACTAGAAATGTTTATGCAATATCCTGAAAGGCGGCCACTTTTATCACACTATAAAAAAAAATTGTTGCCGGTAACGCGCCCGCCGCGTGGCTTTACCGCACTGGCGAATGCCTCAAAATGTAATAGTGTTTGCACAAGTGTTTTCAGAAACTATTGTTGAAGAGTTTTCTACTATTACTCTTGTAATGTTGCTGGCAGGTGACGCAAACTGTCGATTTTCAAAAGAGTGGGCTACAGTCTACGACGTGTAGCCGGAGCAAGCACTTAGCGACTCAGCAGCGGCGGCGCGGCGTCAGAACGATCCCTCTAGTTATGACTAAGACCAAATGTCATTTTTGACTTTGAATGTATGGTGCAAACGTCAATTCTAGGGGATCGTCTCGCCGCTGCTGGTATTGTGTTAAAAGGCGCCGTGGTTGAATGTAGAGTTATGCGATTAAATGCTGATGCTGATATTACAATTATTTGATTAAATGTAGAATAATTTGCTTGCGTTGCAAATTAAAAGATCTTGAAATTTCACAACCCCAAGCAGGATTCGAACTTAAGTAGTCTTTACAAACTCACAATATTTTTAAAAGAGCTATCTAACGACGCCCCACACTATGAAGTCGACAAGAAATTTTCATCCCCACTTTAAGTGTAAGGGATGTAACCTAGAATTTTTTTTTAGTTTATATTATACCACTATCTCGGCGTGAATAACCATACCAAATTACAACTTTCTAGGAGTAAGGGTAAGTACGCTCGCGGACAGACAGACAGACCGACAGACAGACATGACGAAACTATAAGGGTTCCTTGTTGACTACCCATGGAACCCTAAAAATATATATTTTTATCTAGGAGCTCATGCTAAGCCAGCAGTTTAAACCGCAGCGCAGAGAAGTTCGTTCAAAATCTTAAGGTTTTTTTCCTTTGTGCGTTTTATGTTGTTTATGTGTGAGTAAATAATTTATCCATTCATTCATTCATCGTAGCAGTGCGTAGAGATGCGGAATTTAGAATATCAAATCCTGTAACTTTAATCTGTGTGGTGCTAATACTAGTACCACCCCCACTCTTCCCGTGGTGGTAAAAGGGATCGTGAACCGGTTCAGCCGTTTAGTAGTTACGAGGTAACAAAGAAACGGACGGACATCATCATCATCATATCAGCCGAAAGACGTCCACTGCTGGACATAGGCCTCCCCTAAAGATCTCCATGACTCGCGGTCCTGCGCTGCTCGCATCCAGCGGCTTCCCGCGACCGCCACCAGATCGTCGGTCCACCTTGCGGGGGGCCTGCCTACGCTTCGTCTTCCGGTACGTGGTCGCCACTCTAGAACCCTTACGCCCCACAGTGGACTGAAATTAGCGTTTCATAGACATTCAATATATTTTTTTGAGTGACGCTTTTTTTGCTTGGAAAAGATTAAAGATACCTACTTTATGCCTTATATGTATAATGAACTTTCAGGTTTATAATTGTAAACATTGCACTCAGATTTTTTTTCGAAAAAAATTGTATGGAGTCGGCGTAATAAATGATGATATCTCCATAATCGCACAATTGCGCCTAATATCCTCTTTGGTTATTAATATAAAAAATTATTTTGGATTTTTTGACATACTCCAAGCTAAGGCCAAATTTGCGCCTTTTTAAAAAATCTAATTTTGTTATTTTTTTCGTTTTTAGGGTTCCGATACCAAAATGGTAAAAAAAAGGAACCCTTATGGTGCCGCTCTGTCTGTCCGTCTGTCTGTCACACCTCTATATCTCAGCAACCACTTACGCTATCGAGCTGAAATTTGGAATAGTTTTAGAATATAGTTGCCCAACTTAATTGCACATGAAAATTTTTTGAAAAAAGTATGATTATTAATGTAAAGGGGCCAAAATAGGGGGGGCCAAATTTCAAATTGTCGCTACTAGGTCGAGTGGGGTATCATATGAAAGGGCTTTACTTGTACATTTTAAAATATATTTTTGTATTTTTTTAAGTTTCTTAGTTTTCAAGTTATGATGAAAAATGTCAAAAAAAATACCATTCCCCCCCCCTTATCTCCGAAGTTTGAGTAAGGGAAAATCTGAATTAATTACAGTTGACAGAGGTTTATGTAAACTTTACAGCAAAAATAAAACGATCTTTCTAAGTTGCACAGTTTTTCAGAAATCTGCAAAAAACCTTTACAAACAAATTTAGTTTTGCGGTCCTGAAAATGGACTTTATTGCTTCCAAAAATACTATAGGTATATCGGAACCCTCGGCGCGCGAGTCCGACTCGCACTTGACCGGTTTTTACTAATATTAAGCTTAAAATGGATTTAAATAGACTAGACATTTACGTAAATTAATTATCTGAAATACTAGAATATGAAATTTGCTTAAAAACTCATTAGCTGTATAATAAACAAAAAAAAACTGGTAATTTTTTAAAAGTTTTGTTAAAAAAAGGCGCAAGTTTGGCCTTAACATGTAGTATGTCAAAAAATCCAAAATAATTCATATATTAATAACCTAAGAGGATATTAGGCGCAATTGTGCGATAATTTAGATATCATCATTTATTACGCCGACTCCATACAATTTTTTTCGAAAAAAATTCTGAGTGCGGTGTTTACAATTATAAACCTGAAAGTTCGTTATATAAGGCATAAAGTAGGTATCCTCAATCGTTTCCAAGCATAAAAAAAGTCACCCAAAAAAAATATTGAATGTCTATGAAACGCTAATTTCAGCCCACAGTGGCGCCCCATCGGACGGACATACATAACATACATACAGGTAAAACATTTTTTAAAAATTTTTGACGTCAAGGGCTTTGCCGTAGTCGGGTAAAAATAAGTAGTGTCCAGGGTTCTACTAAGAAATTCAACCACGCAGGTTTTAAAATTTTTGTAGCCTTTTCTTACTTTACCCAAATCACCACCTTTCCTACAACACAGCGTACATAAACCTCCTTCCACGACGACGGTCGGTTATCGGCGGAGTTGATAAACTTAACTGCGCGCGCATAGGATAAGGGCGCGCGTGAAATCTGCGCCGTCGCAATAATAATTAGCGTGCGCATGCGTTCCATTGGTGTCGCCGTGATTGGAACACGCCTGCGTTGATTGGACGATGATGGGTTTGAGTATCGATAAACAAAATAATATGCCCCGTGTGGTGCCGACAAAGTATAGTACCAACCCATACATACCCGTGGGTGTCGTAAGAGGCGACTAAGGGTTAACTGGATGCAGCAACATCTTCCTTTATATTTTACATCTTACTTACTGCGGTCAACTACAACCGCGGTCCATGGTGACGAGCGAGGTGACTATGGTACTTCCCCTCCACTTTTTTCCAGCAAAAGCTAGAATTCTGGAGGGAGCTCCCTGTCCTGTAGTGGAGGTTTCATGGGATGTTATGATGAAACAAAATATGCAGACATTAAGAGAAGCGATCGTGGCTTACCGAACCAGGATGGGTGACCGCTAGTGACAAAACTACTCGAGTGGTTTTCTTACTTCCGAAGGCACGTTAAGTCGTTGGTCCTAGGTATAGTCTGACCGCAACCGCCAAGCAACCGCTGTGGTGGGGGAGTGGGAAGGAAAGAGCAAGAACTACTTGCCGCCGCCGGGAGCGGGGACGAGCGATCTTAGATTATAATAATGTATAAAATATACTTTAGGTCTTCTGCAGAAGAACTAAAGTAACTGACATAGCCTTGAGAATCGCTAAACTGAAGTGGCAGTGGGCAGGGCACATCGCAAGAAGAACCGATGGCGTTGGCGATGGGGCGTGAGGGTTCTAGAGTGGCGACCACGTACCGGAAGACGAAGCGATGACAGGCCCCCCACAAGGTGGACCGACGATCTGGTCAAGGTCGCGGGAAGCCGATGGACGCGAGCAGCGCAGGACCGGTCGTCATGGAGATCTTTAGGGGAGGCCTATGTCCAGCTGTGGACGTCTTTCGGCTGATATGATGATGATAAAAGATAGAATTTATTGAGCATGAGTCAATAATTACACGTTTTGTCTCACTTCAACAAATAATAATAATTCATCGTAATAGAAGGAGAAAGGAAGATTGTTATTACCTACTCAATTCTCCCCCGCCACAGGCATTTTTTTTATGCCCCCCCCCCCCGTCTTGCCGCTCGCATACCTAAGGCGCGGTATAGCGGTTGCCGTCAACAACTTTTGTGGTCTAGTAGTAAGAGCGTTCAGCTCTCGATCCGAAGGTTCTACGTTCTATTCCCAGTAGGGAAAATACTTTGTGAGACGGGGACGTCTGGTTTGGACATTGCAGGAATCAAACATCTGATTGTCCGAATAGTAAGACGATTTCGTGCTTCGAAAGGCACGTTAAGACGTACCCGGCTTCTGTCTACGGAAGCAGTCGCTAATCAGTCATCTCAGAGGCCTGTAGCAGCTCAACAACTCTGACACCAGGGTTTGTGAGGTCGGTCATCGACCTTATAACCCATACGATATGATAATGATGATAAGTGCTAGAGGAATGAGGCTTGTGATCATTATCGTATCGTGTGGGTTGCAATGTTGATGACCGACCCCACAAAACCCGTTAACGACTACGTAGATAGTAGTCGGGACCAACGGCTTAATGTGCCTTCTGGAGCACGGAATCATCTAAATTTCAACGAAATTTTACGTGCTAAAGTCAATTTTGTCAAGTAAAGTTTCTTAAGGGGCTGATAAGAGCTGAATTACCTCCCTTTCTAACAAAGGGCAGAATGCGCATGCTAGAACGGAGCGGATTCGCGCTGTTTTACGTTTTTCGCTTATTTTTGCATTTTTCTCAAAATCTGTAGCCATAATATTAGATATAAAACAGCTATATTATTAGGCATAATATATTGAATAATGTGTAAAAGTTACGGCATCATAGATTATTGGGTACTTAAGAAAAACGGTTTAAAAGCAAAAAGCAGAGGTAACTTTGTTTTTTTTTTATGGCGAACAAAATATATTTAATCAGCTTTCAGAGTCGGCCATATTCTTGGAAAGATGCTTAATTATCACATAATTTTTTTTCACGGCCATATATTCATCACTTTTCGTTAAAAGCCTACTCAAGTGAAGCGTATTTAGCTGTTATCAGCCCCTTAAGTTTCGTGAAATTCAGTCACAAACAATTTTAGATTGTCTAACAGAACACCTGCAATCTGCGTCTTCAACAGTCTCCGTGGTGTAGTGGTTAGAGCGCTCGGCTCTCGATCTGTAGGTTCTGAGTTTGACTCCCGGTGGGGATACTGTCAAACAATGTCCATTTTAGAACCGCAAAACTTGGTAAAAGATTTTTGCAGATTTCTAATAAACTGTGCAATTTAGAAAGATCGTTTTTTTTTGCTGTAATATTAAAATCAACTTCTTTACACACACACTTCGGAGATAAGGGGGGGGGGGGGGGAATGGTATTTTTTTGACATTTTTCATCATAACTTGAAATTTGAAAATCGTAAAAAAATACAAAAATATATTTTATACTGTACAAGTAAAGCCCTTTCATATGATACCACACTCGACCCAGTAACGACAAATTGAAAACCCTATTGTATATATTTTTTTATTCTTTCAATTCCTAAAACTATTCCAAAGTTTCTCAGTCAGAGAATTCCACTCATTAGCAAGGGGAGAGATATGGTTTCATAACATCCCATGAAACGTCCACTACAGGACAGAACGCTCTCTCCAGAACTCCAGCAAAACACGTGGTACGTTGGAGGGGATTTACCATATTCACCACGCTTGTAAGCGTTGCGGCTGGTGACCGCTGTATGTAAGATGGTACGATAGATACACAGAAAGATACTGCTGCCCATCCTCCGGTTCATAAGCCCCTCCCACGGGTAGGGTAGGGATGGGTCGGTACGGTCAACCGCTTGTCGGTAGAAACTTTTTCAACTCTATTACCACGCCATAAGGTCCAAAAGTGTTTCTACTGATGTGCGGCCGTGTGTACTACTCTTTGCCGGCACCACTCGGACAAGAAGAAAGATAGGTTCGTACTCACAGAGTAAAGTAGAGTCCGTCATATAGGGTGACTTTTAATTAGTTCTTGATAGAAAAAGGTATGAATGTACTCAAGATACTGAACAACTTTCCCCAAGAACCATAGGTCGAAATACGAAAATCAAGTTTTGACCTCCCATAGAAACTGCATCAGCTGATAGCGCATTTTGTATGGGAGGTCAAGTTTGGTTTTTCGTATTTCGACCTATGTTCCTTGGGAAAAGTTGTTCAGTATCATGAGTGCATGCATATCTTTTGCTATCAAGAACTAATTAAAAGTCACCTTGTATACATAGTCTGTACGTGGTAGTGAAGTGTAAAACGTATCCCAGTCGGCTATGACTAGTCGGCCAAAAATCCCGGAGTTTTACAAAAATCAAGAAATCTTCAAAATAAATTCATTTTATGCGTGATTTTTTTCACCGTTTTTTACCTGAATGGTAAGTATTTTCACCAGGAAAACTGTGGTAATAAAATTTAATAGTCCCAAGCCAAGTCACATATATTTCTCAGAGAGAAATTTTACGTTTTTAGGATATGATAAAAATTCATACATTTTAGTATGGAGGTCCCTCGCAAGAAATGAATACGCTTATTTATGGCTCCATCCTTAGCAGAAAGTGCTGCTGCTAAAAGATCCTTGGTGGAACTACTAAACTATGTTAGTTAACCTAGTTATTTTTTATAGAAGCATTTAATGTAATGTAGTCTTAATTATCGACTCTACATTTTGAAATAAGCGCCTGTTGAAATGTAAAAGCAATAAAAGTTCTTGTGTTCATATTTTTTAATCAGGCGTATTTGGTGTGAAGTTGCATTGAGATGCAAATGTAATGCATGCTAATTTAAAATAATGATTAATCTATGTTTATGTACGATTTTATAAATACAACATAACATGCACTTTGCGTTGATTTTGTACATATTTTAATTTAGTAAACGATTTTAACAGAGGTTTACCTAAGTTTAAAAGTTAGCATTTTGTTATAATTATTGGGTTAATTAAATTGTAGAGTTAAAGTCTAGTGGCAATTAAAATGTGATGTTTTTTTATGTTAAGAATAATCATTTTAAATATGTACAGTCAAGTGCATAAATATGTATCTAAACTAACGTTTCAAAAGTATGTATCATTGAATGTTTATTATTATAGCATCCAATCTAACTGATATAAATATGTCTGCGGAAACTGATCAATAATATGTATACTATAAAGGACAATTTGTTTTATAACAAGCAATACAAACCTTTTACGGACATATTATTGGTCACTTAGTTATTTAGATATTTTTGCAACAAAAACGAAGACATAATAACGATGAGAAAAGTGTGACATAATTCGTGAATCTTTACATAAATACATGTAATTGCAATGGATTTCAGGAAACATATTTATGCACTTGACTGTACTTCTTCTTTATTGTAAGTACACAACAATAGTAGATTGTATCACAAGGCTGTAAAATAATATTTTTAAGGCGAGGGCGCTATTTTGAATCCAGAGCGAAGTGAAAGATTCTTAAGTAGAATCCCGAGCATGGCGAGGGATTCTAAAGTAGAATCCTGAACGTAGCGAGGGATTCAATAGGTCGCCCAAGGTGAAAATATTTTTGCAGCCGCCTAATACACTCTACTTTTCATCTATATGAGAAAAGAATAAGAGGCTCATTGAGACACACACTATCGTCATTCATTTTAAATATAAAATACCATTACAATGTTATTACTTAATGAAATAATACTAAAAATCATGTTAAGTATTATTTGTAACAGCTAAAAATGTTATTGACATTTTTGTATCAATTAGGAACAGAACCTCTTCGGTTGGTAGTCTTGTTTACATTTCAAGCATATTTTATATTCATAATAATTTTAATAGTACAACCGGCCAGTATCATTTTTCATACAATATTTTGGTTCGACCTCTATGGTTGACCTAAAATATCCCTATGGTGGACCTAATTTCAAATCCCATTTTTACCCGCTGCGAAAGTCTCTTGGAGAAAACAGCTATTTTGTTCGCCTTTATTGACGAACCGTTCAGCGATTTTCGAATAGATGAGATGAAAACAATTATTACGCCCAAGCACAGATTAAATAATAGTAAGCCCAAGTCACACAGAGGCGGTATGATTGCGAAAGTGGTCCGGGGGCGGATCTGCGGGAAGAAAATACCGCGCCGCGACCGGTTAGACCTAACATGTTTGGAAAAAGTTGTTCAGTTTCATGGTTGTTAGTAATATGCTAAGATTATGTTCACTATTTCATTAGGACCCTGTATAAGCATGTATGTAGTCATCGTAGAGCAGGTACTTGAATTAAATGCTAACTATTTATTCATCTTCATCATATCGTATGGGTTGCATGGTTGATTACCGACCTTACAAACCCTGGTGCCGCCAAAGGCCCTTGACATGGCTCATTAATGTAGTCCGGGCCAACGGCTTAACGTGCCTTCCGAAGCACGGATTCATCTAACTTTTCGGACAATCATCCTGCAATGTCCTATTTAAACTGGGGAGGTCGCACAAAGGGATTTTTGTTTGACTGTGTCTCTACCGGGAATCGAACCCAGAACCTCCGGATCAAGAACCGAGCGCTCTAACCACTAGACTACGCGTTAGCGTAATGTTTTACAGGGTGTAAAGGACAGCCTTCCGAATACTGAAAGGGCATGATCAGTCAATGTAACTGAACAACTTTCTTACAGGAAATGAAAAAAAAATGTTGGCCTCTCCATACAAACTGTACAATTAAGTTTGCAATTTTGTATGGAGAGGCCGATCTTTTTTTTCATTTCCTGAAAGTTTTATTCGTGGAAAGTTGTTTATTTAGTTACGTTGACTGATCATGCTCTTTCAGTATTCGGAACGCTGTATATTATTTTATATTATTCCCTTTATATTCTTTGTCTTGACCACGGAGGCTGTTAAACAATATAAATAATAGTACCTGGGTGACCGAGCTATGCATGTCATCGGGTGAGCAAGCTATGCTACTCAAAAACAACTTGAACGCACTAAAACGCGCCAAGAAATATTAAAAAGACGGTGAAAACGAATTTTCCCAGACATGAGACCTAGCTAGATCAATTTTTTGCCCCCAAAAACCCCTGTATACCTACTAAATTTCATCGAAATCGTTAGAGCCGTTTTCGAGAAACCGATTACAAATAATAGGTCTTTACCTATGAAATTGCCGAAATTTTCTTACAGATTAATGATATCATAATTCCTATAATTCTAATGCTATTTTATTCATTTGTCTTATATTTGAAAGTTGACTTCAAGGTTATCAATTTACGCATAAAATAAAGTTTTCATTTTTAGTTTGATATATAAAATTAAAGGTTCGAAAATTGTTCGTCTTAAATGTCGCCTGATTTCATCATTAGATTTGTTATATTTTTTTACAGATAATATTTTTCGAAAATTTAATTTAAGATTCTATTAGCTTAATGTCCTCCCAATAATGTTCAAAAAAATAAAAAAAATTGGATTTACAATTCCTAAGAAAAATGCAAAAATGTTAGTACTGAAAATTGAGTTTACCTAAAATTCGCCATACAAAACGGCAATTTCATAGGTAAAGACCTATTATAAATATTCAAAGTATTCACGAATACTGTATAAACAAAATTGTAGTAGGTATGTATACAGCAGATGAGTTCTCGTAAATTTATAATGAGATCTATTCATAGAATTTCTTATCAATAAATACTGCTAAATAACAAACCGATTATACCAAAGATGCAATAAAATAAAGAACCAAAAGGGTCAGTTTGACCAAAGCTTATCTACATTCAAACGGGAAGACCGGATAGCGTAACCGAAACATCTTTTATACATTCATCTCTTTCTAGCACAAGTATTAAACTTTACATAGAGTTTTTGTGTCTCTTTCGCACTACAGGGTGCCGTGTAATGTAAAAGAAATCAGTAGGTATGCGATCGCGCGTTGCAGCGGTATCTTTGCCGTCGCTTGCCAACCGCTGTAAATCCAAAAATAAAAACATCGCGAATGTTTTCAATGAGATATTAACACAGTTTTTTTGTGCTAAACATTGTGTTTGACAAACTGTTCTGTGTGTTTTTGTGTTCAACATGGATTGGGGAAGTGCATTGAGAGAGTGTGGTGCATTTTTTAGATTCCGCTAGTATTGAAAGTTGTGCAACATAGATGTTAATTTTAGTTAACTAAGCTGCTGTGATTTTAGTTTTGTGGAGTTTTGGAGTGAAAATGAGAAAATCTCGGATTTGTTACGTGGACGTGAGTATTTTTTTATGTTTTATATTTGATAGTTTGTAAAGAAAAGTAACAATAACTTGAAATAATAAAAAAAAAATAACGACAGTTTAACCCTTCCCTGCTGTGGTGTAGGTAGAGTTCTGGTATGTGGTAAGTAAAAATACCTATAGAGCATATTTTTCCTGAAACACCGCATGACCCGATTTATTGGAAAATGATTCACTTCTGGGAACAGTACTATTATATAAACAACGTACAATTTGTAAACAACTCAATAAATTTATTTATACTTACAACCAAACATAGGTATAGGTACTTACATTAATGTAGGGTGAGGTGGTCGACATTGAACCACCTAATTTTAGTAGCCCAAATGAAAAGATTTTTGTTTCTTATAGTAACCTGTTTTATTAGAAAACTGGTAAAGTTAGTTAAAGTCGTGCATCTCTTATAGTTTTTTGTAATTTCTAACTTTTTTAAAATAATGGAATTGGTTCATTTAGTACCCCCCATGGTACTAAATGAACCGGGTATGGGTACTAATTGAATAGGCAGTGGTACTAATTGAACCGGCAGTGGTACTAATTGAATCAGTATGGGTACTCATTGAACCACTAGGGAAAAAACAGGTCAAGTGCGAGTCGGACTCGCGCGCCGAGGGTTCCGATATATACTTATATAATTATGAGGACCCAATAAAGTTCATTTTAGGATCGCAAAATTAAATTTGTTTGTAAAGGACTTTTGCCAATTTCTAAAAAACTGTGCCAGTTAGAGATATCGTTTTATTTTTCTTGTAATATTTACATAAGTTTCTTAATATAATAATAAGTTTTCTAATCATTTCAGATTTTACGGTCATTATTTATTGTAGCTACAAATTTGAATGGGTACTACTAATTGAACCGCGGTTCATTGTCAACCCCCTTAAAGTGATTCAATTAGTAACATACCTACATCGACAAGCTTTAAGTTATGTAAACGTTCACAAACACACGCGGTGGCTGCAGGACATATCTCAAAAGAAGCGCAAATCTTCTCTCTATAATCACGTTATAATTTATAATTAACTAACAGGCACCCAACCTTAATAAGAAAAAAAAACCGTGCTAAACTTATTTTTTACTTTTTACCTCAAAAAAACACAAAATCAGGTCTCACGGTAAAGTACCTGGGCACACCTGGGCGACCGAGCTATGCTCTGTATGATTAAAATATCATTGGGTGAGTAAGCTATGCTACTCAACAACAGATGGCGCTGTAAGTTTCTTGAACGCACTAAAACGCGCTAAGAAATATTAAAAAAGACGGTGAAAACGAATTTTCCCTGACATGAGACCTAGCTAGATCGATTTTTTGCCCCCGAAAACCCCTGTATAGTAAATTTCATCGAAATCGTTAGAGCCGTTTTCGAGAAACCGATTACAAATATATATACATATATATATATGTATATAATTATGTATATATATATATATATGTATATATATTTGTAATGTATATATATGTATATATATTTGTAATCGGTTTCTCGAAAACGGCTCTAACGATTTCGATGAAATTTACTATACAGGGGTTTTCGGGGGCAAAAAATCGATATAGCTAGGTCTCATGTCAGGGAAAATTCGTTTTCACCGTCTTTTTTAATATTTCTTAGCGCGTTTTAGTGCGTTCAAGAAACTTACAGCGCCATCTGTTGTTGAGTAGCATAGCTTACTCACCCAATGATATTTTAATCATACAGAGCATAGCTCGGTCGCCCAGGTGTGCCCAGGTACTTTACCGTGAGACCTGATTTTGTGTTTTTTGAGGTAACAAGTAAAAAATAAGTTTAGCACGGTTTTTTTTTCTTATTAGGGGGGGTGCCTGTTAGTTAATTATAAATTATAACGTGATTATAGAGTGAAGATTTGCGCTTCTTTTGAGATATGTCCTGCAGCCACCGCGTGTGTTTGTGAACGTTTACATAACTTAAAGCTTCTCGATGTAGGTATGTTACTAATTGAATCACTTTAAGGGGGTTGACAATGAACCGCGGTTCAATTAGTAGTACCCATTCAAATTTGTAGCTACAATAAATAATGACCGTAAAATCTGAAATGATTAGAAAACTTATTATTATATTAAGAAACTTATGTAAATATTACAAGAAAAATAAAACGATATCTCTAACTGGCACAGTTTTTTAGAAATTGGCAAAAGTCCTTTAAAAACAAATTTAATTTTGCGATCCTAAAATGAACTTTATTGGGTCCTCATAATTATATAAGTATATATCGGAACCCTCGGCGCGCGAGTCCGACTCGCACTTGACCTGTTTTTTCCCTAGTGGTATATATATATACAAATATTGCTCGTTTAATAGTATAGGATTTTTAATGTAGCATTTTTTTTATTTAGGTCTTAGCACAAAGAATATAGACATGGCTTATACCTAACTAGTGCGGTCAGTTAGCTGTTTCACGTAGACACGATTTACAATTTCACCAAATTTTTTCCAGGTACTATAGTTAGGTACATACCTAGCTCTCAATTTTTGATAGGAGCCACTTCTTGAATTTCAAAAAAATTCCATAGAAAATTCAAGAACTGGCTCCTATCGAAAATTGAGAGCTATGTACCTAACTAGTACCTGGAAAAAAATTGGTGCAATTTGGTGATATAAGACTATAAGGGACCGGACTATACTGGCTGATTCCCTTAAGTCTTCCTGCAGTCCACTAGCGCCCCCATCAGTTTAAAAAATATTACTTATAAATACAAAACTTATCGAAAAACTGGAAAGACAGATTAAAGTCAAGATACCTTAGTTTATTTAGAACCTATAAATTCTTTAAAATATAGTTCACTGTAGTTACAGATACAAAAAGTGCGAAAAACGGCTACTTTTAGCAGTTTTTGTATCTGTAACTACAGTGAACTCTATTTGACAGAGTTGATGGGTTCTAAATAAACAAGGGCGCCTTATCTTTAATCTGTCTTTCCGGATTTTCGATAAGTTTTGTCTTTAGCGAGTAATATTTTTTTAACTGATCGGGGCGCTAGTTGACCGCAAGTAGCCCCTCTATGCTTTTTACGATAAAAACATCTTATTTAAGTAACATAAAAAATTATAAAAAAGTAGGTACGGTCAAATATATACGTCGGTGGAAACATTTGCAACTCTATTACTATGCCATAAGGTCTAAAGTGTTTCTACTGACGTGCTGTTGGGTGTACTAAGGCTACAATACAATACTTACTACACTGGTCAATAAATTCTCCGTATCATTACTACTTACCTACGTAGAGATCTTCAATTGCAATTTATATTTGTAATATGATACCTACCTACTACGTATAAACCAAAACAATATAAAACCCGTCACTCCCAATAAATTCATCAGAATATTTTAAAATAAATCATCTTAAAGAAATAATAGTAGATTGTATCACAAGGCTGTAAAATAATATTTTAAGGCGAGGGCGGTATTTTGAATCCAGAGCGAAGTGATTCTTGAGTAGAATCCCGAGCATGGCGAGGGATTCTAAAGTAGAATCCTGAACGTAGCGAGGGATTCAATAAGTCGCCCAAGGTAAAAATATTTTTGCAGCCGCGTAATACACTCTAATTTTCATCTCCCTCTATGAGATAAGAATAAGAGGCTCATTGAGACACACACTCGTCATTAATTTTAAATATAAAATACCATTACAATATTATTACTTGATGAAACAATACTAAAAATCATATTAAGTATTATTTGTAACAACTGAAAATGTTATTGATATTTTTGTATCAATTAGGAACAGAACCTCTTTGGTTGGTAGTCTTGTTTACATTTTAAGCATAGTTCTTTTTAGGGTTCCGTACCTCAAAAGAAAAAAACGGAACCCTTATAGGATCACTCTGTCCGTCTGTCTGTCTGTCTGTCAAGACCCTTTATCTCACGAACGGGTAAAGGTATCAGGTTGAAATTAATACCATATATTAGGATCCATGAACCACACAAGATCTGAAAATTTCAATTTTTTACAACGACGCAATCAAAAGATATGGCATTTTATGTCCTCATCTCCATACATTTATTCAAAAATGCAAAACCTACAGGGTACTTCCCGTTGACCTAAAATTATGAAATTTGGTAAGAAGCTAGGTCTCACAGTACAAATAATGGGAAAAGTCTGAAATCATTAAATATTACAACTTTTCTCACAACTAATGGTAACCAATTGTGGTGAGCTCCCGTTTCAAGAACATTCATATAAGAGAGGGGTCAAGTTGGATGGTCGCTGAGGCGATTTTTGTTTTAGTTCTATTTAAAAATGGGAACACTTACAAACTTGAAATTTGGTATGTTTATAGTGCATAAGCTATAAAATAACAACAAGTAATAAAATTTGGTCAAGCGCGTGTGGGACTCAAAAAATCTAGCACATTAACTTACTGAAATTTCAACTAATACAATTATGTTTATGTGGTGGTACGGAACCCTCAGTGCGCGAGTCCGACTCGCACTTGGCCGGTTTTTATTTTATATTCATAATAATTTTAATAGTACAACCGGCCAGTATCATTTTTCATACAATATTTTGGTTCGACCTCTATAGTTGACCTAAAATATCCCTATGGTGGACCTAAATTCAAATTCTAATTTTAAATCCCATTTTTACCCGTTACGAAAGTCTCTTGGAGAAAACAGCTATTTTGGTCGCCTTTATTGACGAACCGTTCAGCGATTTTCGAATAGATGGGATGAAAAGTATATTTAAGTATTATACGTTCAGTTCGATGTCAAAATGCAAACAATGGGATCGAATTTTTTGTCTATTTGGCAATCGCCATATTTGAGGACATTTCTGCCAGTGTCGTGTTCTAGAACATTCTTCAGTTTTTGGAATTTCTTCACTTTTTAGAAACAAGAAACCCTGATAGTTTCGTCATGTCCGTCTGTCTGTCTGTCTGTCCGCGGCTTAGCTCTGAGACCCTTCGTATTTAGTACGGATATGTATTTCATTCACGCCGAGAAAGTGGTAAAATAAAATCTAAGAAAATATTTTTTTAGGGTACCTCCCCTACAAGTAAAGTGGGGGTGAAATTTTTTTTCTTGTTTTGTTCACCCCATTGTGTGGGGTATCGTTGGATAGGTCTTTTAAAAATAACGTGAGTTTGCACATATCATTTTTCGATTTAGGTATCCGTTTTATATTCAGCTTGAAAGCGCAATTTTTTCTTGGAGTCGAGTGTCCCTCCCCCCTGCCAGCTAAACGGTAGTTAATGGAAATGTGAGAAAATTCAAACTAGTAGTATATAAGATGAAATTAAAAGGAAAACTATCACAGCTAAGTAGGCTTCACAGGTTAATGAGCTATAGCTGAAAAACTGGAAATAATGTAAATAGCAGTAGCAATCAGGCGTTACGACCTCGCATAGTATTAGGATGTAAAAATTTTATGTTATGAATGTTATGAAATACTTAGTCAACACCTGCTTTGCGATAAAAATCGTAAAAAAACTACGGAACCTTATATTGCGCGTGGCCCGACACGCACTTGACCGGTTTTATTTTTATTCGCTCGTTTCTGGAGTAGGCTGAGATTGGTGACCGATAAAAAAATTAAAATGGATGTGGCCAGTAACAATAACAATTGATTTTTAGACAGTTAAAACCTCTTGCTGTATGACTGCTGAAGAATTAAAAAAAAAAATCGGGTCAGAAATTGATTTTCATACCTTTTTCCCACCCTTGGGAACGAAGGATTTCCAATTTTCCATACAAACTTCCATCCCTTTGGATCGAAGGATTTGAAGAGCGGGATAAACGCGTTCCCTCTCTAATCGGAATAATTAGAGTGTATTTTTAGAGCAGGTGTGATAAAAATATAATTTCTCTAAGCCCACTCACTAACTGATATTAATTAGGTATAATATTTCATTTCATTACTTAATAACACGTCGCTCATGACGCGTTTTAAAAAATTAAGAAGAATGAATGAATGAGCAACCAGTCGACCGTTTTATAGATTCACGGAAGTCATTAAATCAGAAAGGCACAACGATAGCGCGTTTCAATAACCTAGTGGCGCCATCTGTTCTGAATTATCGTTGTTATGCAGGATTTTAATCAAGTCAGGAATGTAGGTCGAAATTCGAATTTTTATGTGCAATATAAAATGTGTTTACACATGATGCAAGTCTCTACGGGAAATTTTGCTTTTTTTAGTATTTGCTTTTTAGGGTTCCGAACCAAAGTGGTAAAAACGAAAACCTTACTTTCGTCTGTCTGTCTGTCACACCTGTATATGTGCATATATATGTGCATGCCGCTCATGCTTTCGATTTGAATTTTGGAATAGTTTTAGAATATGATTGGCAAACTTTATTGCAAACAAAAGAATTAAATAAAAATTGTTTTAACAAAAACTACGCACCTCCTTCAAAGTTTTGCATGTTTTCTATTAGCACTAAAAAGTATAAAATAACAATAGCGGTTAATAATCAGTAACTAAAGCCACGATCACACCTTCCCTAATTCAGAAACTAATTCGGCTTACATTGCTAGTTGAAGTAAGGATATTGCAATTAACATAACCAAGCCTCCCAGCAATGAATGCCGAATTAGTCTTTGAATTCAGTTAGGTGTGATGGTGTCTTTAGTGAAGTAATAATAAATAACCAAGCCTGTTTTTTATTTCAATTATAAATTTATAGGTACATTACAACATTACGTTTTGGAGTCGGTGCCAGCCAGAAAGTTGCATTGCTGGTAACAGTATCTAATCTGGTGTCTATTATTACAGAAGACGTTGAACTGCTTTTTTATTAAAATTTACCTTCGAGGGGATTCCATATTCAATTGTCAATGTTTAAGAATTGATAAAAATAGGCACGAGATGGAAAATATAAACTTGTCGTAAATTGGTAACGGCATACCTACAACTTAGAAGCGCGAGTTAGTGCACTTATACGATCATATACTGTAGTTGGCTAGAAACAATATAAAACCCGTCACTCCTAATAAATTCATCAGAATATTTAAAATTAAATCATCTTATAAAAATAAAGTAGGTATAAGTATATAAGTATTTTAAGTTCGATGTCAAAATGCAAACAATGATCTGTTGCACTAAACTTGTTAAGGGGCTACCTGCCATCCACTAGCGCCCCTATCAGTTAAACAAATATTACTCGCTAAATATGAAACTTATCAAAAATCCGGTTAGACAGATTGAAGTAAAGGTACATTTGTTTATTTAGAAACTATTTACTCTGTTATATAAAGTTATAACTATTTACTCTGTTATATAAGTGTATTATATTTTTCAGAATTGATAGGTTCTGAATAAACTAGGTTACCGGATTTTCGATAAGTTTTGTATTTAGTGAGTAATATTTTTTTAACTGATGGGGTTGCTAGTGGACGGGAGGTAGCCTCTTACTTAAGGTGGTTGCTGAGCAGAAGTGCTGCCACTTTGAGAAATAAATTTATTGCGTCATAAATACAAGACATATAATAAGGATTGTTTGATTGGCGGCAATTAGGGTTAGTTCTATATTTTATTATCCATCACATCACATCTTAGCTTATCGTGAATAGCTTTGTATTGTAAAACTGCCAAAAACGGCCACTTTTAGCACTTTACCAATACAAAGCTATAAATGATAAGCTAAGCTATGATGTCATGGGTTATAACATATATAACTACCATATATTGCCGCCAAATGAACAATATTACCGAAAAGTTTTGTATTTGCGACGCAATAAATTTATTTCTAAAAGTAAGGTGCTGCCACCCAGCAACCGCCTTAAGTTGAGATTTTGAGGTACGGATCGCTCCCCGCCGTGCCCCTAGAGTCAATTCTTGAATATCACCGGGTGATAGAATATCACTCAAAAAATTCAAAATCACAGATTTTTCTTTTTATAAGATTTATATTTGATAAATATAAAAAGTAGTATTTGATTGTTAATTTCAATTTATTATAATTTATCTGTTAAAGGTTAACAGCATAAATTTGAATTTTTAAAGTCTCAACAGTGATATTTTATCACCCGGACATATTCAAGAATTGAGCCCCTGGGCAAACATTTGTGTGGCTGTGTTTGGGTCTTATTTATTTACGTATATCGCTATCCGGTACTTGTAGCACAGGGACTCAATTCTTGAATATTGTCACCGGGTGATATATCACTCAAAAAATTCAAAGTCACTGGTTTCTTGATATTCGATAAATATGTCATTTTAAAGTCTAGAATACAAGAAAATCTGTATTACACGCTGTCTCTAAAATATAATTTCTCTAAGACCACTCACTAACTGATATTAGCCTTAGGTATAATATTTCATTTCATTACTTAATAACACGTCGCTCATGACGCGTTTTCAAAAATTGTCTCAGTCCGAGAACGAAAAGGCAATCAATCGACCGTTTTATAGATTCACGGAAGTCATTAAATCAGAAAGGCACAACGATAGCGCGTTTCAATAACCTAGTGGCGCCATCTGTTCTGAATTATCGTTGTTATGCAGGATTTTAAATCAAGTCAGGAATGTAGGTCGAAATTCGAATTTTTATGTGCCATATAAAATGTGTTTACACATGATGCAAGTTTCTACGGGAAATTTTGCTTTTTTTAGTATTTGCTTTTCTTTGCTTTTTTTTAGGAATTTCAATAACAACCACGTTGCATAGAATTACAACCCTTATGCCTAAATAATAAATTATGTGAATTTTACTTTAAAAATAAAGGATTTTCAACTTCATCCCCCTTTTCAGCCTTTAGGTTGTCGAATTTTCAAAAACCCTGAGACATAAATATTAAATTTTAGTCGTTAGCCTAAATACAAAATTTGAAGATTCTAACTACAAAACTGACGGACTTTCATACAAACTCTCATCCCCTATTTGACCCCCTTACGATCTTGACATACTTCCCTTGCTTCCTGTACTTTCATCAATCCTTTCATACATGCTCGTCGGTTTAGGGTACATTTAACCTGGCCTTTATTCAGAACGTCCTGAATTTGGTCCTGGTACGTTCGCCTAGGC
Source organism: Athrips mouffetella (assembly GCA_947532105.1). Taxonomy (NCBI): domain Eukaryota; kingdom Metazoa; phylum Arthropoda; class Insecta; order Lepidoptera; family Gelechiidae; genus Athrips; species Athrips mouffetella. The sequence goes on from OX383972.1 coordinate 1,893,801, forward strand.
CTTTCCCTTCCAACGTTTCCATTCACTCTTGCCTGGTAGATCTCTTTCGTCAATCTTCGTTCATTCATCCTCTCTACATGACCAAACCATCTCAGCATCCCTTTCTCGATTTTGGTCACTACGTCTTCTTTTACGCCACACCGTTCTCTTATCACACTATTTCTAATCCTGTCACTCAATTTAATACCAATCATACTCCTTAGCGCTCTCATTTCCACTGCATTTATTCTACTTTCATGCTTCTTCTGCCATACCCAGCTTTCACTGTCATTCATCAGTGTTGGTATCAAAACACCCCCATGAACAGCCAAACGAGCCTTGTGAGACACCCTCTGACTCCTCATAAAGGCGTGCAGGGTACCATTCACCATGTTTCCAGCATTCACTCTTCTTTCAATATCACTTTCACACTTTCCATCTCTCGTAAACTTTGAGCCCAGATACACAAACTCCTTCACTTGTTCGACTTGTTCACCACCTATTAATATAGTGCACTCTGTAATACATTCTTCTCTTTCAAGTACCATTATACTTTCGTCTTGCTTACATTTACTTTCATTCCTTTCCTGTCCAAAGCCACATTCATCATTGTTACCATCTCCTGCAACTCGTCAGCAGATGACGCAAGTACAACTTGGTCATCAGCGTAGAGAAGACATTTGATGAGTAACTCATTCATTCTCAGTCCACACATACTCTCTTTCAGATCAATCAAACAATTATCCATGAACAGGTTAAACAGCCAAGGTGACGCTACACATCCCTGCCTAACACCTTTTTCGATGCTAAACCATTCAGTGTACGCCCCGTTTATTCTGACACAAGCACTGGAATCCTCATAGAGAGATTTCAGTGCTTGAATCAAATGACCGTTTACCCCATACATAGATAATGCTGACCACAATTCATTCCTCACCACTCGGTCATAGGCCTTTTCCAAATCCACGAACGCGCAGTAGACTTTTTGGTTTTTAGCCAAAAACTTTTCAGCTATGCACCGCAAGGAAAAGACCTGATCTGTACATCCCATTCCCTTTCTAAATGAATGAATGAATGAATGAATGAATGAATTAATGACGTTTATTTGCAAGAATACATTAACAAGAACATAATGTCTTAGGTGGTAAATAGGTACATGGTACTTAGTAGGTATTCTGCTCGCAAGCGAGCGTGCAAATATAAAATATATAGAAAAACTTAACAAAAACTGACACTACACTATTACCTTAACAACAATTAATAATCTTTCTAAAAACAATCTTACGAAAAACTTAACACTACATAGGTAACAATTTTAATAAAACTACGGTAAGTAATCCTGCTTGTACGTCCCATATTTTTTCGTCAGTATCTTTCATCACTCTTTCAATCAAAACCTTTGCATACAGTTTGCCGACGACACTGAGAAGGCTTATCCCGCGGTAATTTTTGCAGTCCTGTTGTGACCCTTTTCCTTTGTACAGCGGCACAATCACAGCCTTCACAGCCTTGCCATAATTTGACACTAATAATTTGACACTAATAAAACAGTAAAGCGCGTTGCTGACCCTGCTACCTTACTCTGCAAACTGAAACACAGCAGTGCAAACACTGCTGTTGTATGACAGAAATAGACAAGTTATTTCCCCAGACAGTATTTGCACAAAAGCGCGACCATCTTGAAACATATTAAATGTAATAAAAATTGCTTATATAATTTTGAAGTGTACACGTGTACTTACTAAACGAAATCGTACAGTCAATAGCATCGGCACCTCAAATCCAGACGTAAAAATTGGGTAACCCACCTACTCAAATGTATTTATTTTGGAATGTTTGTACAAGATTTATTTGCTTTTGCGATAACTATTTACGTACCTAGCGTGTTTAATTTATGATTACACGTGTGTGTAAGGGAGTGATGACACCTGGCTGAATTCAAAGACTAATTCGGCATACATTGCTCGTTGAAGTAAGGATATTGCAATTAACATAACCAAGCCTCCCAACAATGTATGCGGAATTAGTCTTTGAATTCAGCTAGGTGTGATCGTGGCTTAAGTCTGAAGTGGATTCTAGGAAAGATTAAGATGTATTTTGGATGCAAGATAAATAAATCCACAGGTAAACTTGTTTACTAGTAGGTATCATCATATCAGCCGAAAGACGTCCACTGAAGCAGATTCTGTGGGAGGTCAAAAATTTACTTTCGTCTTTGGACCTATGTTTCGTGGGAAAAGTTGTTCAGTTACTGATACTGATCCCGTTAAGATTATATGGTTAAGGCGGGTTACGATCTTTAAGACTTCGCTTTTAGTATGTGAAATGCTACGAATAAATTATTATTTATTCGTAGGTGAAATGGCGAAATCTATAACAATTTCACAAAGACAAACGGTAACCTTTTTCGTAATTTGAATGTCCACGGGCTACAGTACTAAGTATATAGTATTCTGTAACCTATTATTGATACCGTTTAATAGAGCTCGAGAAGCACTTTCAGGATTAGCAACCAGTTTTTCATTAGCTTGTATACAACTATAGTTCAGAAATAATCGCGTAATATCGTTATAGACTCGCTAAACTAAAGTGGCAGTGGGCAGGGCATATCACAAGAAGAACTCAAGGCCGATGGGGCGTAAGGGTTCTAGAGTGGCGACCACGTACCGGAAGACGAAGCGTTGGCCGGTCCTCCACAAGGTGGACCGACGATCTGGTCAAGGTCGCGGGAAGCCGCTGGATGCGAGCAGCGCAGGACCGGTCGTAATGGAGATCTTTACTGGAGGCTAAGAAAGAAGAAAGAAGGCTAGAGTCTTGAAATTACTCTGCTGGACATAGGTCCAGCAGAGTAATTTCAAGACTTACGTAAGTACGTCAAGACTACATAAGTTTTGAAATAATATGTTTCTTGGACGCCGACAAGCATTATAAATATCAGGTTAATATTAGAGAAATACTTAAACCGTCATGTTATGAATGTAATAATATAGGTAACAGATAAGATAGCAAAACGAGTTCATTCAAACATAAACGATTTTGCTCATTATTTGCGTCGTCTGTTGTAACGAAGGAGATAACGACATACCAGGTGTTAACGTAAACATTTGATCAATACTACTACTACTAGATTAGCAAAAGTCAAACATATTTCGTTGATCTATGTGTACAATACTACAACAAAATACCTGACAATGTAGTACAATAATACCTGAAACAAAGTTTAAAGAATGTGTAAAGCAAACGTTATGTAAGAAAGCTTACTTTAGTATAGGTGACTATATTGTTACGAGCTAGCGGTTCGGAATTGGAGTGAAACGCCAATGTAGGATTTTACCGTTTATTTAGGAGTTATTTACAACCCGTCTTATTTACACGTCACCGAGTTCGCCCTCTGAGCCTGTTCGTGCGGTCTTCCATCCTTGCACTCTTCTCTCAGGGATCTCTTCCACAAAGTTTTCCCTCCGAGCACTCCTTCTTGCTGGACCTCTTCAACGGGGTCTTCCCTCTTAGCACTTCTCCCTCTACGACCTCTTGTACGGAGTCACCTCTCCAAGCACTTTTCCCTCCGGAACCCTTCTATGCGAGACTTCTCTTCGAGCACTCTTCCCTCCGGGACCTCCTCCTCCGGCACCTTTTCCACAGAGTCTTCCCTCTGTACCCCCTTTTGAGTTACCTCTGAGGATTCCTCTTCCTTACGACTTTTTCTTCTTTTCCTTGTTCTTCACTTTAAATCGCTTTCCACTGAACTACGGTGTAGCCGCTCGACGGCACGGCTTTATATAGATAGATAGAATATATTTATAAAAAAAAATGTTACAGTTTTTTCTTAAAAACTAAACAAGCACCCCGCAAAACTGTTAATAAAGTTTGACTGCGGGAACAGTCTTGACAAAATCTTATGAACTAAAATTAATTAGATTAATTATAAGAACAACTATTAAGTTAAACTATTAAATAAATAAGGTTTCAACAATTTCGAAAATATGTTTTTATTCGGTTCATGCCTAATATCAAACCGTTCATAAGGTACGGTAGACGTTTGTTAAGCGTTCGATCGCCATAGTAATTGTGCACCCTAGGAACAATAAATTTACCCGCCGATATCGACCTGGTACCTTGATCATGTGTTAATAATGAGAGACGCTCCAGACTGCCATGGTTGTTCACTAGAAGTAAGTATTTATGTTTTAGACTAACCGGAAGTACATTGCAAATTTTAAATAGTTTATTATAATCTCCTTTACAACCCCTTTTTGTTTTTTAGACACAATTAATTTTAAAAATCTTATTTGGAATGCTTCCAGCTTTTGAATATAACTTTTGAATGTGAGACCATTTTTGAATTTAGGTTTATGTTTAGCTCTCTTTCTTCAGCTATCTCTTTCTTTTCTTTCTAGAATGTTCTAAACAAATTACAAACATTCACAGGAGGGTGGGACTCGAACCGGCGACCATCGGCTTGGTAGTCCAACGCTCTATCCCGTGGACCACGCGGCTCTTAGCTGACTTGTCGAAATTTTGATACAGTTCCTTTTTATGACAGCTGACAGCACGACGTGACGTTCGTGACAGTATCAATGAAAAAAACACAAGAAACACATTGTAAAAAGCCGACTCTTAAAGTAGGCCGTGCTGCAGTGATTTCATGCCATCTCTTTTTCGCTGCCATAGCACGATCCGAAACGGCGTAGACTTGCTCTATAGTCCTTGGGCCAGAAAATATATCGGTATAATTTGGCGGTACCCATTTTTCTTTTTACCAGTTAGATAGGTTTATAAGGATGTCAATAAACTATGATTGCTGTCTCAAAGTGGTAGCTGACCAAAATAGCAGCCAATCCAAGTGTTCAGATGCTGCCCATATTTGGTATAATTTGGGAGGAACAATTTCCTTTTTAGGGTTCCGTACCTCAAAATAAAAAAAACGGAACACTTGTAGGATCACTGTTGTCCGTCTGTCTGTCTGTCAAGACCCTTTTTCTCACGAACGAGAAGAGGTATCAGGTTGAAATTGATAACGAATGTTAAGGTCCATAAACCACACAAGATCTGAAAATTTCATTTTTTTACAACGACGCAAAAAAGATATGGCTTTTTATGTCCTCATCTCCATACATTTATGCAAAACAGCAAAATCTACAGGGTACTTCCCGTTGACCTAAAATTATGAAATTTGGCAAGAAGCTAGGTCTCACAGTACAAATAAAGGGAAAAGTCTAAAATCATTAAATATTTTAATTTTTCTCACCACTAATAGTAACCAATTAAGGTGAGCTCCCGTTTCAAGAACTTTTCTATAAAAGAGGGGTCAAGTTGGATGGTCGAGAAGTTTTTAAAATCAAAGAGCTAAAGCTTTTTAGTATATCATATGGTAGATAGGTACGGAACCCTTAGGGCGCGAGTCCGACTCGCACTTGGCCGGTTTTTTACAGTAGTTAGACAGGCTTATAAGGAGGTCAAGAAACCACGATTGCGATCTCTAAGTGGTACCCGGATGAAGTAACAGCCAATTAAAGATGGAAAATGCTGAGTTTTATAAAGTCAACTGTATCTCCAGAACCAATCATCCGATTTCATTGTTTTTTTTTTAGGGTTCCGTACCTCAAAAGAAAAAAACGGAACCCTTATAGGATCACTTTGTTGTCCGTCTGTCTGTCTGTCTGTCTGTCTGTCTGTCAAGACCCTTTATCTCACGAACGGGTAAAGGTATCAGGTTGAAATTAATACCACATATTAGGATCCATGAACCACACAAGATCTGAAAATTCCAATTTTTTTCAACGACGCAATCAAAAGATATGGCATTTTATGTCCTCATCTCCATACATTTATTCAAAAATGCAAAACCTATAGGGTACTTCCCGTTGAACTAAAATTATGAAATTTGGCAAGAAGCTAGGTCTCACAGTACAAATAATGGAAAAAGTCTGAAATCATTAAATATTACAACTTTTCTCACAACTAATGGTAACCAATTGCGGTGAGCTCCCGTTTCAAGAACATTCATATAAGAGAGGGGTCAAGTTGGATGGTCGCTGAGGCGATTTTTGTTTTATTTCTATTTTAAAAACGGGAACACTTACAAACTTGAAAATTGGTATGTTTATAGTGCATAAGCTATAAAATAAGAACAAATAATAAAATTTGGTCAAGCGCGTGTCGGACTCAAAAAATCTAGCACATTAACTTACTGAAATTTCAACTAATACAATTATGTTCATGTGGTGGTACGGAACCCTCAGTGCGCGAGTCCGACTCGCACTTGGCCGGTTTTTTTGTTTAGACTTAAGGTCTGCATGTGTACTTCAAATTATGTCATAAGCACTGTTACAGTAGATTCAACCGTTACTAAATAATTAAAGAAAAAAGGATTTTTTTGTGATATTCTTTTTTTTCAAATCGAGTAATCATTAACTATCTTGTAAATTTAAAAAAAATATTATTTTCTAAGATGAAGTACAATAAACTATCTTTAATTTGATGTATACCATGTTTGGGTTTGATGGCTCAAAACACATGAAAACATAAGTTTAAGTTAATTTCAATCAATTAGTAGGATTCAGATTATTTTATTCAATGTAAATTATTTACAGAATATTTATTGCATGTCATACATGCAGAATGCAATGCAAATAGAGCGAGTTTGCACCGTTTCAAAGCTTGTTTTTAGTACGCACACTTATTTAGCAAACAGTAGAAATTGGAAAACTCATGTTTCCATGTTTTTTTAGCCATGGAATAGAAGCATGTCATACATCATGTTAAAGAATTTTTTTGCACTACAACTTTAATATAAAGATCTTCTCAAATGACTTAAGTATTTTGTAAAAACTTGATTTAATTAAGAAGAATTTCAGAAAATTATCAGTATTTCATTGATAACTTAATAGCGGTTGATTAAACTGAAACAGTATTATGACGTAATTTATAGAACACATACAGACCTTAAGTTTAAAAGAAAAATAAATGAAATCGGACGATTAGTTCCTGAGATACAGTAAAATTTGTGAAATTTTGCATTTTCCATCTTTGATTGGCTGTCATTTTATCCAGGTACCCCTTTGAAATCACAATCCTGGTCATTTGACAACCTTAAAAGCCTATCTAACTACTGTGAAAAGGAAAACGGTGTCCCCGAATCATACCAAATATTAGCAGCATCTGAACTCTTGGATTGGCTGCTATTTTGGTCAGCTACTACTTTAAGACAGCACTCATGGTTTAATGGCATCCTAATAAACCTATCTAACTGTAGTATCATGGAATATTGGTACCTCCCAATTATACCATTTCCTCATTTTTGGCCATCTGGCTCATGGACTACTATATGCATTGTATTCTGCATGAAATTCAATTTATCTGAACCTGAATCACTGTGATCCTTGACACTATGCATTCATACCATGAAACTGAACAACTTTCCCTTTATATGATCACTTTGTTGTCCGTCTGTCTGTCTGTCTGTTTGTATGTCTGTCTGTCTGTCAAGACCCTTTTTCTTACGAACGGGAAGAGTTATCAGGTTGAAATTGATAATGAATATTAAGGTCCATAAACCACACAAGATCTGAAAATTTAATTTTTTTACAACGACGCAATCAAAAGATATGGCTTTTTTTGTCCTCATCTCCATACATTTATACAAAAAAGCAAAACCTACAGGGCACTTCCCGTTGACCTAAAATTATGAAATTTGGCAAGAAACTAGGTCTCACAGTACAAATAAAGGGAAAAGTCTAAAATCAATTAATATTTCAATTTTTCTCATAACCAATAGTAACCAATTAAGGTGAGCTCCCGTTTCAAGAACTTTTCTATAAAAGAGGGGTCAATTTGGATGGTCGCGAAGTTTTTAAAATCAAAGAGCAAAAGCTTTTAGTATATGATATGTTAGATAGGTACGGAACCCTTAGGGCGCGAGTCCGACTCGCACTTGGCCGGTTTTTTTTTTCGTATATCGACCTATGTTCCTTATTAGTCATAGAGTAACACGATTTTCGCGCGCAAAAACGGGCTTGCGCGGTTTGACGCGTTGCTCTAAGTTATTAGTTAATGTAGGTAACGAATACAATTTACTCAACATAAAACAAAAATTTTAAGCAAAGATCATGTTACGTCAGGATGCTACTGACTGCAGGGTTTTAAATAATTTATGAGCGTTGCAAATTATATGCATTCACAATGCACATTCTAAGGCTATTTTTAAAACAGAATGGTACGGTCAACGACGGGACAAGTGTAAGGCCCGTGTAGTACAGTCAACGACAGGTCATGCTTGACACTCGCAGTGCGACTCTAGCCCGTAGATCTATTGAAATAAGAACGGTACAAAGTCCAATGTGTCAAGCTTCATTTGCTCTTGACTCTACCAAAGAATAGTACCTACCTGTGGTAACCCATCTCTAGCCGTGGGTGTCGTAAGAGGTGACTAAGGGATTATGAAATGGAGGATAGGCAGCAGCCCCCTTATCGTACGGTCAACCGCTCGTCGGTAGAAACTTTTTCAACCATATTACCACGCCATAAGGTCCAAAAGTGTTTCTACTGATGTGCTGTTGAGTGTACCATCTTACAAACAGCGGGCACCAAAATTTAGGTAAGGTCCATGGTGCCAGCCGCACCACTACACTAGCAAGCGAGGCGAGGCTCAGCGCAGACAGAGAGGAGCGCATCGAAGAGGATTTTATTAAGGCACTCGAAAATCAAGTTTAATGTCATTGAAATAAAGTGCATATATGCTTGAACCCGACAAAAAATGCTCGCGCATACGCGGGCATCCACGCGCGGCGTCGAAACAGCGCGCGGCGGCGAGCGCGCAGCATATAGTTATAGTAGGGCGCGCAGTGTTGTCAGTGAGTTCAAAGAGGAAGGGCGTGTTTTTTTGAGATTTACCTACCTAAAGCGCAATTATAACCATATCCCAGTCCACCATTGTTGACGAACCGCGACAAACTGGCATGTTTCGGTAGAAGATGACGGTTTACTCGAGCATGCGCGATCCCTCAGGAAATGCCCGAGCCCGCGCGAGGATTATTCCGTTCTGTCTGCGCTGGGCAGGGACTTTTCCCTCCAGGTTAGGTATTTTAGCAAATAGCTGAAATGTTGGAGAGAGCAGTTTGCAGCGGACGTTTCATGGGATAATGAATCTTATGAGTTATGAAAGAAAGAAAAAAGTTACCAACTAATGCTAGGCGTTAAACTGTTTTTTATTTGGATATACAGGGTGTAATAACAGCCCTCCGAATACTGAAAGGGCATGACCAGTCAACGTAACTGAACAACTTTCAGCGAATAAAACTTTCAGGAAATGAAAGAAAAAATCGGCCTCTCCATTCAAAATTGCAAACTTGACTGGACAGTTTGTATTGAGAGGCCAATTTTTTTTTCGTTTCCTGAAAGTTTTGGTCGCTGAAAGTTGTTCAATTGCGTTGACTGATCATGCCCTTTCAGTATTCGGAAGGCTGTCCCTTACAACCGGTATACATACAGGAAAGATTTAGACATTTAGCAAACAAACATTTTGACGTCAATATGAGTGACATCTCTCTTCAAAAACTTATTATTAGACTAGCTACACAAAATATCCACAATTTCTATGTTACAGCACTTAAAAGTTATTTCAATGGCAGTTCGTCCACTTTGAGAAGTCACTAACTGGTCTGTAACGCGTTAGAGACTATACAGCGTTATTTTTGATCATCCCGGATATTTTATGTTGTTGTTCTGCCCATGAAACTGAACAACTTTTCTCAAGGAACATAGGTAGAAAAAAGAAAAAAAAAATCGACCTCCCAAAAAGTCCTGTTGTTCAGTTTCATGGGCCGAACCTTTTAAGTATCTGGGATGACAAAAAAACTATCTATCATTTCGAGAAACGTGTAGCAATCTCAGAAAATTTATCTTGTTTAATGTTTTCTTTTCTATTATAATTTTTTTACTTGTGGAATGACGTCACTCAGTGGGCAAATGAATGTCACAATGTGATGTTGATTTTCTTTTACTATTGGTTGGAAATTTTCTAGCTCACATGTTACTTAGGTTCAAAACCGGCATCGAAAAAACCTGTCCAATAGCGGTTTTTGAAAGTTTGTCTATTTTCTAAAGCAGGGGTTCCCAACCGCGATCTACCTGGTCCTCGAGAGTAAAACATTGAATTCATAATAACCTCCCATAAAACCTCCACTGCAGGACAGGGAGCTCCCTCCAGGACTCCAGCAAAAACGCGTGCAACTTAGGAGGGGATTTACCATAGTCACCACGCTTGTAAGCGTTGCGGCTGGCGACCGCTGTTGTTGGTGACCGCAGTATGTAAGATGGTACGATACACAGAAAGATGCTATTGCCCATCATCTAGTTCATAAGCCCTTAGTCGCCTCTTACGATACCCTCGGTTAGAGATGGGTTGGTACTATTCTTTGCCGGCACCACACGAATTTTGAATTAATTTGTAGAAACTTATTTAATAATTTACAGTTCGGAGATCACGCTTCATATTTATATTATAATCTGTTCTCCTCAATTTAATATTTTACGAGTACGTACGGCAGCGAGCACGTTGAAACAAAACCAGTATAAGCTGAACCAGCACTACGCTCATCATCATCATATCGTGTGGGTTGCAAGGTCGATGACCGACCTCACAAACCCTGGTGTCAGAGTTGTTGAGCCGACAAAGGCCTCTGACATGGCTCATTAACGACTACATCCGTAAATACTAGTCGGGACCAACGGCTTTACGTGCCTTCCGAAGCACGGAATCATCTAACTTTTCGGGAAATCAGGTGATTCATCCTGCAATGCCCTAACCAAACTGGGGAGGTCGCACAAAGAGATTTTTGTTTGACAGTGTCCCCACTGGGAATCGAACCCAGAACCTCCGGATCGAGAGCCGAACCCTCTAACCACTAGACCACGGAGGCTGCTAGAAACGCCTCAAACCAGAGACCCGCTCAAGGTCAAAGTGTTTCCACCGACGTGCGGCCGTGTGTACCTATGTAAAGGACAAAATTTGATGATATTTTCGTACTAAGCTAACCTAGTTGCACAATTTGAAAAAGTAAAAGGTTAAAAAATTCATTTCAGATTCTGTTTTTCTAAACCTTGGGGTCCTTGGATTGAACAAAACGATCCTAGTGGTCCCTGATCAAAAAGTGGTTGGGAACCACTGTTCTAGTCTGATGGATAAGGGCTCCCGCACACGACCGAGAATCGGTGGGCGATTATCGGCCAGGACAAGGACGGAAGATCCAGGTGATGCCGACAAATAATCGGTCACCGATTCTCGGTCGTGTGCGGGCCCTAGGTAGGAGGCAACTGAGTCTAACTAGTGTAAGTACCCATATTCACCGTTTACAATTACAACATTAAGGTCTCGTATTTCTGTATCTAATCATAAAAACCGGCCAAGTGCGAGTCGGTCTCGCGCACTGAGGGTTCCGTACCACCACATAATCTTAATTGTATTAGTTGAAATTTCAGTAAGTTAATGTGCTACATTTTTTGAGTCCGACACGCGCTTGAACAAATTTTATTATTTGTTATTTTATAGCTTATGCACTATAAAAATACCAATTTTCAAGTTTGTAAGTGTTCCCGTTTTTAAAATAGAACTAATACAAAAATCCCCTTTGCGACCATTCAACTTGACCCCTCTCTTATATGAATGTTCTTGAAACGGGAGCTCACCTCAATTGGTTACCATTAGTTGTGAGAAAAGTTGTAATATTTGATGATTTCAGACTTTTACCTATATTTGTACTGTGAGACCTACCTTCTTGCCAAATTTCGTAATTTTATGTCAACGGGAAGTACCCTGTAGGTTTTGCTTTAGTGCATAAATGTATGGAGATGAGGACATAAAATGCCATATCTTTTGATTGCGTCGTTGTAAAAAATTGAAATTTTCAGATCTTGTGTGGTTTATGAACCCAAATATATGGTATTAATTTCAACCTGATACCTTTACCCGTTCGTGAGATAAAGGGTCTTGACAGACAGACAGACAGACAGACTGACAACAAAGTGATCCTATAAGGGTTCCGTTTTTTTAGTTTGAGGTACGGAACCCTAAAAATTGGATATAAAGTGTTAAGATTTGGGAGCAGGATAATTAAAGTCTTCTTATTAATTATGCTTGTTTTATTTATCTAAACAAGGCCACATTTCTCACCATTAATGTCACAGCACAGAGAAGGAAGTCAAAATAATAGTAAACTAACGTTTACAGATCCGTTACTCCCAGGCGTGGTGCCGACAAATTTCAACCTTACGGTCTTAAGCATAAAGTCGATACTTGCAGTGTACCGCTTAGGACACGATTTTAAATCGCGGGTGATCGCGAACGGGTAGGCTAAGGCGATGATTTTGTCACTTTATGAGATACTGAGCGAGATGCAAGTAGGTATGTAATATTGTTCAATCAAACATGCAAATACTTACTTACCTATTTTGCCGCCATAAGCTTAAGATGACATAAAGTAAAGTAAATTCGACTGCCTCACCCAGTCGACTTCTAGCGCCGCCGCGTTGCATACTTATTAGAGTGCGGAGTCTGCGGAGTGTCACAGGCCTGGTCAAACCTAGATTACAAATAGTGTGACTATAAATACCTTAAACTACCTTTCTAAAAATTTTGAGGAAATGTTAGAATGAATATTGCTCCTCAACATAAAGAAAGATTTGATTGATAAAATTCTCAAAGATTTGATTGCGGTTTTATGGCAGAAACGTCACTTTCGCACCAAGCTTTCGCACTACCTCAATGGTGTTAAAATATTCATAAACAGAAAAGTAGAAAGCCTAATTAAAGTCAAAGTTAACCCACCTTATCAAGATATTTTAATATTACTAAACCCTGGATTTTGCGTATCTTATCACATTTCATCTTTTATCTCCACCTGCAGGTACAGTCGGCTACATGTAGAACATGCACCTTGAACTCTCTGATTTCTTGGGGATTTACATTTAGCACTGAGTTCTGCGTATACAGGCACCCCACGAAATAGTTACCTAAGTAGGCGGAGCTAATATAGTTACCTCTCAACTACCCACTAGCTGATATTGCAGCACGCGCGCGAACCAATCCCTGCTCTCGTTCTGAATTTGAACCAATTGATTCGTATTTTGAATATACGTCCTTTTGGTTACACGTAGGGCCACTTTTTGTGTGGAATTTGTTCTGAGTTAGAGTTCCATAGTATTGTAGTTCGCTGTATACAGACAGGCAGCGAACTACAATATACCGGTTCTAAAACTGCTTGTCTGCAGCCGTTGAGCTATATCAAAGGCCTATGACGGCTCAATTATCATCGATCTTGTAACCAATTTCTTCATCTTCTGAATAGTTTTTGAGCCGATACAAGACTGGACAAAGAATTCCTCTAAAGGGAAGAGTAAAGCCACGATCACACCTTCCTGAGTTTAGAAAGTAATTCGGCATACATTGCTGGTTGTAATAAGGATATTGGAATTAACAAAACCAAGTCTCCCAGCAATGTATGCCGAATTAGTCTTTGGATTCAGCGGCTTTAAGCCTCCGTGGTCTAGTGGTTAGAGCGTTGGACTCTCGATCTGAAAGTCCGGGTTTAAAAAACACTGGCCGCTGCAGAGAAAACATGGCGAAGTGGGGCTACGCAGACCAGTTGCTAAAGCACTGTGACTGTGGAGCTCCATCTCAGAACATGGCGCACTTGCTCTCTTGTCCACTTCCCCTCCACCTGCACTGGCGAGGACCTGCGTGAGGCGTCGGATAAAGCCGTAGAAGTGGCAAGAGTTTGGGAGGAAAGTATTTGATCCAACGCGATGTTATTTGTACATTGAGACGAAGAGGAAGAAGTTACGTGAGTGGAACTTCCACCCCAGAGGTTTTGTGTTAGTAAAGTAGCACATTGTATAAATTCACAGAGCAATTAGGCTAAATCTTAAATCAGTTGCTATACAGCGTTTTTTTATCATCCGGGATATTTTAAGGGGCGGTTGTTTCTGCCCAATAAACTGAACAACTTCTACCTCTTTCTTCTTTTTAGGGTTCCGTACCTCAAAAGAAAAAGAACGGAACCCTTATAGGATCACTTTGTTGTCCGTCTGTCTGTCTGTCTGTCAAGACCCTTTATCTCACGAACGGGTAAAGGTATCAGGTTGAAATTAATACCATATATTAGAATCTATGAACCACACAAGATCTGAAAATTTCAATTTTTTACATCGACGCAATCAAAAGATATGGCATTTTATGCCCTTTTTTTTTTACTTCCCGTTGACCTAAAATTGTAAAATTTGGCTAGAAGCTAGGTCTCACAGTACAAGTAATGGTAAAAGTCTGAAATCATTAAATATTACAACTTTTCTCACAACTAATGGTTCCAATTGTGGTGAGCTCCCGTTTCAAGAACATTAATATAAGAGAGGGGTCAAGTTGGATGGTCGTTGAGACGATTTTTGTTTTAGTTCTATTTTAAAAACGGGAACACTTACAAACTTGAAAATTGGTATTTTAATAGTGCATAAGCTATAAAATAACAACAAATAATAAAATTTGGTCAAACGCATGTCGGACTCAAAAATTCTAGCACATTAACTTAATGAAATTTCAACTGTTATGATTATGTGGTGGTAAGGACCCTCGGTGCGCGACTCCGACTCGCACTTGGCCGGTTTTTTATTTATTTTGTGTCGATGGGCTTACTCTTGACTTCAATCTAGTCTTGAAGACAGAGATGAGGTCGACGATGGGACGAACTTGCCCAGAAGAAGCGATTTGCGACTTGAATATTTAGATTATATGAACTCGGGAACACAGACGCAGGCAGAGAATTCCACTAGGAACATAAATCGAAATACGAAAAAATATTTTCGATTTTCCTTACAAACTGCATCAGCTGATAGCACATTTTGGTAAAGGAGGCCGAATTATTTCTTTCGTATTTTAACGTACGTTCTTTTAGAAAAGTTTTAGTTTCATGGACAGAACCGCCACTTGAAAATATCCGGGTGAATAAAAAATAAGATTGTTTATTTGAGTAATCGGTAAAATAATGTCTTCCAAGTCACAGCCGCTTCTTGGCTTGTTGAGCTACGGCAGGATATTTCATTAGATGATTGTTAACCCGCTGCTTCCTGTACCTTGTGACGCCAGTAATATTTTTCGTGTTATTACTGTTGTTTCTTATATGGTTATCCTATATATTTTTTTTTATTTTAATTTATTTCAACTGAGGCAAACATACATTTTACATAATATAAGTTTTATATATATATTTGTAATCGGTTTCTCGAAAACGGCTGTAACGATTTCGATGAAATTTAGTACGTAAGGTTTTTGGGGGCAAAAAATCGATCCAGCTAGGTCTCGTGTCTGGGAAAATTCGTTTTCTTCGTCTTTTTTAATATTTCTTTAGTGCGTTCAAGTAACTTACAGCGCTATCTGTTGTTGAGTAGCATAGCTTGCTCACCCGATGATATTTTAATCATACTGAGCATAGCTCGGTCGCCCAGGTACTGGTTTATTATGAGGGAAATAATTTAAAATTAACTGAATAATATATTTTTTATATTATAAGCTCAGAAAACTTTGCTTTACCTGTCGATCGTGCATAAGTCATTTTGGCTACGAACTAGCTGCTGCTAGCTGTATGTACATTCAAACATATTTAAAAGGGTTTTTATTGTCGCTGTTTTTTCTCACCATGGCGCCACTTTGTTTGAGCTTGGAAAAGGTTTTGGTCGGTCTAAAGGTGATGATGAATTGTGGTAACATAAGATATTGTCTACCCATTTCCCATCTCTACCCGTGGGTGTCGTAAGAGGCGACTAAGGGTTAATGAACCAGAGGATGGCCAGCAGCATCCTTCTGTGTATCGTATCATCTTACATTCTGGAGTCACCGACAACCGCGGTCCATGGTGCCAGCCGTAACGCTAACAAGCGTGACTGACTACTGTACTTCCCCTCCACATTGTTTCAGCAAAAGCTGGAATTGCGGAGGAAGTTCCCAGTCCTGTAGTGGACGTTTCATGGGATGTCATGATGAATATAATGTCGCAATTTGTAGTAGGGCGCTGTAGTGAAGGGGATAAAACAAATGAAAATTGCACAAAACCTCTTTTGACTTGATTACCTTATGATTTGTAACGCTACATAATATATAAGGGGCTGATAAGACCTAAATACGCTTCACTTGAGCAGGTTTTTAACGAAAAGTGATGAATAAATATATGGCAGTGAAATAAAATTATGTGATAATTAAGCATCTTTACAAGAATATAGCGGTCTCCGAAACACGATTAAATATATTTTGTAAGCCATAAAAAAATTCCAAAATTACCTCTGCTTTTTGCTTTTAAACCGTTTTTCTTAATCTATGATTCCAAAACTTTTACACATTATTCAGTATATTATGCATAATAATATAGCTGTTTCATAATTAATATTATGGGTTACTTTGTTAAATGCAAAATAAACATATTTTATTTTTTTATTTTATTATTTATTTATTTTTTATTTTTATGGGTACAGATTTTGAGAAAAATGAGCTAAAACATAAAACAGCGCGAACCGACACGCGCACGTTCTAGCACGCGCATTCTGCCCTTTGTTAGAAAGGGAGGTAATTCAGCTTTTATCAGCCCCTTAAGTAAGATAAGCTATACGCTGTATATAAGCCCTGAGTAAGTGTATACAGTTCGACGTATAGTCTGTATGCGCAAAGATTACATAATTTCCTGCGCTACTGTGACACATTGTTCCATACACGTGTTTCTTCTCATGTTTCTTTCAACATCCACCAATATGTTAAGTAAGTACTTTATTTGAGAGAACGTAAACAATTTTGACACTTATTTTATCGACTTCGTTCGCTGTTTTTGCCAGAGGTGTTATTTTAGTAAAGTACTTTTTTTAGGGTTCCGTACCTCAAAATAAAAAAAACGGAACCCTTATAGGATCACTTTGTCGTCCGTCTGTCTGTCTGTCTGTCTGTCAAGACCCTATTTCTCACAAACGAGAAGAGGTATCAAGTTGAAATTGATAACGAATATTAAGGTCCATAAATCACACAAGATCTGAAAATTTCAATTTTTTACAACGACGCAATCAAAAGATATGGCTTTTTATGTCCTCATCTCCATACATTTATGCAAAAAAGCAAAACCTACAGGGTACTTTCCTTTGATCTAAAAGTATGAAATTTTGCAAGAAGCTAGGTCTCACAGTACAACTAAAGGGAAAAGTCTAAAATCATTAAATATTTAAATTTTTCTCATAACTAATAGTAACCAATTAAGGTGAGCTCCCGTTTCAAGAACTTTTCTATAAAAGAGGGGTCAAGTTGGATGGTCGCGGAGTTTTTAAAATCAAAGAGCAAAAGCTTTTAGTATAACATATGGTAGATAGGTACGGAATCCTTAGGGCGCGAGTCCGACTCGCACTTGGCCGGTTTTTTTTTGTGTTATGCACTCTTAACTTTCAATAACGATTAGACACACACAGCCGCTCTAGTTTCGGTCTCTAGCTTCAGGCGTTTGTAGCGTAGTGCTGGGTCAGCTTATACTGGTTTTGTTTTTAGGTCCGTGCAGGCAAATCGTATAATACGAAGTTAGGAAACGGCAGGAAAACTGTAAACGCGGCAAATTGTAAAACGGCGCCGGCAGATTGTAAACGGGTTTAGATCGCTGGTGCATTTTAGGTTCGTTAACCACGGTAAACAGAATCTAACCGATCCCGAGGAGGGATCGGTTAGATTGAGTTAGGCTATCTTTCGACCACAACACTAAATTTAATTATTAAACACTAAAGTAGGGCCAGCATAAGAAGTCCGTTTTGACGTTTCTTTAACATCATGCTTTAACACCATCACACAGAGTTCTTTTTTCTTCGCAGGTCATAATTTTTCATACGTTCGTTTGACAGCTTTTACTACGTTCTATTACGATGACCTTATTTTAATTTAATGTACACTCAACAGCACGTCAGTAGAAACACTTTTGGACTTTATGCCATGGTAATAGAGTTGAAAAAGTTTCTACTGACGTGCGGGTGACCGTACATTGAATATACTATAGAGTATAGAGGATGAGTTAGGCACTATCATATTTGTTTTTTAAGCAAATATGGCTTAAAGACGGGCATTATGTAGGCATACATTTTCCTTCTTAAAAAACATCATCGTTTCTTGTCAGGGTTGAAAACGGGCTTTCACATTATTTATCCTTAGGTTGCTTCGTTGGTTCTGTTGCATCTTAATATTTGTTTTCCTCCGAATTCCTTTAGTCAATATGTTATACTGATTTTTTTTAATGGAGGAATACAAGTCTTTCTAATTAAATACTTCTTTTTTCCTTAATAATTGAAACGTTTAGGTGTTTTTTCCACTGTTTTTTTATTATTATATTCTTTATTGCACATTTAACATACAGATAATTACATACAAGAGGACATTTACAAAGGCGGGCTTATCTCTGCAAGAGATTTCTTCCAGCCAACCTAAGGTCGTGAGAGAAAATGTTTGTTTAGCGGGACACAAGTGTGCAGTGAGAATTTCAAAAAGAAAATATAATATATTATTACACGTATATACTACTTAAACTAATATACTACTAACTCCTTAAATACAATAAACCCCAATACATATATAAATATATATATAAATATATATATATATATATGTCGAAGACACGAACTGGGGCGGAAGAGGGATGGCACTATGTGGGCAAGGGATAGACATCAGGAATAGCAGAGAACACGATATTGGCCGAACTATTTGTAGCAGACATCGATAACATCTTTGACAATCACCTAATTCAATCGAGTGTAACTTACTTGCATAACGATCATTCATCCTGACTTGCCATTGACCTCTCATACGGTATTCTCCTCAATCACGTCGTCGGTAAACACAGCGGTGTGCAGGACTGCTTGTGCCACCTGTTGTTTTAATGTAAAATTAACTAAGTGGCACAATCCTGACTACCCCAAACGTTAGGGGCTTTCATAAGATTCTATCTACATGTTCAACTACAGCAAACTCACAGTGCACCGTGTCAGAGATGGGCATTATTCGAATAAAATTTTATCTAGATAATTATTCGAATAAAAGTTTATTCGCAACAAAATTATTCGCGAATAATTTATTTATGAATAAATTATTCGCGAATAATTTATTCACGAATAAATTATTCATGATTTTATTCGTTATTCTGAATAAAAATATTTTACACTCATTTACCCATTCCAAACAGGTTTCAAAAAGGTTTTACCACCGTCGAACGCAAAATTTAATAGATTTAATACTTTTTAGGAGCTCTGTACTTTTAACGTTTAGAAAGTTTTATGATTTTATTGTTCATAAGAAATAGCATGATACACATTTTTGTATCGGTTATAAGTATATCAGACTCGTTAAATTTGTGTTTTTAGCGTGATAAGAATAACAAGTTCTTGTTAACCCTACATGTCTGGAATTTTCTAAGTAATTAAGAATACAAAGGATTGTGGCGTAACAAAGCAAGACGTGTATAAAAATAGCGAGAAAGAGCACCCCCAGATGACTGCAATTTTCAAACTAATTAAGTATACAAAGGATTTCCGTGTGACAGAGTTGCTGTTGATCCAGAGAAATCTTTTTATGACTTCGAATCAGACTCAGGAAGCGAAGCTGACTTACAAGCCCAGCATAGGCAACACCCAAAATAAGAGCTGATGTGATAGTATCTCAATATTTGGCTGAAGTTTTTAAGTTTAAGACCGCTACCCTGAGGTTAAAATAATATTTCACAAGTCATCATCATCATATCAGCCGAAAGACGTCTACTGCTGGACATAGGCCTCCCCTAAAGATCTCCATGACGACCGGTTGACCAGATCGTCGGTCCACCTTGTGGGGGGCCTGCCAAAGCTTCGTCTTCCGGTATGTGGTCGCCACTCAAGAACCCTTACGCTCCATCGGCCATTGGTTCCTCTTACGATGTGCTCTGCCCACTGCCACTTTAGTCTAGCGATTCTCAGAGCTATGTCAGTTACTTTAGTTCTTCTGCGGATCTCCTCATTTTTGATTCGATCCCGCAGAGAGACTCCGAGCATAGCCTTTTCCATAGCCCTTCGGGTGACTTTGAGCTTCCTGATAAGTCCCATCGTGAGCGGCCACGTCTTGGTGGCATATGTCATCACTGGCAACACACACTGGTCAAAGACTTTCGTCTTGAGACACTGCGTTATTTTGGACGTGAAGATATTGCGGAGCTTCCCGAACACTGCCCATCCGAGTCGGATTCGACGAGTGACCTCTTTCTCTAAGTTGGATTTATCCAGCTGGACTGTTTGTCTCAGGTATACGTAGGTATTCATCGACAACTTCGAGCGTAGAGTCTCCAACTTTGAGTGGGTGTTATACATAAATTTCGTCTTATCCATGTTCATTTTAAGACCCACTTGTTGTGAAACTCTACTGAGGTTATTGAGCATCGTGCCGAGATCTTCCAGGGTCTCAGCCATTACGACAATATCGTCAGCAAATCGAAGATATGTCATGTACTCGCTATTCATGTTGATGCCAATTCCTTTCCATTCCAGGAGTTTGAAGACGTCTTCCTCGCTGCAATCGGATAGGTTTCGAGTCTTGGTCCTGAAGACGAACTGACATAGTGGCGTTTTTGTACAGATCCTTCAACACTTCAATGTACCGATGATAGTCGACTTGGCACCTCTGGAGAGATCGTAGCACAGCCCACGTCTCGATCGAATCGAAGGCCTTCTCATAGTCCACAAACACTAGGCAAAGTGGCTGGTTATACTCTTCGGTCTTATGTATAACTTGCCGTAGCGTATGTATGTCGTCTATGGTACTGAAGCCTTTACGGAAACAGGCTTGTTCGGGGGGCTGGAAGTCGTCGAGCCTGTGAGACGGTTCGTAATGACTTTCGAGAACGCTTGTAGACATGGCTCAGAAGTGAGATGGGTGTGTGACTTTCAGACAGTATGTTCGAAAAAAGAGTAGTCATGTAAACAAATGTTATTAAATAATTATGTACTAACTTTTTTTTATGTGACAAGTGAGCAAACGAGCAGATGGGCCATCTGATGGAAAGTGGTCACCACCGCCCACGGAGCCCCCTGTCTTATTAGTGGCATTACTTGACACTAATAAGACAGCAAAGCATGTTACCCACCCCGAGAACTAAGATTGTGTGTCTCGTGTGCCGGTAATTTTGCTGGCTCCCTCACCCTTCAAACCAAAACACAGCAGTGTAAACACTGCTATTTTACGGCAGAAATAGGCAAGGGGGTGGTACTTCCCCAGACGGACTTAGCACAAAAGCCCTACCACCTTCCAATAGGCAAGGGGGTGGTACTTCCCCAGACGGAACACTAACTAACTGTAAATTAATAAGCAAAATATACTCGTAACTATTGATTTTCATACCGAATTTTCTCGTTGTATTTTTATTCGTTATTCGAATAACGAATAAAATAATTTATTCGTCATTCGAATAATTTTTCTTCGAATAAATATTTTTATTTATTATTCGCGAATAACGAATAAAACAATTTATTTATTCGTTATTCGTCATTCGAATAAATTTTGCCCATCTCTGCACCGTGTTTTACTATCACAAAAGGTATTCGCGTATCATAACCTAAAATCTCACAGTCTAGGGCAGAAAAGATCATAAACACTTAGGTGTCGTTAAAGGGTCGCTCCTGTCATCGCAGAATTGCCACGGCTCATCCGCCAGCGGCTGCAGGCTTCATCTCGCGGCCAACTATGACTTTAGAACTTGACGTGGTAAAATCTCGAACAAGAATGAGCTGTTGAAAATGGCGGCCTCGTCTTCACTTTGCTACGTGTTGGCTAAACTGACACAAACCACGCCCCTTTACGCGCTATTCGTTGTAGTAGTACCAACCTCACGATCTAAATAAAGCCATCATTGCCATCATCATCGTCCAACATCGACAATCTACACTGGTACGGAAATTCAGTACTAATTTGACGTTTGGCGTAGCTTCGCCGTGCTTGGGCCACTGCATGGGTGCTGCTGACACGAACGTTTGTCTTTGAAAATACCGCGGGAAATTCGAAATGAGAGTCGCTCTACGATACGGCCGTCCTGACGGGTCGCACGTCCTCGTGCGAGTTCAAGTAACTGCAAGAATCAGTCTTCTAAACCACTCGGCCAAACCTGACCAAAACGAATCAAAACTAACTGCAAGAATCTTTCATTAAAATCACTCATCCGCTCCTGAGCAAGAATGTTAAAACTTCAACGTTCTTCCAATCTTTATGACTGTAGTCTACGGGTCAAATCTAAAAGAGCTAAATCAAAACTAATTTTAACTAGTAGGTAGTAAAATCACGTAAAATTATCGTATCTTTCTCATATCAAATTAAAAAGTCACTCTTACTCTCTAATAAGTCAGTATCACGTCGTTATGCAATCGTCAAAATTAATTAAACCATCGATCAATAATTTCTAAATTAGGTGACAACCATTTTCAGACTAAAGCAATTGATATCAAGTTCTATAATCAAAATAATTCACCATACACTCGTTAAATCATTGCCTCTATCCGGCAAGTACATCGCCTCCTTCCGGCTAGTACACAAATAAAACGAACGCCTCTATCCGGCGGGTACGTCGCTTCCATCAGGCTAGTACCTTTAAATGGCGGGTACATCGCTTCCATCAGGCTAGTACCTTTAAAATAATTTGCTCACAGAACTTCAAAATAAATCAGGTTACAACTGTATGAAACAAAACATAAAATTTAATCATTGATCGACTGTCGATGTACGGACTTCATTATCAGTAGTCATATCAACATACTAGTTACCTATCTCGGTATGGTACCAAATCTTCTTTCCAGGTATTGGTAAAAGGTAGGTCACGTCACTGTCTGCTCGCACCAGAGCCACTCTGTCTATAAACTCACTGTGGTTATGCGAGTCAGGTTTATCACATCTTAGCCAAAACTGTCATCTTAAACTTTCTCATCAATCACATCTTTAGGTTATTTAAACGTCACATCAATTTCAGTAGCAAATATTATCAATTTAGAAACAGCGGCTGTAATGTTGAACAAAACCATACTAATTCAAACAACAATAACTAGGTAAAATTTTACAATGCTCAACTCTGACCTCTATCCGGTCATCACAACAATCGACCTCTATCCGGTCTTTCACACGTGACCTCCATCCGGTCACGAACACAACTGGCAACCTCTTTCCGGTCACCTCAATCGACCTCTATCCGGTCTTCCACACGTAACTAAACCAGAGCGAACACTTTCATCGCCGCGCAGCTTTGGACCGCCCGAGAGCAAGTCAATAAGAAACGGCTTACGACTCAGAGTTGCAACTGATTTAGTCACACACACACACACGCATATCCGCCATCCGGGCACATCACCACAACGGCGACGTCCGTCCGGCCACAAACATATCCGCCCTCCGGGCACATCACCACAACGGCGATGTCCGTCCGGCCACAAACATAACTCAACCACTTATTCGATTATGAAAACCAGTAACCTCCATCCGGTTACTTTTGAGCTTTGTAAAACACAAAAACAATCTCAAGTTCTCTTGATCTCAAATCGAATTAAAATTATCACAATAATGGGTTTGTTCAACATGTTACAGGATCAACGCTATAAAATTTCACTGGGCTATTGAATCAGTCGGTTACAGTCATCCTACTAGGTATGTCACAATGGTATTCCAAAAAAATCGCGAATATTTACTTACTTTCTCACTTGAGACCACAAACTACTACAAGCACTTGAAAGTCACGATTTCTTTTTAAAAAACCGGTCAAGTGCGAGTCGGACTCGCGCGCCGAGGGTTCCGATATACCTATAGTATTTTTGGAAGCAATAAAGTCCATTTTCAGGACCGCAAAACTAAATTTGTTTGTAAAGGTTTTTTGCAGATTTCTGAAAAACTGTGCAACTTAGAAAGATCGTTTTATTTTTGCTGTAAAGTTTATATAAACTTCTGTCAACTGTAATTAATTCAGATTTTTCCTTACTCAAACTTCGGAGATAAGGGGGGGGGAATGGTATTTTTCTTGACATTTTTCATCATAACTTTAAAACTAAGAAATTTAAAAAAATACAAAAATATATTTTTAAATGTACAAGTAAAGCCCTTTCATATGATACCCCACTCGACCTAGTAGCGACAATTTGAAATTTGGCCCCCCCTATTTTGGCCCCCTTTATATTAATAATCATACTTTTTTCAAAAATTTTTCTTGTGCTATTAAGTTGGGCAACTATATTCTAAAACTATTCCAAATTTCAGGTTGATAGCATAAGTGGTTGCTGAGATATAGAGGTGTGACAGACAGACGGACAGACAGACAGAGCGGCACCATAAGGGTTCCTTTTTTTTACCATTTTGGTATCGGAACCCTAAAAAACAATGGTTTGGTAATCACTTGACCAAAATCACTAAAGCACTTGTGTTTATCTTTTATCACGTTATTGTAAAACCTTTTGAACTTTATCTCGAAACTACCTTACGAAGGTATACCCTAAGAGCTATCCTATATTTTGGGGAAAAAATTCATATCAGGCCAAATTTTTGTAAATGGCCTTTAAATGTAATTTTAAGAGACTATATTTTTGAATCCTCCAAAATTTCAAACTGGAATGTACCAAAAAAAAGTTATACCCCGAAGATGGCGCAATTTCACAGCAAAAAAGGTAGCACCTATATTATCGTGAAAATGTGTCTATGTTCACTATATTCAAGCACCAAAATCGAGATCCACCAAAGATATAAACGGGAAACTAATTATATGAGAAGAAGTTGTTTGTTTCACTAACTGTGCCTTAAACTCTAGGAAAAAAATAATAGCAGATTTGCTTTGGTAATTATCAACATCAAATAACGTTTTAATATACTTTCTTTCAAAATCCAACATTGTTTTTATTTGGGTAGTAGGTAATTCTTTATCAGCTTTTTACATAGGCAGCAAAAAAGTAGCAGTTATAAATTTAGGTAGACTTTTAATATTAAGCCTATATAGCATAACGAAACATGAAATCCACCAAAAAAATTACGATCTTAATAAATTTTTAAAAGTACATAAACTAATAAGGACTTAAGTTCTCCGTAATAAGTATCATTTTCGAACGCTTACTATTCTTACTAATGCAACCGCGGGCATTCGACTCGGAGCGCGCCAAAAAAAGCCCGCTCAAACGTCCACACCTAAAAATACGGGGTGTTAATTTGATTGCGTGTCATAGCTGATCGGATCAGTATCAGCAACTGAACAACTTTTCCCAAGGAACATAGGTTGAAATACGAAAATCAATCTTTGACCACCCATAGAAACTGCGTCACCTGATAGCGCATTTTGTATTGCAGGTCAAATTTGCTTTATCATATTTCGACCTATGTATGTTCCTTGGGAAAAGTTGTTCAGTTACTGATATTGATCCTGCCCCTGAACTATGGCACGCAATCAAATTAATCAATATTTTTTAAATAGTTTTCATGTTGTTTTATACAGGGTGTCCCATAATTAGGCCGTCACGCTGACACCGGACGTAGATGGACTTAAGGCGCATCAAATAAAAAAAAAAAATAATATTTGTAATTTTTAAAAATCAATGAAACTGGTCATACTCAATACTCATTACATTTTTCTATGGGCATGTTAAGCTTATTTGATGCGCCTAAAGTCCATCTACCTCCAGTGTCAGCGTGACGGCCTAATTATGGGACACCCTGTATGATGATATAAGGAGTCTTAAGCCGCATGTTTTGCAAAAAAAAATCAACTATTTCTTATCTGAACGAGCCTAAACTTAGTATGTTTAAAAAATCTTTTTTAGGGTTCCGATACCAAAATGGTAAAAAGGTACCCTTATGGTGCCGCTCTGTCTGTATATCTCAGCAACCACTTATGCTATCGACCTGAAATTTGGAATAGTTTTAGAATATAGTTGCCCAACTTAATTGCACATGAAATAAATTTTGAAAAAAGTATGATTATTAATATAAAGGGGGCCAAAATATGGGGGGCCAAACTTCAAATTATCGCTACTAGGTCGAGTGGGGTATCATATGAAAGAACTTTACTTGTACATTTTAAAATATATTTTTGTATTTTTTTAAGTTTCTTAGTTTTCAAGTTATGATGAAAAATGTCAAAAAAAATACCATCCCCCCCCCCCCCCCCCCTTATCTCCGAAGTTTGATTAGGGAAAAATCAGAATTAATTACAGTTGACAGAGGTTTATGTAAACTTTACAGCAAAAATAAAACGATCTTTCTAAGTTGCACAGTTTTTTCAGAAATCTGCAAAAAACCTTTACAAACAAATTCAGTTTTGCGGTTCTGAAAATGGACTTTATTGCTTCCAAAAATACTAAAGGTATATCGGAACCCTCGGCGTGCGAGTCTGACTCGCACTTGACCGGTTTTTTTTTATTTAAAGATAACAAGAAGTTCAAAATAAATTATGATTAGCGTATTCTTAGAATGAGTACTTTTTCAAAGCCCTTACATTCAATATACCAAACCCTAGGTTTAACATTTTATTTTTGTTTTTCTTAAGTATCTACAATCATAGACTGTCGGCCCACAGTAGCGAGGCCTACCTTACAAAAAAGCAGAACAAACGCACTTTGTAGAGACAGAGGACCGGTTAAAATACCTCATGGAAAAGCAAAATAAAACTAGTCTGTGCTCCTGATCACTTAGCAAAGCTTAAAAAACTTTGTAGGCCTTCTTAATACCTGGCAGGTGGTCGTATCCGACCACTTTTATGGTGCCATAAAAAATTCTACATTTTACCTCGTCAAAGTCAAAATCGTTTATTCATTGTTGGATATTAAAATCTCTTAATGATTCTCTCATCAAAAATCAGATTGGCAAAAGCGCCAAATTAGAGCTAAATAAAAGCTAGAGCTAAAATAGTCTTGCAGACAGTCTCCTACATTTTGTCGGAAGCGTGTTTTAGCGTCCGCAATAATTTTTTTTTGCATTTTCTTGATATTTAAGGACTCCTGAAAAAGATCAGGGAGGGTGTCGCCCTGACATCCTTGAGGATTTTGTATAAAGTCCATGATTAGATAAAAGGAGGGCAACAAAATAAAAATCGTTGTTTAGAGCTCGATGAGAAGATAAATGCTGTATTTTTTGTTTTAAAAAATATTAAAAAGTAAAGGAATTAAATGCCACCAAAGTCAGTTTTTTTTTACAAAATTATGTTTGGGCTGTATCTTATGAACAGTAATAGGTAGACAGTTGAAATATTTACAGATAATGTATTTCTGTTGCCGCTTTCACAAGAAATACTAAAAACTAAAAAAGTAATAAATTGAGGGGGGCTCCCATACTAAAAACCTGTCTTTTTAGGCGATTTTTGCTCGATTTTTGTTTTAGCTCTATCTTAAAAACGGGAACACGAACAAACGTCAAAATAATGTATGTTTATAGTGCATGAGCAATAAAATAACAAAAAATCCGGCCAAGTGCGAGTCGGACTCGCGCACTGAGGGTTCCGTATCACCATCATCATCATCATAACATCCCAAAAAAACGTCCACTACAGCACAGGGAGCTCCCTCCAGAATTCTAGCTTTTTCTGGAAAAATGTGGAGGGGAAGTACCTACCGTAGTCACCTCGCTTGTTAGCATTACGGCTGGCACCATGGACCGCGGTTTTATGTGACCGCAGTAAGTAAGATGTAAGATACAAAGGAGGATGCTGCTGCCCATCCTCCAGTTAACCCTTAGTCGCCTCTTACGACACCCACGGGTATGTATGGGTTCCACCACACCACCGTACCACCACATAAACATAATTGTATTAGTTGAAATTTCAGTAAGTTAATGTGCTAGATTTTTTGAGTCCGACACGCGCTTGACCAAATTTTGTTATTTGTTGTTATTTTATAGCTTATTCACTATAAACATACCAATTTTCAAGTTTGTAAGTGATCTCGTTTTTAAATAGAACTAAAACAAAAATCGCCTCAAGGACCATCCAACTTGACCCCTCTCTTATATGAATGTTCTTGAAACGGGAGCTCACCACAATTGGTTACCATTAGTTGTGAGAAAAGTTGTAATATTTAATGATTTCAGACTTTTCCCATTATTTGTACTGTAAGACCTAGCTTCTTGCCAAATTTCATAATTTTAGGTCAACGGGAACTCCGGTAGGTTTTGCATTTTTGAATAAATGTATGGAGATGAGGACATAAAATGCCATATCTTTTTATTGCGTCGTTGTAAAAAATTGAAATTTTCAGACCTTGTGTGGTCCATGGATCCTAATATATGGTATTAATTTCAACCTGATACCTTTACCCGTTCGTGAGATAAAGGGTCTTGACAGACAGACAGACAGACAGACAGACGGACAACAAAGTGATCTTATAAGGGTTCCGTTTTTTTCTTTTGAGGTACGGAACCCTAAAAATAATAAAACTGGTCAAGTGCGAGTCGGACTCAGAAAATCTAGCACAGTAAGTTACTACTTACAATATTGATTGTAGGTATTAGTTGAAATTTCAGTAACTTACTGTGCAATATTTTTTGAGTCTGACTCGCATTTGACCAGTTTTTGAAACTTTTTATTGTTTAACAGTTCATGCACTATAAACGTACATATTTTCACGTTTGTAAGTGTTCCCGTTATTAAAATAGAGCTAAAACAAAAATATATTAAAAAATCGCCAAAAAAGACAGGTTTTTAGTTTGGGAGTCCCCTTTAATTTATTACTTTTTTAATTTTAAGTATTTCTTGTCATAGCGCCATACATTATCTGTGAATATTTCAACAGTCTACCTATTACTGTTCATAAGATAACAGCCCAAACAAAATTTTGTAAAAAAACTGAATTTGGTGGCATCTAATTCCTTTACTTTTTAATATTTTTTAAAACAAAAAATACAGCATTTATCTTCTCAACGAGCTTTAAACAACGATACCCCACTCGATGAGGTAGGTCAAAATTTTTATTTCGTTCCCCTTCTTTTATCTAATCATGGACTTTATACAAGATCCTCAAGGATGTCAGGGCGACACCCTGTCTAATCTTGTTCAGTAGTGTTAAAACATCATGAAAAAGAATTAAAATATGTTGCGGACGCCAAAACACGCTTCCGCCTGAATCCTCCTGACTAAAAAACTTTTGTCTGAGCTCAGGACCAAAAACAAAATAGCGTAAACATAAAAAAATTAACAAACGGACTTTGTAGAGCCAGAAGACCTTTAGCAGCTTTAAACAATCTGGTCGGCCGCGGCACAACTTGGCAGGATTTCCGCAGTTAGCACCCAAACTTACCCGTCCGACCGGTTAAAATACCTCATCGAAAAGTAGAATTGTGGGCTTCTAACCACTTAGCAAAACTTAAAAAACATTATCAGCCTCCTTCAAACCTGGCAGGTTCTCGTGTCTGACTACTTTTATGGTACCACTGAAATGGTAAATTTCCCCTCGTTGATAAAAAGGATTGACACAATGCGTATTTATAGCTTAATTTAATTTGTTAACATACGTCTTGGTCGGCCTGACCTCATCTTGGCAGTTTTCCTTGTCTAACTTCTTTTGTCTGTGCCCATAGGCTGTCAAAAAATATGTGTAACTAAACAAAAAACTAAACAAACACACTTTGTAGAGACAGATGACCTTTATTAGCTTCAAAAACATCTGGTCAGCAAACTTAGCAGGTTTAGCGCAGTTAGTGTTAGGGCTTTACTTGTAAATTTCAAAATATATTTTTATATTTTTTTAAGACTCTTAGTTTCGAAGTTATGATGAAAAACCGGCCAAGTGCGAGTCGGACTCGCGCACCGAGGGTTCCGTACCACCACATAATCATAATTGTATTAGTTGAAATTTCAGTAAGTTAATGTGGTAGATTTTTTGATTCCGACACGCGCTTGACCAAATTTTATTATTTGTTGTTATTTTACAGCTTATGCACTATAAACATACCAATTTTTAAGTTTGCAAGTGTTCCCGTTTTTAAAATAGAACTAAAACAAAAATCGCCTCCGCGACCATCCAACTTGACCCCTCTCTTATATAAATGTTCTTGAAACGGGAGCTCACCACAATTGGTTACCATTAGTTGTGAAAAAATTGTAATATTTAATGATTTCAGACTTTTACCATTATTTGTACTGTGAGACCTAGCTTCTTGCCAAATTTCATAATTATAGGTCAACGGGAAATACTCTGTAGGTTTTGCTTTTTTGCATAAATGTATGGAGATGAGGACATAAAATGCCATATCTTTTGATTGCGTCGTTGTAATAAAATTAAATTTTCAGATCTTGTGTGGTTCATGGATCCTAATATATGGTATTAATTACAACCTGATACCTTTACTCGTTCGTGAGATAAAGGGTCTTGACAGACAGACAGACAGATAGACGGACAACAAAGTGATCCTATAAGGGTTCCGTTTTTAGGGTTCCGTACCTCAAAAGAAAAAAACGGAACCCTTATAGGATCACTTTGTTGTCCGTCTGTCTGTCTGTCTGTCTGTCTGTCTGTCTGTCTGTCTGTCTGTCTGTCAAGACCCTTTATCTCACGAACCGGTAAAGGTATCAGGTTGAAATTAATACCATATATTAGGATCCATGAACCACACAAGATCTGAAAATTTAAATTTTTTACAATGACGCAATCAAGAGATATGGCATTTTATGTCCTCATCTCCATACATTTATGCAAAAACCAAAAACCTACGGGGTACTTCCCGTTGACCTAAAATTATGAAATTTGGCAAGAAGCTAGGTCTCACATTACAAATAATGGGAAAAGTCTGAAATCATTAAATATTACAACTTTTCTCACAACTAATGGTAACCATTTGTGGTGAGCTCCCGTTTCAAGAACATTCATATAAGAGAGGGGTCAAGTTGAATGGTCGCTGAGGCGATTTTTGTTTTAGTTCTATTTTATAAACGGGAACACTTACAAACTTGAAAATTGATATGTTTATAGTGCATAAGCTATAAAATATCAACAAATAATAAAATTTTGTCAAGCGCGTGTCGGACTCAAAAAAATCTAGCACATTAACTTACTGAAATTTCAACTAATACAATTATGATTATGTGGTGGTACGGAACCCTCTGTGCGCGAGTCCGACTCGCACTTGGCCGGTTTTTTCTTTTGAGGTACGGAACCCTAAAAATGTAAAAAACATACGTCGTCGTCGTCCCCCCCCTTAACTCCGAAGTTTGTGAAAGGAAAAATCTGAATTAATTACAGTCGATAGAACTCTATGTAAATATTACAGCGAAAATAAAACAATCTTTCTAAGTTGCACAGTTTTTTAGTAATCTGCAAAAAACCATTACAAACAAATTTAGTTTTGCGGTCCTAACAATGGACTTTATCGCTTCCGAAAATACTACAGGTAAATACTATCGGAACCCTCGGCGCGCGAGTCCAACTCGCACTTGACTGGTTTTGCCAAGTTGTGACGCGGCCGACCAGTCGTTTATGAATCTACTTAATGTCCTCTGTCTCTGCAAAGTGCGTGCGTTCTGATTTTTTATAAGGTAGGCCTCTATTGTGGGCCGACGGTCTATCAGTAGTTCAGTCAGTTCTTCTTCCTCAAACTGCAATGCGAAGATGCATCGCCGCAGCAGAAAAAATCCTGTAGATTTATAATCAAAATTTGCGGGTTTTTCTGGTGTCTCACCGGCAGCAATACGTTTTGTCGCAGCTAAAATCAGTTTCGGATACGTGTATAATTCCGGATTTCTTTATGTAACTTAACATTGCTCAAATTTTGGGATCTCAAAAACAATCCTTCGAGTCTTATTTTACTTGATTCGTATACTACCTAGTCTTTGCAGGCCTTTTTCGCCTACAAGCACAATATCAAAACACAATGAATAATTGCATATTCCGCATTTTTCACAACTTATATTTTCTTCCATTCTTTTATCACCTTAAAGTTTTTATAACACTTTGTTGGCAAAGGTAATATTTTTCGCAAATAATGGTGACAATGCTGAATGCGCTCACGACTCTGCAATTAAAACAAATCTAGATACATATCGTCCTGAGACGTGACCTTGCTTGCCCTCGTGCGCCCGCTCGCTCGTTGTTCCCGCCGCCGCCGCCGCCGCGCCCCGCGTATACCCCTCGCAACCCTTTGTTTCTTTGATTCGTGATTATAATTATTACTTTATGTTTTTAAGGTGGATTTTAATTTAGGATGATATTATTTGACCTTAAAGAAAAGTCTACTTAGTTAATTTAACTGCTATATTTTTTTCACTAGTTTTTTATTACCACTAAAATCGTTTTGAATTTCCATATAGTTTTTTGGGTGGATTTATTACACTTTATGTTAAGGGACGTTAATGAAACAAAAGCATAGAAGAACTGATCTTATAGTATTTTTATCATAGGTGTAATGCAACTTTAAGATTTACGTAAACATTTTTTTTAGATTTAATTGTGTTTCTTTTACAAATATAGGAGGATTATATACTTAAAAAAAAGATATTAATAAAGGTAATCAAATGTAAAGTAAATAATATTTATAGCATTTTTGCCCTTTTTTTGTGGAATTTATAATACCTTTATTATTATTTTTTTAAATCCTGCGGTCGTAAATTTGGGTGGATTACTAATGAATTATTTTATAGACCAGCTAATCTAATTTTTGACGAAAAAAAATGCTGATATGAATTTTTGTTGAATCTTCATACAGTGAAATAGTTTGGCTCTCAGGGTAGTAATGTTATGAACGCAATCTTTACGCTATAACGAACGTTTTGAACAACTAAAATCATTATTCCAGGACCAAAGAATATTGTGAACGTCATGACACGATCAATATTTACGAGTAACTTCCTATGGTTTGTACTTACGTGGGCGCAATGTCAAATATCGTGTTAAGTAAACAAGAAATCACATCAAAAACACTATGAAAATCGAAGCACTATTACAAAAGCAACATTAACAATCCTTTTTTCGTTTCAGCCTGGTTTCAGCACTACATTTTACTTATCGTAACAGTTAACCGCAATATCATAACTATTTTAGGCAACTGGTGGTTTGCGAATGAGAAAAGAGACTTCAATCTAGGGTCTAGAGCGAAACAAAAACTGTGTGAATGGCGAAAACGCGGACGAAAAGACGCGCCGTCCACACACACCAAAAAAAAGCCTACAGTTAAATAAAAGTAAAGAGTGATACCTTTTAAAAAAAAGGTGTGGTTCAGTACATTTTTATATGAACAAAAATGGTAAATATATAAAAAGTTATTCCAGAGGGAAATTTAATTCAGAACATCATTAGTATTACTGGAGTTAAAATCAGCACAAAATGAACACACATATGTAAACCTAAAAAATAAAAGAAATGAGCATTATATAGCACAAACGGACCATTCAAGTACGGTACCCTAAAAAATAGAAATTGAGTTTCGAAATAGTGAGGGAAGGAGAGGTTGAATATGAACAAACCACGACGTGTATGACTATCAGTCAGGTACAACAAAGTGAACCACGAAGTACGGAACCCTAAAAAAAAACAAACTAATTTAAATAAAGAGAGGGAAGGAGGGAGTGAGTATGAACAGACGACGAAGTGTATGACCATCAGTCTGAGATGACACGACACTAATGAACCACGAAGTACGGAACCCTAAAAAGTACAAAGATGAGTATAGATGTGGAGAGAGAAGGAGGGAATATAAGACCCGACTGCGGGATACACGACCAACAGTCTGATACGAAAATAAAAAACTATAGAGGAAAGTGAAGCAGACGCGTCCCGACTCTCTCCTACATGGGCGAAAAGTCTGGACATGAGCGACCACCTAGAGTTATGAGGACTAAGTGAGGACTCTTCAAAAAAGGCGTTCATAGAAGAAAGAGGCGAGTGCAGGAGAAAGAGCCTGTCACTACAACAAAAAAACTACTACGAAACAAAAATTTATGAAGAGAACTCAGAAGTACTTAGCTGTAACCAAAGAACTAAGCATTCACAATGCCTCACTAACAATACTTACCACTATAATTCCATACCTTGACATCCTCACACCGGAACTACATTATATGAACGAGGAAAGGGCTTAGATCTACTCCAAATGTTGGTTCATGGTCACCAGTATCTTCAAACCGAATTACCTTGGTCAACTACTAGAGGTACATGTTCTTCCATAATGAAGGGATAGGTTCAGCAGGCTAAGTATACGCGACGAAAAACTGAAAGTAACCTGAAAGAAGGTCTAACTCTCACAAAAAAAACTCGCATAAACTAACTTACCTTTAGTTCCCTATACAAGCATTCAGACTTACAAACAGAGTAACTACTACAAACTACTGAAATGAAATTCAGGGTAAAATTATATTTCTGGAGAAAATAAAAGACTTTTCCAGTTAAATTTATAGTTAATTTAACAATAAATGAAATTACAAGTTAAATTGCATTTGAAAAAAAATTGTCTATACAAGTCGCGTTTATAAAAACGCACATCCACGCGGTCGAGAAAAAATGTTGCAACTAGTTAGAGAACCTGAAAAAAAGCAGAATAAATCAATAATTTGAGCTCGGGCGCCATAAAATGCAGTAAAATAAAGTAAATTAAATTGTAAATGTACTGCAGTTAGATAGAAATAGAGTAAGAGTTAACTTACCTTAAACTAATCAAGCAAACAAAGAAATATAACACACAATATTTTAATAAAAACAGATTGACCAGAGTTTTGTTGTATAATTTCACAATTATATAACCAACATAATAAAGTTTAAATTTGATTGTTCGATCCGAGATTAAATATAAGTATATAATATTGTTTAAAATATTAAAAATCAACGATAGGTGTTAAAAATAAGACAAATAAATTTTGAAAGGAATCCGCGATGCGTGCATCAGGTAAAACGCTCCGTTTATAGCTACTAGATAGTATCGCTTGGAAAAGTCTAGTGATAACTTTAAGTGGCCACCTAACTTATTACTATAGCGACTAGTTAAATATGGTCATAGTCGTACCTTCCGCAATGTATCGCGGATAAATGTTCTAAAAGTTTAAAAATTACTGCCAAAGATTCGAATCTAAATAAATCATGGCGCGTCTGGTGGCCTTTTTTGAATTTTGGAAGGAAACTTAAAACTAATAATATAAATGGTTTAAATATCTGGTGTTTGGTTGTAGTTAGTTATGCGCAGTTCGTGGCGTCCTCCCGTGCTGCTAGGAATCCCGCAGTTGAAGTGGTGCAGCGGCTGAGAGCACGGTGCAAGCAGCAGATGTCAAATTGTCAAACCAAAATTTTGAATCCACTGTCAAAGAATACAAACAGCCAGTCAATACAACGAGAAAGAAGCAAAAAGTATCGAACACGAAAAAGGAATATGAGCGATAACGCTACACTACCTACACCATCCAAAAAAAATATCATAAACGCTTTACCACTATGCTAAAAAACCTGTTACACTTCACTACTATTCCAACAAAACCGTAAAGGTC
The DNA here is from genome assembly GCA_947532105.1 of Athrips mouffetella. Taxonomy (NCBI): domain Eukaryota; kingdom Metazoa; phylum Arthropoda; class Insecta; order Lepidoptera; family Gelechiidae; genus Athrips; species Athrips mouffetella. The sequence goes on from OX383972.1 coordinate 1,929,251, forward strand.
ACACTACACTACTCGTATCATCAGAATTCGTGGGTGTTGGATTACATCCCACTTCTGATGTCGAAGACACCTACTTGGGCGGAAGAGGGATGGCACTATGTGGGCAAGGGATAGACATCAGGAATAGCAGAGAACACGATATTGGCCGAACTATTTGTAGCAGACATCGATAACATCTTTGACAATCACCTAATTCAATCGAGTGTAACTTACTTGCATAACGATCATTCATCCTGACTTACCATTGACCTCTCATACGGTATTCTCCTCAATCACGTCGTCGGTAAACACAGCGGTGTGCAGGACTGCTTGTGCCACCTGTTGTTTTAATGTAAAATTAACTAAGTGGCACAATCCTGACTACCCCAAACGTTAGGGGCTTTCATAAGATTCTATCTACATGTTCAACTACAGCAAACTCACAGTGCACCGTGTTTTACTATCACAAAAGGTATTCGCGTATCATAACCTAAAATCTCACAGTCTAGGGCAGAAAAGATCATAAACACTTAGCTGTCGTTAAAGGGTCGCTCCTGTCATCGCAGAATTGCCACGGCTCATCCGCCAGCGGCTGCAGGCTTCATCTCGCGGCCAACTATGACTTTAGAACTTGACGTGGTAAAATCTCGAACAAGAATGAGCTGTTGAAAATGGCGGCCTCGTCTTCACTTTGCTACGTGTTAGCTAAACTGACACAAACCACGCCCCTTTACGCGCTATTCGTTGTAGTAGTACCAACCTCACGATCTAAATAAAGCCATCATTGCCATCATCATCGTCCAACATCGACAATCTACACTGGTACGGAAATTCAGTACTAATTTGACGTTTGGCGTAGCTTCGCCGTGCTTGGGCCACTGCATGGGTGCTGCTGACACGAACGTTTGTCTTTGAAAATACCGCGGGAAATTCGAAATGAGAGTCGCTCTACGATATATATATGAAAATACACGCAATATGTACATATATACAAACATACATAAATAAATAAATAAAAATACTAAATGCTATAGAGAGAAATACAAAATGATGACTACACGACTGATGACTTTTTTCGTCTTTTTTTAAATCGTAAATTGCAAATATAACAGCAGAAATGAATTAGGCGTCGTCTTTGATTTACACAAAAATGATAACAAATGTAAGTTAGGTCAGGTCAACCTACTAGCTAAATTGATATTATCAGATAGTTTGGGATGGAACCCACCCAAAAAAACAAAAAAAAATGTTGGCTCCCGATCTAAGGGTTCTAGGGACTCACTCTACCAAAGGAGACCTCTTAATCATTTGCTTATATTGCAGTTTTTGACGCTACTACTATGAGTCAATTAAATATTGCGTTTAATACGAGATGAGATGACACACAAGTAGGCAATGACGCCATATTGTGTAGAACAAACTTATCCGTTACGGTGAGATCGTCGCTGTATGCGTACAAATGTGCTTCGAATACTATAATCGTTGTATACTGACAGCATTAGTTCTAGTTTTAGCCACGTGTTTTAATAAGTTTGTGGGACTGCAAGTAGACCGTAGCTAAAAATAGCTCAGCCAGACCGCTGTACGATAACAATAATACACAGTAGCTTATTGTGTATTGTAAGGGCGTGTACTATTGCGGTCATTCGCGCCTGTTCTTTTTTTTACGTAACAAGTGAGCAAGTGACACTAACAAGACAGCAAAGCGCGTTGCCCACCCTGAGGACTGAGATGGTGCCAGTAATTTCCCTGGCTCCCTTGCCCTTCAAACCGAAACACAGCAGTGTAAACACTGCTGCTTTACGGCAGAAAAAAGCAAGGGGGTGGTACCTCCCCTTACGGACTTTGCACAGAAGCCCTACCACCTGTTTGTTCACTTTACAGCTCATTTTTGCGTATATGAAAAATAAAAGAGCTCTATAGCTCCCGCCCTGGTGACGTTAGAAGGACCAAATGTGTTGTTTAGAAACAATAACAAGACAAGAATATAATAACTACTTATTACATTAATTGGAGCCAGCCAATATTTAAGGGGCTGATAAGACTAAATACGCTTCACTTGAGCAGGTTTTTAAAGAAAAGTGATGAATTTATGGCCGTGAAAAAAAAAATGTGATAATTAAGCATCTTTCCAAGAATATGGCCGACTCCGAAACACGATTAAATATATTTTGTACGGCATAAACTAAAATCCAAAGTTACCTCAGCTTTTTGCTTTTAAACTGTTTTTCTTTAGTACCCATTAGGTAATCTATGATGCTAAAACTTTTACACATTATTCAATACATTATGCATAATAATATTTGATAATTAATATTATGAGTACAGATTTTGAGAAGAATGCAAAAATGAACGAAAAACGTAAAACAGCGCGAATCCGCTCCGTTCTAGCACGCGTATTCTGTCCCCTGTTAGAAAAGGAGGTAATTCAGCTCTTATCAGCCCCTTGAGCAAAAGTAGTTTATGTATGGAGGCACGTGCGCTCTTTCTTAACAGCTTTTTTTATAAAAAAAAAACATACAACCGAATAGGTTTACAAAAATATAGAAGTGAACTAATTGTATTTCCTCTGCGTCCAAGAACAAAAACTTAGGTAAAAGTAAGACTGGCTCGCCTACACGGTATAAAAAATATTCTTAACTGAGCGGCGACAAAATCCGTGATAGTACGCACATACAATAATAGAAAAAACATATGGCGACACGTTTGTGTGTCCTTCGGGGTTCGGCGTTTGCATATTGATATTGTTTGGTTTAGGCACAGGCAAACAGAGCGAAATCGCGTTGTTTTAGGTACACATGGCCGCAGCTGATTGGTAACAACACCAGTATAAATAAGTAGAACCAGTTCTACGCTATAAACTCTATAAACTAAATACCAGCTCAAGGTCACAGTGTTAAAACTTCACATCAACTGTACCTTCTTCATAATTTTAGCCGTGCTTAGTCAAGTACAAAAATCTAGGTATTTTATTAAGGAACTTCCTGCGGTTCACTAGCGCCCCATCAGTTAAAAAAATAAATGGTACAGCAGCACTGCACCTACTTTCTCGCAATACTCAAGAAAAACTATCAACCGCAAAATTAAATTTGTAATGCCATACACATAGTATGGAAATACAAACCTTTATTTACGTTTTTCCAAAAAAATGTTCGAATGAAATATACAGATCAATTCAGAATTCAAATTGTCAAACATTAAAACAAACAAACTTCAAACAATTTCGAGTAAATCACATGTTTAACTTTTGGTAGTACTGGAACACCCTTTATATGAATTTTCACAGATCAATGGATACTACCGTAGGATACTTGCATGGAGATTTTGTTAATTTCCCTACACATGTTCCTTATGGATAATTGTTCAGTTTGGTCTACTGAGCAAGCCCTTTCAGTTTTTGGTACACCCTGTGTACTAAATTTTATGGAAAAAAATCATAAATATTATCCAGCCAGGTAGAAAACCAATCCAGGATTAATATTATAGAGAATTTTAATAAAATCAATGGAACCAATTTTGGGTAAATCACATATTTACGTTTTGGTGGTACAGGAACAACCCTTATATGAAATTACACAGATCAATTGATACTGGTGCATGACATCTTACATGGAGATGCTTGGTCATGCAAAGTTTCATCAAGATTCTATGAGTCGTTTTTGAGAAAATTTCAATTTTTCATTTTCGTTGTATGACAGCTACCCTCAAAATGAGAGCCAGAAGGAAACCACTCAGAACCCTTCGATAGATTTGCATAAAACTCCTAAATTCAAAATATGGTGTCAATCGGACCATTCGTTTAGCCGCTAGGCCAAAGCGTGACGGACAGACCGACCGACGGACCGACCGACCGACCGAACGACGGACGGACATTTTTGGGAGACTTGTTTTTTATGATGTGTAAGTGATATAGAACACATTTCTGAGAAAATTAGAAAAACTTTTTTTTTCACGAATACAATACCTTTCTCGCTCCGCTCGAAAGTAAAAAGGTACTCGCTAAATACAAAACTTATCGAAAATCCGGAAAGACAGATTGAAGTAAAGGTACCATTGTTTATGTAGAACCTATTTACTCTGTAAAATAAAGTTTGCTGTAGTAACAAATACAAAAACTGCTTAAAGTGGCCGTTTTTTGGCACTTTTTAGGGTTCCGTACCTCAAAAGAAAAAAACGGAACCCTTATAGGATCACTTTGTTGTCCGTCTGTCTGTCTGTCTGTCTGTCTGTCTGTCAAGACCCTTTATCTCACGAACGGGTAAAGGTATCAGGTTGAAATTAATACCACATATTAGGATCCATGAACCACACAAGATATGAAAATTTAAATTTTTTTCAACGACGCAATCAAAAGATATGGCATTTTATGTCCTCATCTCCATACATTTATTCAAAAATGCAAAACCTACAGGGTACTTCCCGTTGAACTAAAATTATGAAATTTGGCAAGAAGCTAGGTCTCACAGTACAAATAATGGGAAAAGTCTGAAATCATTAAATATTACAACTTTTCTCACAACTAATGGTAACCAATTGCGGTGAGCTCCCGTTTCAAGAACATTCATATAAGAGAGGGGTCAAGTTGGATGGTGGCTGAGGCGATTTTTGTTTTAGTTCTATTTAAAAACGGGAACACTTACAAACTTGAAAATTGGTATGTTTATAGTGCATAAGCTATAAAATAACAACAAATAATAAAATTTGGTCAAGCGCGTGTCGGACTCAAAAAATCTAGCACATTAACTTACTGAAATTTCAACTAATACAATTATGTTCATGTGGTGGTACGGAACCCTCAGTGCGCGAGTCCGACTCGCACTTGGCCGGTTTTTGTATCTGTAACTCAATACTACGGGTGACTAAGGGTTATAAACTGGAGGATGGGCAGCAGCATCCTCCTGTGTATCATACCATCTTACTTACTGCGGTCACCTACAACCGCGGTCCATGGTGACAGCCGTAACGCTGACAAGCGAGGTGACTATGGTACTTCCCCTCCACATTTTTCTGGAGGGAACTCCCTGTCCTGTAGTGGATATTTCGTGGGATGTTTTCAACTCAAAAGTCAACTACATTTTTCAGAATTGATAAGTTCTAAATAAATTAGGGTTCCTTGGAGTTGTTCCTTGGGAAAAGTTTGTTCAGATTTATGGGCAGATTGACACCGTCACCTTTCCGTTACACGCTGTATAAGAGATCTCTTCCAGACGACCTATTGGTGGTGGTGTTTATTCCACTCGTTAACTTAACTGTCAAATGAAATCAGACTGAGGGCGTGTAGTAATCACATAATGGTGACTGGCAATCGAGTTAAACTTTGCTCTGCAACCGACACCAATTAACGTTCTTAATGGGACTTTACTTGGTTGACACTGCTATTAAATTAATTTGTCAGTTCGATTTATCAACCCCATTGTATCCATGTATTTTAAATTTTATCTAAACCGTTGATACCTTTTTCGAGAAGGAGTATTTATCATAGAAAACATGAAACAGGTATTTATAGAAAGTGTTTCAGAGAGGCAGCATGTGGATCTGCAAATGAAACTGAACAACTTTTCCTTAAGTATATATATATCGAAACATGAAAAAAGTCAAGTGCGAGTTGGACTCGCGCGCCGAGGGTTCCGATATGCCTATAGTATTTTTAGAAGCAATAAAGTCCATTTTTAGGACCGCAAAACTAAGTTTCTTTGTAACGGTTTTTAGCAGACTTCTAAAACACTATGCTATTCTTTGACGGCAATACACAGACTTAGATTAGTGAAATTAAATCATACTGAGGTCGTGTCGTAATTCTCTTATAATGGTTACAATTGAGTTGAACTTTGCTCTGCGGCTGACACTATTTAACGATCTTAATGGACAACAGTTGATACTGTTATTAAACATGATGAGTCGAACGAACGGACGCTGTGCCGGCAATTAACTTGTTATACAGCTTGTACAGACGGCTACACTCTTAACTGACCGTTTAAGAAAAACAATAAATAATTTAAAAATATAAAACGGTAAAGTGCGAGTCGGACTCGCGCGCCGAGGGTTCCGATATAAATCTCGTATTTTTTGTAAGTCCATTTTTATGACCGCAAAACTAAATTTGTTTGTAAAGGTTCATTGCAGATTTCTGAAATACTGTCCTACTTAGAAGGATCGTTTTATTAATATTTAATTTTTTTCTTTAGATATTTAGATTACCGCCTCCATGCTCCACACTGACTAAGATAAGCGCGGTATAAGTCCAATGTGTCTAACTTGACGTGCTCTTGACTGTACCATAGGATGTTAAAGTGATTACGATTAGTGTAATTTATATTCTAGACAAGAATGTAGAAATATGCCATTTACGTGGCTGCAACTAAATGGTAACAAATTTAATCCTATACTATTGAACAAGTAATATTTGTATATATGTAGCAGGCAAATTGTATAACTTGTCATTTTACATTTTGCCTTGGCATTCTACAAAATGCCGTGAAGTTTTTAATTCGTCATTTTACATAACGCTGCGGCATTTCACAAAACGCCGCGTAATTCCTTTCTGGCACTCGCCGGCCACTTTCGCTCGCTCGGCTCGTTCGTTGTGGTCGAAAGATAACCTAACCCAACCTAACCTATCCCTGCTTGGGCTTTTTTTAAATAACGCGTTTATAAAAAACCTACAGCGCCATCTGTTGGCGGGTCGCATAGCTTGCTCACCCGATGATATTATAATGTTGAGGCAGCTGTTACAGAGCGAAGCTCGGTCGCCCAGGTACTATGAGCATAAACTACGCTATAGTCTAGGCAACGAAGCGGATCGTTGTATGAAGACCCCCGCATTAAATCCTCAGTCGATGAAACTTTGCTGGGGTATTACACTACGTGAGACAAACCTGCTGTGAAAAAAAAATCGGTAGGTACTTTTAATTTTTCCATACAAAAATTACAAAAATGTATGATTTTTTTTTTGTAAAATTTTGTTTTGGATAGTTTTATCATTCTGTCAATTAAAATCTGCCTGAGAAATTTATGTTGGGGTCAACTGCTTCGTTGCCTACACTACTAGGCTACAAACAAACTATTGTTAAGTACCTATATTTATTTGTTTATTTTTTTTTAATTTGTTTATTGGTTTAAAAATACAACAGATACATGTCTCTTAAAACCCTGCAGCCTGTGCTAGTAGAAAGAAACTGTGTTACAGGCTACAGTGTTCCCCTAAGGTTAACAATCAGGTATTTAAATAATCTAAAAAGTTAGAATGTAAGTTATTAACAAATTCAAGTCTACATAAATAGGTATGCATGCGGAGTTTATGTGAGCGTGTGTGTGTGTTTGTGCGCGTGTGTGTGTGGATGTGTATGTTGATGTGTATGTGTTGCGTGATTGAATGAGTGTATTTGTTTATTCATTCATGTTGCGCCAGATCTGGTTTATATCACTGCTAAAAAAAGGTTTTCTATCCCATCATAGTCAAATTCTTCAAGCCACCTAACAACATATTTTTTGAATTCATGGTTGTTATATTTTTTTGTATTTTCTTTGTATAATAGTTTATTATATAGAAACGGAGCATTGTAGTTGTAGTGTCTTTTAGCGAATTGACTATTACATTTTTGTCATATTGGTCATATTGTTATCATTGACGTACGGCCGACTGTATGGTACAGCAAATTATAAATAGCATTAAGATAAATACCGACGACTGGTTTATTTTTATCTCTTGAGTACGTGAATGATAAAGACCTATTGTTTGAAGAGCTTCTATAGCACAGTTCAGTATAAACATTAACATACCAAAATACATAGTGTAAGGGAGAAGTTATAATATCATAATTAATTAATCATAACATGCCATACTGCTCATCCTCCGGTAGTGGCCTTTTACGACACCCACGGTCAGAGATGGGGTAGAACTTACTATGATGGATCTCAAAAATTCTGAAGAATCTTCTGGCAAAAGAAAACAAAAGCGGTCAGGTGCGAGTCTCACTCGCGCGCCGAGGGTTTCGATGTACCTGTAGTATTTTTGGATGCAATAAAATACATTTTTAGGACGACCACCGGCGACCCCGAAATTCTCAAAAATGAGAAAAAAGTATTTTTTTCTATATTATTTCAAAAATGTAAAACGACTACATCATTAAATATTGTTTTGTCTAAAATATTGTACATTTTTATATATTTAAAAAAAAATGTAGCAGTAAAATGGTTACAAATGGGAAAAAACCGGTCAAGTGCGAGTTGGACTCGCGCGCCGAGGGTTCCGATATACCTTTAGTATTTTTGGAAGCAATAAAGTCTATTTTTAAACTGTGCAACTTAGTAAGATTGTTTTATTTTTGCTGTAATATTTACATAAACTTCAATCGACTGTAACTAATTCAAATCTTTCCATTCACAAACTTTGGAGATAAGAGGGGGGGAACGGTATTTTTTGACATTTTTCATCATAACTTGAAAACCAAGGGCTTAGTGGGTGATTCGGACACTCGCGTTCGGACGAGGTGTCCGAGTCCCCCCCTCTTATCTCCAAAGTTTGTGAATGGAAAGATTTGAATTAGTTACAGTCGATATGATACCCCACTCAACCTAATACCGATAATTGGAAAATTTGCCCCCCCTATTTGGGCCCCCTTTACATTAATAATAATATTTTTTTCTTAATTCTTTCACGTGCAATTAAGTTGGACAACCATATTCTAAAACCATTCCAAATTTCAAGTCGATACCATGAGTGGTTGCCGAGATGTACAGGTGTGACAGACAGACAGACAAAGCGGCACCATAAGGGTTCCTTTTTTTTACCATTTTGGTTTTGGAACTCTAAAAATTGATCAAATAAGGGTCATTTTACATTTTTTTTCGTCAGTTATACAAACTAAATTAAAATTCTATCTCGACCACTTACTTACTTACTTACTTACTTCTCATATCTTGTTTATTACTACGTTTTTAGGGTTCCGATACCAAAATGGTAAAGAAAAGGAACCCTCATGGTGCGACTTTGTCTGTCCGACTGACTGTCTGTCACACCTGTATATCTCAGCTATGATCTCAGCAACCACTCATGCTATCGACTTGAATTTTGGAATAGTTTTAGAATATGGTTGCCCACTTTAATTTTGCGCATGAAAGAATATAAAAAAAATATAATTATTAATGTAAAGGAGGGGCAAACAGGGGGGGCAAAATTTCAAATTATCGTCACTAGGTTAAGTAGGGTACCATATGAAAAGGCTTTACTCATTCATTCATTCATTTATTTATTTGCATTTATGTACATGTTAAAGATCTTAAAAATTATAGTACAGTATTAGTACATAAACCCTTTTTGGGCATCGCAAATGATTTGGAGGCATGCAGTCTATAATATAATCTAACTTAAGTACCTATACCTATATAATCTTTATAATGTTAAGCTAAGTTAAAATAAAATTCTAGGATCATTCAAAATATATAACACGAACATGTAATTGTAATCCAAAAAATTTTTTAATAAAAAGATGTCATTGAATTTATAAAATGGTCAAGTATAGGTAAAAATAGTTGATTTAGTCTAATAAAATATTTAAATTAAATTTATAAAAAATAATGTCAATTCAAATTAATACATGTCAATATAGTAAAAAAAGATTATTCAATTTCCATTATTTAAAAGTCAAAAAATAAAATAAAAATAAATTATAATTATCAAAAATCTATTTACAATTTCGGTCCTCGAGAAATTCTTTCACTGAATAATAAGCTTTGTTTTGAAGGAATGATTTTAATTGATTGTAGAAAAATTTTTCGTTGGTTTCAGATTTAATACTGTCCGGAATTTTGTTGTAAATTTTTGTGGCTTTGTAATATGGACCTTCTCTACTAATGTGCATTTTTTCTTTTGGCATTTCTAACATGTTTCTTCGTCGGGCACTTTTGCTATTTTTAAATTCATGCAAATTCTTTTTCACAAAAGTCGCAGCTTCTAGGATCACAATCGATGGAAAAGTTAATATTTTTCCTTTTATGAAATAAGGCTTGCAGCTGTCTTTTGGCTTAATGTTAAATAAAATTCGTATGCATTTTTTCTGTAACACGAATACATCGTGCGCGTCAGTGCTGTCTCCCCATAACAGAACACCGTATCGTAACCATGCGTAGGCATACGCATAGTAGGCAGCTAGTGACGCTTCGCGGTTTGTATTGTATTTCAAAACTGAAAGTGCGTAAGTGAATTGCGATAGTTTAGATTTTACTTTTTGTACATGAGCCTTCCAAGTTAAATGCGTGTCTATACTGATCCCTAATAGGTCAAATTCATTTGCTTCCTCTATTTTTAATACATCTGAAATGGGTTTTAAATTTAACGTACTTTTTTGACGCGGCCTAAATTGCATTATTTTTGTTTTCTTTAAGTTTATATCTAAATTGTGGTTCGATAACCAATCTTTAACCAACTTACTTGTACATTCTAAAATATATTTTTGTATTTTTTTACGACTAGTAGTTAGTAGGTAGTTTAGTATTCAAGTTAAGATGAAAAATGTCAAAAAAAATATACCCTTATCTCCGAAGCTTGTGAAAGGATAAAAAATCTGAATTAATTACAGTCGATAGAAGTTTCTAACAAATACTACAGCAAAAATAAAATGATCTTTCTAAGTTGCACAGTTTTTTTAGAAATCTGCAACAAAACCTTTACAAACAAATTTTGTGTTGCGGTCCTAAAAATGGACTTTATATTCCTTCAAAATTACTATAGGTATATCGGAACCCTCGGCGCGCTAGTCCAACTCGCACTTGACCGGATTTTTTCTGTTAAGATAAATGCTATATTTAATGTAAAAATTGGTTACGAAGTTATTCATTCTCAAGTTCATTCAGGAAGGTAAACCCTTAAATGGTGAGAAAGGAGTGTGCTGTCTATGAACGAACTCAACCAAACAAACAAAAACAAGTGACTCGAGCAATTATGGCAGAAAAAGCTATGGATCAAATTATTAACTTTGTTTGCAAATCGCAGGGAGCGCCGCCTTCGCAATATATAAGTACCTAGTACCTATGGTAGTATACAGCAAACAACTTAGTTTAGGAGTAATTGGGCACCCGCTGGGAATAGAGTGCATGTTTGCTTGCGTTTACGTCACTGGCCTGCCCTTGCCTTTTATGTTAAGGTACCGTCAAGAGCAAATCAAGCTTGACACATTGGACTTTATCACAGATCACATAATACTAGTAAACTATAGTCTGACCGCAACCGCTGTACCGCGCCTTAGGTATGCGAGCGGCGAGGCGGGGGGCATCACTCGTCACCGCTCTCTGCGGCAATCGGCAACTAGTTCTTGCTCTTTCCTTCCTTTTCCTTCCCACTCCCCCACCTCACCACTACTACCTATGCAGCGGTTGCGGTCAGACTATAGTACTTTGTACCGTTCTTATTTCCATACTTTTATACGGGCGTCTTTCTGTGTATCGTATCATCTTACATTCTGCGGTCACCAACAACCGCGGTCCATGGTGCCAGCTGTAACGCTAATTAGCGTGGTGACTATGGTACTTCCATCCAGTTTGTTTCAGCAAAAGCTGGAATTCTGGAGGGAGCTCCCTGTCCTGTTGTGGATGTTTTATGGGATGTTATGATGATACAGGCTAGAGTCGCATTGCGAGTGTCCAGCTTGACCTGTTGTTGACTGTACCAAAGAATATATAATATTACGCTAAACTGTACTATGAGGGGTCGTGGCCAAGAGGTGATGGCTCTTTAAGGAGTTAACTAAAGGCCTTGGGCAGAATCTAGTTGGGTAATCACTCAATTAGAGCGTTTGCGTTTCCGTGCTTTGGGAGACACGTTAACCTGTTGTTCTCGTCTATTGTGGTCCGACTCTCGTTAAGCAAATGAGCAGGCAAATTGGCAGCTTGAAATTAAAGACCAATGGGTTTATTACTAAATGTAACTAACTTTTGCTACTCACCAAGTACCTGTGTCGTGACACTCGTGACGGCAATTAATAGTAGGTACCTGCCAATCCACCTCTACCCGTGGGTGTCGTAAGAGGGGACTAAGGGTTAATGAACCAGAGGATGGGCAGCAGCGTCCTTCTGTGTATCGTATCATCTTACATCCTGAGGTCACCAACAACCGCGGTCCATGGTGCCAGCCGTAACGCTAAAAAGCGTTGTAACTATGGTACTTCCCCACCACATTCAGCAAAAGCTGGAATTTTGGAGGGAGCTCCCTGTCCTGTAGTGGACGTTTCATGATTGCTACTCGCCTGCCCTTCCTTCATACTGTTTACTTATTGAGTACAGGCAAGAGAAAGTCAAGCTTGACACTCGCAACGCGATTTTCGCCTCTACACTGAATAAGACAACCGCGGTATAAAGTCCAATGTGTCAACCTTGACGTGCTCTTGACTGTACCTAATTAAAGATCTGAATCTGCTCGTGAAACTGAACAACTCTTGCCATAAAACATGTAATTCATTTTTTTCGTTTATTTCATCCAACGGTTACGGACATTTTGATGGGAGGTTAAGTTTTTTCTCATTTCGAACTATATTCCTTAGGGAAGGTTGTTCAGTTTCATCGGCAGATTCACATCCTTCAGGGTTACCGTTTCTGTTACACCTTGTAGACAATGGGCCGTTAGGGTAGCGACACACCTGTGAAAATTCCACGACGGAAAGATCCATGACGGATCGCTTTCTGTCAAGCGGAATCTCAGCGTCGGAACGCTCCGTAACCACAAAGCAAATGTCGGTGTGTTGCTTCACTTAGAAGCAGTAACTACATAGATATAATCCGCAAAATCCCGAATACCCTAATAAAAAAACCGGTCAAGTGTGAGTCGAACTTGCGCGCCGAGGGTTCCGATATACCTATAGTATTTTTGGAAGCAATAAAGTCCATTTTTAGGAACGCAAAACTAAATTTGTTTGTAAAGGATTTTGCAGATTTCAAAAAACTGTGCAACTTATAAAGATAGTTTTATTTTTGCTGTAATATGTACATAAACTTCTATAGACTGTAATTAATTCAGATTTTTCCTTTTACCAATTTTGTCATTTTTCATCATAACTTGAAAACTTAGATAAAAATATATTTTACAATGTACAAGTAAAGCCCTTTTATATGATACCACATTTGACCTAGTAACGACAATTTGAAATTTTGCCCCCTTTTTGAAGGGGTTATTGGGCCCCCTTTACACTAATAATATTTTTTTTTTCTTATACAATTAAGTTGGGCAACCATATTTTTTAGTTTAGCGACTCTCAGGGCTATGTCAGTTACTTTTGTGCTTCTGCGGATCTCATTTCTGATTCTGACTAAAGTGGCAGTGGGCAGGGCACATCGCAAGAAGAACCGTTGGCCGATGGGGCGTAAGGGTTCTAGAGTGGCGACCACGTACCGGAGGACGAAGCGTTGGCAGGCCCCCCCCAAGGTAGACCGACGATCTGGTCAAGGTCGCGGGAAGCCGCTGGATGCGAGCAGCGCAGGACCGGTCGTCATGGAGATCTTTAGGGGAGGCCTATGTCCAGCAGTGGACGTCTTCCGGCTGATATGATGAACCATATTCTAAAACTATTCCAAATTTCAAATCGATAGCATGAGTGGTTGTGGGTGTGACAGACAGACAGACAGACAAAGTCGCACCATAAGGGTTCCTTTTTTTACCATTTTGGTATCGGAACCCTAAAAGCCAATTCTTAATATCACAGAGAAGCGTAAATACAAGTACATTAGAAAATAATGATGATGATCTCAATCGATTGAAAAATATGGTGAAATGAAATGAAATATGAAACTTTATTTAGGTTTTTAATGTATATAAACCCCTCGGTTATGCAAGAATTTTGGGATTTAAGTGCCATTGATTATTAGTGCCAGTTTTTGGTTCTTGGATAGGTTTTCAAAGTAAGGAGAAATGATACCCAAATAAATGATTCAATCAATGTTTATTTTAAATTAAAAACACTTTATTAAATATTTCTTGATACATAATAACCTTGTAATATAAGTTATAAAGGAGTTATATTGTGAGGAAAGAAGCTTTAAGCACTGGAGATGTCATGGGGAGCTGGGATGACTAATACGTAGCAAAGATCTAAATAAAATGTAAACATCTTAATCCGAAAAGAGAGAGGAATACCGAAGATAACATAAGATTGACACGGTTTTTCAATAGGCACGGTCGAACACACGTAAGTGGAAACATTGGCAACTCTATTACAATGCCATAAACTCCGAAAAGTTTCTACTATGGGCAGAAGACAAGTCCGCAATAGTACTTATTTTATTACGTTGATACTCTAATACGGAAAAGCGGTGCATAGACAGCAGCATATTGAAAATCGGCTCGCCGGCGCCGGCGCCGTTTAGACCTACAATAGCGTGACCAAGCCGTAAGAAGAAGGATATGACGACTAATAGGCATGTAGAAGTGCACAATGTTTTAAATTCTAGTTTTCTTTATGACGTAGTCCATCTCAAATCACAAGTGCTTTCAAAAGTGAAACGATTATAAATATCGTAATTTTTGAACGATTCAAATTTGTTCAAAGTCGCTTCAAATGTATTGATGATTAGTCGAATATGGACCTTATCTTGTTTTATTATTGATTTCTTCAATTGTTCGATATAATAGTTAATAAAATCGTTTTTTATATTCACGTACGGACATGTTTTGGGGAACCGTGTCGCTCTGTCTATTTTTACAATGGTGAAAGAATTAAGCTTAGATTCCAGTTCTGATAGACTATTAGAGTTTTCCTGGTCGATCAAAAACTTCTTCAATGGGCGAATGATATCGCTGCGAGCGACGTAGCAGTGGTCTAACAAACCTTCATGCTTTGAGCTCCAATTTGAATACCATTCGCAAAGGTTCCTCACCTTGTCAATTGAATCTTCTATAACATTCATGTCTTTCGTCAAATTCGTGTTCATTTCTTCAATACGATTCGTCAATTTTTTAATTTTGAAGGATGATTTTGTAATTTTCTTGTCCAACTGATTATTGTCTAACTCGAGTGCATCAATTTTAGTCAAAATTAGATCAAATTTTTCATCTATTTTGCGTTCTAAGTTTGTTTGTAGTTCCTCGAATTTACCACCTATAATCTGTTCAATCTTTTCGTTAATACCTTCAAATTTGTCAGTTTCTTCAATTTCATCTTCTTTACAGCTTTCGTCAGATTCATTTTCAACGTCGTCAAGTTGGGTATTAAACCTTTTTTGTGGGTCAATCTTGTTGGTCAATTCGTCAAATTTCGATAAGAAAATTTCTTCTATTTTTGAAGGAAGCTGGTCTATTGCTATGTTTATGGTTTTGGTAATGTTTTCCACAGCAAGGTCAATGGCATTGTTAAGTTTTCCAAGAGGGCTATGCTTTTGAACCATTTTGTTTGATATGAAATTGTTTTTATATTTTAGTTGTTCTTCTACGTAAAGACAATCTGTAAAAGAAACATTTTTTTTTATTAATTCTGTGATGAGGATGGATGAGGGTAGTTTTGAAATGCAGGATTAAAAATAACGTTTAAAATACAATGTAATGTCCTTTTGTAAGTACAAACTGAACGAAAAATACGTGAAACATTAATACATATATTAATTAGCACAGTTTTGAAAATTTCAAATATCTACGACTGCAAGGGCCATCTGGGTAGGTAGACCTTATAATATTTACTGTCTACAGTTACTACACACTAATTTACATACATACATATTATCACGCCTTGTTCCCGTCGGGGTAGGCCATAGAATACATGAAACAGGGGTAGGCAGAGACCACAGTTCTCCACCTGCCACCATTTAAATCTATTTATTACTAATTTGAATCTATTTTTGCAAGTCTTACCTTTAATTTATTAACTGTAAATTGATTGTTAATTATGAATACTACACTGATTTAAATTCACATTGACTCTCAATTCCTGCAGAGGTAAATGAAACAGAAACAACTTTTGGGAATCTTGTGCTGTGTTTGCTCCATACATACACTTCGAGCGAACTAACGTCTAAACAAGGCGATCTGTCGCTGTCGGAGTTGCCTTCGGATAATCGGTCGGATAGGAACAAGTAATATAATACTAACACACCTACGATCACACCTAGCTGAATTCAAAGACAAATTCGGTATACTTTGCTGGGAGGCTTGGTTATGTTAATTGCAATATCCTTACTTCAACGAGCAATGTACGCCGAATTAGTCTTTGAATAGGAATGTGTGGATCGTGCTTAAATCATGGGGTTGCCAGGGCTGCTAGAAAATAGAACGATTGACGTGAAGGTAATGATTTCCTAACGAAACTTATTTAGTTGTCTCGCAATTGTAATTTGAGATTTTTTTTATCCATTTGTGATAAATAGGTACGAGTATGTTTCTGTAAATTGACAATTCAGTTTCAAAAAATATTTTCATATAGTAAAAAAATTAGGAAATAAAGTCGAGCAGTCTACTAGTCCCGTGTGGTAAAGAATAGTACCATCCCATACATACCCGTGGGTGTCGTAAGAGGCGACTAAGGGTTATAAACTGGAAGAAGGGCAGCAGCAACCTCCTGTGAATCATACCATCTTACTGCGGTCACCTACAACCGCGGTCTATGGTGCCAGCCCTAACGCTGACAAGCGAGGTGACTATGGTACTTCACCTCCACATTCTCCGGCAAAAGCTAGAATTGTGGAGGAAGCTCCCTGTCCGGTAGTGGGGGATGTTATGTTGAGTCTACTACTTTTGACCAACCGTCGTTGGCAACACCAATTCAGTGCGAGCTAAATAAGCAACATCTAAAGAGACCTTAAGCTAGCTATGCACTATCCCACCGTGAAGATCAGCAAAGAGGAAGGCAGCAGTGTGAAAGAAAGAGGAAGCTATACGGCTATATCTTTCTTTCCTATAGCTGCATCCTTGTCTGCTGGTAGAGCCGTCGGATAGTGTGTACCTGGCTATGCTAAACGTTCTACACCGTTCGTTCAATGAAGGCGAAAGCAACCGCTGAATCGTTGGTCGTTTGTTGGTCTGGTGTGGGTGTGTACGCAGCATCACTCGATCCACCGTTTCGTTTTGGTTATAAATTACCGAAGTCAAATTCATTATTTCATGTTCCAAATGCAGCGTACTAAACAAATCAGCAATTTTACTTCATTTCTGGTGCGAGTAAAGCTAAAGATCTTTTTTTTCCATGTCTTAGGCTGATATGATATACCTACATTGATCCAGATTTTGGAGGTGCAATAACTGCCACTTAGGCTAACAACAGAAGACCACTACAAAAAAAAACCATTCGGAAATCGATGGGATCAAATCCAACATGTCTAAAACTGAAAAATATTCAATCGTCGTATTTACAAACTAAATTTAACTTTTATTAAACAACGTACTACTTACTTTGTATCTTATTAGTCCACGAACTAGGTATAATAATTAGCGTAAGTAAATAAAGTTATCAAGGTCTTCAAGAGTTAGTATTATTTACAAGATTTATCTTTGCTCTTGAGGATGTTATTGGATAAAATCCGAACTTAAAAAAAACCGGCCAAGTGCGAGTTGGACTCGCGCACCGAGGGTTCCGTACCACCACATAATCATAATTGTATTATTTGAAATTTCAGTAAGTTAATGTGCTAGATTTTTTGAGTCCAAAAATTATTATTTTTTGTTATTTTATAGCTTATGCAATATAAACATACCAATTTTTAAGTTTGTAAGTGTTCCCGTTTTTTAAATAGAACTAAAACAAAAATCGCCTCCGCGACCATCCAACTTGACCCCTCTCTTATATGAATGTTCTTGAAACGGGAGCTCACCACAATTGGTTACCATAAGTTGTGAGAAAGGTTGTAATATTTAATGATTTCAGACTTTTCCTTTTATTTGTACTGTGAGCCCTATATTCTTGCCAAATTTCATAATTTTAGGTCAACGGGAAGTACTCTATAGGTTTTGCTTTAGTGCATAAATGTATGGAGATGAGGACATAAAATGCCATATCTTTTAATTGCGTCGTTGTAAAAAATTTAAATTTTCAGATCTTGTGTGGTTCATGAACCATAATATATGGACAGACAGACAGACGGACAACAAAGTGATCCTATAAGGGTTCCGTTTTTTTCTTTTGAGGTACGGAACCCTAAAAACGTACATACTTAGTTAATTTTCTTATAACTCATAAGCTTGCATGTTTGTTTAAGAGAGCTTCTTCTTCTTTTTATAGTTTATGGCTGTTGATTTGCAATTCACCCATTGTCAGGTAAATCAGTAGAGAAAATAATGTTATTATTATTATTTTAATATACAGATGTTTTCTGAAATAAAAAGGGAAACACGATGTTATAATTAGTATATCGGAGTGACATACTGAATAGATAAAATTAAAATATCTAGGACAATATTGAAAAGTCCTGAA
Source organism: Athrips mouffetella (assembly GCA_947532105.1). Classification (NCBI taxonomy): domain Eukaryota; kingdom Metazoa; phylum Arthropoda; class Insecta; order Lepidoptera; family Gelechiidae; genus Athrips; species Athrips mouffetella. The sequence goes on from OX383972.1 coordinate 1,947,607, forward strand.
GCTGTTACTTTTGACTTTTCGTCACTGGCAACAGTATGACGCTAGTGGCTCAAAGGACTTGTTTTCAGAGCCGTAAAACACAATTAAAAAAAAAATGTTTTGTTTGGCAGTTCACTTCACGTTTCATTGCAAGCAACATCGCATTGTTCGTTCGTTCACATAATCACATTTTTTAACAGTTGGCAGTTTTGACTATTTTGATTTTCAAATCATTCATAATCTTGGTAAGTTTACATTATTTTCTTGTTTTTTCAATATCTAACTATCCTGTAGAGATTTCTTTCTTTTATCTTTATATTTTTTTTATTACATAACTACAAAACGACGCCATGTCAGAAAATTAAAGCGGCTTAAGTTAGTAAGTAGGTATTATGAAGAACCTATATCGTCGTTGGAACGTCGTTTTTCTAATGGAATAGGTAGCTTTATTGAAAATTTCAACATACCTACTCGTAAATTACCTTGTCTAGTTGATATGATAATCACGCAAACTGTGCAGTGACCAAGGTGTGACCCTTAGATTATGAATAACGGCAGCTTACTGACTAGTCTATGGTGTGACCCAACCAAAGAAATTAGCGAAGCAAGGAGGTCTTTGTTCTTAGGACCCAACTGTTGTGCAGTTTAACCTCAGAACAAAAACCTCCTTGCCTCGTTTAACAACTTTGAATTTGAATTTTGACATTTGATTCCTATAGCAGTATTCCATAGTTTACGGGAAATGGAAAGTTAAAAAAATAAAGAATGAAAGAAAGAAAGAAAGAAAGAAAATAGTTTTATTCATTGCAGAAAACATAATTACCTTACGGAACAAACATAAAAAACAAATAACACTATACTAACCTTAAAGATTATGTGAGGCAACTATGTACTTTGCCAGAAAAGGTGCTGACTCAGCATATTGCCGCAAGTACCTACTAGGTAGAAACTTCTGACACTGGTATTCTGCCATCACCAGGAGATTTAAAAAAACCTTTTGCCATTGAGTACATACTACATTTTCCTTTCGATTCCTATGATTCTTTCAATTTTGACAAGTAGGTTAACTTTATTGTATATTGAAGTCATAACATCCCATGAAACGTCCACTTCAGGACAGGGAGCTCCCTCCAGAATACCAGCTTTTGCTGGAACAATGTGGAGGGGAAGTACCATAGTCACTACGCTTGTTAGCGTTGCGGCTGGAACCATGCACCGCGGTTGTTGATGACCGCAGTATGTAAGATAGTAGGTACGATACGCAGAAGGACGCTGCTGCCCATCCTCTGGTTCATAATCCTTTAGTCGCCTCTTATGACATCCACGGGTAGAGATGGGTTGATACTATTCTTTGCCGGCACCACACGGCACAGGAGTACTGTAGTATTTACCTCAAAAATAAATATAATTTTAATGTGTTATGCCATTCATTTTTAGGGTTCCGTACCCAAAGGGTAAAAAACGGGACCCTATTGATATGCCTCCGATGTCTGTCTGTCTGTCAGCGGGCTGTATCTCATGAACCGTAATAGGTAGAAATTTGAAATTTTCACAAATTGTGTACCTATCTCTATTGCCGCTACAACAACAAATATTAAAAATAAAAAAAGTAATAAATTAAGGGGGGCTCCCAAACAGCTAAAGGGGGGAGCGTAAAAAAGTTTGACCTACCCCATCAAGTGGGGTATCGTTGTTTAGAGCTCGTTGAGTATAGATAAATACTGTACTTTTTAATAAAAAAAAAAAAAACTGAAAACAAAGGAATAAGATGCCACCAAAGTCATTTTTTTTTTTTGGTTTTATTCTTCCTTTCGGAAAGGCAAAGAGTACAAAGCCCATACAGCCATGTCTGATGTGTTTAATCTTTCTTTTTGCTCCCCTCGTAAAGCGATAGTGAACTTTACGAAGGAAAATGTTCGTGACTTTTTGGGACAACACAAACGGGGCTTAAACACGAGATCACTTGAAATCTTCATCAGCTGCGCACTCCGTAGTAAATTTACTGCATAACACACTATCTTTATTATCCACTAAATCACTAAATGCACAAAAAAACAAAATTTCAATTAAGCAGGCAAACGCCCATGTCGAGTTCCCGCCAAAAAGCCCCACCAAAGTCAGCTGTTGTAGCCTAGGCAATCTAGTCCAGGATGAATAGCAAAGATTTCGGACCTCCTTCCTTCGCTCCTTGCTTCGCTTGCCTCGCTTGGAATAGATACCTTACTAATTTATTTTAGTAGAGGATGACATCTGCCAACATGTCCCAATCCCATCATCGATGTCAATATAACCTGTGACCATTCCTGTGACGAATTATCCTTCGCTACAGTACCTTGTGACGAATTATTTCTTTAATCCTCCTTCTAATTACCTTTTTACTTTCGAGCGGAGCGAGAAAGGTATTGTATTCGTGAAAAAAAAAAGTTTTTCTAATTTTCTCAAAAATGTGTTCTATATCACTTATACATCATAAAAAACAAGTCTCCCAAAAATGTCCGTCCGTCGGTCGGTCGGTCGGTCGGTCCGTCGGTCCGTCGGTCGGTCGGTCTGTCCGTCACGCTTTGGCCTAGCGGCTAAACGAATGGTCCGATTGACACCATATTTTGAATTTAGGAGTTTTATGCAAATCCATCGAAGGGTTTCAAGTGGTTTCTTGCTGGCTCTCATTTTGAGGGTAGCTGTCATACAACGAAAATGAAAAATTGAAATTTTCTCAAAAATGGCTCATGACCAAGCATCTCCATGTAAGATATCTTGCACTAGTATCAATTGATCTGTGAAATTTCAAATAAGGGGTGTTCCTGTCCTGTCCAAATCGTAAATATGTGATTTACCCAAAATTGGTTCCTCTGAGTTTATAAAAATTTTCTATAATATTAGTCCTGGATTGGTTGTCTACCTGACTCACCTGACTGGATATTCTTTATGATTTTTTTGAATAACATTTAGTACACAGGGTGTACCAAAAACTGAAAAGGCTTGCTCAGTAGACTAAACTGAACAATTATCCATAAGGAACATGTGTTGGGAAATTAACAAAATCTCCATGCAAGTATCCTACGATAGTATCCATTGATCTGTTAAAATTTATATAAAGGGTGTTCCAGTACTACCAAAAGTTAAACATGTGATTTACTCGAAATCGTTTGAGGTTTGTTTGTTTTAATGTTTGACAATTTGAATTCTGAATTGATCTTTATATTTCATTCGAATTTTTTTTGGAAAAACGTAAATAAAATTTTGTATTTCCATACTATGTGTATGGAAATACAAAATTAAGTTTGCGGTTTATAGTTTTTCCTTGAGTATTGCGAGAAAGTAAGTGCAGTGCTGCTGTACCATTTATTTTTTCTGTGATGAGTAGGACCTAAGTGGTTATTTATTTGATTGTTATTGTGCACATCCTACGAGCATTTTTTGCATATATTTGTCATCTGTTCCTCCAAAACGGCTTTAACGATTTCGATAAAATTTACTGTACGGGGGTTTTCGGGGCGAAAAATCGATCTAACTAGGTCTAATATCTGAGAAAATTCGCTTTCCCTGTGTTTTTTGCATTTTCTTTAAATGCCGCGTTTTAGGCAGAAACCTACAGCGCCATCTGTTGGCGGGTAGCATAGCTTGCTCACTCGATGACATTTTAATGTTGAGTCGATCACGTACTAAAATGAAATATAATATTTTACAGATAAAATGGTTCAACTACGTGAATACTTAGAAGCAAGGCTTAACCATTTTGAGAAGTCTATTAACAACAAATTCAATATAATAGTTTCGAAATTTGAACAACTAGAAACAAAATTAAATGAAAAAAATAATGAGACTCAGCAGGATGAATACACAGGAAATGAAGATTTTTTTGAAAGATTTGAAACAATTTATAAGAGAATGGATAAACAAGAAGAAATGAGTGAAAAGATAATTAATTTACTTCATATAACGACAAAAAAACTGGATAAGATAGATGAAATAAATGAAAAATTTGACGCGTTTGACACCATTCAAGCAAATGTTGAAGCAAATATTGAAAAATGTCAAAAATCTGTTGATTTTATAAAAAATAGCCTAGAAAATCAAGAAAGTGTACTTAAAAATCTTCAAGATGCTGATGATAAAATTAAAACGAAATTAGAACAGCTTGAAAAGTTTTTGGATCAGCTTAAATATGATTTGATTGCTGCTACAAATCCATCCTCCTCAGGTGTACCTGTGTTGCCCGAAAAAGTAGCGCAAGACAATGAATGTCATGTGAATCAAAAACAACTGCAACAACCTGGCACACAATCTTGTGGTCGTTACTCTAATTGGAACAGGGAGCATACTATAGAAATACGACCCAACCTTTACGTGGCTTGTAATGAGATTTGTGATTTGCTTAACCTCAAATGGGTTGATTTCAGAAAAGTTTTTGATAAACGGGATTTTAAAGACTTTATTACTGTTAATATAAAAACTCGGTTTCCAGGATCTGGTACATACATCAATGTTGAAAGCTCATCATTTATAGACAAAGTTCGTTTTATCAATTTTACGACAACTCCAATGGAATTTTTGAAAGAGGAACACCCCGAATTTTACAATAGACTTAGTGCTTTACAACCAAAACTGGGACAGTTTATACATAACCGTGAATCTTTTGAAACTTGGTATAACTTGGAATGGGCTGAAATGACAATTAAAAATGTATACAGTGGTTCCTTACTCAGTGCTGACAATTAACGCATTTGTTGCATCATGTAGAAAAAGATTGACAAAAAGACAAGAAAGAATCTGTTACAATTTGAGGCTTTACGAGAAAAAATACTAACATGACAGGGCCCGAAGACGAGTGGCTTTTTATTATCGCAAACGCTATAGAATAGAATGAAAATGTTTGGGATTGACATTAGCAGTCACGCAACATTTCGTTAGCTAATGTCAGTCCCATACATTTTCATTCTATTCTACCAGCGTTTGCGATTGTAGAAAGCCGCTTGTCTGTAGGCCCAGCAGCGCAATCTTGTCCAACTGTCATTAAACCTTTTTTGCTCTTTACTCTGTATTGTCGTTTTGTTATGTACTCTTTTTTTTGTAAAATTTTCCGTCGATCTAAGTATTTAGTGCATAATTTAGATAGGGTGTTGTCTAGTAAACGACTTCTGCTATGGTGATCAGCGCAGCGCCTAGGCAGACCTCGTTCTTGGCTTCACTCAGCTTCATTTCAATATATTTCCTACTGTATTATCTTATTTTACATACTTAAAAAAATACTTTTTCTCTTTTTGCTATTTAGTTTTTGCTTCTATTATATATATTTTTTTTATTTATATTGTTTTTTTTTTATTATGACAACAGACGGTCTTAAGTAAAGTAAAAATAATAAACTGATTTATTATTCAAGTGCCTTAATAAAGATTTGTGCAACACCTTTGTGTTTTTTTCTGAAACAAAATTATAAGATGTTTATAAATAAAAACCGGCCAAGGTTCCGTAGTTGCCTTAAGAATAATTATTGTTTTTGGTTTTTACATAATCTTTTTTCCCTTTTAATGAACAGCGAGGTCAAAAGCAACAACTTTTGTTCTACGACTTTGCTAAAAACGCACGAAAAATTTTCAACTTCCCATACGAAAACGGTCGGTCACGTGACCACTTTAGTATGGAGAGTCGAGATTTTTTTGTGCGTTGTTAGCAAAGTCGTAGAACAAAAGTGGTTGCTTTTGACCTCACTAATAAGTGGGCAAAAGGGAATCAGGTCCAAAAAAATAACCTTGTATACAGTCATATCTTCGCGAACAATATATCTTTTCTCGTTTTCTCATATCAGCCTGCCCTTTCTCGATTTGTGCCCGATTTATTTTCGACTACCCACCGATTATCTATTATTCATTATCAGTGTGACCGCTTTTTCGATCCTTTTAAAATTAGATGAATCAGGAAGCCATAGGTTTTTATTTTATCATAGGCCAATTTTATTACTAACAAACAGGTGACTAATGTAATGTAATTTTATTTAATTATTAATTTTATTCTTAATTTTAATTCATTTTAAATCTCAGTTGGCCCAATAAAAAAAATACTTAGGTACCTAACCTAATCTTGTGAACTTTGAATATTAGGCAGGATGGTCACACTGGCTATTCTAGAGAGAAGGTAATCAAATCACCACTGAAATACGAGTATTCACTATCCTAGTCTAACAGTGATTGAAGATTTTGATTAAGTTAGGATTTCGTTCACAGCTTGGTAAGTATACTTAAGTATATTGTTTGCATATGTCTCGTAAACCATTCTAACCTAACATAATTAAAGTAAGTCAGTTTGTTTTTAAAAATTAAGACGCGAATGAACTAAGTAGGTAAGTTCATACAATTATTGAATTTTCTGAGACAAATGGATACTGTCGCACGCAAGATACCTTGCATCATCAGTACTGCTCATTATTCGTCCATGCTTGGGAGATTATAAAAGCGTGAACGAGACAGCCTTTCGAAAACTGAAAGGGCATGATCAGTCAACGTAACTGAACAACTTTCAGCGAATAAAACATTCAGGAAATGAAAAAAAAATCGGCCTCTCCATACAAAATTGCAAACTTGATTGGACAGTTTGTATGGAATGGCCGAATTTTTTTTTCATTTCCTGAACGTTTTATTCCCTGAAAGTTGTTCAGTTACATTGACTGATCATGCCCTTTCAGTATCCGGAAGGCTGTCCCTTACACCCAGTATAGGACATGAAAAGTTTCATCAAAATCGTTACCAATATGGCCGTTACCAATTAAGCTCATGACACTTAACTAAAACCAGAAATAAATGATCACTGTTTTTAGCTTGACTATTCAGCGTATAACGGAAATGTGTGAGAATACTAAAGGGTGTGAATCTGCCCATGAAACTGAACAACTTTTTCCAAGGAACAGGTCATAGACAAAATTAATTTTTGGACTCCCATAGAAACCGCATCAGCTAATAGGGCATTTTCTAATGGGAGGTACAATTTTGGTTTTCCGTATTTCGACCTATGTTCCTTGGGAAAAACCGGCCAAGTGCGAGTCGGACTCGCGCACCGAGGGTTCCGTACCACCACATAATCATAATTGTATTAGTTGAAATTTCAGTAAGTTAATGTGCTAGATTTTTTGAGTCCGACACGCGCTTGACCAAATTTTATTATTTGTTGTTATTTTATAGCTTATGCACTATAAACATACCAATTTTCAAGTTTGTAAGTGTTCCCGTTTTTAAATAGAACTAAAACAAAAATCGCCTCAGCCACCATCCAACTTGACCCCTCTCTTATATGAATGTTTTTGAAACGGGAGCTCACCACAATTGGTTTTCATTAGTTGTGAGAAAAGTTGTAATATTTAATGATTTCAGACTTTTCCCATTATTTGTACTGTGAGACCTAGCTTCTTGCCAAATTTCATAATTTTAGGTCAACGGCAAGTACCCTGTAGGTTTTGCTTTTTTGCATAAATGTATGGAGATGAGGACATAATAAGCCATATCTTTTGATTGCGTCGTTGTAAATAATTGAATTTTTCAGATCTTGTGTGGTTCATGGATCCTAATATATGATATTAATTTTAACCTGATACCTTTACCCGTTCGTGAGATAAAGGGTCTTGACAGACAGACAGACAGACAGACGGACAACAAAGTGATCCTATAAGGGTTCCGTTTTTTTTTTGTGGTACGGAACCCTAAAAATACCGTCGTACTCAGGGACGCGCAGTCGCACAGAAGTGTACCTATAAAATGCGCGCGACCGACTCGCACTTGATTCATTTTTAGGGTTCCGTAGCCAAATGGCAAAAAACGGAACCCTTATAGATTCGTCATGTCTGTCTGTCTGTCTGTCCGTCCGTATGTCACAGCCATTTTCTCCGAAACTATACGAGCTATACTGTTGAAACTTGGTAAGTAGATGTATTCTGTAAACTGCATTATGATTTTCACAAAAAAATAGAAAAAAAAATATTTTTGGGTTTCCCATACTTGGAACTGAAACTCAAAAATTTTTTTTTCACCAAACCCATACGTGTGGGGTATCTATGGATAGGTCTTCAAAAATGATATTGAGGTTTTTAAAATCATTTTTTTCTAAACTGAATAGTTTGCGCGAGAGACACTTCCAAAGTGGTAAAATGTGTGTCCCCCTGTAACTTCTAAAACAAGAGAATGATAAAAATAAAAAAATATACGATGTACATTACCATGCAAACTTCCAACGAAAATTGGTTTGAACGAGATCTAATAAGTAGTTTTTTTTAATACGTCATAAATCGTAAACTGCAATTTACCTTTCATTCTATCAACTCAAATATAAATTTTAGTTACTTACATCACATAATAAAGTTTTTTAGCAATAAAAATACCATAACTTTTACTTTTATACGTACAGGCTTATACGGAACCCTCAGTGCGCGAGTCCGACTCGCACTTTGCCGGTTTTTATTATGTGTTTCTTTTTTTACTTTTTATTGTTTGTAAGTTAATCCGTATAAGTATTTAACGAAGCAGTTGACCCCAATATAAATTTCTCAGGCAGATTTTATTTGACAGGATGATAAAGAATCATAAATTAAATGTAAATTCAAAATATCCATAAAAAAATTAAAAAAAAATTTTCATACTTTTTTTGTAATTTTTGTATGGGAAAAATTAAAGTTACCGATTTATTTTATTTAATAGAAGGTTTGTCTCATTCTAGTGTAATACCCCAGCATCCGCTTGCCTAGACTAATTCTGTGAAAATTTTAACCATAATAGTACAGTAATAAATAACCTAGTACAGTTCAAAGGTCGGAAAGACAGACAATCAGACGTCGTAGGCTTAGCCATTAGCAATGGGTCCCGTTGACACCTTTTGGGTACGGAATCCTAAAAACCGATGGTGCCCGACCTTACAACCTTACATGCAGTTGCATAAAGCTACAGTTCAAGCTCTTTAAATTTATTGCTAACATTTTATATTTTGTTGACAATAGAATAAAAGGAGCTCTAACTTTAAAGACCCTTTCTGAAACGTGCGGTTGGTCTAAAGTAAAATAGCTTCGTTAGCATTGTGGCTGGAACAATAAAATTTTTGGTGACCGCAGTATGCTTGTACACTCAACAGCACGTCAGTAGTAACACTTTGGGATTTATGGCATGGTAATAGAGTTGCAAATGTTACCACTGACGTGCTGTCCAACATGCAATACTAAGTAATTTTTTGTAACTGACATCTATCAAAAGTAACATCTTTTTTTCTACGACTTTGATAACAACGCACAAACAAAAATTTACCTCCCTCACTAATAAGTGGGCAAACGGATGTCAGGCAGAAAAAATTGTGTAAGGTCCTACTGAAATTAGTGCAACGAGGCAGTTGATAAAGAATCGTGAATTAAATGTAAAATCAAAATATCCAAAAAAAAATTACAATTTTTTTTTTAATAATTTTTTTGTAATTTTTGTATGGAAAAATTAAAACTACCGATTTTTTTTTGGATTTTTTATAGAAGGTTTGTCTCATGTAGTGTAAATACCATAGCACAGTTTCATCGACTGAGGATTTAATGCGGGGGTCTTCATACAACGATCTGCTTCGTTGCCTAGACTAATACTAAATGTGCTGTCAGCTGATGCAGTTTGTATGGGAAGTCGAAATTTTTTTTTCGTATTTCGATCTATGTTCCTTTGGAAAAGTTGTTCAGTTTCAAAGTTAGAATCTACTTAAGTTTTTACATACAGTCGGTCAACAGACACATTGTATAGACCACTTTATGTTATACAAGGTGTAACCAAAATGGTATACCAACCCTAATGGATGTGAATCTGCCCATGAAGCTGAACAACTTTCCCTAAGAATCATAATGTCAAAATAAAAAAAAAATTACCTCCCATAGAAACTGAATCAGCTGATAGCCGCATTTTGTATTGGAGGTCAAAATTTGGTTTTTAGTATTTCGACCTATGTTCCTTGGGGAAAGTTGTTCAGTTTTATGGGCAGATTCACACCCTTCAGTATTATCACACCTTCCGTTACACGTTGTATTATGTAGAAGAAAGCTGCTATACCCATCCTCTTCTAGTAAGATATATTTTTGCATCCTCTGGTCCAAAACTCCTTTTATGACACCCGCGAGACGGAGTAAGTAATACTATTATTACCCGGCACCAGACGACCAGACGTCTGACTACGATACCAATAACATAATTTAGCATGTTGTATGGTTTCCTAGCCATCTGTTTTGTATCAGTCTAATCCAGTAGGTACAGTCAAACGCACATCAAATTTGACACATTGGACTTTGTACCGTTCTTATTTCAATATGCTAGAGTCGCACTGCGAGTGTCAAGCTTGACCTGTCGTTAACTGTACTAATGAATAAACACTACCAATCCAACCATGTGTACTTTTATGGCTTTGATATGGAATATACGGAATGTTAGCGAAAGTCTGAAGCCTGAAAGATATGTTAATCTATTATATCCACGACACTAAACATATAGGTCGAAAATGTCGAAATGTCCTCATGCTTTAGGGGCGTCCATTAATTACGTGAAGTGTTTAGGGGGGGAGAAGGGGGGTCGAGCCAAATCTCACCTGATCACACGTGGGGGAGAGCGGGCGGGGGTCGCGGCAAATATCGAGTATTTTTTTTTACCAAAAAATAGGTAAAATTGCGAGCAAACTGGGTTAAATTCAGCAAAAGGAACTTCCAGTAAAAGAATGTTTGACCTTCCCTACAAAATGCAGTATCAACTGATTCAGTTTCTATGGGAAGACAATTTCTTTTTTCACTTTTCGACCTATGTTCCATAGGGAAAGTTGTTCAGTTTCATGGGCATATTCACATCCTTCAGGGTTGGTATACCCTTTTTGTTACAACCTGAATAAACTGGACCAAGTTGTTCAGTTTCATGATTTACAATCATAATCTCTTCCTTTTGTGTATGCTACAAGTTTCTCTACATTTCTAGACTACAATAACCTTGATGGCAATTCCTAAGTCCAGCCGCGGCCGGCGGAGGAAGTCGCATCATTGGATAATAGGAGGTTAACGGTCGACTTGAGACATTCGGCCATAAGAAACATAAGTACAGTCAATAGCAAATCAAGCTGGGTACAGCCGAATTTCGATTTACCTAACCTCCCAGTAAGTAAAATTGTAAGTTACTTTCTGGAAAGCGACATCTATTGAGTAAGTTAAAAACTGTGCGCTCAAATCTGATCTGGGCTCCAACAAACTTTTTACTTGATCAGATTATATTAATTTTACTTATTTTGTGATTTTTATGTTCCATTAAACTTATAATTATGTTTTATAACAAAAACAATTTTATGAGGGTGTCGGGTATCGAACCTGATTCGTTATAATTAAAGCAACAACTGTAACCAATGCGCTAAATATTAAAATTTGGCTAGGAGTCCAAAAATGACCCGATATAAAATCTAACTTCTAGTTGTTTCAGGTGGTTAAATGTCGATCGAATCGATCCTTAAAGTGGATCTTTTTTAGGGTGATGCAATTAAGGGTTAAGGTTAAGGCTCATACTCCCGGAATGACCGTGAGACTGAATGACTTCGTAACCACTTTTTTACGTTAAATATGCTATTTTTCCTAATAGAAAAACAGTAATCTACAACATATGGAAAATAATGTGGTTGGGCTAGAATTTTAATTTAATACCTTTTAACTAAAGAAGAAAAAAATAATTGCCCCCTATTTTTTCCATTTGTAACCATTTTACTGCTACAAGTTTTGTCCAAAATAGAATAAAAAAAAATTTATTGTGTGGTCGTTTATTTGTTAAATAAAACATACAAAAAAAAAATCCTTTTGTCTTTAATTTCAGTCTCACCGTTGTTTTCGTTACACCCACGTTACAAGCCACGCTTATGTGAACGTTATATACGTGTATAACGTTATAAAGTCGACATTTGCATTATTGAGTGCGTAGCTATTAGCTAAATCTATGTTTCTTTTGTTTCAGTTGATATTATGGGGCCTAGTGGTATACCTAACTCTGCATGTGCCTCTCATCGAGATGCGGACCAACGACGATGAAATGCATAAATATGTGGCTGAGGTGAGTATAGCGCGGCACGTAACTCACATGCTGACCGTACGCAGGTCTCGAAAAGTGTATCGCGAGAAAGCGCGGGGCAGGCGTGCCAATCAACCTGCTTCTAAATAGACCTGCTGATATAGTACTTTCTTGTTTCTAATCAACTAGATTATTTCGACTAACTTCAATCATCTTCTCCCTAGAGTCCATAGCAGAAATCTAGATATTTTTCGATGAAAATAAATAGCTCTTTGGTAGACTTTAAAAGTCATCCTCATCTATCGGTAATCATCTATCTGTTGTAAGAGCAATGGAGCCGCCAAAGGCCTCATTGACGACCACTTCCGTAGACAGTAGCGGGACCAACGACTTAACGTGCCTGCACAATTTAATTACCATCACATTAAGCCTGGGCCTGTTGTTGGTCCCGCGTCCCTGTTGCCTGGGTTGTTCTACATCATATGGAACCGAGACGTGGCCGCTGACGATGGGCCTTATCAGGAAGCTCAAAGTCACCCAAAGGGCTATGAAAATGGCTATGATCGGAGTCTCTCTGCGCAATCGAATCAGAAATGAGGAGATCCGCAGACGAACTAAAGTAACTAAAATAGCCCTGAGAATCGCTAAACTAAACTGGCAGTGGGCAGGGCACATCGCAAGAAGAACCGATGGCCGATGGGGCGTTAAGGTTCTAGAGTGGCGACCACGTACCGAAATACGAAGCGTTGGCAGGCCCCCCACAAGGTGGACCGACGATCTGGTGGCGGTCGCGGGAAGCCGCTGGATGCGAGCAGCGCAGGACCGGTCGTCATGGAGATCTTTAGAAGGGGCCTATGTCCAGCAGTGGACGACTTCGGCTGATATAATGATGATGAAGCCTGGGCGGAAGCTGGCTGAGACGCAGGGGAAGGGGAAGGACTCAGTAAACGTTTCATGACTAGATTTAGGATGTTCTAAATAAAGGCCAAGTTAAAAGTACCTATACCCTAAACTGACGAGCTTGTATGAAAGGGTAGAGGAAAGTAGAAGAAGCCAAGGAAGTATGTCAAGATCGTAGCAGGTCTGTGGTCTCTGCATACCCCGACGGGACAGATGCGTGATGTTATTTATGTTATGTAAACGACGATATAAATAAATTATGACCTCCACAAAAGCATCCTACGAAAAAAGTATTAAGGGACTGTGTACCGAAGACTGAGAGAGGTTGCTCAATAGACAAAACTGAAAAAAAAATTCCAAAGAAAAATTTGTTAGTAAATTAAAATATCTAAACAAAGCAATAATTTTGTAAGGAGGGGTTAAAATTTTCATTTCGCATCACATTTTTCTAGGAAAAAGTGGTTTAGTTTACTTAGAAAGCCCTATCAGTTTTCGGTACACCGTCCCTTACCCGCGTATAAGTTCCTACTTAATATTTTTAATATGAATAGCGTCAGATTTTAATATTAAGTCTTATAGATCGTTAGAATTTGATCTAACTTTCATAATGATCAGCTTATATTTGACTAGGTTGGATACTTGGAGACTAGTAGATTTGGACCATTATTATATGTTTTTATTCATTTTAGCAACCACAAGTGTCGACGGTGAAACCCGAGCGTATTATAGAAATCGAAGACGGAAAATGTTTCCACATGGACCGGTCCAGTTGTCCCACCAATGGGTCGGCTTGTGCTAAAGTCGACCCAGTGTCCGTTTTGTGCTGCGACGTCGACAGCTTCAGACTTAAAGAAGGGCTGCTGATCTTTAGTAAGTACCTACCCATAGGATATTCAAATGTATCTATTGGTCTAGTAGTAATCAAATATTTCCAGATGGACTATAGTTCGTCCATCTTAAGAATGCAGTGAGTCATCGCTTTCCGCCGCTGGAAGCTAAGCCTCTTAACAAATCAGGTCGCTTAAAATTATAAATTAAAATGCACAATGACTAAGGGGGTCGCGCTAGGTGTAGACACACTAACTGAAGGCAAAGCTTTGAAAGAAGCGGCCCTTTCCTTTGTGTGTTACCTAAAAAAATAAAAAATATATAACATAATTTTAGTATGTTACTCAGGCCATGAAACTGAACAATTTTCCCCAAGAGACATAGGTCGAAATACGAAAATCAATTTTTGACCGCCCATAGAAACTGCATCAGCTGATAGCGCATTTTGTATGGGAGGCCAAAGTTGGTTTATCGTATTTCGTCATATTTTCCTTTAGGAAAGTTGTTCAGTTTCATCATTAAAGTAACGTGCTAAAATTATATTATTATTATAAATTTATGATTATAAATTTGTGTGCAATAAAGAATTTCTATCTATCTATCTATTATGTTCACTGTTTCATTATATACATTTTTTGCATTTTAACTCCATTGTGAATACACCTTTACTCTGCATTTGCATTAGGCTTCCCGCACACGACCGAGAATCGGTGACCGATTTTTTGTCGGCATCCCGCTCTGACGTGTTATCACCTGAATCTTCCGTCCTTGTCCTGGGCGATAGTCGGCCACCGATTCTCGGTCGTGTGCGGGAGCCCTTAATGACTTACTGCATTCTTGACGCGGACGAACCATAGTCCAGTTGTCCTACCAGTGGGTCGGCTTGTGCTAAAGTCGACCCAGTGTCCGTTTTGTGATGTGACGTCCGCAGTTTCTTCTTCAGATCTAAAGAAAGACTATTAGTTACTCATTTTCAGTAAGTTAGCTACCTATGAACGAATTAGTAGTTGTCCGTTCAATACGCAGTTCTTCCAAATCATACTTGGTCAACACGCGTTTTGTCATACACGCAGTTCTTATATAAGGTCATAATTTAGTACAGTGAGGCATCGATACAAGTCGACGGAAATACATATTACGTGTATTCACTGTACATTTTGTAGTACAAATTCAGTAGATCAAATGTATCGGCACAAGCCGACTAGACGTTCGTTCTGTACAGCGACGTCGGCAACCTAGAAAATAGAATAGAAAATCGTTTATTTCAAAAGGTCAACAAACAGTTGGTAGCTGTTATAGTGAAAAAGATACTCAGCCTTGTGCCACAACTGACGTCGCGGCGCTGATTTCAGACTATTTTTAATGGTTAGTTATTTAAATAGCAAATAGACTCCAAAACCAAGAATTTGTTAAATACAAAAAACAAACCAAATCAAGATAAAATATTTATTAAGAATTTTAAATTATATGCTATATCAATTAATTTTAGCAAATGTACGAACATATAATCCAACGCTTACTAACACATTTTGCAGCCATGATCCAAAAACGAGAGTATATTTGACGGAAAGAATAACATTGTTTTTTTACAAACTTGTTTTTTTGACATCTTAAGCCGATTTCATTTGACATAGCTGCAAAATGTATTGCTAAGCGTTGGAAGAAACGAAAAAAAATTTATCATAGGTATGTCGCAGGGATATGATAATAACATAGATTTGGTCAAATCCCTAAGTGATTTCACAAAAACCGGCTTTTGATAAAACAAACTTGATTTTATCACATCCTACAGGTGTCCAGATTTAAAACCTTATTAATATTTCTTTATGTTGGATTCGGTTTATAGTTACATTAAAAATAATATAGAATTGGTGGTTTGTCTCCTTCCGGTTTTATATCCCTATCCCTACGACAGTTACACTATGATTAAAAATGTTCAAATCGCAATTAAGATCCTTTTTTTAGTTTTTTCCAACGCGTTTTCTTCTATATGTACTAGCAAATAAACCGAAACTATAAACTACTACAATTGAAAACTAAAAACTACTTTATAGTGTAGGCAACGAAGCAGTTGACCCCCGCATTAAATCCTCAGTCTATGAAACTTTGCTGGGGTATTACACTATATGAGACAAACCTTCTATAAAAAAATCCAAAATAAATCGGTACTTTTAAATTTTTCATACATTTTTTGTAATTTTTGTATGGAAAAATTAAAAGTACCGATTTTCTTTTGGATTTTTTTTTAAAAGGTATGTCTCATATACTTAGTGTAATACCCCAGCAAAGTTTCATCGACTGAGAATTTAATGCGGGGGTCTTCATACAACGATCCCCTTCGTTGCCTAGACTATTTAATTGTTTTGTTTGTTAATTAAAAAATTGACAGGAAATCAACATACAAAAAAGCAGTCAAGTGCGAGTTGGACTCGCGCGCCGAGGGTTCCGATATACCTTTAGTATTTTTGGAAGCAATAAAGTCCATTTTTAGGACCGCAAAACTAAATTTGTTTGTGAAGGTTTTTTGCAGATTTCTAAAAAACTGTGCAACTTAGAAAGACCGTTTTATTTTTGCTGTAATATTTACATGAACATCTATCGACTGTAATTGATTCAGATTTTTCCTTTTACAAACTTCGGAGATAAGGGGGGGGAAACGGTATTTTTTTTTGACATTTTTCATCATTACTTGAAACCAAGAGTTGTAAAAAAATACAAAAATATATTTTAGAATGTACAAGTAAAGCCCTTTCATATGATACCCCACTCAACCTATTAACGATAATTTGAAATTTTGCCCCCCTATTTGGGCCCCCTTTACATTAATAATCATAATTTTTTCTTAATTCTTTCACGTGCAATTAAGTTGGACAACCATATTCTAAAACTATTCGAAATTTCAAGTCGATAGCATGAGTGGTTGCCGAGATATACAGGTGTGACAGACAGACAGACGGACAGACAGACAAAGCGGCACCATAAGGGTTCCTTTTTTTTACCATTTTGGTATCGGAACCCTAAAAAGGCAGGCAGGCATGCTGGATGAGGAGGTGCATGGTGCATGTTAATTTGTATTGGCAAAAAGGAAAAAAGTATAGTTATGACAAAACTAGACTAAAAATAAGAGCGAAAATTACATTGACATAAATATTTTGTGGTAATATTCTCTGCAAGATCGCTTGAGAGTAGCCCTCCGGGCGTTAGTTGTTAAGATTCGACCCTATCCAATCCATGGTGACTCTCAAAGGATTCCCGGTTATGTAATGAATCGACTCCAGGTTTTGGGTGCAGTAATATACAAATTTGTGAGTGTAAATCGGGAAATCGTTCCTTTACATTGCAAAGGAGTGCTGTATTGGTTTTTAAGGCTGAATAAAGATCTAAGATTTGGAAATGTATCTTCAAAGTTTATGTATAAACCAGGGACCAACCGATTGTTTTTAGTAACAATTACATATTCGTTAAATTTCTTGTCTTCAAAAATTGCTTTGAAATAATCCCAATCGACGTTAAGAATATTAAAAATCTCCTTACATGAAACGTAGCAATGGTACCGGAAATATTCAGTATGGTAATCTATGTCCCAGTTCGAATAATGACCTGACTTTTGTGACGGTTTTTGTTTCACAGTTCCATCTTTTCTGCCTAGAATCTTTTCCAAATTTTCCAGTTTCATTTTAACATCATTGTTAGCAGCTTGGAGATCTTTAAGCATACGTTCTTGATTTTCCAGAAATTTATCAATTTTTATTTCAAGTTGTTCAAATTTTACTGCAATAAGCTCATCATTCTGTTTTGAATTGTCGCTTACAGTCTTGTCATAATAAGATGTATCGGCCATTTTACCTGTAACAAAATTCGAAATGAAAGCTAGCTGGTTTACAAAAATATGCTCGTCTACTTCGTTATTTTACTTTTCCTTGAAATGAAATCTACTTTCCTATACTTTCCAATGTCCATGTATAAAATTTGTCTTTTTAGGGTTCCGTACCTCAAAAGAAAAAAACGGAACCCTTATAGGATCACTTTGTTGTCCGTCTGTCTGTCAAGACCCTTTATCTCACGAACGGGTAGAGGTAAAATAAAAATAAAATAAAAAGCCTTTTATTTTTGCTTCCTAATATAAAAGAAAGAGAATAACAACCTATTGAGTATTGACCAGTGTAATTTAAAACAAAAGAATAGTTAAGATTAATTAAAAATTCAAATGGTAATCAAACGGTTAAAATTAATTTAAAAAATTCAAGTAATCTAAAATTTTTGCAGTATTTTTTTTTAACCTTGTCAAGAAAAATATGTTAATAATAAATCAATAATAGTACATCCTTTTTTATGTCAGCATTTTTATACACATGTCAAATTTATTTAAAGATACAACATTTATCCAAATTTTTGGTTGTCATTCATTAGTCATTAACTATTAAGAGTCTGCATTGTTGGGAACCCTAGAGGTATCAGGTTGAAATTAATACCATATGTTAGGGTCCATGAACCACAAAAGATGTGAAAATTTCAATTTTTTACAACGACGCAATCAAAAGATATGGCATTTTATGTCCTCATCTCCATACATTTATGCACTCAAGCAAAACCTACAGGGTACTTCCCGTTGACCTAAAATTATGAAATTTGGCAAGAAGCTAGGTCTCACAGTACAAATAAAGGGAAAAGTCTGAAATAATTAAATATTACAACCTTTCTTACAACTAATGGTAACCAATTGTGGTGAGCTCCCGTTTCAAAAACATTTATACAAGAGAGGGGTCAAGTTGGATGGTCTTGGAGGCGATTTTTGTTTTAGTTCTATTTAAAAAACGGAAACATTTACAAACTTGAAAATTAGTATGTTTATAGTGCATAAGCTATAAAATAACAACAAATAATAAAATTTGGTCAAGCGCGTGTCGGACTCAAAAAATCTAGCACATTGACTTACTGAAATTTCAACTAATACAATTATGATTATGTGGTGGTACGGAACCCTCGGTGCGCGAGTCCGACTCGCACTTGGCCGGTTTTTTCTTTGGGAAAATTTATAGTTTCACAGAAGACTTATAGAAATATCTCTAAATTGAAAAATTTAATCTCTAAATTGGGTTAAAACTGATGAAAGTTTGTACGTGTATGTATGTATATGTTGCAGATATATTGTTAGAGCCGTTAAATTGTAAACGGATAATTATAAAGCAACTTAACCTTATCTACATAACTTAAACTAACCAAATATAACCTAACCTAACCGAACCTACTTGTACGAGCTAGCGCACATACTCGTACATACTTAAGTTATATACGTTTAGGTAATTTGTCGACTTGCAATTGACAATATTAACGAGCGAGCTGTGGTGAAGACAATAAATCAGTGGTTTCTTGCCGTTTCTTTTACGCTGCCATAGCACGATCCGAAGCGGCTCTGAATCTGGAGCGAGACGGAAATTAGGCGTCGAACGCGGATGCGATGAGTATACTCAAACAAAAAGATCTGGCAAGACAGGAACATCTCCGTCAGCACTAAAATTAGACTAGTACGCACCTTAGTTTTCCCTAATTTCCGCTATGGTTCCAAATCATGGATAATCCGTGCATCTGAGAGGAAAAGACAGACGCCTTTGAAATGTGGTGTTGCTCCACATTCCACGGAGGGCAAAAAGAACCAACAGCTCGATTCTTGAGCAGCCGAAAGTAACCGTACGACTCTCAACCAAAGAATACTTAGCTATTTCGGTCACGTTGCCAGAATAAACCCAGATAATCTGGAAAACTCATTATGTTGGACAGAGGGGAGAAGATCTCGAGGTAGAGCACCACACCGTTGGTTAGACCATCAAAGCCGTACTACCTGCCTTGTACCACCGCTCTCCGACGGGCAGAAGACAGAAACTCTTGGCGTATATTAATGAGGACTGTTGCCTACCAACAGCAACAGGAACCGACCTAGTTAGACACGACCTTCAGAAATGAAGAGTGCGATGATGATGTTATAGCGGCAACAGAAATAGATAATGTGAAAATCTCAACTACCTATTACGATTCAGGAGATACAGCCCACTGACAGACAAACAGACATCGGAGGCATCAGGGTCCCGTTTTTACCTTTTGGGTACGGAACCTAGACAAACACAGGACTATCAAACAAAATACAGCCAAACGTCAATAAGCATACTCCAGAGACATCGCGCATGCATCGACATCCAATGCCTCTGGAGCGGGCTGTCCATCCGTCCGGCGACCATCATCAGGAGGTTGTTGACCCATTACCGTTTCTCTTCCTTCAGGAGGCACGTTAAGCCGTCGATCCCCGCCACTTTCTTAGATACCTAGTCGTCGTTCAGTCAGAACCCTTTTAGCTTCGAGAGCTCTTGAAAACAGGAAACTTGCTACTGGGTGATTTTAAAATAGGTATAAATCGGCGCAAACTACTTGAAACGACCTTGGCTGCGCATATTCGAGTTTACATACAAACTATAGTGCGCAATCCTTCTCACACCACGCGTCATCATCATCATCATAACACCCCATAAAACGCCCACTGTAGGACAGGAAGGGAGCTACCTCCAGAACCCCAGCAAAAACGCGTGGTGAGTTAGAGGGGATTTACCATAGTCTATGATAGTCACAACGCTTCTAAGCGTTGCAGCTAGCGACCGCTGTTGTTGGTGACCGCAGAATGTAAGATGGTACGATACACAGAAATATGCTGCTGCTCATCCTCCGGTTCATAAACCCTTAGTCACCTCACGGTAGCGACAGGGTTGCTACTATTCTTTTTTCGGTGTAGGTGTGGGCAAACTACTTGAATAATTAATTACCTTGGCTGCGCAGTCGATTTTACATTATAATTGACGTGCGCAAAACTTCCCCCACCACGCGATTATTGTCCAAGTTGTTTGCCCCGCAGTATACCACACGGGTACATACAAAAAAACAAAACCATTTGAACCAATGTTGGGTAAAAAACTTGAGTGCATTATCATGTCACCACTGCGATGCAAAGAACTTAAAATGTCTGTCCATTCTACAATCTTGAAATTTTTATTTGTCATCCAGATGATGATGTTGTTTCTCTTTGATCATCTCATATTTAGGTACACAGCTTCTACTTAAACTTACCTAGATCAAGATCGTGAATCCTTGATGAAATCAGTTGGGGTCCAGACATGTATTTTATCGTTGGGTCTAGGTCCATATGAAAATTTTGGTCACAGAGACAGATGCCCAGATTAGTAAGTTAATGTACAGAGTAGACAGATGAGGTAAATCACTATAGACTTGGAGGGCACTGGAAGATATCCAACGTCATTGAGTACAAGAAATTTACAATTTTGTAGCGAGAGTAGTGGTTCGGTACAGTCGGAGCGAAAAGCGGTTACGTGAAAAAGTACACGAATAAAACCTGTTCGTAGTAATAGAAGGAACCTATATGGGTTGTAAGGGTCACCCTTCCGAATACTAAAAGGGATGATCGACGGGGTCTTTAGTCAACTCGGTACATTGAAAACTCGGTACAGTGTGCCGAGTTGACCAATCGATTTATTTTCGTTAATTTCCTTTAGTCAACTCGGTACACTTGTACATAGAGTTCAAAATCTATTTTTTTTTCAAATCTGTGTACAATCGTGTGAAAAAGTTCAGAGAAAATTTAAATAATATTGCATTATTGAATTTTACTATTTTATTTAATGCAAAATCTCAGTCATTTGATTTATTATATTCTATTTAAGAAAAACTATAAAGCTATAAAATATAGCCGTTTGATCCAAAGTTCAAAATAAATTATTTATTTATTTATTTATATTCGGAAGATTAACAGATACATTTCATTTATAAGTATTGCATACTCGTATACATAAAATCAGTACTAATAATAAATCTTAGCCTTTAGAATAAATTTATTTGTATATTTAATTATAAGATAAAGTAATTTTTTTTTTAATTATTTACCCAAAACATATTATAAATTACAAATTATAATTTAAGGTCGTGCGACGGAAGCTGTATAAAACTTATCTGTCGCAGACGAGTTCTATAGTACTCGTACATTTTAGTTATTAACTTATTAATAATTACCTATGACTAAGAAGTATGAGTAGGACAACACAGCTTCATTCTCGTGACATAAGTCTTAGAGAATGAAGCTGTGATCGTCACTATCAATAAAGTATTTTTTAATATTTTTCATATTACATTTTTTTGAAATATATATATATCTTGTATGTTCTTAGGTAGACTATTAAGTATGGTAGGAAGTATGTAGGAAAAGTGTCTTTTGCCGTAAATATTATTATAGCCTGGCCGAGAATATACATGACAATCTGTTAGTACTCTTAGTTTATACGGTCTATTTGTAGTTATAAGGTTTTCTAGGTTACATCTTTCTTCTTTTAATATTGATAGTCGTATTTTATTTTGTACGGGCAAAACCTTACATGATTTGAATAGTTTGGAATAATCTTCAGAGTACTTATTCTTTATTTTTGAAGGAACTATGGATTTCAGTAATCTTATCTGTAACTTATATATATTGTTTAGGTCAGTTTTGGCAGCTCTGCCGTAACTGCTAATACCATAATCGATGATAGAATCAGCAAGGGCTAACTAAATATAATAATCTTAAAGCAGGGTATGATAATCGGTATTTTATGATATTAATTTTTCCTAGGATAGATCTTAATTTGTCTGAGATATATTCAATGTGGCATTTCCAGCTAAATCTATTGTCAATGTATTAAGTACCTTGGTGATTGTGCGCTGCTTGTAAAAAACATAAATCTTCTACCAGTGGATAGGGTGCCAATAGACGATCATTTAACGATTGGGAGGGAAATCAGATTCGTCCCGTGTGCGCGGGGGGAGGGGATAGAAGGGGGCGAATTACGCACCATTATGATTATTTTTTTAAGTATCAGTTAATGCTACTAGGGCTTGTGTGGTATTGTTTTCAGGGAAAACAAACACAAGGAATTCATTTTTGATGCTTTAAATGTATAATTCCATAGAAGAAATAATATTTTTAACGAAAAGTAATAAAAGTCACATATATATATTTTTTATAAACTGCCATATTTTTTGAAGACCTTATTTATTGCGACCACAAAAAATATTAGTTTCAAGCTTATTTAATCCAATTTAAAAATATATATAATTGTAGTATACTTCTCATACAAGAACTGTAAGAAAAAAAATAAAGAATGCGTCAAGAAAAATAAGCGCGCTGTAATACACTGAGGTACTTATCCGATCATATTATTTAATTTCAAGATTAATGCTTGGGCTTATGTGGTAAATATTTTATATAAAAATGGTTAATTTAAATTTTCAGTTAAAATTTGAGTTTTCCCAAGGGAATCAGATATTTCTTCGCGGTAAAAAGTAGCCTATATTTCTCAGTGTGAACGTAGATTTCTAATGGAAGATTTTTTTTTAAATGGTCCAGTTGTTTTTAAATTTATTGTTTACAAATATGCATACATACATAAATACAAATCTTTCGCCTTTGTTATATTATAATATATATTAAGTGAGAAAGTAACATTTCATGTCTATAAAAACGTAATTAATTTTAAGTACCTACTTATATTAGTAGCAGAATGAAGAATTATTAGATACCTAGTAATAAAATGACATTATTTATAATTATTAAAGATGTATTTAAAATAAAGATACAATTCAGTCGAACTTTTAACAAAATTAACCTACACCAACTAGTTACTAAAATGACACGTAAAAGAAATGACCACATGACCAGGAATCTATTTTAGATCTAATATTGTGCAACGATGAAAATTATGCTAATATAGGAAAGAGTGATCATGAAATACTGATAGCAACTCTTCAAGTTCAGATAAATACTACGCAGGCTCGTTGCCCAACACCGACTATCAGCTGATATCTCAAGCACTAAATGAACCCATCAATCTCCAAACCAACGATGTACTTAATGCATGGGGTACCTTTAAAAATAAAATAGAAAGTGCTGTTCTTCAACATGTACCTTTAAAAAATGTAAGAAATCACAAAATTTAAACAAACCATGGATTGGACAGCAAATTATTAAAAATTACCCAAGAAAAAGCGGTTCTTTGGAACATTTACCTAACTGATAAGAGTGATGCCTCATATCGAGAATACCGGCCAGTTCATAACAAAATCGTGAGCCTGGCCAGATCGACAAGGATAAAATTTGAGAAAAATATTGTTTAAAAGGCTCCTTAGGCATTTTACAACTCCATGCGCCAGGAGATAACTTCAAAAATTTCTATACCACCGTCACTTAGAAACGAAAATACACGTCTAATTAGTAACGATAAGAAAAATTTGCCAATCACTTTGCCAAACAATTTTAAAAATCGTGAGTGATGCCTCATATCGAGAATACCGGCCAGTTAATAACAAAATCGTGAGCCTGGCCAGATCGACAAGGATAAAATTTGAGAAAAATATTGTTTAAAAGGCTCCTTAGGCATTTTACAACTCCATGCGCCAGGAGATAACTTCAAAAATTTCTGTACCACCGTCACTTAGAAACGAAAATACACGTCTAATTACTAACGATAAGAAAAATTTGCCAATCACTTTGCCAAACAATTTTAAAAATCGTATGTTCGGAAACCAGAAAATGTAACCATTCCTACACCTAAATGTGCCTAGAGTCCAAAATGTAATAGAGAACATACAATTTACATCAGACAAGCAAAAACGATTAACATTCAAAGATGATACTGCTATGGGCCCTGATGAATTACCAGCTGAACAACTTAAGAGATGTTGCTGTTGTGTTGTTGATGTTGTTGTTGTTGATCTGCAACCTTGGCTCAAATTATGCAACTATCCTTCGAACAACATGAACTCCCAGATGACTGGAAAGAAGCTATTATCACACCCATCTATCAAAAAGGTGACAAACTTGCTGCCGCTAACTATCGTCCAATCAGCCTTACCTGTATAGTACGCAAAGTGATGGAAGATTATAGCTAAAGAAATGAGAAAATTTTTGGAGATGGAGAATGTTATAATCGAGGAACAACACGGATTTGTGCCAAAGAGATCCACAGTAACCAACATGCTTTGCTGCCTTGACAGATGGACTCAGAGCTAGAACAATCATGAACCTACAGATGTTATCCACTTGGATTATGAGAAGGCATTTGATCGAGTCCCTATAAAAAGATTAATTTCTAAACTTGAACATTTTGGGATTCGTGGTGATCTCCTCAAATGGATAGAGAACTTCTTAACAGGAAAAACATTCGTGTTAGAATTGGAGAATGTTTTTGTGAACCACACAATGTCCTTAGCGGTGTACCACAAGGATCAGTGTTGGGACCTACTCTTTTAGGTATCTTCCTGATAGATCATAAGCAAGTTATACAGTCCGAAGGCTCCTTGATCGCTGACGACACAAAAATTATGGGCAACCCATTAATTAAACATAACATTATTGAATAGACTAAAGACTGGCTTGTAATACTCAAAGCTGATAAGTGTACTGTTTTACACATTGGCAATAAAAACCCTAAGAATCTTTATACCATAGAGGGCAAAGTAGTGCCTAGCGTGTCCTGTCAGAAGAATCTAGGCATTATTGTTACGCAGAACTTGAAGTGGTATCAAAATAAAACACATTATTGGTATCAAAAAAAGAGCAAATTCTTTACTATACATTATAAGGAAGGCGTTTTTCCACATTAACAAAGAACTTTTCCTAAAGGTCTACAAAATCTATGTTCGTCCCTTGCTAGAGTACGGATTTCAAATATGGAGTCCATATTTTCAAAAGGACATCAACCTTTTAGAAAAAGTACAGAGAAGAGCTACAAAAACGGTAACCTGCCTTCGAAACCTGGCTACGAGCAATGCTTAGCATCGCTAGGCCTAACCACATTGGAAGAGAGAAGTAAACGTGGAGATCTTATTGAAACATACCGGGTGTTAGGGACAACTTTCCGAATACTAAAGGGGCATGATCAGTCAACAACATGGAACAACTTTCAGTGAACAAATCTTTCAGGAAAGAAAAGAAAATTCCACGTCTCCATACAAAATTGTAAACTTGATCCGGCAGTTTGTATTGTAATAAATAAAAAAATAAATAAATAAATAAATCTTTTATTTACCAAAACATTCAGTAATACATATTCATTATATTCTGCCAAACCGCACAGCAGTTTGTAGGCAGTATACAGCTCCCTCTAATTATGTTTAGGTATACATACATATAACAACATTATAATAATAAAAAAATAACAAATATATTGCCAGGTAATAAGTTATTATCATATTATTTATTTATGATACATGCACTATTATAACCTTATCAGACTTTGAACTTTTTCTAGCAGATATCTTTTTACTTTGTACTTGAAGGTCGCCCTACTTAAACAAGTCTCCTTTATTTCTTTAGGGGGGTGATCGTGGTAAATTCAACGACATTACCAAAACAAAAACGTTTGCCTCAAAAGTTATTTCAAGTCTTAACTAAATGTTTTAGGCAAACGTTTTTGTTTTGGTAATATCGTTGAAATTACCACGATCGCCCCCTAGGTATATCAATAAAGATCTTAGGTATGAGATATTTTCTTGTTCTTTGCCCATAGTAGTTACATACTCCAGGCACTTTAAACTCATTTTTCTTAATTAATCTAGGTAAATAACGGTCACCAACTGGATTTTTGTACTCATTATCTCCAAAACCTTCTAGGGCTATTAACAACAATACCTTCTCATGGACCGGCAGCATTTCTCACTTAATAAACAAAGCTTCGTAGTTTGACCTACAATTTTCTTTGACCCGTTTATCCACTAACTTTTTCATAAATCTAATTTGTAGTGATTTCACCTTGTAGACGCGGATTTTTTTTTTCGTCTACTGATCATGCTCCTGCAGTATTCGGAAGGCTGTCCCTTAACACCCGGTATAAGATACTAACTGGTTGCAACAATGTGCCAAAGCTTGAAAAAATCTTTGTCATGAATGAAAACAAAAACCTGAGTGGACACACTATGAAACTTTCACACTACTCGAGTGCAAGCAATCCTCGGTACCATTTACGCATTTTTTTTCTTATAGTTCTTGTATGAGAAGTATACTGCCATTATATATTATTATAAACTAGGTTAAATAAACTTTACATAATTGTATTTTGTGGTCGCAATAAATAAGGTCTTCAAAAAATATGGCAGTTTATAAAAAATATATGTATGTGACTTTTATTACTTTTCGTTAAAAATATAATTTCTTCAATGAAATTATACATTTTAAGCATCAAAAATGAATTCCTTGTGTTTGTTTTCCCTGAAAACAATACCACACAAGCCCTAGTAGCATTAACTGATCCGTAAAAAAATAATCATAATGGTGCGTAATTGGCCCCCTTCTATCCCCTCCCCCCGCGCACACGGGACGAATCTGATTTCCCTCCCAATCGTTAAATGATCGTCTATTGGCACCCTATCCATTGGTAGAAGACTTTTGTTTTTTACAAGCAGCGCACAATAATGCCCTTATATCGACCTACGATCTTTAACTATATAGACCAATATACATGTGTTTGTTGACAAATTCCACATTAGGGAACTCACATAACTTCTCGTCCAGTCCACGGTGCAGGCAATCGTGCAAATGACCCACGATGACGGGTTGCATTTTCGCTCCCACTGTACCGAACAATTTGCGCATTTGCAGACCAACGTTTTGTGGATGTAATAGGCCACTACTCTTGCTACAAAGTTGCAAATTGTACTCAATGACGTTAGATAACTTGCAGTGCCCTTAGAGTCTACTACATTTTGGGTTCTTTACTTGCCAAAGAGTAAAAAACCTGACAGTGACATATGACTGTATACGAGGCGAACCAAGGAGTACTAACTCCTTGAGGCGAACCAACGAGTAGAAAAAAATTTCTTTGTCAAAGTCACAGAACAACGCTAGGACCCCGTGTACAACTAGGGGCCACTCCGCTTGCACGCGCACCCGCGGAGCGTTTATTGAGCGTTTTACTTATGAAAACAAACACTTATGAAAACCTCGCCGCCACCTGTCGCCTAGTCCAGCTTAACATAGACGCAGTAGTAAAATGGCCTCACGATAATGGCATTGTTCTAAACGCTGATAAAACTAATATCTTAATAATTCACTCTCCCTACTTGCAACCTCCTGTTATTTCCCCGTTATTATTCACCCAAAGTTTTGCTTGTATACATACGAGTAATAATAACTTTCTTAACTGCGATTGTAAACCCATTTTGAGAACTAATTGTGTAACATACCTAGGAATGAAAATTGATGAAAAGTTTTCATGATCCTCTCATATAGAATACTTATGTAATAAGCTAAGGATTTTACTCGGCAAATTTTACCATCTAAGTTTTAAAGTTCCATCTAAAGTAGAAAATCGCAAAATTGCACAACCACAGGCAGGATTCAAACCTGCGTCTTCTGCGTAAGTACCGCAGACGCTTTACCAACTAGGCTACTGTAGTCCTGCCCGATGTTGTGAAATTTAGCGACCTATATACGTATTCCAACGTTGCGTTTGTGCTGCCACCCAGCAAGCATTTTTGCTGTACTCTAGTGGATTCTATTTTGAGTTATGCACTTGACTGCTATGGGCTCACATTTAAAAGTTATATTCAGAAACTAGAATCATTAAGTACAAATAAGATTTTTAAAATTAATGGTAAACAAGAAAACATCAAATAGTCATCATCATATCGTGTGGGTTGCAAGGTCGATGACCGACCTCACAAACCCTGGTGTCAGAGTTGTTGAGCCGCCAAAGGCCTCTGACATGGCTCATTAACGACTACATCCGTAGATAGTAGTCGGGTAAGGGTAATTACGAAAAAATATTTAAAATTTGTAAAATTCTTCCTGTTATACTGAAATATAAGTATCTAATTTTAGTTAACAACCATAGTAGTTAGGTCCACTACTCTCCAGTCGGGCATCAGTATAATACGTCGGTATATGCAGGTAAATTCGAGGTCCCAAGGGTAAATAATTACTACGGAAATAGAACTCTTGAGAAACGCCTACCTTACCTAATCAACAGTTTGCCTGCAAATATCAGACAAGAAACTGATAGAGGTGAATTTGCCAGTTCGCTTAAGAAGTACCTCCTTGAAACTATGTAGTGTAATGTAACCCGCATGCCTTGCATGGTGTCAAGTGGGTACTTACCTACGTATGTGTTACCTTCGTGTGTTACTAGCTGTAGCATTGTTGAAATAAGTATTAAACGAGACTGTCGTTCCCACAGACAAACCGCTGAAGCGGTTTTCTAAATTGTAAACTTCTTAATAAATAAATATTACATACATACACACAAGCAACATTCCCGAAGAAAAAAAAATTTTTATCCAAAAAATATTTTTCGCCTTCCTATCCAGTCGATCACGTGACCACTTTACTATGGAGACGAAACAATTTTTTTGAGTAAAAAAAACTTTTCTTCGGAAGACTTGCTTGTTTTCAAGAGTAGAATCACTAGGCTTCGGGAGCGAAACCAATAAAAATTCACGCTGTAGACTTGTGCAGATTTGATCAAATCTTTCCTAAAATTGTACCTACTATCAGTATCGTCGGATTCCTTGTAATGTAGGGAACTCAAAACTGTCATATTGTCATTTCTAGTGAAAATAACTGGTGGAGGGGTTCGCTACGGCCAACTATTTCTCGATGAATAGGTATTGCAACGATTTCAAAAATCTTAATGGTTTACTATTTTCTTTATTTTTTCATAGACGTCTACTCGTATCAGGATTTTTACATGTGATAGTAATACTGAAGGGTGTGAATATGCCCATGAAACTGAACAACTTTTCCCAAGGAACATAGGTCGAATTACGAAAAACCAAATTTGACCTCCCACACAACATGCGCTAGCAGCTGATGCAGTTTATATGGGAGGTCAAAAACTAATTTTGTTCTATGACCTTTGTTCCTTTGGAAAAGTTGTTCAGTTTCATGAACACTTTCCGTTACACGCTGTATAGTAATTTTAGTATCTTTGTTACAGTGAACCAAAACACTACGAATCTGCACGTATTGAACGCAAGTATTGAAGAATTGAACGTGTCTACCGCAATGTACAGAAGATTGACGCACATGGCGCTAACTGACGGCAATATCGGCAAAATTGTTGGTAAGTTAATATCCCCATTTTAAAACATTTTTACCTTAGATTCATGATAGTATTATACAGGGTGTTAGGGACAGCCTTCCGAATACTGAAGGGGCATGATCAGTCAACGACACTGAACAACTTTCAGTGAACAAAACTTTCAGGAAACTCCAAAAAATGGCTTTTCCATACAAACTGCCCGATCAAGTTTACAATTTTGTATGGAGACGCGGATTTTTTTTTTCCGTTTCCTAAAAGTTTTGTTCACTGAAAGTTATTCAGTGTCGTTGACTGATCATGCCCCTTCAGTATTCGGAAGGCTGTCCCTAACATCCTGTATATTTATAACCTATAAATACCTAATCTAAACTTTTAACATTCACAATTCACGTAATTTTCGCCTAATTCGTCTAAACTCCTAATTCTTTCGTGGAATCCATTTTCTATGATACCGTTTTTTCTTTCCAAACTTTCCAAAGCTGTCGAGGAGAAGGATAACAATATCATTCCAGACGATAGTGAGTACCTATCTACCTAAACTCCATTTTTTGCGTTTATTTCAACATTTGCCAACACATTTTGAAGCCATAACAGTAAATCCAGAGTATATTTGACAGAAAGAATAACATTGTTTTACAAACTTGTTTTTTCTGACAGCTTTAGCTGATTGCTTTTGACATAGCTACAAAATGTGTTGGTAAGCGTTGGAATAAACGAAGAAAATGGATGATACTTAGGCCATGTCCTCACTAGGCGTACAGTGAGCCGCTCACTGTGAGCCGACTGACTCTGGGTGTCTACTCTCAATTTTCGATATATCGATTCGATACTATTCGAAACATGCAAATACAAAACTTCGTGCCTCGACGATAGAGTAGGATATTGTTTGGACGCTAATCACTGCCAATTTGAAGTAGTATCGGACCGATATATCGAACATTGAGAATAGACGCCCAGGAGACGCATTTTTGAAGCGTTCGAAGTGAATCTTTAGTTCGCATACGAAAACGAATCGTGTACGAATTTAATTTCTAATGCTCTCGATTTTACGCATTTTTGAATCATTCGAAAGCAATGTTGCCATTAAATTACAATCTTAAAAACAATTTTCTTTTCACGCAGAAAAAATAAAAACCGGAAAGCAATCAATCATTGATTTTAAAAACCGGTAATGAATTTCGAGGGAATGGAACGCAAATAAAAAAGTAGATATGTCAGTACAATGTCATGTGTGAAGGAAACGTCAATGTCGTTCTCATCACAGATTATACATACTTTCGAGTGGTAGAAATGCAAAACGAGTGGGTCGGACCACTCGTTGCAGAATTCACAGGTATGAATATTCAAAAATTGCGATTTTTCGGATTCGTATACGAATCTTGCCAATTCGAATGCGAATTGAAGTTCGAACGCTTCAAAAATGCGTCTCCGCGGCGCATCGGTCGCTCACTCAATTCGTTCCGTCGGCGGCGTAGTGAGCTGACTGCTGAGCCGCCGACCGGGAGCATAGTTCGCGGCGACTCAGCTGCTCAATGAATGAATCCGCAAGCGTAACGCCGCAAACTGCGTACAGTAAGCGCTGAATGGACACTCCGTTTAAAATATATAGGGAGGCGTACTGGAGGCAGACAATGAGCGGCTCACTGTGAGCCTAGTAGGGACATGGCCTTACTCATTTAAAACTTTAGAATAAAACGTCAACGAGCATATCAATCTTGACAAAGCAGGCCTGATCGATCGCCTCGATTGATCGTAAAGGCAAAAGTCACATTGCAAGTCTATAGCTTGGCTAATCTTGACTGTACACTCAAGAACAACTGAAGTTTGACACTCACAGCGCGATTTTAGCTTCTACAGCTATTGAAGTGAGAATAGTACTGTCAAGTTCGAAGTGCTCTTGGCTGTTCAAGGTTTTGGTGCTTTTAGACTGCCTTTCCATCAGTGCTGTGAGCTGGAAAATTTCAACCAATAGGGTTGCTCTATTTGATAGCGTATTTGATGGCGCAATCTTATTGGTTGGAATTTTCCCAGCTCACAGCTTACCTCCCTCGCACAGTACTGGTGAAAAATCAGCCTTAAGGTCCACCCAAAAAATGACGATACGATACCCAAAAATGATACCAAGACGGCTTGTAGTTTTTAATGTGTTGTCAAACTAGCTTATCTCAGATCGTACTGTCAAGAGTACGTCGAGCATGATACATTGGATTTTGTACCGTTCTTATTTCAATAGGCGTACGGACTAGAGTTGCACTGCGAGTGTCAAGCTTGACCTGTCGTTGTTTTACATTTTTTTTAAAATTTCACGAAATATATTACAAATAAAAAAATATATATTTCACGAGATATAAAATGATCGACTTACTGGGCTAAAATTTTAAGAAAGATTGAAAATTTCTTAAGATTTTTAATAAACGTCGCATAAATAACATGATTTTACCGAGAAAAACCCTGTTTTAGCTTCCCCGTAATCGGTTAATCTATGTTCGGATGCACAAACATTTTATGTGGTCACGGTCTAAAAACGCCAAAATCTACCTTTAGGGGCCCAACTAACATTGCTCGTGCTTGTATTGTTAAGTTAATATTTGTGCTAACTGATTGTTAAGTTAAAATAGCGTAGGAGGATGATTCTTTTGGATTTAGGATTTGTTACCTTAAAAGTTTTGGAAGTTATCTTTTGCGCTTTTAATTGTCTATAAATTGTAGATACTTTAGTGTATTTTTTTTTCACTAGCATTCAATTGCAGAAAAAATAGGAGACTTCTTTGCTCGCAGCCTAGCCCACCAAGTTGCATGTCGGTCTTTAACAGATTGTACTTCGGAGTGTGCCCAAGAGTTCCATGAGCTTATTTCGCCATCCCCTTTCTACCATCGGGAATCCAGACGCACCGCACCCATACTTTGTTGATATTCCACACATCCGCACAAAGCGCTTTGAAACATCTTTTATAATGCGCACGGCTAAGGAGTGGAATTCTCTGCCTGCGTCTGTATTTCCGAGCTCTTATAATCCGAATCAATTTAAGTCTCGAGTAAATAGGCTTCTTCTGGGCAAGCTCGTTCCATCGTCGACCTCATCTCTGTCGCCAGGGCTAGATCGAGGTCAAGAGTAAGCCGATAGATAGAAAAAAATATGCTTTCGATAAAAAAGCGGTAAATTTTATCTTTTGCTACGACATATTGATACGCAAACGTTTAGTGCGCAAACTCTGTTGGTTCGCGCAAACTGGATTTTAATTCAACGAAGTTCTGTTTAGGTACTTCAATATTTTTTTCATGGCGTTCGCTGCGTCAGGCGCGACCGTTGACTAGCAAAATACGCGTCGAATGGCGAGTACGCCACACGCAGCGCCGGCGCCAGTGATGAACTTGAACTTCCAAAATCACGCGTTCCATTAGACATCGTAATGTGTGTACCAAACTGTATGAATTCAATACGCCGCGTGCGCCTCGCTTGACGTAGCGGCGAGTGAAACGCGCCGCACGATCGTGCTGCGTATTCCCCAGCACGCGGCGCGTGGTCGTAGATACGCCGCGCGCTAGCTGGCGGTGCTCTTGTATTTTGCTGAATTTATAAATTACGTGCGCGCGACTACGCGTCGTGATCCCGCCTGATACAGCGTACGCCCTTAATGGGTTCGGTTATTCCAATTGGTTCATATTGATTACGAATGATATGATGTATTTTATAATTTAATTCCAGGCCAGTTTCCAAAACACTCGTCAATAGCTTGCCTCAACATATCCAACAACAACTTGACCAGCGCCAAGTTGGAGCCGTCAAACCAGAGACCGTTTGCTTATCTCTTCAACCTGACGACCCTGGATGCTTCAGTCAACAATCTGACGGAGTTCCCTCTCAGTCTAGTGCAGAGTAATCGAAAGATTAGCGTCGATTTCTCAGGTACCTAAAATAGTTATTAATTTTGTGAAGCAGCAAAATTGTTACTTTACGTCATTTACGTGAGTATCTTGTAGGCAAATTGTTTACAAACTGTTTATTCGAAATTTGTTATTGAAAGTCGAGCAAGCGACGGATTCTGAGATTGAGCGACGAGCGAAACTAGTGATTCAAAGGAAGATTCCTGAGCGTAGCGAGGGTTTCAAGGCACAAGACGCGAAATAAGTAACTTTGCTGCCGAGCGAAACACAAAATTTTTCAACACACAAAAAAAGGCTAACGAATAGCTCTAGTACAGTCAACCGCTTGTCGGTGAAACTTTTTCAACTCTATTACCACGTCATAAGGTCCAAAAGTGTTTCTAATGATGTGCGGTCGTGTGTACCATATATGTACCTTAGTTCATCATCATGTTCTAACTAATTACCCGACTACAGATCGTAGCAGGTGGAGAACTGTGGTCTCTGCCTACCCCAACGGGAACAAGGCGTGACGTGATGTTATGTATGTATGATCTTGACCGGTATGTATGTATGTATGTTCATCTGTTCCCTCATAACTTCTAAACTACTTATCGTAATTTAGCAGATGAAGTGTCGTTAGAAGCGTCTTGATCATCCGCTGGTTATAAGATACTAGAAGTTTCGTTTAATTGAATGTGGCCGCCCTCTAGAGGAGATTAAGTCATGAACAAACACAAAAATGTCTATGATGAATGCGCAAACTGTGGCACAAAGAGCAAGGTCACATACCGTGCTAAAAAGCCAGTCAAGTACCTTTACCGTTTTTAAACTGTTTTAATTACGAATGCCTTTTTATGACCTGCCTTTGTATACAGGAAACAACTATCTTCCCTGCAAGCACTTCCAGAAAGCTATGGAGGCTAACGGCTCGCTGGTGACATTCAAGAACTACGAGAAGACCTTCTGCGCGTTGGATCTCAGGTTCAACTGGTTTGCTGATGTCCAAATTGTCAATATAGACCATTTGAAGAAACAGAAAGAGGCAAGTTATTTATTTATTGTGGAGGCACTGTCCAGGTTTTGCGGGAAATCGAGACTCGAATCCCGGGAGTCTCAAAAGATATTTGGTCCCGGGATTTGAATTTTCAGTCCCGGGAATTCCGAGATTGAGTGAAATAATAGTTTTGCGAGAAATCGAGACTTGAATCCCGAGTCTCAAAAGATATTTGGTCCCGGGATTTAAAATTTTCAGTCCCGGGATTTCCGAGATTTTCGAGATTGAGTAAAATAATAGTTTCTCTAAATTAAACGTATAATTTAGCTGTTTTCTTACGGTTCGTGGTCGCCACTCTAGAACCTTTACGCTCCATCGGCCATCAACCGTCTTCTTGTGATGTGCCTTGCCCTGTGTTCAGCATTACAGGTATTTTTAGGGTTCCGTACCTCAAAGGAAAAAAACGGAACCCTTATAGGATCACTTTGTTGTCCGTCTGTCTGTCTGTCAAGACCCTTTATCTCACGAACGGGTAAAGGTGAAATTAATACCACATATTAGGATTCATGAACCACACAAGATCTGAAAATTTAATTTTTTTACAACAACGCAATCAAAAGATATGGCATTTTATGTCCTCATCTCCATAGATTTATTCAAAAATGCAAAACCTACAGGGTACTTCCCGTTGACCTAAAATTATGAAATTTGGCAAGAAGCTAGGTCTCACAGTACAAATAATGGGAAAAGTCTGAAATCATTAAATATTACAACTTTTCTCACAACTAATGGTAACCAATTGTGGTGAGCTCCCGTTTCAAGAACATTCATATAAGAGAGGGGTCAAGTTGGATGGTCGCTGAGGCGATTTTTGTTTTAGTTCTATTTAAAAACGGGAACACTTACAAACTTGAAAATTGGTATGTTTATAGTGCATAGGCTATAAAATAACAACAAATAATAAAATTTGGTCAAGCGCGTGTCGGACTCAAAAAATCTAGCACATTAACTTACTGAAATTTCAACTAATACAATTATGTTTATGTGGTGGTACGGAACCCTCAGTGCGCGAGTCCGACTCGCACTTGGCCGGTTTTTTTTAAATACCGCTATCGCACTGGAGTAAAAGTTCATACCTTCATTTACCGGTATATTATCTGTATTTCAATGAATTTAAATGGAGCAACGCGGCGCTTTACACCTGTGGTGATACGGGCTGTTCATTTTACGATATTTAGCGGTATTATTTTTGAGATTTTTCCCGAAAACTAGCGTATATAAATAAAAAAAAAACAACACCAACATTTAGGTGTTTGAGGTAACCCTAACAATATTTGGGTCTAATTAAATAACACCTTATATGTATATTCGGTAGGTATTAAGAAAATTAGGATCGACCAATTTAGAAACTTGTAAATCGGTCAGTAGTGCGCAGTGGTGAAGACGGAAACGTTATCAGGGCCAAGTGCTATCAACTTGACAAGTCTGTACGGGCAGTCTGTCCTTGTATTTGCGAGACATGGGAAATTACACCCTGACCTTTGCCCGTACTTGCAATCTCGTTCTGCACGTTTACACAATTAACCAGGAATTCTCTAACCAAAAATAGATCATGTTCTTACACTTTTGTCACCGACAAACGTCGTCATCTGCACTGGCATCGAATTTTCTAACCACATTTTTCACATTCCAGTTGAATGCAAGCTGCGCCCTCATCCACCCACCCAACATGAATTGCACATGTCTTCCCGATCGTTTGGAACTCCTGAAAGGCGAAACGACCAACCTGCTCACAGTTGCTGTTGACTGCTCACAGCGATATCTTAAAGAAATGCCAACGAACCTCCCTGCAAACACCGTCAAGCTAAACGTCTCTTATAACAACGTGAGTGGTCCGGAATTTTTAATCTAATTATCTTTCAACTTCACTAATACTCCTGCAGTAACTTCTTCTAACTCTATGTCTGAAACCTTATGTATTCTTTATTGTACACACAATTACACACCGGCGAGTTTAACTCAAAAATTGGGTTACTTAGTTTTCAGTCAACTTCAAACCCGTTTTCAACCGAATGAAGATAGAAATGAATTAGTATACTGATACACTGAAGTCCTCTACAACAGATGTTGATTCATTCAAACGGGAAATAAGAGGTATCAAAGATAATTTGAAGGAGTTCGATCTATACAAGGCTGAAATAAATAAGTTGCGTGCTGAAGTCGCCGATCTGCGGTCTAAAATATCCAATAAAAATCAACAGCAGATTCGAAATACCAATGATGAAGAAGATCGCAAGCTGGTGTGAGTGATGTAAAAAGTGTTACATGATGAGCTTCAGAATGATAGCGCACCTACCAGTCCTGGTAACGAAAAATTAAAGGACGCTCCTGTCGTCAACCAAATTCGCATGATGATATTTTTTTTCATATTGTTTAAATTTTCACTTATTACTGTATTTTGTTAGGTATATTTTTCTTATAATATGTAATTGGGGTTTCTTAATTGGTAGCTTTATTTTGTTTAATCTTATTAGACTGTAATATCTTTTAATCTGTTAATGACTTTATTATTTGTCATTTTAATTTTTTTTCTGCTCCTCTATGTATCCAAACTTAGTAATAATTGCCAGATGGTTTGTAACACTATTTTAAAGCTAAATTTAATATCACTTTCAATTTTCAATTCTCCCTGTCTACTTACAGAGATCCTTTTTCTTAGCTTACCGCACTAAGTAGCTAAAGGCAACGTAAGAAGCAAATTGTCTCAGGTAATTTTGTAACGAGAGGAAAAAATTACGTTTCGTTACAAAGGTTTAAAATTATGGTTATGATTTCAATAAAAAGTTAATGTAAGAACTTCTATTCTAGATAACCTCTCTGCAAGCGGTAGCAGACGATCCTTCATACGAGCACCTTCGGCAACTTATCGTCGACTACAATGACATCCAGAGCATCGTCGAACTCGAAGGCACTAAGTTTATTGACAACTTTATGTTGTTTTCCATCAGTCATAATAAGCTGAAGACTGTAAGTTTCATTTGGGATTACTTATTATAGGTACGAGTACATTATAAATAGTAGAGGATCTTAGATGAAGCCTTGAGGTACCCTTATAATTTTTGCGGTATAAACAAGATCTTAATTCTTTTTTGTGGAGGGGCAGGTTAATAATATAAATATTTTGCTAATTTTAACATGAATAGAGTTGTACAGGAAAGCACTTTGGATCATGAGCCAAGCAGTGTTCAATGTCAATAATATCGAAAGCTTTGTTTAATTCGACTGGTTGTTTTAACTAAGTTTTTGTTGTTTTCAGATTCATACATACGTTTTCTCGAATAAGTTCGACACAACGAGCCATTATACAACTTTCTCTATAGCTGGCAACTACATACACTGCGACTGTAACACTGAAAAAGTTTTAAAGGTAACAATTTTAAAAGTAAGGTAGTCATTAATAGTATTTTAATAGGAAAACCTGAAGCGTTAGCATTTAATTTTAAAATTATTTCATCAGAAAGCTACACTATCCCGGAATAGTAAAAGCTATGCTATGATCACGTGCAAGTGATACGTTTATTTGAAAGAATACATAAACACATGTAACATGTGTGTGTGTATACATGTAATATGTGTTATACGAACAGTCAGTCTAATATATATTTTTTTTGTTTTTGTCAACAGTGTGTGTAATTTTCCTTATTTATTTTCAGCCGTGGCTTCTAGAGTACTTCAAAAACATACCTGATTACAAAAACCTGCAATGTCAAGACAGTATGGGCTCCGTGGTGGATCTAATAGAGACTGTGGTTTGTCATACTCCGAGAGATTGGACAGACTATATCTATTACATTATTGGTCTGGAAGTTCTAGTCCTAATTATACTTGTAAGCAAAGTTTCATATGATTATTGGGTATTCAAAACTGCAGGTTACTTGCCATGGCCAGCGAATAAAATGCCAAGGCTTCCTTGTGATTGGCTGTGCGAATAAGCTTCTTATTGGTCGATGTGATATGTTGTAATTAGTGCCTTCTGATTGGCTGATGGTTGCGTGATGGCGTTTCTGATTGGTGGATTTTTGAAAGTTGTATGATCTGTTGTATTTGCGATAGGTATATTATTATTTACTCCAAAGACATTGTGTATAATTAAGGCAGCTTTATGTATGTGTTGGTTGGAAAATGCTTTGGTAATGCGTCTTTAAGTAAAAAACAATTTGTTGAATATTTTACAGGACTGTTCTTATGTACAGGGCTTGAAATTTAGGTATACTTTGATTGATACTGGTCTAGTCACCGATATGAATGAGTACCGATGAAAAGGAAGGCCAGTGTCCAAACTACCCCAAACCAACGAGGGTGTACGAGTATGCAGAGTTGATGAGAGGAAGCGAGGGAAGTATGGCAAGCTTGTAGCAGGGAAGAATGTTAACTACATTCTTCCCTGCTACAAGCTTACCTATCCCAACGAAAGGAGGCGTGTTGTTCTTGTTTGTAAGTAAGTCAAAACAATGAACGGAAAAAGTACGAGAAAGCCGTTATTTTATTAATACCGTCATACCGGTAAATAATAATAAACCGGTCATTGAGGATAACGGTTTCCTGTAAATTCTACCAGTTTACGAAGGTAATTTTAAAACCGATTTCAAGCCCGTGTGTGTGTAAACAACGTGTAACGGAAAGGTGTGATAATACTGAAGGATGTGAATCTGCCCATGAAACTGAACAACTTTTACCAAGGAACATAGGTCTAAAAACGAAAAACCAGATTTGACCTCCCATAGAAAATGCACTATCAGCTGATGCAGTTTCTATGGGAGGTCAAAAATTGATTTTGTTCTATGCTTGAGAAAAGTTGTTCAGTTTCATGGGCAGATTCTCACCCTTTAGTATTATCACACCTTTCCGAAACACGCTGTATATTACTTGAATATATCTAAAGATTCATACAGGGTGTTAAATGAAAACTGCTTTATACGAGTATCATCAAAAATTGTGCCTGTCGAGCTATATGATCTTTTTATTTTTTCTTTTCTTAATTATTTTTAAGTGAAATATTATTTAAATTTGCCAAATAATGACGTCTATAAGTCCATCCATACATTTTTAAAACAGGGTCTTCCAAGTAAAGATAAACATATTTTAACCAAGCGTTTTTTTTTAAAAGATACAGAATTTTTAAGTTGGGAAGTAAATTTTTGTTTGTGCGGTTTCTGTGATTTTGTGTAATACCTGGGAACGGAAAACCCATTCGTATGGTAAACCGTTTTAAAAGGTACCACACAACCCTTACCACAAAACCATTATCACAAAAAAAACGGTTAACAGTAATAATCGATTAGGGTTGACAGAAATAACATTTTGGTAAATCTGCGATTTCGTGAGCGGTGGCTGTTTATATTTTCGGCAATAAAATAATGGCTATCTAACAACTTTAAAACCAAGAAAATGCCCAAAAAAACCTTTTTATATAGTTAGGGTTTGATTAACCGAAATGATTGGGTATAACGAAATAACTGTTAACCGAAATGATTGGGTATAACGAAATAACTGTTAACCGAAATGATTGGGTATAACGAAATAACTGTTAACCGAAATGATTGGGTATAACGAAATAACTGTTAACCGAAATGATTGGGTATAACGAAATAACTGTTAACCGAAATGATTGGGTATAACGAAATAACTGTTAACCGAAATGATTCGGTATAACGAAATAACTGTTAACCGATACAAACTGTTAACCGAATTTTGAGTAGGTTAATAACAGATTCATTCAGGGTTAACCGTAACCGTCCGTTCCCTGGTACAGTCAACAACAGGTCAAGCTTGACACTCGCAGTGCGACTCTAGCCCATACGTCTATTGAAATAAGAACGGTACAAAGTCCAATGTGTAAAGCTTGATGTGCTCTTGACTGTACCCTTTGTGTTACAAGTTTCTAAATTATGTTTTTTCGTTTAATATGCTATTGTGCCTTTTTATCAGATTTTATTTTCTTATGTCTTATTGTAATACGTATAAAATAAGTTTTTTTAAAGTTATGTTTAGTGTTTAAGCATTAATGTATATTTGTGTTGATTTTTAATAGATCTCTGAATACGAAATCAATTCTAGTGATCATATTTTAAAATAATAATTGAATTCACAGAATAATGGCCACAGACAGGCACTAGGCAGATCTCTCACTTCGAATTTGATTTTTTCTGGAATCTCTAAAATTACGAAATTCGTCTCGAGAAAAATATTTTTTTATGAAAAAATCGCTTATAGAGGCTTACGATAAAAATATTCAAATACCTACACAATATTACTGGTCTGATAGTCCTAGCGGTACACCCCGAAATTCAGTAAAATGCTGCAAATCGTGTTAAAAACATGAAAATCGGAAAGATTGATCTTTAGGCCATAAGAATTAAATTGACCCGTAGCAACAAAAAATAAACGAAAAAGGGGAGGAGTTATGACGTCATCTTTTTTTTGTATGTGTTAAGTTTTTTTTTGTTCTGAAACCTATCGTGTGTATCTAATGATAGGGCTTCATCAGGGACGTCATAACTCCTGTCGTTATTTTTTTTTTGTGCTACGGGTCAAATTAATTCTTATGGCCTAAAGATCAATCCTTCCGATTTTCATGCTTTTAACACCATTTGCAGCGTTTTTTGGCGTACCGCTAGGACTATGATGGGATGTCGGTCCAATCGGTAAAAAAGGTGGTTTAACAAAGACAACACTTCCCGTTTAACATCAATACAGGGTGCAAGGGACAGTGTACTATACAGTAGTAGTAGGCAAGACTGAACAGTTCATTAACTCAAAAAAAAAAAAAAAACGTGTTGTGAAATGAAAATAAAAATCTACTTTCGTTTACAAGGTACCTGAACCAATACAAGAATTAGTTTTGTATGAAGCGGTCGAATTTTATTTTATTTCCCAAAACATAAAAAAAAAAATTGTTTTAGTCTACTAAGCAAGCCCTTCAGTTATCGGTACACCGTCCCTTACACCCTATATGTATAGTCTTTAGGTTCATCCAAGGAGGTTTTAAGCGTGGATTAAAACCTCCTTGGGTTCATCATCATATCGTGTGTGCGGGTTGTAAGGGCCTGTGCACACCGCGATTATTTATCGCACCGTCAACGCGAAACGCACGCGATACAAACGCGCCATCGACGCACGTCGTTGGTGAATCTACGGCGCGTTTTTAGTGATACACATACGATACGTTTTTTTACGTCTAACGTAAAACAATGCGCAGAAGACGTTTTGTATTGCTGCAATCGCAAACAAACTGCGTACAATACAAGGGAAAACGCGCTGTCGTAGCGCGTACTCAAATCGCGCGACGACGGCGCGATAAAAATCGCAGTGTGAATAGGCTCTAAAATCGATGATCGACCTCACAATCCCAAGGTTGATCATTTATTAGTAAGTTAAAATTACGCCTTGTTAATTTTCCCTTTACTTATGATGTGCTAATAAACTTTAGCTTTGAGGTGGTAGACCACTTTTTTGACCGACTGTACCTTTAGTAAAGACTACGAGTATGTAAGTGTACCTAATAGAAACCTTTTACAACGTGTTAATGGAATAAGCGAAACCCTCATACACCCCAACCGATTTTTATTAAAATAAATCCATTCCCGTAAAAAATCGTAAAAAAAAGTTTTTTTTTAATCTAGATATTGTTATTTTAAAGTTTCATCATTGTTCTAGTTTCATCGTTATTCTAGTCCGCGAACTCCGCGCACGCCACGCCCACTTCCCTTCCCTCCTCACCGCTCATGAACCGCGCGGCGCCGCCACCAGCGAACGTATCCACAGAAATATTAGAATAGAAGCGGCAAAAATTTAAGTAGTAAAAAAAATACCCGTATCAAAAACCCGTGAAATTGATTCTACTTTCGATTCTGAATAAACTATTTTCTCAGTTTCGCTTATTCCGTTAACGGGTGACTTTTAATTAGTTCTTGATAGCAAAAGATATGCATATAGGTACTCATGATACTGGACAACTTTTCTCAAGGAACATAGGTCGGAATACGAAGTCAAAACTAGAATATTTCAAAGATGAGGCTTTTTGGAAAAAATGTATTAAAAAGTGCCATAATTTAACAATTGGCTAAAAATTGCTACGCTATGTCCGTTTTTATGATTAGTTTTGTATATTAGTTATTATGATATGAAGGCTATTTTTGTATATAATTTCTTATGAAGACTGTATATTTTGTATGGGTTTATATTATATTAGAAAGAAAATCAATTCATAAATGGGGTTTAAAATAGTTCTTGTAGTTTTATTCAAATACGTACATTCAAGAGCTCGCCAAGCTTGACACTTTGGACTTTGCATCGCGCTTATCATATTTACCGTAGCGACTAAAATCGTACTGCCAACGCAAAACTTGATATGCTCTTGACTGTCGAATACCTAACCTAAGAAATTTTATGAAATCACTGGTACAGAACTGCCACCTTACCTTCCGAGGGCAAACTGGGCCCCATCCTAGGCTGTTGCCAGCGTTTTAAAGTCGACAAATAGCCGTGATAGCAGCGACTACTTCCATGATAGCAGGTTTAACGTTCCTTCCAAAGCACGAAAAACGCTCGAGTTCACTAAAATAAAATTAGTTCCAATTTTGACCACCTGAACCACAGAGTAAAAATTGTATAGAGTCCGTCATTTACATTTGCCGTCTGTATGAGGTAGTGAAGTGTAAAACGTCTCCTAGTCGACTATGGCTAGTCGGTCAAAAAACCAAAAAAAATAAAATCTAATGTCTCATCCAAACTTAAAGAAAATGTATCCTTTTTACCTGTGTGTTGATTATTAATA
This sequence comes from Athrips mouffetella, assembly GCA_947532105.1. Lineage (NCBI taxonomy): Eukaryota > Metazoa > Arthropoda > Insecta > Lepidoptera > Gelechiidae > Athrips > Athrips mouffetella. Next base: position 1,991,155 of record OX383972.1, read on the forward strand.
GTAAGAAAGGAAACTTAAATAATTCGTAATAGCCATTTTATTTGTGATTTTTAACATGTTGAATTGTTTGTATTTTTATTTATTAGTCCTAAGCTAAGTAACATATTTCTCAAAGAGAAAGATAAAAATTAACGTTTATGGGATTTGATAAAAATTCTAGTATGGAGGGAGAAAAGAATGAGCATGCTTATGTCAAGCAAAGCGTGTACGCACATGCTACCACTAGCATGTTTGTTTTTTGTTATTTGGCAATAGTCAACCCATATTTGGGGACATTTCTGCCAGTGTCGTGTTCTAGAATGTTTGTGGTTTTGGATTTTTTTTCCCTTTTAAGAAGTTCAAATTATGGCGAACCGCCAGTGTCGAGTGGGGAAATTGTTCATTGCTCCCCCCGTAAAGCGATAGTGGACTTTACGAAGGAAATGTCCGTGACTTTTTGAGACAACACAAACGGGGTTCAAACACGAGATCGCCTGAAATCTTCATCAGCTGCGCACTCCGTAGTTAATTCACTGCATAAAACACTATCTTTAATATCCACTAAATCATTACATACACAAAAAACAAGAATTTCAAGCGAGCAGGCAAGAGCCCACGCCGAGTTCCCGCCAAATAGCGACTCGACTTAAGGTCGCCAAGTACCAGAACGTTTCGGATGATGAAACTAGTACCAACTTTTAGTATGTTATTAAACGTGATATTACACCTTCAAACCACCGGGACGAAAGCTGTCAAATGTCTGGATCAGGAGATATGACGTCATCATTTTTTTGTATGGGATTTCAAAAAATAATATTTTTATTTCTTTCGTGTAGTACATCAAATGAAAGGACTTTAAGAGCTGATTATGGAAATAATCTACATTGTCACATTTGAGCATCTGTTTATCTTAAAATAAAAAAAACATTTTCGAAACACACCAAGTTTGAGCTCCTCCAGGGAAAAAACGGCTGAATATTTTTTTGTAAAATATACGTCCAATGATTCGCTATATCTTCATTAATAAATTGTATTAAGGCAATTTTGAAAATATTGAACCCGAAACTAGATAAATAGGATAAGGTAGGTTTTAAAGGTTTTCCTATTTATCTAGTTTCGGGTTCAATATTTTCAAAATTGCTTTCATACTATTTATTAATGAGGATATAGCGAGTCATCGGACGTATATTTTCCAAAAAAATATTCAGCCGTTTTTTCCCTGGAGGAGCTCAAACTTGTGTTTCGAAAATGTTTCTTTGATTTTAAGATAACCAGATGCTCAAATGTGACAATTTAGTATATTTCCAGAATCAGCTCCTAAAGCCTTTTCATTTGATATACTACACGATAGGAATAAAAGAATTATTTTTTGAAATCCCATACAAAAAATTGATGACGTGATACCTCCTGATCCAGGCATTTGACAGCTATCGTACCGGTGGTTTTGAAGGTGTAATATAATGTTTAATAGCATACTAAAAGTTGGTACTAGTTTCATCATCCGAAATGTGTTTCCCTTAAGTCAAGTTACTAAAAAGTCTACTAACTAGCATGTTAACTGAGCCTTAAACATACTGGCCCCTTCACACGTCGCTAAATCAGCTCGCTAACTAGCTCGATTAAGAAGTTTTCACCGAACTTATTTAGCTATTTCGCAAGCTTCGTGTTACAATATTATATTACAGAGGCAAATATTATGTTTTCTGTAAATTACTAATTCAGTTACAATTAATATTTTTAAAGCGTAAAATAAATTCGAACAGTCTATTTATTACTTTTAACAATTCGTTACTGGCAACACTGACGTGTTAAGAAGTCTCTTTTATAAACGCATCCTTTGTTAACGTGTTTTATTTGACAGATATATTAATAAACCCGTTAAATAACTGCCTTCAGCTCAGAGTAAATAACTATAGAGTCCGCCATTTACATATTCTGTATGAGCTAGTGAAGTGTAAAGCGTCTCACTGTCGCCCATACAAGTCGGTCAAAAAACTCAGTTAAGTTTTACAAAAATCAAGATCTTTAAAAATCTAATGTTTCAGTATAAACTTTGTTTGGGAAAGTGAAAATATATCGTTTTTTACTTGTGAATTGATCATTAATACTTTGAACGGAAGCGTAAATAATCCGTAATAGCCATTTTATGTGTGATTTTTAACACCGTTTTTTTCTTGAATGGTAACTGTTTTCACCAGAAAAACTGTAGTAGTAGCATTTATTAGTCCCATGTCAGATATTTCTCAAAGAGAAAGATACAAATTTTACGTTTTTAGGATTTTGATAAAATTCCATACATTTTAGTATGGAGGTCCCTCGCAAGAAAGTGCTATGCTTATGGCTCCCTCCTTAGCAGGAAGAGCTGCTTCTAAAACCTCCTTGGCCTTCAGCCTTGGTTAATCACTACTCTGTGCTGTATTTAAAGTGCGTCTGTTACCCGGTTACCCAAACAGGAAATTTATTTTGTTGCCTAACATTCTTGGTGTTTTTGTAAGGAACTATTGTTACACCTACTGATTTTAATCATAATCTTGGTAAGCTTTTATTTTTATAATTTAATTATGAATCTAAATAAATCAAAATTTTCGTATTAAAACTAGGTTATGATAACTATTACTTTAAAATGTTGCTTAGCAAAGATAAAAAGAGACTACAAGAAAACGCCCTAGGAATATATGCGTTAGGTTTACGGAATTATACAAATTTCTTCAATTTTGTTACCTACCTATTTCTCCGACAGCGGCACATTTGTGTTTTTAGTTTTTAAAAGCAAAGCAAGTACCTAATTATGGTAGTTAGTAGGTACTCTGCACGGAGGAGGCTCCTAGCTACATTCTTAGATAAAAGCAAGTTTACCTACCTACGCACGGTAAGATAGCAGAAAGAAGATATTTCTAATTTTGCCGTTATTTACTAACTACCCACAATTTCTTTAGTCGTCCAAAATGTAGTGCTTATGGTTTTACAAAATTAGATCTTGTGTAGTCAAGGACGAAAAAGTGTAAAGCATAAATGCTTCCTTTTAACTTGCTGCTTTTCATTTGGTTTTGTTGGTATTGTGAAATAAAGAAAACAGACGCGAGTTCGAGTCTCTCCTGTCCCTGTGATTTTTCGATAATTTCATAGTTGGATAAAAAAAAAACGCGCTCTGAGGGTTCCGTATCACCACATAATTATAATTGAGATACCTCAAGTGAGATCAAGTGAGTGAGTATCAAGTGTGATACCTAAGTTAGTTTAAGACCTATATTGTACCATTTGAAAGCAAATAAATATGAATATGAATATTGTATTAGTTGAAATTTCAGTAAGTAAGTTACTGTGCTAGAGTTTTTGAGTCCGACTCGCGCTTGACCACATTTTACTATTTGTTTTTTTTTTTAGGTGTTGGTTGCATGAAGAGCATCTGTTGGAAGTATGAAGTGGTGATAATGTGTATGTGTGTGTAAATGGAACAGAATGATATGCCTGACTGAGGACAGTCAGCGAGCAGGATGGCCGAGTTGTGGGAATGTTTCTGAACGTGTGCTCAGTGAGATGCATGCAAGAGAGTGAACGAGACAGATGGACATGATTGGGCTGTATGGATGAAGTGACTTTAGGCTAAGTTAGTTTTAAGAATGGAGCACAGGATATGCGATTCCCTTGTGTTGTGTTGCACTTCCGTTTTGAGCTGAGCGATGGCCGGCTGCTGTTTTTTTCTTGTGCTCTTATAATAAAATAAAACTACCAGTTCTTCAAGATTAAACCGTTTTTCAATGCCCGTCCCACAATTTAGCTTATGCACTATAAACATAAAAATTTTCACGTTTGTACATATTCCCGTTTTTAAAATAGAGCTAAAACAAAAATCGCCTATAAAAACAGGTCTAGTATGGGAGCCCCCCTTAATTTAAAACTTTTTTTTTGTATTTGTTGTTTTGTTGTTGTTGTGATTCTTGGCAACAGAAATACATAATCTGTGAAAATTTTAACTGTCTAGCTATTACTGTTCAATACTGCTCAAACAAAATTTTGTAAAAACAGCTAACTTTGATGGCATCTTATTCCTTTGTTTTTAAAAATATTTAAAACAAAAAATACAATATTTATCTACTCAACGAGCTCTAAACAACGATACCCCACTCGATGGGGTAGGTTAAACTTTTTTTTACGCTCCCCCTTTAGCTGTTTGGGAGACCCCAAAAATAATCTGATAACACCCTGTATAGGCACCACCCAAACACCAAAGTATTAAGGGGCTGATAAGAGCTAAATGGAGATCTTTAGGGGAGGCCTATGTCCAGCAGTGGACGTCTTTCGGCTGATATGATGATGATGATGAAGAGCTAAATTACCTCCCTTTCTAACAAAGGACAGAATGAGCGTGTTAGAACAGCGGATTCGCGCTGTTTTACGTTCATTTTTGCATTTTTCTCAATATTTGGGGGCCAATTCTTAAAAGTCACCGGGTGATTATCGAGATTTTTAGATTAAAAAAAGCCACGATAAACTCATAAAACTCAAATTGATATGATGGCAATTTTAAAACTGAACATTATTTTATAATTAACAAACATTGACTCTTACTTTTGAGGAGTTTAACAGGGCTTATTTTAAAAATCTCGAAAATCACCCGGTGACTTTCAAGAAGTGTTTTAAGTAGTGAAATTAAGAATACAGAAAGGTATTCGTAGTTGCTATCATATGCCTAACCTAAAATTTTATTTTATTACTTATTTTTTACTAAAAGTTGATATTTTATGTCAGGCGCTTACGTCATTTAGTTTTGGTAACACGCACAGTATATTTTTTGCAATCGAATGCGTTGCGGATTGCGTACTTTATCCCTTTCAAGCAAAAAGACTGCGCCCCCTGTCAAATATCTATCTTTTCACATATCCTCTTAAGAAAAAAGGTTTAAAAGCAAAAAGCAGAGGTAACTTTGGATTTTTATGGCGTATAAAATACATTTAATCGTGTTTCAGAGTCAGCCATCTTCGTTAAAAAACCCCCTTATCCAGCCCCTTTAAGTACCACCCATCCAGAAGAGTCGTTGCTTTACTTTGGCGATGGAAAAAAAAGTAGGTACCACCTCCATCGCCACCACCACTATGCCACAATCGTTTCTTATACGGCCACTTCTATACTTACCACAAAATTTTAAGGTTCCTACTTGATAGTCAACTTTAAATTTAAATTTACATATTTACAGGTAAAATGGTTCTAACACATAAATACTTAGACGCCCGGCTTAATCAGGTTGAAGAGATTACAGATACCAAATTAAATATCATTCATGAGCTGATTGCTGCGAAATTTGAACAACTTGAAAGAAAAATCGATCAAAAAAATAATGAGACGCAGCAGAATAGTACAGAAAATGAATTACAAGAACTTGATAACAAAATTAACAATAATCCACGTCTTATTGATAATATCAATGAGATAAAAAGTAAATTTAAAGAAATTCCGATGAAAACTGACAAAATAAATAAAATAATTGATGAAGTTAAAGAAATAAGTGAGAATATCTTTAAAATAGGTGAGAAAGTCGAAGAATTTATAAGGAATTTTAACGAAATTATGAACATGAACAATATAGAAGAAATAAGTGAGGAAATGGGAAACGTTGACAAAATATGTAAGAAGATGAATATGTTTTCTGACGTGAGAAACACACGTCATGATGTGGATGGCGACATAAACGAAAAATTTGACGCAGTTAACGGTATGATGACAAAAGAGGTAGCAAGTGAAAATAATCGGAAACCACATGACAATACAAAAAATTATTCGGATAATCAAGAACTTATGTCAAAAGATCTCCAAATAATTGATGATAACTTTGAAGCGAAATTAGACCAGATTTTTAATCAGCTGAAACACGAACTAACCGAAGAAATTTACTTAACTACTTATGACGAAAAATGAAAAACCGAAATACCAAAATTGTCATTTGCATCAGCAAAAACCTCGTGGTCGTTACTCAAACTGGAACCCGGAACACGCAGAAAAAATTAAGCTCCATCGCTTCGTGTCTTGTAAACAGATTTGTGATATCCTTAATCGCGGTTGGAATGAGTTTAGTTATGGAGAATTTGATTTTGAATCTCTGGAGGCGGTTGCTGTTAATGAACAAACTCGGTTCCCAAGATCTGGTTTGTACTTAGATGTTGAAAGTGAAGATATTAAATGTGTAATAAATGACATTTTTGAATTCAACGATACGAACCGTTCATATAATACGCCTTTCATGTGTTTGCAAGAGGAGTATACTGATCTCTGCAAACAAATTACTGGTACATTGCTCATTCCGTCAGATGATTACCTACAAGACCGGGATTTATTTGAGAAGCGGTATGGCTTGGAATGGTCCGAATCTATCAATTAAAGCAATTACGCACGAGAGCGAAACCTATAGGTATTCCTAATGTTGATATTATGCATGCACTGACCGACCGTCTAGAAGCCAAGAAGTTTGTCCCACCATTCAATAACTTGATTACTAATAATTTCGTAACTGTTACAATGAAATTTGAAATAGACAAGAATAGTACATTGTTCAACGAGAGGAGAAAGTGACCGATTCCCAACAAGGGTGTCGTTTGAGCCCTGAGGCGAAGCCGAAGGGCTCAATACACCCGAGTTGGGAATCGCACTTTCTTTCGAGTGATACATAGTGCTTTATACTTCACCTACGAGGAAAATATTTCAGATTTCCTTTTCAGATATGATGTAAGTTTTTTGTATTCCATTATACTGATATCATGTCTTGCCAATTTGGTACTTTTCAACATGGAATACAAAGACTTGGCTTATATTTATACGCTTTTTCACTATAATAAGCAAGCAAAACAGTTTCCGAAAATCAATGCGCTTTTTCCTCGCTTTTTCAACGTATAAAACTATCACATACCTCATTGTTGTATTTTTTCGAGATTTTTCAGGCAATCAATAACCGCTTGCGCACTTTCTTGTAGTTCTAGCGGCGTCAAAAACTCTTCAGCACTGTCACTATTTGACGACATTTTTTGTAAAAATCACGCACCAACAAAACTACAATTAAAACTTCCAACAACTTTGTAAAGAAAACAGGGGTCCAATTTTTGAAAATCACTGGGTGATAAAATATCGCTTGGAGGTTTAAACTTTTTTATTTTACCCTGATAGTGTTAAAATGTTAGTAATACTTTATAAAATTTAACAATTAAACACTAATTTATATTTATGCATTATGATTTTTCCCTGTTGATAAGAAAAAAACAGAAATTTTGATTTTATTGAGTAAGATTTTATCACACGGTGATTTTCAAGAATAGGTACCTAATTCGCGCGCGCGCTTTTGTTCCACATTTTGGTTTCGTTCTTTTTTCAAATTAATGGTTTTCTCAGAAAAGTGTAGGTGGCCAGCATCATTTCGTGGACTTAGAGATAAAAACTTTTTCTTTTTTTGGCATCATGATATTAAAATAGATTATCGACAGATTTTGATCTAAATTTAAGAAAAAAAAAACACGTTAACAATGGATTTTCATACAAAATTCCATCCCGCTAAAACACGTTAACAATGGATTTCCATATAACTTTTCCCCCCGCATATTTATACCATAGAAATGACGTATCTTCTCCTTAGTTTTTAAAACAGGACTGAGGTACTTTCCGAGAAGGTGAAGTATAAAATGAATATAACATTCGCTATTGATGATTCTTGTTATAAGAACTGTTATTAAGGGGATGATAAAAGCTGAATTACCTCCCTTTCTAACAAAGGGCAGAATACGCGTGCTAGAACGTAGAGGATTCGCGCTGTTTTACGTTTACCCTCATTTTCGCATTTTTCTCAAGATCTGTACCCATAATATTAATTATAAAACAGCTATATGATTATGCATAATATATTGAATAATGTGTAAAAGTTTTGGCATCATAGATTAATGGGTACTTAAGAAAAACTGTTTAAGAGCAAAAAGCAGAGTTAACTTTAGATTTTTTTTATGGCGTACAAAATTTATTTAATCGTGTTTCAGAGTCGGCCATATTATTGTAAAGATGCTTAATTATCACATAATTTCTTTTCACGTCCATTATTTATCACTGTTCGTTAAAAACCTGCTCAAGTGAAGCGTATTAAGCTCTTATCAGAGCCAACATGTATACAGTAACTTTAGCAGCTATGACTATGCAGATTACCCCTGTATGTAAGAGTATACAACGTATAATAGAAAGGTGGGATAATACTGAAGGGTGTGAATTTGCGCAAGGAACAAAGGCGAAAAACTAAATTTGACCTCCCATACAAAATACACTATCAGCTGATGCCGTTTCTATGGGAGGTCAAAAATTTATCTTGTTCTATGACCTTCTATGTTCCTTGGGAAAAGTTGTTCAGTTGGATGGACAGGACCTTTCCGTTACACTCTGGAGATAGATAGGTTCTGAAAGAATTGATTGTTGATTGTAAATTAATTAATTAATATGGATTAAATATGTTCTTGAGTTTCAATATAGTAGGTAATGACTTTGAAATAAAATGGATTGAAATTTCATTTATTGAATTCCTAGTGTTGATACAATTTTCTGATTTATTTTATGAACATGTGAAAATACAATAATTGCGTTCTTAAATTGTAATAAACTCTCAGTTACTTAGAACTTGTTAGAAACAAGAAACAACAAACGAGGGTACCTAGAGGGTTATTTATCATGTAATATTTATTTATTTAATGGCAGTCACATTTGATTAAAAGCCGATATTTCTCTTCAAGCATACAAGGACATGTTCGTTAACAAAATAAACGCACTAGGTACTCTATACACTAATAGTCACTAATATTCACTTTCGTACGCTTTCGTCCCGTGTGGTGCCAGCAAAGAATAGTACCAACCAATACATACCCGTGGATGTCGTAAGAGGCGACTAAAGGTTCTAAACTGGAGGATGGGCAGCACCATCCTCCTGTGTATCATACCATCTTACTTACCGCGGTCACCTACAACCGCGGTCCATGGTGCCAGCCGTAACGCTACAAGCGAGGTGACTATGGTACTTCCCCTCTACATTTGACACACAGGGAGCTCCCTGTCCTGTAGTGGATTTTTCATGGGATGTTATGATGACCCATTTTCTCAACGTGGTTTACAAATTATTCCATATTCAACAAAATTATTATTTCACTCGCGACTTGTTTACGTTTTATATCAGAGCTGCTGACTCAATTCTTGAATATCACCGAGAGAATTCCGAGATATAAAAACATTTAATCGGCCCTGATAAATTGATGTTGATCATAACATAAGTAACAATCAAACACTACTTTATATGCTTTACTTTTGCAAAGTAAAACCGGTTTATTCCCACCCACCTGGTTCAATTGAATTGTCATTGATTGAACTACTGAGATTTTTTTCCCACTAATTTTTGCATTGAAGTAATAGTAAATATGATGTCATAAGTTCTAAACCTATGTTTTTTTGTTGATATTTAAACACGTCCAGTGATATTCAAGAATTATTGATTCCCTGCTGTGGGATAATGGGAAATGTTGACGCGGATAGTAGAACTACGCGTTAGCTTACCATCGGTACCTATTCTTGGGGTACAACAACAGACAGATAGGTACTGATAATATTATCGCGATAATATCGATAAAATTGTTTATAGAGCTGTTAGTTGATCAGATCACGCAAGTCGGTTGTCGAGGTAAATTGAACTTTTCAAAAATCTAGGTAAGTTTTAAGAAACTTTTGTATATTTTTAAGTAAATCTAAAATAAAATAAAATTTTAATATCGCAGCCAAATTGTAGAATTCGTCGTAACAGCTAGCCGTGTAGCAAAAGGATTTTGAAATACGGCGAATCATTGTTTTGCTCATTAGCGCGCTTTTGCTAGGTCTGTGGTTTTGCTCATTATTCGGCTGAACGAACGGTTCGTCGTATCAGCGATAGCGGTTATTCACTGCCGCTTTGACAGTCGTTATGCACTTCCTACCTACAATTTCCGGGGGCACAAATGCACATTTAGAGAAATTAATTTTAAATAGTAAAATAGGCTATTTAAAGCTGTAAATAATTAAATCCGGCAATTTTGTAAAACCACATTTTTTGTAAAAGTACCAGTATAAGCTGACCTGTGCTACATGGTAAATATTATATAGGTTGAGTTCACCTTATACTGGTTTTAAGAATATCAACGTTATGTCGGGGATTACTGTGGTTTTAAATTTTTGAATGTTTTTACTGGTAATTTATTAAATTATCCCCTAGTGTGCTGTAGATTGACTTGTGCCATTAAAAAGCGCAAAATAACAAGTTTTAAACCTTGAAAATACTGCAAAATTACCATTTCGTACTTTTAGTTGGTTTTCAAGACTACAAGTTACTACCTGAAAACCAAAACCAACCAACCACGAATTGTGTTTTATAAATTTGTTTTCAATAAAACAAATAAAAAATAAACTAAAAGTATCAAGCTATCTCTCTCTCTTCTTAATCGTTCCCTCACTACTGAGGATCGTGACTCCGTGTCAGCTTGGCAACAATATCTCTCCATTTATTTCGGTCGGTCGCTTGATGGAGGGCAGCACTAACGGGTATCTCCAGCTGTTCGGTAATTTGGTCCGTCCATCTCTTAGGGCTCAACTTTTCCCGTCACTATAAGTCTTTCCAAATCAAGCTATGAACGTAAGATTTTTTTGGTAGTACTAATCAACTGAATTCCAGAATGAACGATAAAAAATTAAATGATTTTAATAAGTTGAATGATGATAAATGTGACAAATTGTCATAAGTGTTAATTATGTGAATCAGATCTGTTAGCATCGAAACGATAAATAGGGCTTTAAAAAATTGGTGTAAAACCTTTTCAGGGCCTTATTCTAAGGGACAAATACAACAAATTTTGTTTTACAACTTTAGGAAATTCGCAAAAAAATTTAGACTTTTCATACAAATTGGACGGATCATCTGATAATTTTGTATGGAGTGTAGAATTTTTCTTTAAACCCGTATTTATGCCACATAAATGGGATCAAGGCTTAGTACCTACTCTTGACCTCGATCCAGTCTTGATGACAGAGATGAGGTCGACGATGGGAAAAGCTTGCCCAGAAGAAGCCTATGCACTAGCGACTTGAATAGATTCGGGTTATATGAACTTTCCGATCGCCTTAAACCGTTACCAATAAGTTACGATGCTAGCGCAGCAGTTCTCAGAATCCATTTATTTTTCCAAAGCCAGTTTAGAAATTCAATTTATCGTGATAGAAATATCAAAAATCTGCATTTCTTAAGCTTACATTCATAATATTTTCATGATCTAATCCATTTATTTTTTCCAAGCCAGTTTAGAAATTCAATTTATTATGATATAAATATCAAAAATCTGCATTTCTTAAGCTCACATTTTTAATATTTTCATGATCTACCTTTTAACTACGTGCGTGCGCGCACGCATTTAAATTTCAATATAGCTCAACTAACGATAACACTAATTATGATTTCGTATTACAGATAAAATGGTTCAAATACTAGAGTTCTTAGAAACCAGACTAAATCTTCTCGAGAAGACTATAAACTACAAATTAAATAACATTACCGAGCTTATCACTGAGAAATTTGAACAAATTGAAAGAAAAATCGATCAGAAAAATGAGGTTGAGGAGAAAAGAGTTAAAATAAGTGAGCAATTGGGTAACTTTGATGACATTTTTGAGGAATTTTGTAAAATGAAAGCTAAGATAAACAAAATAGAAGAAATAAAGGAGAAGGTGGATACAGCTGAAGAAATTAGTAAGATGACAACTAATGTTAGTCAGAAAATTAACGTGGATAACGAAAGAAACGAAATACTGGACACAGTAAGAACAAATTTAGATGGAGAAATTGAAAACAACCTGGAATCTGAAGATAATACAGATATAAAAACTAATCTGAATAATCAAAAAATTATGCCCAGAGATCTCCAAGCAACTGATGATAATGTTAAAACGAAAGTAGAACAGCTTGAAGAGTATTTAGAACAGCTGAAAGTAAACGTAATCGACAAAATGGATTCGACACACTCAATGATAAATTTGTTCTTGACTAAACAAGAAGAAATATTAGACGAAGGCTCTCACCTGCATCAAAAACGGTTGCAAAAACCTCGTGGTCATTACTCGAACTGGAATTTAGAAAAGGCTGAAAAAATTGGGCTTCATCGGTACATTTCTTGTAAAGAAATTTGTGATATCCTTAAGCGGGGATGGAATGAGTTTGGTTATAAAGGATATAATTTTGAAGATATTGAAGGAGTTGATGTTAATGAACAAACTCGGTTTCCAAGTTCTGGTTTATACTTAGATGTTGAAAGCGAAGAGTTTAAACATATAATCCACACACTAGTATTTCAAAATGGATATCGTCATTCGACTAACTCTCCCTTCATATGTTTGATGAGAAATCAACTGGAATTATACAAACAAATTACTGGTACAGTACTCGTACCGTCTGACAGTTTTATACAAGACCAGAATTTCTTTGAGAAGCGGTATGACTTGCAATGGGTTGAATCAGTTAATTAATGCCATTACACCGTTTTCTTTTCATTAATTCTTCTCTTTTAAATTGAAATTACAGGTACTCGTAGGTTCCTGTGTATATTGTGTATGTCTTTATATTACTATAAATAAATAAATGGGATTTAAAATAGTTCTCGTAGTAGTTATTACAGTCCCTCTCCGATTTCGAAATGAAGTTATATTTATTTTCTGAAATAAATAATTTGATGTATGAAAGAAAAGACTATGATACATACCTGCTCGGACCCTTTAAGTTTAGTGACGGCTAGACGATACTTCTTATCGATCATACAAGGCACTTATTCATAACTACAAAATATGCACAGAAAACTGAACTATAGTTTGACACACAAATAGTACCTATGTAAATTGTTACGTTTTATTTACTAAAATTTACGATTCTCGTAGTACCCAATTGTTTACGTATTACTAATTCTTTCTGTATTACCGGTGCAGCGAGGTTCAAATCTCTTTGCACCGGATTCTAGCGAAGCAAGGAGGTTTTTGTTCTGAGGGATTCTATATATTTGCTGACTGCCATTTGTCTAGTTTTGACATTAGTTTAAAAAAAAAAGTTTAAGTAAATAAGTATTTAATGTAGTTAGGTTCAGCACCTCTCGCTGGCCATCCAACGAGGCAACGCAGCTGGCGTGATGGGTACCTTTGAGCCCGGTACGCTCCGGGATGGTTTGTTTAGTTAGGTAATAAGTAATTGACGTGTTTTGTTTGTAAAAGCCAAATGTATTTTAGACGTAATTTATTAAATAGTACACATAATTAACTGATAAAAAAAAATGTTGTTAATGAACTACAAGAAATACTTATTACGCATGTTTCCTGTACTTATTAGAGGCGTATGACATGATTCAAACTAGCTACGGGAGAGACATAATATACTTACCATCGAAGCTGCCGTGTATCTTTCAGTCTTGGTAAGAAAACCAAAAAAAAATGTGTGCGATGATGGTCCGATAAACTATCTTTCTCATATAGTTGGAGCGTGGAGTGATACAGGGTGGACTCACCTCACCCAAGCTATTTAATTTGTACATTGACGATCTGATTGCTCGGTTCAGCAGCAGAAATTGAAAAAATGAAGGAAGAATCCCGTCCCTAATACACTAAGATTTTTTAAACTCCAAACAGTAACGGTCAAAACAATGTATCGCGGAGGAAAGGCGAGGTGTGCGGGGCAGGCTTGTGAATCGCGCATTGGCTCTCAAACTGTAGGAGTTACAAAAATCGGACTGTACTGTCTTTAAAGTAATAAGCTCCTTCATTTAATTTGTCGATTGTACCAATATCCCAAAAGAAAAGGCTGTTTGTTTAGTCGACGACATTTTATGAGCTGTCACTTATTAAGTATTATGAGGATGATAATAACGTAAGAAGGAATATAAAAAAAAAATGCTTTATTTAGAAAACAATTATATTTACTATAGCTTACCTTAAACAGGTTTGGGTTTATTTTTCACTTTCTTAACTATCACTTTTTTGTTTTGTTTCTTAAAAATCTTTTTATTTTTACTATTTTCTTTTCTAACATTTTTATTTTGTCGGCCATTTTGTTTCTTCTTTTGAACTTTGTCGCCGCCATCTTGAAGTTTTCGTTGCTTTCTATGTTTCCCACTTTTTACAGCGTCTGTGTTTTTAGCTTTTCCGCCGTTTTCGCTTGCTTTTTCTTCAATTTTTCTTCTGTAAATAAGCAAATTTAATTTTTAAAGCACGTGTTCATGGTGTAAGGGACGGTGTACCGAAAACTGAAAGGGCGTACTCAGTCAACTAAACTAAACAACTTTGCTCGGATTCCTAATTAAAGGCGCTAACTTTTCATGTCGCTTGCCAAAGTGCTCTAGTAATTTTTTTTCAAAGGAGGCCCTGTCAACGTCGAGAAATTTTAAAAGTGATGACGTAATTTTCGGCATAAAAGTGTTATTTCTCGAAAACTTGGGGCAGTTGTGTTGTGTTAAACGCTGTTAATTTTTAGAGTACAAGGTATGGATTTTTTTTAAATTTTCTGATGATGAATGCCATCTATCCTATCAAATGATTTTATAGTAACTTAGCCCAAAATATGGCTACATCAATAGCTCTTTGGTTGCCTTCAAAAAGGTCCTTCCGGGTGCAAGAAACTAAAAGTAGGGCACAAAAGCAAGTGTGTCATGGATTGCAAAATGCCGCACTCAGAGTCGTTATCAGAGAAGCCCCACCTCTTCTTGAGTTCTCCGCACCTGGCAGAGCCCGACCGCAGTGTAAGTGACTTCCATATGGCCCAGGGAAAATCATGTCCTGGTGGAAGATTTTGGGCAATGGGGATATATGAGCTTTCAGGAGGGTACCTTTTCGACCAGAGTTCTATCCTAGCCTTTGATGGATCTGATTCGAGGGGCATGGTGTTTCTAATAAAACAGTGACGGCTTTTGAGGCGTGCGGGAGGTGGAGTATTAAACGTACTTGACAGGTTTCTCCAGTTTTGTAGAGATCTTGTCTCTGCTCGGGGCCTTCTTCATACGCGCTTTTCGTTTGTTGTTGTTCTGTTTGAGTTGCAACATGTACTCTGGGACTTCACACCCGGATTGTTTCATCACTGATGCGATACTGAAATCAATAACATAAATACAGGTAAAATACATAAGACTTCTTTTAATTTTCGCCGCAATCGGGTAAAATACCAAATAATCTATAGTTCATCCATCTTAAGAATGTAGTGAGTCATCGCTTTCCACCGCTGGTAGCCAAGCCCCGTAACCAATCAGGTCGCTAAACATATAAAGTCAAATGTACGATGACTAACTGAAGGCAAACCTTCGAAATAAGCGGTTGTTTTCTTTCTTATTTTACCTAAATAACTAAAAAAAAGTTATAATATTTGTTTCTTTTTAGGGTTCCGTACCTCAAAAAAAAAAAAACGGAACCCTTATAGGATCACTTTGTTGTCCGTCTGTCTGTCAAGACCCTTTTTCTCACGAACGAGAAGAGGTATCAGGTTGAAATTGATAACGAATATTAAGGTCCATAAACCACACAAGATCTGAAAATTTAAATTTTTTACAACGACGCAATCAAAAGATATGGCTTTTTATGTCCTCATCTCCATACATTTATGCAAAAAAGCAAAACCAACAGCTAGGGTACTTCCCGTTGACCTAAAATTATGAAATTTGGCAAGAAGCTAGGTCTCACGGTACAAATAAAGGGAAAAGTCTAAAATCATTAAATATTTCAATTTATCTCACAAGTCACGGTTTATCTGTCTGCCCCTCAGTCCCTTGTCGTACTTCCTTTGCTCGTCGTCAACTTAGTGCCTTAAGTGCTTATCTTTATAATAAAATAAATAAATTAGTTCCGATTTATATTCTTTCCTACCATGAAGTTAAATCTAAAGTTAGAAACTGGCTGCAAAAACTAACATATGACGAGACTGAAGGATTATTAAGGTTCATTGAGTAATCCCCTTTGTATCTGATTCGCGTATACATAAATTTTACACTTTAAACACACACATATACTCACAAACACACGTATATACACTATAATGCACTTAAAACACACACAATACAACACTGTTTTGTTTTCCTTTTCTTTCTTTTGCATTTATTTTATAAATTTTTGTACAACAATTTTGGTCACTACACATAATTATTATCGACAATTAAGTTGTAAACAATAGTGACGCTCCGCGGAGGAACATCATCTGTTCCTTTTGTACAGGTCTTCCTAGTAAAGGAATTTGATGATGGACTTTGCCCTTACATACGATAGCGTACAACTGACTGTATTCATAGAAATTACTTAAACATGTTAATTATTTTTGGTTGTACATGAATAAATGATTTATTTTTTTTTTTTTTTATTTTTTTTTAACTAATAATAACCAATTAAGGTGAGCTCCCGTTTCAAGAACTTTTCTATAAAAGAGGGGTCAAGTTGGATGGTCGCGGAGTTTTTAAAATCAAAGAGCAAAAGCTTTTAGTATATCATATGGTAGATAGGAACAGAACCCTTAGGGCGCGAGTCCGACTCGCACTTGGCCGTTTTTTTTTTTCATTTTAACCCATTGCGCTAGGGCTGTATGTGAATACACACTTCTTTCAATCCTGCTGCGGCAGTTTTAGGGAATCATTTCCTGCAGCGCGAGGAGCAGCGGCATGGGCTGAATGTTAATCTGTTCTAATAGTTAGTTAGTTATTTACCTTCTAAGGTTGGCAACATCGTCTTGTGTGAAGAACGTTATGGCTTTTCCTTTTTGCCCAGCGCGTCCCGCGCGACCAACTCTGAAAAATAAAATGCAATGTTGGATTTTGCAAATGGGAGTTGGTCAGTTTTAGAAACAGGATCGATAGGCATCAAAAAACTTTTTTGTGTAAAATGGCCATGTTTTGTTAAAATTTGTGGATGAGGATTAAAATTTTACGAAAAGTTGTGGTAAGTCTCGTAAGACCATTTTCTTGTTGCAACGGTTAAGGTACCAACCAGCTCTTGCTGTCCCGTCTCGAAAAAACACCCTGTACAAGGTGTAATAGAAAGGGTATTAAAACCCTGAAGGATGTGATACTGCCCATGAAACTGAACAACTTTCAAATCAAATCAAATCTTTTTTATTTGCTATAGATATGGTTACAACATGATGGTAGTAAACAGCAGTATAAGTTCTACATATCTAGCCTACTTAAATAGCATGCAAATATTTTGGAATGGACTATTAGCTCCAGTCATAGGTATACTCGTACTATACGAACAATACACAAAAATATTTCAGTTACAATAATGTCAAACTAAGTCAATTAATAAAATAAAAAAAATTATACATTTATGTAGAGCAAATCAAACAGTTATCAAAATTATGTTCCAGATATTCCTTAACTGAGTAAAATATATGTTTGAGCAACCAGATTCTTAGAAATTTCTTAAATCTGTGGCATGCAATGTTTTTAAGGGCAACAGGTATTTTATTGTATATGGTTACACACATTCCGTAACTATTTTTGACAAATCTTGCACTTTTTGGAATGGTATCGTGTCTTATGGTATCAAGGGGTCTTAAATTTGTGTTTGTAACTTTTCCCAAGGAACATAGGTCGAAATTTATTTTCGAATCACGATTAAAAAATAATCTACCCGTAGGTGTCGTCAGAGGCGACTAAGGGTTAATAAACCACTGGATGGGCAGCAGCATCCTTTTATGTATCTTATCATCTTACATTCTGCGGTCACCAACAACCGCGGTCCATGGTGCCAGCCGTAACGCTAACAAGCGTGGTGATTATAGTACCTACTTCCCCTCCACATTGTTTCAGCAAAAGCTGGAATTATGGAAGGAGTTCCCTGTCCTGTAGTGGAATTTTTATGGGATGTTATGATGAAGCCCCCGTGTGGTGCCGGCAAAGAATAGTACCAACCCATTTCTACCCGTGGGTTTCGTAAGAGGCGACTAAGGGACTATAAAGTGAAGGATGGGCGGCAGCATCCTCTGCATATTCATCATCATCATTATATCAGCCGAAAGACGTCCACTGGACATAGGCCTGCTCTAAAGATCTCCATGACGACCGGTCCTGCGCTGCATATTGTACCATCTTAAATACTGCGGTCAAAAGCTAGAATTCTAGAGAGAGCTCCCTGTCCTGAAGTGGACATTTCATGGGATGTTATGATGAAGTTTGCATAAATAAAAAGACAGAACCAACCTGTGTATGTAAGATATGGCTGAGGGCGGGAAGTCGTAGTTGATGACCAAGTTAACCCCTCTGAAGTCGATACCGCGCCCCATCAGCTCGGTGCAAATGAGGACCCAGATCCGTCCCACTCGGAAACTACGCACTACGTTGTCACGCTGAAAAGAAACAATTTATAAACGATGTAAGGGACAGCCTTACGAAAACTGAAAGGGCATGATCAGTCTACGTAACTGAACAACTTACAGTAAATGACTAAAAAAAATATTTACCACGATGCTACTAACAGCTGCACGAATCATTCGGCAAATAAAGCCGCATTTTAAGGGTTTTTCTATTTTATTCAAAAATCGTCGTAAGAGGCGACTAAGGGATTATGAACCGGAGGATGGGCAGCAGCGTCCTTCTGTGTATCGTACCATCTTACATATTGCAGTCACCAACAACCGAAATTGCATCGCTAACAAGCGTGTTGACTATAGCATTTACACTCCCAAAATTATTCCACGCGTTTTTGCTGATATTCTGGAGGGAGCTCCCTGCTTTTTCGATATTTAACAATGTATGCTTGAAATAGGTAAAACGTAGAAACAAAACCAGTATAAGCTGAACACCCGCTCAAGGTAGAAGTGTTTCCACCGACGAGCGGCCCTGTGTACATCGAACGGTTTCACAATAAATCATTCTTATTTATACTCCTGCAGTGGAGGTTCTTGGGATGTTATAATGAAAAGCACCTTTAAGAGGATATGTGAAAAAATATAAATTTTACAGTGGGCGGAGTCTTCTCGCTTGAAAGAAAGAGATAAAGTGATTACATCCGCAACGCATTAGACTGCGACAGATATACTGTGCGTGTACCAAAACTAAATGACGTAAGCGCCCGATAAAAAATATCGACTTTTTGTAAAAACTAAGTAATAAAATAAAATTTTAGGTTGGGCATATGATAGCAACTACGAATACCTTTCTGTATACCTAATTTCACTACTTAAAACACCTCAGATTCAACAAAAAGAAGACGGAACGAAAATCGAAGAGGCAACTTTGAATTTTTATTTTGTCGAGTCGATTTTCAGTAATCATGTTTCACTTGAATGGTCAAGAAATATATACCTGAAAATCACAGCAATATACTGAGTAAATAAAAAGATATTTGTCTTCAAAATACCCAAAAAAATTTACATCTTAAAGTAACTCACCTGAGCTTGGGTTCTATCTGAATGTATAGCATCGACGTTGATTCCGTCGTAGATCAACTCTTTAAAAAGCTGCTTAGCTCGATCTTTGCTTTGCACAAACACTGAAATATTGAAGACATTTAAATAAATAAATAGTTTTTTTTATCCCAATCCCAAACTAGGCAAAGCCAGCAAGCTAGGCAAGCTATGGGTGTCAGAGACTATACATACATAAATAGATAAATAACACCCAGACACGGAACAAACACCCGTGCACATCACACAATTAATGTTTGCTCTGGGCGGGGATCGAACCCGCGGCGCGCGGCGTAGACGGCAGGCGTAACCACACTAACGGACCAGTCAAATAAATGAAGGGGGCATGCCATACAAGGTTTTCTAAGGTTATTTTTCGCCTTTTGCGGAACGAATAGACTAAGAAGGCACTGCAAGATATCATACTTCATCGAGTACACTAAATAGTAAGGGTGATGAAGGACAATTTTCTATATGATTTGATCATGTCTGCCTGTTTGACTGATGATAAGGAGCATCCTCTAGAAGATACAAAAAATATTGGCGGACATCCACACCCCTGCATTTTGAGGAATTAAGTTTTAACTATTTTGAAATTTGGCAATGAAACGTACACCTGGCAGACTATGACTATCTCATTAAATACAATGTATAAAATCCCAGAAAACTGGTCTGCCACCATAATAGCCCTGCGTCGTAAAATTACAGCGCTTCAAATTGAAAAAAAATCACTACTTCATCCCGTGATAATGCAGAGCCCTGCATGTCTGCCTCTTCGATTTTCTACATCTTCAGAAGTATTTTAAACAGGAGCCACAAAGGCAGACAAAAAAACATTATTTAGTATATTATTTTCATTTTTTTTGCTTTAACTCAAAAACGCAGCGACGCACAGAAAAACTTGTAAGGACCAAATCGATTCGTATTGAGCTGCATGATCTATCATCCCCATTAATATGAATCATGAGCAAATCATATACCCAAATTGCAGCCAGCACCCTAACTAAAATAAGTAATTTTGTAGCGAGATTAGTGGCCTAAGATTGATGAAGGTTCAGGAAGCAAGGGAAGTATGTCAAGATCGTAGCAGGTGGAGAACTGTGGTCTCTGCCTACCCCGACGGGAACAAGGCGTGATGTTATGTATGTATGTATTAGTGGCCTATTAGATCCACAAAACGATGGTCTGCCAATGCGCAACTTGGCAGGTTCGGTACAATCGAAGAGAAACGTTTCACTGTAAGTTACGTCACAGATTACACGAATGAAACTTGTACCCGTAGAAATGAGAGTTACTTAAATAACTAAAAAAACAGGTCTGCCTTACATACTATTGTATTGGCAGTTTCGTTAGTAGTGTCGAACTTGCCAGTTTGCGCATCAGCAGATCAGCGTTTTGTGGATCTAATAAGCAACTATTCTCGCTACAAAGTTGCATTTTTCGTGTACTCGATGACGTAGGATAATTTGCAGTGCTCCTCTAGTCTAATTGGAGTAAAAAAGAAGCATAACATACAGCCTTATTTTTTTTCACCAGGGATATTTTAAGAGATAGTTCTGTCTATGAAACTGAATATCTTTTCCCAAGGAACACAGGTCGAAAAACGATTCTTCTTCTTTTCGAGTCAATGGCAAAACTGACTATAAAAGCTTAGGCCAAAAAGTAGCTACATCAATAGCCTTTTGGTTGCCTTCAAAAAGGTCCTTTCGAGTGCAGGAAACTGGAGAAGTAGGGCACGACAGCAAGTGTGTCATGGTTTGCAAAATACCGCATTCACACTTGTCGTTATCAGAGAAACCCCACCTCTTCATGAGTTTCCCGCACCTGCCAACGCCCGACCGCAGTCTGTTCAGTGACTTCCATATGAACCAAGGAAGATCGTGTCCTGGTGGCGGCTTTTCGGCAAAAACGATAAAAGATTTCGACTTCCCGATAAACTGCACCAGCTGACAGCACAGTTTGTATCTTTGTACCTTGGGAAAATTTGATCAGTTTCATCGACAGAAACACCTCTTAAAATATCATGGGCGAAAAAAAAAATTCTGTATACTCTGGAATCGCTTACTTTTCCAGATACGAGTATTCATTATTTTTATAAACTTACAAGTATAAAAATCTGCAGTGAAACCCTAATAATTGTTACGTCAAACCCTAATCCTACACTATTAAACGAGCAATATTGGTGTATATTATATTTGTAATCGGTTTCTCGAAAACGGTTCTAAGGATTTCAATTTACCATACGGAGGTTTTGGAGGGCACACAATCGATCTATCTAGGTCTCATGTTTGAAAAAATTCGTTTACCCCGTGCTTTTAAGCATTTTTTCAAAATACCGCGTTTTAGACAGAAACCTACAGCGCCATCTGTTGGCGGGTAGCATAGCTTGCTCACCCGATGATATTTTAATGTTGAGGTGGCTACTAGCGAAGCTCGGTCGACCAGGCACTCTAGTATAATAAGTGAAGTGAATTACCTAGGACTGGAGGCTTCAGTCCTTTCTGCACAAGTTGTCTGAAGGCTATCAGCTTGCCATTTTCATTGCCACAGTACAGCAGTTCTTGTTCTACTAGATGTGTAGCTGCATTTCTGTAAATAATACAATACATACAATATTCCTCAATGATGCGTTCAGTAATTGTAGGTTACAACCTACATAATAGACCGTAAAGGCACTGCATGTTATCCTACGTCATCTAGTACACGAAATTTGCAACTTTGTAGCGATAGAAGTGGCCTAATAGGTCCACAAAACGTTGGTCTACCAATCCGAAACCTGGCAGGTTTTGTACAGTTGGAGAGAAAAGTGGTTAAATGACAGATTACACGAATGAAATCTATTCGTAGAAATAGAAGGTACCTATACAAGTAAAAACAACAGGTCTGCCTTGGATCCTCTTGGCAGTTTCGCTAGTCGGACCACAAATGTGGTCGGATGTGATTGGACCACAAATTTGGTCGGACTGGCGAACTCTCATTACCTGAAGCTATTGTCTATGGAAAACTTAACTGATACTTCTAACTTCTAACTAATCTTTGTTTAGAAAGGTTGGAAAAGTACAACAATACTTTATCAGTACCGAAACTTTTTTTCCGAAAACGCTTTGTCGCCGGTCCGCCATACTGGTATTCAATATATTTCAGGACGTGGGCTGTCAAATTCTTGAACGAGTTCGACAAACTTATTGCTTTGTAAACAAAGATTTCAGTTAAGAAATGTTTTTATAAATATATTACTTTATTTAGGCTTCGGCAGGATGCCAAAGTGTTCTATTTTGTTGTGTACTCGTAGTGCAATGAAAATCAAGAACCATCTACTATTATCTACGCGCAAGTAAGTCGCTGGTTATTTCCCTTTTTAACGACTATTTCTCATATCTGTCCCATAATTTTTTTTATGAAGCAGTATTCAACCATAACGTAAACTAATTTCTATTTATTTTATGTATTTAAGCTGCTATCGTCTTTATTTCACTACAAAATGTTTACATACAGACAATGTAAACACGTAGTGATGTAATCAAGCACAGCTGATATCGATAATACAATATTGTCACGAGCCGAGCATTACGTCAGATCACCGGCTGTCAACAAGAACTGTATCAAAATTTCGACAAGTCTGCTAAGAGTTGCGTGGTCCAGGGGATAGGGCGTTCGACTACCAAGGCGATTGTCGCAGGTTCGAATCCCACCCACGTATGAATGTTTTATCATTTGTATTTTGTTTAGAACATTCTAGAAAGAAAGGAAAGAGATAGTTGAAGAAAGAGAGCCAATTACTAGAAAAATCTAATCTTTGTCCTAGTCACCACGCTTGTTAGCGTTGCGACTTGCGACTGCTGTTGTTGGTGACCACAGTATGTAAGATGGTAAAATAAACAAAAAGATGATACTGCCCATCCTTCGATTAATAAGCCTTTAGTCGCCTCTAACTCTAATTATGTAACTGTACAGTCAAGAGCACTTCAAGCTTGACACATTGAACTTTGTACACTTGACAGCACGTCCGTAGAAACACTTTTGGACCTTATGGCGTGGTAATAAAGTTGAAAAAGTTTCTACCGACGAGCGGTTGACCGTACCGTTCTTATTTCAATACGCGTACGGGCTAGAGTTACAGTACTAGGAGATAAAAGTACTGATGGCGTGGCGAGTAAGCTGTCTATCAGTAATCTATCTATCTATCACTTAAAGAAGTCTACTTGTACGTCTCCGACGTCGTCTGCCAGCCCGCATATCGATAAAATACCGATTACAAGTTAGACAGCACTACTAAACACCGCCATGGTCATGTTCACTTTTACTTTTACGTGGCACGCTTTTGCCGAGTATATGGCATATCTATAAACGCCCCCTGGCGTAGTTTCCAAAATCTTTGGACAGTTGTCAGAAACAGTCATAATCCTTGTCAGGAACACTCTTGTCCAAATTGGCTTTATTTTCGTCGGACATCATTGTCAAAAAGATTTATGATCCTTGTCATAATATCGTCAAGATTATTTTTGAAAATCGATTTAACCATAATCTGTCAATTAACGTTAACATTATCAAGTCAATTAGTACTTTGTCCTAAAAAAGTTATGTTAATTCGAGGGATTCGTCATAAATTACTGTTAAAAATGTCATAATGTCACGATTTATGACGAATATAAATACAATTATAATCTGTCAGTTTAGTACAAATTGTTGACAAACATTGTCAAACCTTGTCATCAATTATATTCTCACCTCTGCCCCACAGTTATGTTAATAAGTCCCCGCATGTTATGTCGACACGACTTGGCTACTAAAGGCGTATGAGTCGCGCTGAACATCCCCACTCGCCTCTGCTTGTTGTCGCAACTAGTCATGATCTGTTCCAGTTGCTGTCTGAATGCACCAGTTGTCAAAAACAGTCACAATTCATGCCAGAAAACAATGTTGTCAAAATTGTTTTTTTTCTCATACATTATTGTCAAATGATGTAATAATATCATCACGATTTTTAACGATAATCAATAGTCATCTGCCAATTTTGTATAAAATTATGTCTAACGTTGTAGAAGTCAAAATTTCTGACAATATCCAATTTTTTTTCTTACCTCTGCCCCACAGTGATGTTAATAAGGCCCCGCATGTTGTGTCGACACCACTTGGCTACTAAAGGCGTATGAGTCGCGCTGAACATTCCCATTCGCCTCTGCTTGTTGTCGCAACTAGTCATGATCTGTTCCAGTTGCTGTCTGAATGCACCAGTTGTCAAAACAGTCAAAATTCATGCCAGAAAACAATGTTGTCAAAATTGATTTTTTTTCTCATACATTATTGTCAAATGATGTCATAATACCATCACGATTTTTTAACGATAATCAATAGTCATCTGCCAATTTTATATAAAATTATGTCTAACGTTGTAGAAAGTCAAAATTTCTGTCAATATCCAATTTTTATTCTTACCTCTGCCCCACAGTGATGTTAATAAGGCCCCGCATGTTGTGTCGACACCACTTGGCTACTAAAGGCGTATGAGTCGCGCTGAACATCCCCACTCGCCTCTGCTTGTTGTCACAACTCGTCATGACTTGTTCCAGTTGCTGTCTGAAAGCTGACTGCTCTTCTGTCGAGCCTTCGAACATCTTGTCCGCTTCATCTATTATTAGCCAGCGTACTCTGAAAAATGTAAGTAAAGGTCCCAATGAAAAAGTGAACATAATTTTAGTATGTTACTCAGACAATGAAACTATACAACTTTCCCCAAGGAACACATGTCGAAATGTCCATTCTACAATATATATATTCTTTATTGCGCACATAAACATAAAGTTTTAACGCAATGTCCTTGCCAAACTGGGAAGGTCTCACAAAGGTGACTTTTGTTTGACAGTGTACCCACCGGGAATCGAAAACATAAACCGGGAATCGATACAAAACTATTTGAAACATGCAAATTCAAAACTTCGTCCTTGACGATAGAGTAGGATATTGATTGAATGCTAATCACTGCCACTTTGACAATTCATCCAACCAATATTCTACTTTAATGTCAGTGTAAGAAGTTATGAATTCTATTGTATCGCAGTAGTATTGTATCGATATAACGAAAATTGAGAGAGTAACCCAGAACCTTTAGATCGAAAGACGAACGCTCTTACCACTAGACAATCCGAGACATAATCAATGTCTTTTCAAAAAGATTTAACGAAACTGACTTACTTCTCTAAGGAGATCCCAACATTGTCTTGATTCAATAAGTAGCATAATCGGTTTGGTGTACTTATCAAAATGTCTGAAAAATATACAAAAGTCAGTTAAATAAATTAAAAGTTTAAAGCTAGTATTGCGTGGTTTTATGATGTATTTCGCAAAATCTTCTCTTAGTGCTCACCTACGTTGTATAAGAGACCTAGTGCAAAATTTCAAATTTCTAGACTATGCATTATTATGTTAGTCAGTATATAATTGTTGACAAACATTGTCAAACCTTGTCATCAATTATATTCTCACCTCTGCCCCACAGTTATAATAAGTCCCCGCATGTTATGTCGACACCACTTGGCTACTAAAGGCGTATGAGTCGCGCTGAACATCCCCACTCGCCTCTGCTTGTTGTCGCAACTAGTCATGATCTGTTCCAGTTGCTGTCTGAATGCACCAGTTGTCAAAAATAGTCAAAATTCATGCCAGAAAACAATGTTGTCAAAATTGTTTTCAATATTAAAGTTGAAGACATAATAAATATCTTTTCAATATTAAAGTTGAAGACATGGCTCCAATAAATTTGTATAAAACCTTTTAAGGGTTTATTGGGTGACTAAAAGCAACAACATTTGCTGACAAATTTTAGAAATTCGCAATACAAAATTGACTTCTCATTAAAATTTGACTGATCAATATTTTTGCGCTTGTAAGTTGAAGTTTTTTATTATTAGTCTATGCTGAATAAAGTAATAGTACTATCATACAAAACGGGCACTCTCCGCCCCCCGCCCGCAATCTCCCCCGCACCCCGCGCGCACCCGCCAAGAGATTCTCGGGTCCTTCTGAGGGTCAGCAGTACTGAATATGCGGGCCTACGCGACCTTCCAATTTCAAATTCGCGCTCGATGTAAGTATGTTGTGTCTAGGGTGTAACTGAACTAAGTTACTTAATATTGACTTACCAGTTTTCCTAATAGTCGCCTCCCTTTCCTTCACCTTACTTTCTTTCACCGTCCTCAACACGCTCACTCTCAACTCCGTCCCAGCGCTCAATCGTAACGCTTCCCTGTATATCTGATGAGCCAACTCCCTCGTGGGGCAGAGTACTAGAGCTCTAGGGCCACCCTGAGGGGCTCCCAGGGCGTGCAGGATTGGGATCAGGAAGGCAGCAGTCTTGCCTGAGCCAGTCGGGGCACAGGCTAGGATTTGCCGGTCCTGGAATAAAAAAAAAATTATAAAACAAAATCCAATTAATTTTGCAAAATTAATCTATGTGCAGCCATGATACGAGTACTAAAACCAGAGTATATTTGACGAAAAGAATAACATTGTTTTACAAATTTGTTGCTTTAGGCGATTGCTTTTGACATACCTGCAAAAGTGTTATTAAGAGCCCGTCCAGAACCTTTATTTGTAGGCACTCGCGCGTTGCCGAGATACTAGAGCTACATATATTGAGTCCAGATTAGGCGATTAACCCGCGAGTGAAATCGTGATTACGACGCGCGAGTCGACACGCGCGTAAAATAAAGGTTCTGGACGGGCTCTATTGGAATCAACGAAAAAATGGATCATATAGAATATACTTAGGAATCACAGAAGTATAGACTATCAAAGAAGCGTGCAGCTTTTTTTGATCTGATTTGAGAAAATGATCTGGATTATACAGTCCTGGAATCAAATTTATTTGATGTCTTGTAATGATGGTAAGTTTTGCTTTGCAATATCAAACTTTTAATTCTTATAATAGTTTAACTCAACAGACCAATCACTATGCATTTCATTTATTTTAATAGTATTTTGAAGTTTTTTACATTTATATAATTTTACATTCATGCAGTTAATGCTTTTTAAAGTTTTAATTGCGAGTCTGACTGCACAACGTTTTGCATAGGAGTTTATATCTAAAATAAACAATGATAGAATAGGACCCGGTTGTACTCACTTCCAACATACAAGGTAAAACCTGCCTCTGCACAGGCGTAGGCACAGTATAACCACACTGCATCACTGTATCCACTATAGCTTGTGACACATTGTATCGAGACACCAAGTTGGAGAAGTCTTGTAACGCTGCTGGTACATGCCTGCCCACAGCTTTGATGCCGTATTCGTTGCGGAAACGGTTTTGCTGAAAACCAAAATATATAGCAAGTCATCATAATTTTGCTAGCCTTATTTCGTTTTTTCCAATAGTTTTTACAGAGTGGGCTACCTAAGGCATTTGACGAGGGCACTGGTTTTTATACAGAGCAACTGTCATGTAACTTCCGCAACCCAGAGGGTGACCAGACCCAATCTTAGGCTAGGCTCTGCCAGGGACTATCCTGGACTAACCGGGCGGCCCTTCCACTTCCACTGCTCAATCGTGATGCCAGGGAGACACAGAAGTTTGGTCGTACAATAGTTATTTATGCAACTGTTGCGTAATGAGAGTAATTTTAACACGAGATCTGGTTTAGTAGTATAGATCGAATGTTAAAATGACTAATTACGTATAGTTGCATACAAAACTTTATCTACGACTATCGAAATATTTTTTTTTAAAGCGTAGTGATCAATTTATTGAACTAAGAGGACAGTTAGTACAGTTAATTAAAGTTATTCCCGAAGTTATTCCAGATCCAGAGCTTGTGGATGGCGTTGCTTTAACATTAATTTCATGTATATGGTTACTGACAGCCTCTTGTAGAATCATGTTCTCCTGGTACATACTTTCTATTTTGTTCAAATCACTTCTTTTGTTGCCAATGTCACTTTATATAGAAGCGAGCCAACTGTCAGCTTCTTGTCGATTTATGTACTCCTAGTCACGCCTGGTACTCTCCGTTTTCTTTTAAATATAGGTAGGCAGTCGTCACCCCAGTAAAAAGTATTTTTACAAAATTACTTTAAAATAGGCTGTATGTAGTACTGTGGTAGTATTGCCTTAGCCTATGCAGATTGAAAATTATGTATTATAACAGTTGCGGAATGAAAATCCATACTCCATTTCCGTACTGCTCGTAGTATGGAACAGTGTGGAAATGAAAATGATAGCGGACAATGACCTCAATTTCGAATCTGTCATTGGTTTCGAATTCGGAATATTCCGGTACGGGAGTAGATAAAATAATGTGCTTAAGTCCTCGCGTAAGGTGGGTTCCAACATTATACTGCCAGGGCGGTTTCTCCTAGGAGGGATTGACTTGGCGTGTCTAGTGCGGTACCCCAGTGAGTCCAAGGCCGCACTTCGTCTACAGGTGTATTTAGGTTTATTTTGATTATGACACTGGCGAAATACGACTTGTAATGAGATGTGATGCCATTAAATAAATATCTATCTAACTACTTCGAAACTATTTTTAGTTTACCATTAAGAATAAGCTATTAAAAAACCAGCCAACCGGCCATCCTGGCTGTCAGAGTTTCCAAGCCGCCAAATGGCCTCTGACTTGGCTTAACAACTACTATCATTGACAGTAGCTGGGACCAACGGCTTAACGTGCACTCCGAAGCACGGAAACGCTCCAGTTCTTGTGCCACTAGCTGTCACAAATCCGGGTTCTGACCACGGCCAAGATTGGAAAGAAAAAGCAAGAGAACACACTCAAGTCAATCAAAGATCAATTTTGATAAATATTACTAAAAAAATATCCTCAAATAAAACAAGAAAAGTAAGGTAAATATGTAAAAATTTTGTGTCTTATTACTAAAAGTTTCAATACTTCCATAGCTACCTATCACAAATAAGTGTGATCTCAGACAAAATTGTTTATATGTTTTCTATGATCCAGCACAAGTAAATGATTATTAAAAAGTTCAGTACAACTAGGTAAATTATTATATATAATTTATATGATATTTATAATATGAAATAAATGAAAGTAAACTAAGCTGGACATAGGCCTTCCCTAAAGCCCTAAAGATCCCCATGAGTAATATTTGGAGGGTTTTACCAAAACCACCCCTGGCAGACGGGTTGACGCCTGCAGTATGATGGGATAATACACAGAAGGATGCAGCTGCCCATCCTCAGGATTACGTTACCTTAGTCGCCTTTTACGACACCCACAGGAAGAGATGGGTTGGTACTATTCTTGGCAGGCATCACACGGAATATGCTGTTAATTAACTAACAATAATACTGATTTCATTTCATTAAAATCAGTACCTCTAGAAAAATATTATCTACAAAACAGCCAGTATTCTGCATGTTACGACATTCAATAAGTATTCTGTAAAGTTCAATAAGTATTCTGTTATCTGAATTAATTTAATTTATTTTAATCTGCATGTTTTAATAATCTTATGAAATTAATATTGTAAAATTAAAATTTTAATGATATAATTTGTAAGCATGAATGTGGGAATAAAAGGCTATATTATTATTATAATAGCTGTTGCCCGCGGCTTCGCTCGCGTGGATTTTGTAGTTATGTTGTTACCGGTTTTCCGAAGCAATGAGATATTTTCCCGTCATTTCAGGGTAATTTTAAACTAAGGGAAAAGAAAACAGGGCTAACCCTGCGCAAATCAATGAGTATAATTCAAGATCCAGCTGAATTTTATATAATATACAGACGTTACTTATACTCGTAAATTACTCAGAAAAGAGGAACTTAGCAGCAGTATCCTAACAAATGTAAAGAGAGAGATGAGAGACACCTTTATTTTATATTTCAAAACAGAGCCAATTCACAGAAGTAATTGAGAAAAACTGAAACCCTCTCTTTCCCACTCCCCCTTCCACTCTCCCTTCCCATCCCTCTGTCACTTCCCCTCCTCCCTCTCCCCGTGCCCCTCCCCCTCCCTCTCTACCTCTCTCCCTCCCCCTCCCTCTCCTACACCCCCTCCCCCTCCCTCTCCCCCTCCTTCTCCCTCTACCTCTCTACCTCTGCACCTCTCTACTTCCCCCTCCCTCTCCCCCTTCCCCTCCTTCTCCCTCCCTTTCTCTCCCTCACCCCTCCCCCTCCCTCTCTCTCCCCCTTCCCCTCCTTCTCCCTCCCCATCTAACTCTCTACGTCTCTACATCTCTACCTCTCTACGTCTCTACCTCTCCCTGCCCCTATCCGTACCCCTAACGCCAATTTAACCGCTATCCCTAACATCGCACCCCACCCCCTCCCCAGGGGATGATAATATTTCACGTCCACCACGTTGGATTTCAAAGTTGTTGTAGCTTTCGTAATCAGCGACCCGATAAACCATACAAACGACACCCATATTGATTTTTAGACATTTCAAACCTATCGCACCCCAACTCTATCCCCAGGAGGATGATGGTATTTCACGTCCACCACGTTGGATTTCAAAATTGTTGTAGTTTTCGTAATTAGCGACCCGATAAACCATAAAAACGACACCCATATTCACATTTCAACCCTATCGCACCCCAACCCCATCCCAAGGGAATGATGGTATTTAACGACCACCACGATGGATTTCAAAATTGTTGTAGTTTTTAGTTGGTTTTATTGGTTTTTAGACTTTTTCACCCCATTTCCCTTTTTTAGGGGTTGAATTTGGGGTGGAATTTCAATAACAGTGATGAACGTTGCATAGAATTACATCATTAAAGCCTAAATAATAAATTATGTGGATTTTACTCTAAAAATAAAGAATTTTCAACTTCATCCCCCTTTTCACCTAAGGGTGAAAAGGGGGATGAAGTTGAAAATTAATTATCGAATTTAGGTTATCGAATTTTCAAAAACCCTGAGACACATAGATAATAGCCGTCATCAGCCTAAATACAAATTTTGAAGATCCTAACTTCAAAACTGACGGACTTTCATACAAACTTTCATCCCCTATTTTACCCCCTTAGGGGTGGAATTTTGTAAAACCCTTTCTTAGTGCACCCCTAGGCCTCATAAGGAACCTACATGCCAAATTTGGAATCTCTAGACCTAGTGGTTTGGGCTGTGCGTTGATATGTCAGTCATTCAGTCAGTCACCTTCTTCTTTTATATATATAGATTATCTGTACACTTTTGCTAATGTCACCCATAATGGAACACATATCAATACTTAGAATAAGTTTTATTCTAATGTTTGATATGTGCTCTGCCGGTGTACCTTAATAAATAAAAAATATAGAATCTACGTAAAATAAAAATAATCTAAATATGAAAGTATATTAACTCACTTCCTCCAACTCCAATTTCTTTTTCAAATCCTCGGACTTCTCTTCCTTCTTCTTTTTTGTCTTCTTCTTACCAACTTTAACTCCTTCAACCAACTCTAAGTCAACTTCTTGGCTGTCAGAATGGTCATCAGACTTATCACTTTCCGTACTTGACTCTGACTTTACAGATTCAATTTCTGATTGTTCTTCATCATCACTTACAGTTTTTTTTTTTATTTCTGAGTCTTCCTTCTTTATTTTGATTGGCTTTTGGAAGCTATCCTGAAATATTGACCAAAGTTTGTAAATTTTCAGTAAGTAATGTAAATTTTCAGTAAAACATACTAATTTTCAAAGGCTTTTTATGCATGTTAGTTTTTATCTTTATCGGCGGCGCTTCAAAGCCTATTTTGCTGCTTATGTTAAATTATTCCGAAGATATATAATATATCGAAGAAACAAACCATTTTACATTATTAGGAATTACAATAGACACACATTTAAACTGGAAAAATCATATTGAGAAAACTAAATCCAAATTATCAAAATTTATTTTTGCTTTATCAGTGCTCAAAACAAATACCAATCGTGAGTGTGCGCTGTCAGCCTACTATGCGTACGCTTACTCTTGGCTGCGATATGGCGTGATGTTGTGGGGCCACAGCACAGAAGCTAATGACCTCATGATCTTGCAGAAGAAGTGTCTTCGTATTATTTACAATATCCGTTCAAGAGATTCATGTCGACCTTATTTTATTACAGAAAAACACCTTACATTACCCTCTTTGTATATATTGGAGACTGCCATGTTCGTGAGACAACATATTGGCCTGTTTGAATTTGTAAAAAGCGACCGCAGGAAAACTAAACTTGTCCCTCCAACTGCCAGGCTAGAGATGTTCCGTAATAGCCCACTATACAGATGCATACAAATTTATAATAAAATCCCAGATTCGATTAAACTGACAGATAACGAAAAAACATTTAAAAAGACACTTAAAACTGTATTGACTAGTAAAGCCTATTATAAAATTAATGATTTTTTGACAGATAAGAATATTTGTTAAATATCTTTTCTGTATATAATTTTAACATAGGTAATAAACATATTATGTTAGCGTTAATTTCTGTTATGTTATATTTTTTTAATGTACTAAGATAGTGAATAAGTACTTAAATATGTATTAACGCCCTCTTTGCTACACCCTTACAGGGTATGTACATTATCAATAACTTAGAAGTGGGCGTTAAATAACGTAAATAGTTTTGATAACTATTTATTGGTGCAATAGCTTCATTACGTTATTGGCTATTGCGAAAACTATCTATCGAGCGAAACTAGTTATTTCTGAAAACCGAAAACCATTGAGATCGCGCGACTCAACGCGTGAACGAACGAAGCTTGATTACAGCGCGAAGTTAATTTGATTTCGATATTTGTTAAAATCTACAGTCAAAAATCCAAAAATATTCCTAATCAAACTAAATCACGTATTTCATAAAAATAACCAACACGCATTTCGGTTATTCTGATACTCGTTTTCCGAACGTCAAGCGATATTCAAAAATAAATAGTTTCAAAAGCCGCTATCGGCTACTATAACGATAGCTAGTTTCGGTATTCCGAAAAACGAAAACGACCCACCTCTACAATAACTGTTGTATGTACACTTTGCAACGAATAAATACTAATACTAATATTACAACGGCATATGTTTCTTCTTAGAATAGAGCCGATCGCAAGCTTTGTTAGGTTATTTTAATAGCTGTAAAATGTGTTGGTAGGCTTGTAAATAAACAAAATAAACTTTATAACACTTTGAACTTCCCAAAACGCAGCAATGTCTTAGAAATTTATTAGCAAATACGAAGAGGTTATGAATTCTACTTACATTATTTTTAATACCTAAAACACGGTGTTTGAAGGTTAGACCTTTAGTTAATTTTTTGAAGATATCATATGCATCCATTTTACATCAATATAAAGCGTATTTTCACTGAAGAATACGAATAAATCGCACGTGGAAACAACCGAATCAAATCAAATCAAAAATTTGTAATATGGCTTCTGTCAACATGGACAATTTTGCCAGTGTCGAAGTTGTAAAATACACGGAAGGAATGTCAACAAAGTTGACATTGACAGTTGGTTTAGAAATTTCTGTGCGTTCCATTTTGCGCTAACAGACTGCTTTAGAGCACTGTGAGCGCGCTTAAGTCGGTCCAAATTTACCTAAAGCGTGCTCTAAAGCACTCGCTCGTTCACAGCCTTACGTCATTCGCTGTGTTCCAAATTGTACAAACGCTGCTAAAAGCGTATACAGGGGGTCTACTCTTAAAGTTCGATATCGATGTATTCGTTGTCGTTATCGTATCGTTGCCAACTCTAAACACTATCGATTCGACAATTCATCCGACCGATAATCGATAGATTTCCATCGAGCAAAATGCTACTCTAACACAAATGTCAATCTTCGAACATTTGAATTTGACACTTGTGGAAAACGACAATTGTTACGACAGCTCTAAAGGTATCGTTCAAAGTTTCGAAATTGGATAATTTGCGGCTTTTTCCCTGTATAATTAAATTTTTATTGTGTTTATAGTAAAAGAGCAAGTTTAAGAGGTAAGCGCAAGTTGTTTTGAATGTTTTTATTGAGAAAAATGAGTAAGAAATAGCTGTACTTTTGTAAAATATTTTGGTAAATTTTTCTCTTCTATTTTATACATTTTTCCTTCTAAATCATATAATTCCACTAAAACAGCCATTTCCTTTTCAGATTAGTGATGCAGAAAATTATATTTTAAATGTGGATGCACAGTATGGAGGTCATTCTCAAACTCAGGAGGGGCAACTCACTATGTTTTTATTTGGAACAATTCAATGATAAAAAGCCATTTTGAAAGCATTTCTCAAAATGAAACTGCATATATTCTGAGTGAGCATGTTATGAATTTTATTGTGTCTTTAGTCTGGTCGCTGAGAGAATTGCATTATCTACTGAAATTTTCTGAACTCATAGTGATAGGGCCCAGTTTTCCATGCATGTATCAATTTTATTGTGTATGCATTCTCTGAGCGACCAAAGCCATAGATTTAAATAACTACTTCAAGGCAAATAAATTAGCACATGATATTTTTTCTATTTAATTTTCAGGGGACTCCGGTACCAACTTAGAACAATTGAAATGAACCTCAGAACGAATGTTTTAATAAAGTGCAGAAATGTGCCTGTTTTACTATTGAACGCACATTTGGAATGTTGAAACAGCTGCCTCTTGTCCACACACAAGCTGGATTTCTTGCCAGAAAAAACAGGAAAAATTGTAGAAGTAGCATGCTACGTATAGCACAACATGTGTGTTCGTGCTGGAGTTGAAGGGCTAGATCTGACGTTAGAGCAGCTGCGCCAAGAGAGGCGGAAAAGAAATAACATCAACCAACAGCCATTTGCCAAGTCGCCTACTACAGATGAATAGGACAAAGCTCCGTAATGCATGCAGTAGGCACAATAACAGGACACATTGCTTTCAATAAACATTACTACACTTTAGGCATAACAGACAGCCCTCTATGCAGGGCCTGTATGGAAAGGGACGAAACCATCGAACACATTATTCTGGAGTGCGAAGTAATCAACACTATCAGAGAAAACACGCTTGGAGCAGACATATCTTTGGATCAACTACCAAACAAACTGGACAAACTGACTGAGTTCTGGCAACAGTTAGGGTGGCTAAATTGATGACTAAATAAGCCCACGCACAATGGTCCATATATGACGAAGTGCGGAAACCACACACTTAATTTAGAACTTAGAGAGGCGGAGACAGCCACCAACATCTGCGAAGAGGGCAAAGGCTGAAAGAAAACTTAGTGAGAATGCTGGAGAGCAAACAAAAAATTTATTTTAGGTATTTTTTACTGTTATCTTACACATTGGCAATAAAAACCCCGAGAATCTTTATACCATCGAGGGCAAAGTAGTGACTAGCGCGTCCTCTCAGAAGGATCTAGGCATTACTGTTACTCAAAACTTGAAGTGGGAAGAACACATTACGAGTATTAGTATCACAAAAAGAGCAAATTCTCTACTATACATTATAAGGAAGGCATTTTTCCACATTGACAAAGAACTTTTCCTAAAGATATACAAAATCTATGTTCGTCCCTTGCTAGAGTACGGATATCAAATATGGAGTCCATATTTTCAAAAGGACATCCTTCCAGAAACAGTACAGCAATGAGAAAATGGTAACCTGCCTTTAAAACCTGGACTACGAGCAATGCTTAGCATCACTAGGCCTTACCACATTAGAAGAGAGAAGAAGAAACATATAAGATACTAACTAGTTGCTACAATGAGCCAAAGATGGAAAAATCTTTGTCATGATTAAAAACAAAGAAACGTTCACACTCCTCGAGTGCAAGCAAACCTCGGTACCATTTCCTACCAAACCGTGTAGTCAAGAACGCCTCAGACGCATTTAAAAACAGATTATATAAACATTTGACACAAGTGCAGTGATATACACGCATCAGCACCATGTGCTGCTAGTGTATCAAATGTAATAGTAATCTTACTTAATTTTCATGTCAGTCGTTTGATTGGAAATAAAGTAAAATTTGGTTGAGGTGAATAAATATATTAATAATATAGACTCGCTCTATTTGAATTGTATTCTGCATGTTATGACTAAATAAATGATACTGAATATACAGGGTGTAAGGGACGGTGTACCGAAAACTGAAAGGGCGTGCTCAGTCAACGAAACTGAACAACTTTCCCAAAGAAACTTTTCTGGGAAATGAAAAAAAAATTGACCTCTCCATACAAACTGTTCGAGCAGTGAGAAATTTGTACGGAGAGGTCAAAAAAATTTTACATTTCCCAAACATGTTTCTTTGGGAAAGTTGTTCAGTTTCGTTGGCTGAGCACGCCCTTTCAGTTTTCGGTACACCATCCCTTAAACCTTTTAGATAATTAAGATTATTAAAAAAGAAATAAGAATATTACTTACCGACTGTATCTGTTTCAGATTGAAAGTTTTTAATTTTAGTTAATGTAGGCATTGAAATATTCTATAATCTAAATATAAACAATGCACCTATGTAATTGTTTTCATTTTTAACTTAAAAAAAAAAAACGGTCTAGTGCGAGTTGGACTCGCGCGCCGAGGGTTCCGATATACCTTTAGTATTTCTGGAAGCAATAAAGTCCATTTTTAGGACCGCAAAACTAAATTTGTTTGTAAAGGGTTTTTGCATATTTCTAAAAAACTGTTTAATTTAGAAAGATCGTTATATTTTTGCTGTAATATTTATATAAACTTCTATCGACTGTAATTAATTCTTCCATTAACTTAATAAGGAAAAATTAAACTTAATTTTTCCATTCACAAACTTCGGAGATAAGAGGGGGGGAACAGTATTTTTTTTTTATCATAACTTAAAAACTAAGAGTTCTAAAAAAATACAAAAATATAGTTTAGAATGTACAAGTAAAGTCCTTGCATATGATACCCCACTCAAACTAGTACCGACAATTTGAAATTTAGGGCCACCTTTACATCAATAATGATAATTTTTTCTTAATTCTTTTACATGCAATTAAGTTGGACAACCATATTCCAAATTACAAGTCAATAGCATGAGTGGTTGCTGAGATATACAGGTGTGACAGACAGACAAAGCGGCACCATAAGGGTTCCTTTTTTTTACCATTTTGGTATCGGAACCCTAAAAAGTATAAAAGTATCAATAAAAGATGTTTATTTTTTTATCAAATATATTAAAAATTAACAATATATATCAACAAATTTTGGTGATTGGGATCGATAACAGTCACCCTATGATTCCCTCTCACTGGAAATGTCATTTAGCAAGGTCCACAAGTTCTGTTTCTTCTCATATACGTCTCAGCTCGGCTAATTCTTCTGGTTCATTAGTAAGTCTGTTCTGTTCGAGACGGTAAAGACTTTCTTGAATGCAAGGCCTTCGTCTGGCTTCTTCTTCTATCGTGTCGATGGCAACACTCACACTTTTTTAGACCAGTATTCGGCAACACAGATGGCATTTGGTCTGGCCTTGTACAGATCCTTTAGCGAGAATATTGTGGGGCTTGATGCGCATGCTGTGAGGTGAGACATACGAGTAATTTGTGGCATCACACCGCAGTTGCAGATGTTTTTGCTAGCTTCTATGTAGCCCCATCAGCTCAGGTTGTCTCTGCATCTCCCAACCTCGGTGCGCAGTCTATTTAGGGCCTTCCAGGTTGGCCAGGGAAGTTTATGTCAGGTGGTAGTTTTTCTGCAGGTGGGACAAAGTTGGGCAGGGAGAACTTGTTACTCCATAAGTCTACCCTGGATTTTGAGGCCTCATCCATGCAGGTGGTCACTGAGTCCAAGAAACTAGAGCGGCTTTTCAACCTCGGTCTCCTGTTTTAGTTTTTCAATGGCACAAGCTACCTCTCTGCCAACGGCTGGGGGAGCAATGCCTGCCAGTGGATATAGCATCTTCATCGGAGTCTTCATCTGGCTGTAAATAATAAATAACATTTTGAAATTAATAAATAACTTGCTCCGTGTCGTGCTGGCAAAGAATAATACCAACCCATCTCTACCTATGGATGTCGTAAGAGGCGACTAAGGGTTAATGAACCAGACAATGGACAGCAGCATTCTTCTGTGTATCATATCATCTTTCATTCTGCAGTTACCAACAACGGTCCATGGTGCCAGCCGTTATGTTAACAAGCGTGGTGACTATGGTACATCCCCTCCTCATTGTTTCTGCACAAGCTGGAATTTTGGAGGGAGTTTTCTTGTTTCATGGGATTTCATGATGATATTTAACTTCTTAATTTCTTATTTATAGATTTTATTTCTGACTGTTTCCTTCGTTAATACCTAATCTTTATTAACTATATATTTTTTTTATGTTACAAGAGAGCAAATGAGCAGGTGGGCCACCTGATGGTAAGTGGTCACCGCCCATAGCACCCACTGACTTATTAATGGCATATTTTGACACTAATAAGACAGCAAAGCGCGTTGCTCACTTTGAGGACTAGGCTGGTATGTCTCATGTGCCCGGAATTTCACTTGCTCCCTTGCCTCTCAAACTGAGACACAGCAGTGCAAACAGCTGCTTCACGGCAGAAAAAAACAAGGGGGTGGTACTTCCCCAGACGGACTTGGCTGCTGTACGGCTCGAAAGAGCCTCACAGCAAAAATTCGCCGCAAGATAAATAGGTTATCTGATTGTTAATAATGAAAATATATTTACTTACTTTTTGCCACTCTTGGACAAATTTTCACTGCCTCCTAATGAATTGAGCTCTTGGGTGAGTTGATCCTACAACTTTTTGGCCTTGGCCCTTCCATTTTAACTTGAAAATTTCAACTTCAACTTATATTAGCAGTCGGAAGAATTTTAGCAGCATATGTCAACGTCAAGTCGAGGCGCGTGGTGAAATGACATTTGTAGGTTTTTTAAAGTGCCGCTTTTATATCTGCGGTTTAATTATATTTTAAGTAATATACATATGCTTTACACACAAGTTGGCAGTCGTATTTATTCTTTTAAATTAAAACTACACTTAAAGTACAAAAATACAATAAAATAACTGTTTAAAATAATGTTTTTAAGTAATTTATTAAAAACCGGTAAAATGCCTTGAAAACAACCTTTTCATTCAATCAACCCTCAATCACGGACATCCCTATCTGGAATTGTCAATGGTTACGAGAAAAATAAAACTGTTATTGTCTATGCTTCGATAATGCGTTCGTCTTTCGACAGTACAATAGAGTACCATTTTATCGATAAATCGAAATAGTATCGTATCGATCCGATTGTTCGATGTCGAACTTTAAGAGTAGACGCCCAGTGCTGACGGACGGTCCAAATTGATTTTGCACGCTCACAAAGCTATCACTGCTTTAATGGCTCTAGTCAATTTGGAATGGATTTAAGCGCGCTCACGTGTTCATCTGTCAAAATGTCAGTTTTGTTTTTATTTTCTTTAACAAAGCCTAAGCTAATCCCTCAAAAATGTGCGCCAAATCCACTCTCATTTCCATTAGAGACAAACTCGTTAAAATTAAAACTTGAGAAACGTCAGCTGGCTGCAAATGTGTGGGATTTTATATGTGTCAAATCGATTTTGACATTAGCGCTTTCACTGCTCCACCTGTTTGACTAAAGCACTGAAAGCAGACACGATGACGTCATAAAGACGTAAGGCGGTGAAAGAGCGAGTGCTTTAGAGCACGCTTTAGGTCAATTTGGACCGACTTAAGCGTGCTCACAGTGCTCTAAAGCAGTCTGTTAGCGCAAAATGGAACGCACAGATTGATGACGTCATCGTTTCTGCTGTCAGTGCTTTAGTCAAATAGGTGGAGCAGTGAAAGCGCTAATGTCAAAATCGACACTTAAAATCCCACATATTTGCAGCCAGCTGACGTTTCCCAAGTTTTAATTTTAATGAGTTTGTCTCTAATGGAAATGAGAGTGGATTTGGCGCACATTTTTGAGGGATTAGCTCAGGCTTTGTTAAAGAAAATAAAACAAAACTGACATTTTGACAGATGAACACGTGAGCGCGCTTAAATCCATTCCAAATTGACTAGAGCCATGAAAGCAGTGATAGCTTTGTGAGCGTGCAAAATCAATTTGGACCGTCTGTCAGTACTGTATACGCTTTTAGCAGCGTTTGTACAATTTGGAACACAGCGTTTGTGTGTTTCTAAAGGCTCCTCTTGACTTGCGTCGGTGTTGGGCCAAGTTAAATTCGTAGGTATTTGCTTGTGTTCGCCACCGTGTTCGTGCAGCCCTCTTCATTTATATACATGAATAATAATATTTACAAAAATACTTATAATTATTATATTTACTTTATTCCATAGTTTATTAAATTTTCATTTGTTATCTGACCTTTATTTTATTTTTTAACTTGGTTCTCTATAAGTATCTATCATTGTCACGTCCCTCTTCCTGAGATCGTCTGTGGGATGGTGTGGCCGTCTTAATGGTATTAAAAAAAGACAACGAAAAATTTTGTGGATTTATTTACATGGCAAGAAATAATAAAAATATAATGATAAATAAAAAAAACGTCGCTACTGACTTGTAGCGATTGTATTTGTATTGTATTGACCGCCGCCGTGGTTACCTACACGTTTACCTCTAACGGAAGGCACTCTTTCGTTCAGCAATAACAATGTATTAAGTGAAACTATTTATCTGAAATAAAAAAACTGCGTATCAGAGACTATCCATATTTCTATCTATCTATACTTAGTTTTTAAAATATATATTTGTTCGAGTAACTTATAATCTTTACTACATAAAATGTTCGATAGATGGCGTTGTTAGTATCTGAAACTCGCTATCGTCATGTCTTCGGTAAACTACTTAAGGTTTTGTAACTTTTCAAGTTTTGATGTTCTGCGGGGTTGAATAAACACCTCATTTCCGAATTCGTTCGTTTTATTTTTGGGAGGACCTCACAGTAGGCGGTTCATGGTCCTCCCGAGCCGGTTCGCGTTATAGTCAGGTAGTTGTAGGACTCGTAGTATACAAGTGCGTTTCAGTGTGTGTGTATGAGTAAAGTGTAGTGTAAACAGTGTACACAAACAATCTCAAGTGACATTAGCTGTCAGATCCAAAGTGAAGTTTAGCT
Organism: Athrips mouffetella; assembly: GCA_947532105.1. Classification (NCBI taxonomy): domain Eukaryota; kingdom Metazoa; phylum Arthropoda; class Insecta; order Lepidoptera; family Gelechiidae; genus Athrips; species Athrips mouffetella. Next base: position 2,032,538 of record OX383972.1, read on the forward strand.
GTCAAAATCAATTGACGTCAGTTGTCAATTCTAAAGTGACGTTTCAGCTGTCAATTCTAAAGTGACGTTTCAGTTGTCAAAATCATTATACATTTGCTGTCAAAACTCTAGTGACGTTTCAGTTGTCAAAATCATTAGACAATAGCTGTCAAAACTAGTGACGTTTAGTTGTCAATATCAAGTGACATTAGCTTTCAAAAATCTAATTGAAGTGAAGTTAGCTTTTAGTTATCAGAACATTAACTATAGTGTTGCCAGTGCAAAAATTTATGGAAATTAGTTATTTTTGGACTTTGAAAATTTTGACTCTTTAAAAATGGATAGTGAAGAATATGAACAATTAGTTAATCTGCAATCTGCTTTACAAACACAAATAGAAAAATCCCTTAGCAATTTCAAGAAAACACCTAAGGATCGTCTTTCATGGAATTACGTAGAAATGAAAATAAAATTACTTGATAGTTTATGGAATAAATATCAGGAAAACTATCTAAAGATTATAGAGAGTTGTAAGCCGCTGGATGAAACCGTTTACGATAAATATTGTGAAGTTGAAGATGAATATGTACATTCTAAGGACCTTATGCTAAAAAAGCAGTGTGAATATCCACACCCAACTCAGCAAAGGGAAAATCCTGAAAACATAGAAGTATCGTCACAACAGATAAAGCTTCCTCCTATACAAATTTCTACCTTTGATGGAAATTATAGTGAATGGATACCATTTCATGATCAATTTGTTTCTCTCGTACATAACAATAAAACTCTTAGTAAAGTAAACAAATTACACTTGCTAAAACAAAACCTGAAGGGAGAAGCAGCAACATTACTGAAACATATACCTATCACTGAAAACAATTACGATGCTGCCTGGTTAAAATTAAAAGAAAGATACAGCAACAAAAGAGTTATAATAAATTCATACTTGCAACGGTTGATGACACTGAAAAATGTTACAAATGAAAATGCAACTCCTATTAAGAATTTGTTGGATACAACCACTGAATGTTTGAGTGGATTAAAGAGTATTGGAATAGATACAAGTTCCTGGGATCCTATCATTCTCTATTTACTGACAAGTAAATTAGACAGTGAGTCTTTGAAAGGTTGGGAACAAGAGATAAGTAAACAAGAGAACGAGACCCTTCCAACGTTTGAAGATCTTACAAAATACTTAGAATCTAGATTCAGAGCCCTAGAACGAATACAATCAACAAAGGGGAACCCACGCACACCAACGAGACCTACGACTACGAATACAGAAAAAAGAGTGTTTTACAATACGCCTAAAGAGGGTTGTGTGCTATGTAACGAAGATCACTACATCTACAAATGTCAAAGGTTTATACAAATGCCCATCCAGGATAAGAAGGCATTCATTGAGAAAAACAAACTCTGTTTCAATTGCTTGATACCTAACCATGGAGTAAAACAATGCAAACAGAAGACAAAATGTCGCATTTGTGGAAAACGTCATCATTCACTTATTCATACTGAGTATAGCACCAACAAAACTCCTGAAAATAATGAACAACGAGACAGTTCGACCCAAGAGCACAGAACTCCAGAAAATCCAGAGAAAGAGAATAAGGAAAACATATCAGCACATTACGCGATGGAATCTAATGTCCCACAACACACAACTAACATCTTGTTAGCCACGGCACTTGTAAAAGTGACCGCCGAGAACGGACGTACACTACAATTTCGTGCATTGATTGATCAAGGATCTGAAGGATCATTCATAACAGAGAAAGCTACACAAATCCTTGGTCTCAAGAAACATACAATCAATGGCACAATCAGCGGGTTAGGCAACAACATTGTGATGAACACCAAACATTTGGTAACACTGGATCTGCAATCAGATTATGACAAAACATTCAAACTTCCAGTAAGAGCATACGTGCTTAGGACTTTAACACGACTACTACCCTCAAGACAGATAAACGTGAGAAGAGAACATATACAAGGCTTACAATTAGCTGATCCAAACTATGACACACCAGCTGCAATAGATCTTCTTCTGGGAGCTGATGTGTATAGTCACATTGTGATGGAGGGTGTGAAACTTGGATCTTATGATTCACCATTGGCACAAAGAACTAAATTGGGATGGATTTTATCCGGAGAAGTTAACTCAACTAATTCAAGAAATGCACGACACAATGTCCTAAACATGCACATATCAACACAAGAAGGAGAAAACGACATTTTACAAAGATTTTGGGAGCTTGAATCTGGAGAAACGCACAAGAATAGAAAACTGTTAACAGAAGAAGAACAGCTATGTGAGAAATTGTTTGAAACAACCTATACGAGAGACAGTGAAGGAAGATACATAGTAGAAATTCCATTCAAACAAAGAAACCTTGATTATGGTAACACAAAACCAATAGCAGAAAAAAGACTAGAACAATTGGAGAAGAAACTTGACAGAAACAAAGAGTTGAAGACAGAATACACAAGGGTTTTAACGGAGTACATTGAACTTAATCATATGGAAGAAATAACAAATCATGACGACGAGAATACACACAATTCCTTTTACATGCCACACCACGCTGTGATAAAACCAGAGAAAACAACTTCGCAAGTAAGAATTGTCTTTGACGCCTCATGCAAAGGTCCGAACGGTAAATCTCTCAATGACAACATGTTAGTTGGGCCCAAATTACAACCAGATCTAAGACACATAGTCATGAGATGGCGCAGACATGAGATTACCTTTACGGCAGATTGTGTTAAAATGTACCGGCAGATAAAAGTCACCGAGGAAAGTGCCAACTATCAAAAAATTCTGTGGAGAGTTAACGGAGAATTAAAAGAATTTCGTCTAACTAGAGTTACATTTGGCACAGCTAGCGCACCTTATCTAGCTACAAAAACTCTTCAACAACTTGCTGTAGATGAGGCACAACATTTCCCTATAGCTTCTCGAATTGCACAAACAGATTTTTATATGGACGATCTACTTTCTGGAGCTGATAGTTTCGAAGACGCTTTAATAATACACGCTCAAATGACGAAGATGATGAAGGCTGGAGGTTTCCAATTGCAAAAGTGGGCGAGTAACAACACACAGTTTGAAACACATGTAGAAAATGGCAATTCCAATTCAGATGAGACATACGTACTAAAATCAGAGGCTATCATCAAAACTTTGGGAATTCGGTGGAATAAGGCCACAGACCAATTTCAATATGATATTAATATGAGACCTTCAACTAAACCCCTTCACAAAAAGATTCATTCTCGGCGAAATATCCCGACTCTTTGACCCGATGGGTTGGCTGGCTCCGGTTATAGTTGTAGCAAAAATAATTATACAAAAACTATGGCTGGCTAGAGTGGCATGGGACGAAGAAGTTTCAAATGTTATTGAGACGGAATGGACTACCTTCTGCAATGACCTGAAACAAGCAAAAAATATATACATTGACCGATGGTTAAACACAAACAACAATGATCAAAAGATAGAACTTCATGGATATAGTGACGCATCACAGGCGGCTTATGCAGCAGTCGTCTATCTTAGAGTTGTCAAGACTGACGGAACTATACATGCTAATCTCATCACAGCTAAAACTCGAGTCGCTCCAATCAAGACAGTTTCCATTCCAAGGCTCGAATTATGTGGAGCTGTGCTTCTGGCAAAACTACTTCAAGAAACTGCTGAATGCTTCGGTATAGCTCAGACTGACATACATGCTTACACTGATTCGACAATAGTATTGGCGTGGCTACAGTGCCATCCTTCAAAATGGAAGACGTTCATAGCAAACCGAACCTCTGAGATACTAACAATCTTACCTGCAAGATGCTGGAGTCACGTAGATTCAACTAAAAATCCTGCAGACGTGGCTTCTCGAGGAGCTTCTCCAAGTCAGCTATTACAATCTGACTTATGGTGGACTGGACCTGACGAACTTCTGAAAGAAATAATTACTTACAAACAGTTAAAGGACAACACAACAGACCTGGAAAAGAAAAAGGAAAAGATTAATGTTTTCAAAAACATAATAACAGAAAATGATGAATTTGGATTACTAAAGAGGTATTCAAATTTAACGAAACTACTTCGAGTGACAGCATACGCTTTACGATTCATGAAAAAAGAGAAACCAAAGGAGATACATCTAACGGGAATAGAAATGAATGAAGCAAGAGAAATATGTATAAAATTATGTCAAAAGGAAATGTTTGGAGAAGAGATAGAAAGAATTACTATGAAAAAGAACGTTAAAAAAGACAGTAAACTTCGTAGTCTAAACATATTTCTAGATGAGAAGGGAATCTTAAGAGTAGGAGGCAGACTACAGAAAAGTGATTTACCAAATTTCACCAAACATCAGATACTCCTACCAGGAAATCATCCATTTACCGAACTGATACTTACCGACTACCATATACGTACCTTACACGGCGGTCCAACGATGCTTTTGAGCAACTTACGCAGAAGATACTGGATAGTTCACGCTAAGAGCCTCGTCCGTCAAGTTGTTCATCAATGTACGACATGTGCTAGATTCCGAACAAGCACTGGAAATCAGATGATGGGGTCCCTTCCCAATGTTCGTGTAACACCTTGTAAACCCTTCTTAAACAGTGGTGTGGACTTTGCAGGACCGATTGATCTGAGACTCTCGAAAGGTAGAGGTTGCAAAACACAAAAAGGCTACATTGCGATATTCATATGCATGGTCACCAAGGCCATACATATTGAGATTGTCACATCCTTGAATACTCAGGATTTTATCGCCGCATTTAAACGCTTCGTTGCTAGGCGAGGACACTGTGCTAATATGTGGAGCGATAATGGTACCAATCTAACCGCTGGTAACAAAGAACTTAAGATAATGTTTGAAAGAAGTACCCAAAATTTACAAACAGAGATTAAGAACCTCCTGGCCAATGATGGGACAACATGGCACCATATCCCACCTTCATCACCACATTTCGGGGGACTATGGGAAGCAGGTGTGAAGTCGATCAAATTCCACCTCAAACGGATTCTTGGTAATACCACATTAACATACGAAGAGATGTCTACGGTGACCTCACAGATAGAGGCCTGTTTAAACTCTCGACCGATATCTCCAATCAGCGACGATCCCAATGATTTTTCGCCGTTGACACCTGGACACTTTCTTCTAGGAGAATCTCCAACTATTGTACCTGAGGAGAGCTATTTAGATTCAAACATAAACCACTTGACTCGATGGCAGCTAACACAAAGAATGATTCAGAATTTTTGGAAGAGATGGTCGAGTGAATATTTATCTCGCTTACAGCAGCGTCCGAAATGGTTGAACAAACAATCAAATCTCAAGGAGGGAGATTTAGTTTTACTGAAAGACGAAAATCTGCCACCGTCCAAATGGCATCTTGGGAGAGTGACAGAAACACATCCCGGGACAGACAATTTAGTGAGAGTGATATCTGTGAAGTGCAAAAACTCTATTGTTAAGAGACCAATTACTAAAGTATGTCGCCTTCCAGATTGAACTTTATAATAGTTTTACATTTTTTTATTATTTGCTTTATGTTTTTGATGTAAAATCCTATCATTAAGGACATCACGATGTCCTTGGCGGGCGATATGTTCGAGTAACTTATAATCTTTACTACATAAAATGTTCGATAGATGGCGTTGTTAGTATCTGAAACTCGCTATCGTCATGTCTTCGGTAAACTACTTAAGGTTTTGTAACTTTTCAAGTTTTGATGTTCTGCGGGGTTGAATAAACACCTCATTTCCGAATTCGTTCGTTTTATTTTTGGGAGGACCTCACAGTAGGCGGTTCAATATTCATAGATTGCGCATAAGCCCTTAAGTAGCCTGTAATATAAATAAGAAATTCAAAACTCTGTGATGTAGATTTATTCAAATAAATTAAAAAAAAATCGAATAGTATTTCAGAGATCAACAGTAAAATCGTTACGAGTTTTAGGCCTGAATAAAATATTAAGGTAAAATTATGTAATTTTGGCCACTAATTCGTTCAAAATTCAACTGAAGTTCTATGTGCATACGAAATGAAAGCTACTTATTTAAAATACCTGTAATTGTTCTATATATGCAATATATAGTATAAATACTTTTGTAATACATAAGAAGGTTAAATAAATAAATAATTATAATGTCCTTAAGACTAGGCTGTATGGTCTCATGTGCTTGTGCCTATTGTCTAGGTTAAGATGATTAATAAAGTACTTCGTGTCATGGCGTAAAATAGGTCTGTGCATTTTCATTTTAAACTAATCCTTCGTGAGATACAACACAGTAATACCCAATAAACTTCCTACAATAACTAAATACCTTAAAATATCATTGAAAACAATAACGAGAAAATGGGTTGTTTTTAACCGTACACAAAGATTTTGGACCTCCTTGCTTCGCTCGCTTTCTGTGACCGTACACCTGCGAGACAACCTGCGGCGCTACCGCCGAACTCAATTGTTGTCGAATCTCTCTTTTCTTCTCGTATAGAAAAAAACCGGCCAAGTGCGAGTCGGACTCGCGCCCTAAGGGTTCCGTACCTATCTACCATATGATAGACTAAAAGCTTTTGCTCTTTGATTTTAAAAACTCCGCGACCATCTAACTTGACCCCTCTTTTATAGAAAAGTTCTTGAAACGGGAGCTCACCTTAATTGGTTACTATTAGTTGTGAGAAAAATTTAAATATTTAATGATTTTAGACTTTTCCCTTTATTTTTACTGTGAGACCTAGCTTCTTGCCAAATTTCATAATTTTAGGTCAACGGGAAGTACCCTGTAGTTTTTGCTTTTTTCATAAATGTATGGAGATGAGGACATAAAAAGCCATATCTTTTGATTGCGTCGTTGTAAAAAATTAAAATTTTCATATCTTGTGTGGTTCATAGACCTCAATATTCGTTATCAATTTCAACTTGATACCTCTTCTCGTTCGTGGGAAAAAGGGTCTTGACAGACAGACGGACAACAAAGTGATCCTATAAGGGTTCCGTTTTGTTATTTTTAGGTACGGAACCCTAAAAAAGAGAGAATCGATAACGATTGAGTTTGGCGGTAGGGCCTCTGGGTCATAGAGTATATAATAACATAGGGGGGAAAAGAGTCGCACCATGAGTCTTTTTTTCTTTCTTTTTTTTTATACAAAAACCTAGCGCAATCTCAAAATTTTCCGTTTAAACTTATATATTCGCACACACATACAGGTTGTAAATTTACATGCGTGTCATAGCTAAGGGGTGGGTTCAGAGGCTTATTTTATGCATATCTAGCGCCTAAATTTTCCACAAAAAGTAAGATTTTCTTTTATCAGAACTTCAGATTTCAAATTTTTTCTAGTGAAATAAGAGTTCCACATATTTTGCCATTTATAAGGCATGCAAAAACCATGATCAGAGATTAGTCAATTGAATCTAGTATATGGTCACAATGCAATAGCTTATATTAATATTAAATGTCAAAAATTCTTGCATGCAATTTACATTATAAAATTCATCCTATATTTAATATACGTGGGACACTCAGAAATATTTGCGACACTAAAAAAAATTGTTCTACAGGTACATATATTTTTATTAAATCTTTTCAAAGTACTCTCCACCAGCCTCTATACAAAGATTCATGCGTCTGAACCAGTTTTCAAAACACTTTTTCCAGTCCGCCGGCGTAGACACCTCGTTTACAGCCTGCTCGAACGCAGCCAGCGCATCTTCCGGCGACGAAAATTGTATCCCCTTGAGCTGATTTTTTATTTTTGGAAATAAAAAGAAGTCACACGGTGCTAGATCAGGGCTGTAAGGAGGGTGACCCAGGAGTTTGACTGGTGTGCTGTCCAGGAAGTCCCTCGTTTTGAGCGCGGTGTGTGCAGGCGCATTGTCGTGGTGGAGCAGTAGTCCGCGGAGCCCTGTGTTTGGTCGCTTGTTGCTCACAACAGAAAAAACTTCTGGTAAACATTTGGTAGTATACCATTCGGCGTTGATGCTTCTTTGATCTCGTAAGGGAATTGAGGCCAAGTGGCCAGTCAAATTAAAAAAGCTGGCGATCAAAATCTTCCCCCCGCTTCGAGATCGCTTCACTTTGGTAGGCGTTGGTTCATTTTGAAACACCCAAACTGTCGACTGGCGCTTGGTTTCTGGATCGTATTGATAAATCCAGGACTCATCACCTGTTACGATGTCGTAAACACGCCGAGACGAGCCTGCTTCAAATTTGTTCAGCATATCACGGCACCATTCCACCCGGGCCTGCTTCTGAGCGTCGGTGAGGTAGTGCGGCACCCAGCGCGATACTATCCTCCTCACGCGAAGATGCCCGTGTAGAATCTCGTGAACGCTTCCCGATCCAATCTTTAATATGTGCTGAATCTCCTGATATGTAATTCGCCTATTATCTTGGATTAAATTTTTCACTGCTAGCACGTTTTCTTCCGTAATAGCCGTCAAAGGGCGACCGCTTCTTTCTTGATCCCCCAAGGTTGGTCGACCGCGCCTAAATTCGTTATACCAACGATACACGGTTGCCTTGGAGGGGCCTTCATCCATAAATGCCATTTGAAGTCTATCGAACGATTCATCCGGTTTCAGGCGACACTTGAAATCGTAAAAAATCATAGCTGTAAAATGTTCCCGGCGCAGATCCATTTTTCAGTAAGACACGATACTTTGAATTGGCTCGCAAAAAATGTGGAGGGAAATTTTTAAAATGGAACACACATATTTTTACTTACAAGTAATCATATTTTCGAAAAAGATTCTGACCGGCCAGTCTCCCATATATAAAAACTATTTTTCGCAATACTTTCTGAGTGGCCTGGTATGTCCTAATTTATATCTAATTTACTAGTCAGATTGATTACCGCTAAGTTTTATCGTTAAAAAACTCTTGAAGAGTATAATAACACTTTTTTACAAGCCATTGTTTCAATTTCATACTAAACAATTTAGGCGGAACTTCCTTTAATGACTTAGGTATATGGTTAAAAACTTTTACAGCCATAACGTGACAATTTTTCTCAAATACAGCGCTTTTACATGTTGGCATCAACAATCTAGTTGGATCTCTCTGTCTCAGGTTAGGCAGATGCTCTGTTTGGGTAAAAAAATTCGGATGGTTATACACAAACACACTTAGTTCTAATATATACATACTTGTCAGTGTTAGGAGATTTAGCCGAGGAAATAATGATCTACATGTTTCAAAAGGTCCGACTCCGCAAACTGCTCTAATGCATTTTTTTTGTGCAATAAATGCCTTGGATATATTTGGAGAATTACCCCAAAGGATTAGTCCATACCTTAATTGAGCGGCGACATGGCCATGGTAGGCAACAAGAGCAGTATTTTCACCGCTTACACGTCTGAGTTGTCTCAAGGCAAATACAAATCTGTGCAATTTGGCGCAGAGGTTATCTATATGAAGTTTCCAGTTACAGAATTCATCTAATGTTAAACCCAAAAATTTTATATTATTAACTTCAGTCAGTGCAGTTCCGTTAAAATTTATGTTAGGGTGGCATTTAATGGTTTTATAGTTATTAAATTGTATAAAATTAGTTTTGGTTAAATTAACTTGGAGATTATTACTCATCAACCATTTTACAATTTTTTCTACGTTTTGGTTAAGTGTACTTTCGTATGACTGAGAGTCGTCTGAATTTGGGATAACTATTGAGATATCGTCGGCAAACAATATTGTATGATGTTCAGTGGTCATAGGTAAGTCATTAATATAAAGTAAAAATAATAAGGGACCCAATACACTTCCCTGCGGTACTCCAAATCTGTTGTATTTAAAGAATGATCGATATTCCCTTATTTCATTTTTCTCATTCATGCGTCTTATTTCTACACATTGTGTCCGATCGATCAAATAACTCTGAATCCAGTCTAGGCACGAGCCTCTTATACCATACTTTTCACATTTGGCTAGCAGGGTGGGGTGGTGAACAAAGTCGAAAGCTTTGCTCATGTCAAAGAAGATTGTTATAACCGGATTGCGTATATTAATGTTTTCAGTGATCGATTTAATCAACATGTAGGTAGCTAGTGTTGTTGATTTATTTTTTTGGAATCCATTTTGTTCTTTAGCAATTACACTGTGTTTGTCTACGAAATTAATGAGTCTAGCTTTGATAGCTTTCTCAAATATTTTTGAAAAAATTGATATCAATGTAATGGTACGATAGTTATTAAGATCTTGTTTACTATTTTTCTTGTGTAATGGTTTGACAATAGAGCGTTTTAGTCTTTCAGGGAAACAACCTTCTATAAAAGACTTATTAATTAAAAATGACAATATTTCCAGTATTTCGATTGCACAGGCTTTGATAACATGAGTTGAAACTGTATCGAAACCCACCGAATTTGTGTTGTTCAGAGACTTGATTAGCTTGTAGACCTCCTCCTTTGAACACGGCTTCAAAAATATCGTGCTACTAATACCATGTATATTTTTACATGCATCATTATTTATTTCTGGAGTGGGTGGTATGTTAGAAGAAGAAATGAAAAACTCGTTAAATGCCTCAGCTATTGTCTGCGCTTCAGTAATTTTTTTGTCACCAACTTCGATACATGCAATATCATCGTTTGATTTTACATAATCTGTTTTGTCATTTATAACCTGCCATGTAGCTCGACATTTATTTTTAGACCTTTTAATAAACTTGTTATTAAGCAGAAATTGTGATTTAGTAATGCATGTTTTTAATAAATTTGAATATGTTGTGAAACTTTTTTTATCTTTATCCTTTTTTGTTTTATAGTATGTGTACCTAAGATTTCTTTTTTTTACACACGATACCTTAATGCCCTTGGTAATCCATTTAGGTTTTTCGACGTTCGTGTAGACCTTTATTCTTTGTATGGGGAAGCAAAGATTATAAAATAGACAAAATATGTCATGAAAATAATTGAATGCTGTGTTTAAGTCTATATTGGGTTCCTGTGTAATCTCAGCCCATGAAAGACTAGCAAGACATTCTTTAAATTTGTTCATGTACTCTGGGCAAAAATTTCGTTTGTGAATATACCAATATTTGACCCTTTTAGTTTTAGTAGGAGCCTTGAAATGAAGAAGCTGACAGGTGTCATGGTCCGATAGAAAAAGCTGTTGAACTTCACCTTTTGCATCGGCAATGTTGCTGGCTATGTGATCTATGCATGAGCTTAGTCGAGTTGGTTCGTTAATATGTAATGTTAAATTATAATTCAGAAAAAGGTTTTTAAGGTCAACTGCGTTTTTATCATTATTTAAAGTATTAATGTTAAGATCTCCTGCAATAATTATTTTCTTTTTAGATTTTTTGGACAATTTATGAAGCAAGTTATCTAGTTTGTCAATAAACATTGGGAAAAATTTTGGTTGTGGTATCCTATAAATGCACACTATTATACATTTAAGTAAAGGTATTTCAATTCCACAACATTCGAATACTTTTTCTTCGGATAACTCTCGACAAAGAGGAATTTCTTTATAATCTATGGACTTGCGTAGAAGGATAGCTGTACCACCACGTTTCATGCTTTTCCTAGAATAAGAGGTAGCCAAGTTAAAATCTTTGAGAGAAACATTTTTTTCACTGCCTACTTTAACAAAAGTTTCTGATAGACAAATTATGTCAATACTTTTATTTATGTCTGTAAATTCATCTAAAGCTAATTCGAGAGCTGGCAGTTTTGATATAAGACCTTGTATGTTTTGATGCATAAGGCGCACATTATAATCAGATTCAGATTCAGATTCAGATAATTTTATTCAATGTAGATTCTTTACAGAATACTTATTGAATGTCATGCAGAATACAATGCAAATAGAGCGAGTCTACGCCGTTTCGGATCGCGCTATGGCAGCGTAAAAGAAACGGCAAGAAACCACTGCAGCACGGCCTACTTTAAGAGTCGGCTTTTTACAATGTGTTTCTTGTGTTTCGTTGGAATATCAGAGCACCATACCTCTTTGTCATTCATATAGTCATCCAATCTGTAGTAAGCTTTTTTACATAACGTTTGCTTTACACATTCTTTAAACTTTCTCTCAGGTAATTGCACTATATTGTCAGGTATTTTGTTGTAGTATCGTATACACAGACCAACGAAAGATGTATTGACTTTAGTTAATCTAGTATATGGTTGATCAATTTTATGCTTATTTCTAGTATTAAAATTATGCCTGTCACAAATTTTAGGTAATTGATGAATGTTCTTTCTAGCATACATTATATTTTCATAGATATACTGGCATGGCACTGTCATAATGTTGATTTCCTTGAACAGTTCTCTTAGGGAATCACGAGTCTTCAGGCAATAAATTGCTCTTATAGCCCTTTTTTGGAAAACGAATATTGAATGTATATCAGCTGCTCGGCCCCAAAGCAGTATGCCATAAGACATAATGCTATGGAAGTAGCTAAAGTAAACCAGCCTTGCAGTAGCTACATCAGTAAGTTGTCTGATTTTTCTAACAGCATATGCAGCCGAGCTCAATCGACCAGAAAGAGCCGTGATATGAGGGCCCCATTGAAGTTTAGAGTCTAGTGTTAACCCTAAGAAAACTGTACTATTTACAAAATCTAATGGTTCATTATTCAATACTATGTTATGTGAAGTAGACCTTACATTTGGTAGTGCAAATTTAATACATTTAGTTTTTTTGGCGTTTAGGACTAGATTGTTAACAGTAAACCATGCATGAATCTGTCGAAGTGCATCATTGACTTCGTTATAATTTTGTGATTTCCTACTTACATTGAATATTAATGAAGTATCATCAGCAAATAACACAATCTTTGACAGATTCTTCACCACAGAAGGAAGGTCATTAATATAAATAAGGAATAAAAATGGCCCTAATATGGACCCTTGAGGTACGCCAATTTTGACAACAGATCCCAGTGATTTCGTCCTGTTTACTTGTACCTTTTGAATCCTGTTTTCCAAATATGACCTAAGTAGTTTAAGTGAATTATTCTTAACACCGTAATGTTCAAGTTTTAGCAACAATGTGCTATGATCTACGCAATCAAATGCTTTGGATAAATCACAGAAGATACCAATAGCATCTTCAGATTTTTCCCACGCGCAAAAGATGTATTTTAAAAGTGCAGTCCCGGCATCCGTTGTACTGCGCCCTTTCGTGAAACCAAATTGATGGTCATGTAGTAAGTTATTTCTATTGAAGTGTGAAAGCATTTGATTGAGTATGACCTTCTCAAAAATTTTACTAAGTACAGGTAAGACTGATATTGGTCTAAAATTACTGGGATCCTTTTTGTCACCAGCTTTGAATAATGGAACTACTTTACTTTTTTTCATTAAGTCAGGAAATGTACCATGATCGACACAATCATTGAATATAACAGCTAAATATGGAGATATAGTATCAATGATCGCACTACAGACTTTTACTGACATTCCCCATAGGTCCTCAGTGGTTTTCATTTTAATACTTTTAAAGGCTTTAACAATTTCGTTAGGGGTGACATGATTAAACCCAAATTCAGTTTCGCAGGCGTCCACATTATTTTGAAGTAAATCGCTAGCAAGTGAAGATGATGAATTGAGTGACTCTGTTGTTTTCAAAGGAATATTAGTAAAAAAGGTTTCGAATTCTTGAGCCACTTCTACGTTTGAACTAATAGTTCCGCGATTTGTATGAAGTGTGATTTGATTGTCACGCGGTTTCACTTTTCCAGTTTCACTGTTTATAACATTCCATACAGCCTTAATTTTGTTATCAGCAGACTGTATTTTTTTCCGTAGAAAAAATGATTTTGCTTTTAAACAAACTAATTTAAACAATTTTGAATAATTTTTGACATATTCAATGAAATTGTCGTCATTTGAATAATTTCTAAGCTCATATAATTCAAAAAGTCTCTCTCTACTTTTGCGAATACCAGCGGTAGCCCAGTCACTGAATTTGAATTTTACAATAATTTGCTTTTTTCTAATAGTGAAAATTTTACTGAATTCAGTATTAATCAATGTGAATAAATCTTCATATGAGTTATTAGGATTGTTAGTATTATAATTGTGACAGGGCAGTTTTTCTAGCAACGTGTTTTTGTACTTTTCTAACCTACCGCTCGTTAGGCTCCTGGTTTCTATATCTATATTCTGGGTTACTCGAGAATAATTAAAAGTAACACTTTGACCAGAGTGGTCAGACTGAAGCGAGTTTATGATACTTTTCTCAAAATAATCGCAATTACAAAAGACGTTATCAATACAGGTAGCCGAGGATGACGTCACCCTTGTAGGTTCAAAAAATACATGCTCTAAATTAAAACATCTGAAAAGACTTATAAGTTTGTTACTATAGGTATTATTTTCTAAGATATTGACGTTAAAGTCACCACACACTATCACAAACTTATTTTCTTTTGTCACTATTTTTAAAACATCTTCCATTACTAACTCGAACATTGAAAAATTTTGAAAAGCGGGAGGTCTGTATACGCATACTACAACATGCTTGTCCAGCTCAACACAAGATATTTCAATACATCTTTCAACCGAAAGTCGAACAATATCTTTACGGTTCTTTATCTTAAAACTGTTACGAACTAAAATCAGTGATCCACCGTGTAAAGCAGACTTTCGATTGAAAGCACTGGCTATACAATAATTTTCATAATTTATCAACATTTGATAGTCTTTTTGCCAGTGTTCTGTCAGACAAATAATGTCAAATTTTGTTCTTTCTAAGAAAAATTCTAATTCTAAAATTTTTCCAGAAAAACCTTGAATATTTTGATGTAAAATTTTCAAAATATTAGATTTTTCCTTTGTCTTTGCTATAGGAAGTTTTTTGCCAGAAGGTTTTTTTTCATTTACTTCAGTAAAATTTTGTGTAGAAAAACCCTCTTTTGTCGTATGAACTAGTTTAAAGAATTGGTGTTAGTAATGTTACTAACCATAGAAGTTTTTTGTGTATAACTTCCTATAACAGAGTCAGATATATTATATGCTATCAATGTAGCCAGGTCTTTCTTAAACTTAAGAGGCAGATACATAGTATCCTTTGTCAATCTAAAATAACTTACAAAAATATTCATGTCAAGATATAAAATGTCACTATGACGACTTGTCAAATTTTGTAAATGTAAATTCATTCTGTGTATACACTTGTTGTGTTGCTCAGTAACATTTGAACAGTATGGAAAGTTACACAGAATAAACCTACACTTAGTTTCACTCTGTATCTTGTTTAACAATGTCACAAAATTGTTTAATTTTAATCTACTTATGTCAGAATGATTGCCTACCACAATAACAACAGTGGTGTTTATGTCAAACTTGCCTACAGCAATCTTTCTTACAAGACCGTCGAAAGTAATATCGGGACAGCAAATATTGGTCACCTGCTGATTATGGCAGTAATTAAAAATAGACCCTAGACCTACTCCTATCCTGTCTGAATATACAAAGGTCTTCTTTTTATTGGAAGTTGACGTTAAGTCCTCGCCATCCGTGGTCTCTGTGCTGTTATCGACAGGTGGCTGCTGTTCCACCGTGGCGCCACCAGCGGCGGAATCATGTGTTGGCGACATTGGCGACGTGGTGATGTCTTGACTCGCAGTCACCACTCTCTCATCGATGTGCTGCCGTGGTGCCACCACGATGACGTCACTCACAGCAGTTTGCTCACGCGCGGCGGCATCATGTGTTGGCGACATTGGCGACGTGGTGATGTCTTTACTCGGAGTCACCACGCTCTCATCGATGTGCTGCCGTGGTGCCACCACGATGACGTCACTCACAGCGGTCTGCTCATGCTGGTCTCCGCGCTGCTGGCGTCGATTGTACGCGTGTCGCTTTTGGCGGCGTTGTTTCCTTGTAAGGCGAGCTGAAAATCGCCAGTTAAAAAATGTTGAGGTTGAACCGCAGGTTGCAGGCGTACAGCTAGAAGACATGCTGATATTTGATGTCCGCGCTTGTTCTAGACCAAAAGCAACCACTTTGTCATTGGTGAGGGTGGCTATCAGTTGCTGCTGAGTGGTATTAAGCTGCTTGAGCTCAGCTGTGGATGACAACATTTCATGCATGCGCTGCTCACTTTCTCCTGAATGATACTGTCAATCATTCTGATTGACAGTATTGGTTACGAAAGGAACAAGAGGCGTTGCCTTCAGGAATGTGTACGTCATCAGATGTCGGTCTTTTTGTCCATTCCGAGTCAGTCTGGGTACTTCTATCAGTTCGTCGTGTATGGAGCAGTGAGTTTTCGTCAAAAATTTGCATGTTATTGTACAAAAGAGGGTAAACCGGAGCCTTTTTACCATTTTGTTTTTTGTTGGTACCAACATGGATTGAGAGTGCTTTATTGTACGTAAGGAATTTATTTGTGTAGTATTCTGAGTTAATGAAATAATTTATTTCAGAACAAACATTTTCTAAATAGTTTTTTTGCCCCATTGAACCCTTAGAGAAATCGATAAAAGTGCATTTCGGAAAGTTATAACAAATGGTTCTGAGCAACTTGTTCAGTTCATTTTCATTCAAATGTTTGCTTTTGTTAACTTTTAAAAATATTATGTTCGAGTTCTCCAAATGTTTCAAGGCCGCCATCAATTCCATTTTTAAGAGTAATGGATTCGTATCATTTTCACCTGCACAAATTATAATATAGTCATATTCATTTGGTTTTATTTTATAACACTCGTTTAATATAGCAGCTGACGAAGCATATGGTTTGATGGTTCCAAAGATCTGATATTGTTCAAATTTATTACAACCTCTGGACTCTGTGAGTTTTGAAGCGAGGCCGATGCACTGTTGTCCGCCGAGTATAAGTATTCTTTTTTTTGAATTACATTTAGTCTGTTCTTCCTTCTGTTTTGTTGCTCCTTTACATTTAGTAGGTATTTTCTTATCCTTGGACTGTGAAGTATCTTTTTTATGTGATGGAATGTTCTGAGTCTGGGATGGTGTACTATAGTTTTTTTTATATTTATTTGATCTATCACTTGCATTTGTGACTGTGGGTGTACTCTGTAACTGAGATCTACAGTTTTGTACCCTGGATTTGCTTTCGATGTTCGGTGATGTACCTTGATTTGGTGGAGCTGATGAGTCGCTGGTTTGACAGTGCAATATTGTAGAATCTTGATGAGGTCCAGATTCGAAATCTAGTTTGGTTCCACGTAATCTGTGACTCTTTAGACTTGATCTGCTTACTTTAACAAGACTTGCTGGTTCAGAACATATTTGAAGCAATTGATCAATCTGAAGTTTTTGTGTTTTAATTGTTTTTAATAGATTGTTGTTTTGTAATAAAAGTTCTTCTATTTGAGTTTCCGCAGCTAGTAGCTGGGCTTTAAGCGTATAAATTTGTTCCATTAATTCTTCAAAGTCGTACTTGTTGCGGGTTGATAAATCAGGAAGACTGTTTCTGCTTCTGTCGGATTCAGGGGACAGAAATGATATTTCTGCCGAATCATTCGTTATTTTGCTTGCCATTTCTTTTCGAGTTTCTTTCGAATTTGGTAGACTCATATCGATTAGTTTATTGTTATTACAATAAACTTTAAAGTTGAAAAGGGTGTTCGGCAGAACGTAACAGTTTGACACAAGTATGCGTCTGTGAAGCTCCTTTGTCTAATATTACAGCAAAGTTCGCTATGCTTTTGCTAGGAACAGTTTAGCAGGCACTTGTCCGCCAGTCCGGTGGGGGTCAGTGACCAGTAAGCGAGGTGATTCACCTCAGCGATTGTGCGTAGGCGTTGAACAATGAGCACAGCTATTTAAATGCTTGATCGTTATATTATTTTAAATAATTAAGCACTTTTCTAATCAGTTTATAGTGTTATATGTTTATCGTGTTCTTATTTATTGAAATACTCACTATGTAATAAATATATTCAGTCTGTTTACGAGAATTATTTTGATTTTTTGATCCGTTTGTATTTGTCTTTTTCTGATTAAACCACTAAATATTTTTTTACACAAACACTCACACTCCCTAATTGTAGAACTACTTAACGATTAGAGGCGGTAATTGAACAAAATCTTAACTTTGCTAATTTTAGGAATAAAATTAGTGCGGAGTCGATATCAATACGTCGAGCGCGTTGCGACGTCTCGTCGACGACGAGAGAAAAAGTGACAACTTATAAATTTTGTCGTGGATTGTGAAAGCTTAAAACCTGGAAAATACAACAATCTGCAGCTTTTATCCGACTAACGTGTGGCGCATACAACGTTTTTAGACCCATGTTTCTTTAGGAAATTTGTTACTGATACTGTCCCACCCCTGAGCTATGGCACATGATACAACCTGTTTGCTTTACCTACTGTCTGATGTCATATTCTTGTTTTGTCATTAAAGATTTGCCATGCTAGTAGTATTTATATTTATTTTATTGGCGACGATTTAAAAGTTTTTAAATGGATGAAGAACAGTTTGCTCGGTTCTTCGCCGCCCAACAGGCACAACAAGAACAAATTACAAAAATTTTACAGTTGTTAGTACAGACAACTCTAACTCCAAACCCCAATGCCGACAACACGGCTTCGACACCAAAATCGTCCAGTTCCAGCGTGACGAGCACTGTGAAGGACAAAACATCTATTTTCAAGAGCGCTAACATCGATACTTTTAACCCCGACACATGTCGTGTCGAAGATTTTGTGGAATTCTTCGAGGCCAAATGCATAATCCATAACATTTCGGAAGATCTCAAGAAAGACTTACTGATCACCAGTTTCACACCAGAGATATACCACGAGGTAAAAATAGGCCTCACTCCCAATTTCGACACAAGCTCATATATACAGGTACGATCAAAACTTTTAGATTTGTATAGAATTAAGAAAACTCGATATAGAGCTTTGACAGATTTCTGGAGCTGTGTTAGAAACCACGGCGAAACTATGGAACACTACGCTAACCGGTTAAAGAACATAAGTAGAGATTGCGGCTACGACAACACTTTGCTTGAACGACAATTACGTGATCGGTTTGCAACAGTACTGAATCACTCTGATCTTGAAACAGACCTCAAACAAAAGTGGCCTGACCTACAAGAAACATGCGACGGCGCGACCCAGGAAGTTACGTTTTCTCAAAGTTTTGCCGTCGCCCAGTCACGAGAACAAGCTGAACAAGACACGCCAGGCCCTAGTATAAATGTTAACAGACTTAAAAATAAACTACCAGCTCAGACACATAAAATGTTCAAATTCAATTCTCCTCGTAAGATTCACGCCGATCAGTGTATACGATGCGGGAAACGAGACAAACACGATTTTACCAAATGCCCTGCTAACAAGCATGTCTGCACAGAGTTTACTGCTGAAGGACACTTTGAATCTTGCTGCATTAAGTCTGGAAGGGCCTACATAGCCCCAGCAAAAAGGAATTATGAATTTTCAAAACGAAAAGTAAAAAAACTAACAAGACAGCATTCGACATCTTCCCACGATTCTACTGATTCTAGCAACAACAATTCTGATGATGATGATGAACAGTTCGTTTGTAATGTGTCAAACACTAAAGACTGTAAAAGGATCGACTGTAAAATCAATGGTTCGCCATGTACAATGGACTGGGATCCTGGCTCATCTTATTCCATTATCAATACCAAATTTTGGAAACACATTGGTTCACCTACGTTAACGAATGCCTTAACTCTGAAAGCTTACGGCAACAATACATTAAAAACAAAAGGTATAACAAACGTTACTGTCGAAATAGAAGGTCAAAAGAAAATCCTACCAGTTGTAGTAATGAAGAACGCTGATCCAATGCTCTTTGGATTAAAATGGAGTGAAATTTTCAATATGACATTTCCAAGCGCAGTTTACTCCATTAGGAATAATTTTTCTACAACACTAAAACAAGTTTTAGACCAATATAGTCAACTCTTTGATGGAAAACTTGGAAAAGTCAAGGACTTTCAAGTAAACATACACGTCAAACCCGGAGCAGAACCTGTCCATTTACCAGCACGACCTATTAAGTTCGGTATTAAAAAAAATATAGAACTTGAACTTGAACGCCTGATTAAAGAAGGAATAGTACATGAAGTTGACCCCAATGATATACCTTTAGAATGGGCCACACCTACAGTAAATGTCATTAAACCTAATGGTCAAGCAAGAATTTGCGGTGATTACAGTTGCACCTTAAACCCAGTATTAGTTAAACAACTGCACCCAATTCCAATTTTTGATGAGCTAAGACAGAAAATTACAAATGGCCAGATATTTTCGAAAATTGATCTCAAAGACGCCTATTTACAATTTGAAATTGCACCAGATTCAAAAAAATACTTAACATTGTCTACACATAAAGGTAACAGAATGCCTTTTGGGATATCGACCGCCCCTTCAATCTTTCAACGCTATCTCGACAAATTACTGGGTGATATACCTGACGTGGCGGTATATTTCGACGATATAGCTATATCAGGGAAAGATCTCCAAGACCACCTGCGAAAACTTTCCGTAGTCTTCAGTCGACTACAACAAGCAGGATTGAAAGTTAATTTAAAAAAGTGCTCTTTTCTTTCAGAAAGAGATCGAATATTTGGGACATATAATAGATCATATTGGCATACGTCCAACACATTCCAAAATAGAAGCAATTACCAAAGCATCTTCACCAGAAAATGCAAAAGAGTTAAGATCTTTTCTTGGATTAGTTAATTATTATGAACGTTTTTTTCCCCACTTACATGGCCTTTGTGCAGATCTTCACGAACTGACCAGTGGAAGGCATCCTTGGCGTTGGACAGAACATGAAAATTTGATTTTTGAAGCGACAAAGAAGTGCATTGCTAAATCTAAACCCTTAGTCGCATTCAATGAGAAAAGACCATTATTTCTGGCTTGTGACGCCTCTAAAAAAGGCCTAGGTGCAGTTTTATTTCATAAAACTGGAGATTTTGAAGAACCAATAGCATTTGCTTCCAGGAAGTTACGAACAGCCGAAATTAATTACTCAGTAATAGATAGAGAAGCTCTTGCCATTCTATTCGGAATCAAAAAGTTTGATCAGTACCTTCGAGTTACTAAATTTACTCTAATGACAGATCACAAACCTTTGATACACATACTCGGTCCTCGACGAAATCTGCCTAAACTGGTTAATAATCGTTTGGTACGATGGGCTTTACTAATCGGAAGTTATAGCTATGAAATTTGTTATCAGAAAGGCAAAAATAACATTCTAGCGGACTGTCATTCTAGATTACCCAACCTTGACGTAAAGCCATCTCCAGCAGAAAAAGCTATATGCAGAATTATATCTCAACTCGTAGGCGCTAAAATTGTCGATTTACACTTGTCAGAAGAATTACTAAGACAGCAAACATCCAAAGACCCGGTGCTCTTGAAAGTTCTACAATGCCTTAAAACTGGTTGGAGAGTTTTAAATTTTGATCAGGACATGAAACTTTTTTATAAGAAACATAACGAGCTCTCTGTTGAAAACGGCATTCTGATGTGGCAAGGTAGAATGGTGATTCCACAGGCCTCTCAGCGCTCGGTTCTTACCTACCTTCACCGTGGTCATCCGGGCATATCTGCTATGCGAGCCCTGGCTCGATTCTACGTGTGGTGGCCATCCTTGGAGGAAAACATAGATTCTTTCGTTAGAAGCTGCACCAGGTGTCAGGAAAATCGCCCATGTATCCAGGAGCTTCCAATATTCTGTTGGTCCATTCCTGAGCATGTATGGGAAAGAATTCACATAGATTTTGCAGGCCCGTTCGAAGGATTTTACTGGTTAGTTCTATGTGATGCCTTATCGAAATGGATTGAAATTAAACCAATGAAAAACATCACAACCAGAAGTCTCTGTTCCGTTTTAGATGAAATATTTTGCATTTTTGGCCTGCCTCGCATGATCGTCTCAGACAATGGCCCACAATTCACCTCATATGAATTTAAAGAGTACTGCGCGAACCAAGGCATTTTACATGTTCGGTCTTCTCCTTACCATCCTCGAACATTTGGCTTGGCTGAGAGACTAGTCAGAACATTTAAGACTAGAATGGCAACCAACGGGGACGGGAATGTTAAAGCAAGACTTCTCGAATTCTTATTTACGTACCGTAACTCACCGCACACCACCACTGGCAAGGCTCCATCTGAAATAATGTTTGGTCGAAGATTAAACTGCCTTCTTTCAAATATTCGACCCGATCAAAGAAGGACACTACAATACCAACACGTCCGAGATAACATCCAAAGTAACTCAGCCTCTCCAAACTTTTTACCAGGGGATAGTGTCTATGTACGAACCAGACAAGAAAAAAACTGGCAGCCCGCAACTATCAAAGAACGTAAGCATAGATACTCATATATTGTTTATACCCCAAATGGGGAAGAGAAACGACGTCATGCTGATCACATCCGAACACGCCTATCGCCAGAACCTTCAACATCGTCAACCCCTCATGAAACTCTAGTTGATACTCCACCAATGGTCACCCCTTTAACAACCCCACGTTAACTCCTAGCACTCCTTCATCTACTCCGAATCCAGTGTCTGAAGATCCAGTATTTTCAAGGTCAAGCTTGTTGACTCCAATCACGAACTCCACGATGTCGACTTCACTTCAGTCAACACCACCTACTATAAGCCTGCCCCGACGTAGTCAGCGCCTGGTGAGGCCGCCAAGGCGTCTGATTGAAGAAATCTGAATGGGTGGGGACGAATGATACAACCTGTTTGCTTTACCTACTGTCTGATGTCATATTCTTGTTTTGTCATTAAAGATTTGCCATGCTAGTAGTATTTATATTTATTTTAGCACACATTCAAGCTAACACCCTGTATGTATATGTGGATATCTTAGTTGTTAAGGAAAATGTACAGATGGCGCTTCAAGACAGTATGCATAAAACAGCCACTCTTTTCTAATTATAAACTCTTTGACCCAGGTGGTCTCGGGAGGTGTAGGACGGTTTACAATAAGGGATCCCGCACACGACCGAGAATCGGTGACCGATTTTTTGTTGGCATCCCGCTCTGACGTGTTATCACCTGAATCTTCCGTCCTTGTCCTGGCCGATAATCGCCTAACGATTCTCGGTCGTGTGCGGGAGCCCTAACCCGAGAAAATTTAGTTAATTTCAATAGCACACAGTACCGAAATCGGTTCTTGAATCGCTATACTATTGTATAGGTACATAGTTATTGAAATAAATAGTTTCAAGACCCGTTATCGGGCACTGATAACTATTTACGATTTGGTATTGGGAAAGCGCCTAACGATTCACCCCTAGAGTAAACTGAACGCATCGAATGTGAAGACGGCTGCACGAATACGGCGATGAATACATGCAAATACCTACGATATATGTTGGCCCAACACCGATGAAAGTCAAGAGGAGTCTAGAAGTACACTTTTTCTTCACTTGGGGCGCTGACGGATGCGCTGACGTTTTTATTTCCGAACGAAAGTTTTTAAAGAATCGCGCCAACCAATTAATTTTGTTGTGGATTTATTTTTGTTTAGAAATGTGAATAACTTACTTTAAGGTCGTTTGTCAGCATTTGAAGATGGCAGACGTGAATTTGTTTCAATTTTGATTTTATTTGTTAATTTGAGAGTTTAAAGTATAATTTTGATAGGATATTATCCAGTAAACGTCTTACAATGTGAACATTTAATAGAAAATGGATATATATTCTTAGCTAAAGTTTTTGGATGGTGAGAAGCGGCTTTCTTCGAGACTTCAATGATTTCGCCTATCAACTTATCGGAGTCATCGTGGTGCACAGGCTTTCCTCGTCGTCGATCTTCGAGATGCGGATTCCTGTGTAAATCATTCTTTCACTTGACATTGGCGTGTCGCCATATTTTTGTAACAATTCCTTTACTTTGACATTGGCGAAATACGTTTTGTAATGAGATGTGATGCCATTAAATAAATATACATACATTACCTAAATGGCTAAACTTTAAGATTATGGACCGTCGAATTGAAAGCTGGTTTTTTTTTTGGGGAAAGGTCTTACCATACCTAGCCTGCGTGCAAAGTTTCAACCTGCGGAAATAACTAGTTTTTTAGTTATAAATTTTTGAAAATCGAAATTTTGCAATGGACCCTGCATGAAAACCAAACGCAAAAACTAAACGAAACAACCTCCATACAGCCTAATATGAGTAATTTATTTTTTTATATTTTAAAAATAGCCCAAAATGTATACTTTGGTACTAATTTGTATAGTATACAAGTAAATTACATTTAAATTAGCTGAATTCATTTATTACATATTTTTGACGTTATTAAACAATAAGCAATGTGTAGAACGAAACGCGTATCGGCCGCCATTTTGAAAAATATTAGCTGTCATTACTTACGTCATGTCAAAAAGTCATCGCCAGGTCATCGCTAATTGCTTTGCTGTTTTAATATAATATAATCGTATTATTATAATTTACCCCGATTTTACCCCGCTTGTGCTCGGTGCTGTGCACTCCGCCCTCGCGAGTGCAAGTGTTGGACCCTGACTTGTGCTCTGTGCTCAACCCGCCGCCGCACCCCGCGTGAGATGGACTGGTGACGAATCACTTGATGAGTCCAGGGCGTCTGCCAGAGGGGGCTCGTCGCCTGGTGAAATTTCTGGGGCCTCGACTTGGTCGGGCAGGCCTCCTCGTGGCTTGTCTGAGGACACTGTTGGCCCTAGTTGGCCTAGACATCAGCGGGGACCTACAGGTTTTTCAAATAGAAGAATCCATCCAATACTCCTCAGCGTTAAGGTAATTTTTCATTATTTCCTTGATTTTGTCATTTCTTATTTAAACTAGAGTGAAAAGTTATATGTTGAGTAAAACTAGGGTGATCTATTTTATAAAAAGGAGAGTGAGAATAATTATAAGTTAAAGGAGGCCTGTTCATTAATATTTATTTATATTTGTTTTAGCTCCATGTGGAACTGGAGATGTGTGTTCTCCGAGCTGTGCTCGGATGAGCAATGCGTGGCATTTGCTGAGCAGGAGCGGGGCTCAAGAAAAAATATGCCTACACACATCCACTAACATACTGACACATACTGTACACAACATTACAAATTGTGTTTCACAATCAATTGTATAATTAATAAATTAAATATGGTTGTATTAAATTATAATACTATAAATAAATTGTAAATTTATTTTGGTGTTTCTTATTCCTTACTCAAATTTATCAATCGTGATGGGATAAATTAGGTCAAAAAGTGACAGAACTAAATTGATCAACCCCGAATAGGATAGATTAGGTTCAAAATTGGTAACAGAACCGAATTAGTCAACCCCGATTCCAAGCTGCCGACTCTAATGGATGGAGTTTTTTTTTATAAAGCCGGAGGAGCGGAGGGAGTGCAGCCCCCGCCCGCCGTAACAAGAGCCAGGCACCACGCGAGCCGCAGCGGCTGAGGCTGGTCGCCGTAGGCGACCAAAAAGCCGAAGCTGCGGAGGCGAACGTGAGTGCCTGGCTCTTGTTACGCAAGGGCGAAGGGGCTGCACTTCCCGCAGCTCCGGAGCTGTGAAAGTTCGAAATTCCACAGTCCTACTTGAGAAGCGGAAGATGAGGGGGAAACAACCCTCCCCCTTCGAAATTACCTAACCTTGAGCCACGAAACAGAAATAGGGGGCTTTCCGCAGTCCCCCTACAGAAAGGGGGGGTCCCCGTCAGAGAGGGGGGAGGGGGGCATCTTCTCCCACACTTAACTCCCCTTTGGTGTGTGCAAAACAACGGGGTTACCCTATTTTTACTCAACATAACCTCAAAACTTTAAACATTTTTTTAAAAAAAAGGGGGGGTTTCCGCAGCCCCCCCTTCACAGGGGGGGCTCCCCTCCCCCCCCCCCCCTCCCCCCCCCATAAAAATAAACCCTATATTCGACGGTCCATAATCTAAAGTTTTACCCCTACTTAGATGATTTTTGTAAATCACGAAATTTTTCCTTAATAGTACTGGCAAATTGCAGGTTGTACCTACTTCCAACTCTTGAATTGCCAGGCTCAAAGTGGTCACTCCGCTTCAAAGTGGCAACGCAAGAGTTGTAGCCGGCTGAAAAGCTTTTTCCTGTTCTTTAAATTGGAGTTCTTTTTCTAGGCCAACTGATATAATACCGGCCAACGGATATATTACCGGCCAACGGATACATTACCGGCCAACTATATTACCCATTTAGAATAAGTTTTGAGGTACTGTTTGTGTGCTCTGGTCACTCCTGCTAGTGCTAGTTGGTCCGGTATACCTTAAGAAATAAAATGTTTAAATAAAACTCTTTGATCTTGAATAAATCTCTGATCTTGGAAGTCTTTAGCATAGTGCTGGTTCAGCTTATATAAGTTTTGTTACTACTTACTTACCATTGTGTACTATTGCTTGATATAGCTGCTCTTGCAGTGACTTACACTCACAGCTTACACTTAAATATTTATAAATAAAATAAAAATTTGTTTATTCTGTAGCTATCTTAAAATTTTCATGATTCTCTCATTTTAATACTTCCAAGTTAGTTAAATCGCCAGTGATGCTTACTTATTGCATTGCTACATAAATCCTTTTTTAATTTTTCCAAGATTTTGGCCTTTTTCCCAATTCCCCGCTAAATTTTGTTTTTTTTTTATGACTTGAGTAGTGAAAAATAGTAAATATTGCGAAATTAAATATGTTCTAGTTTTTACGTAGCTAAAATTTTGTAAAAATTGGAGAAAGTAGCTAAATAGTTCGTACCAAAAATGAAAAATATTAAATATAACTTATCAAACCTACAACACATATTATACTCCAGTAAAATTACGAGAGATTGTATGGCGAAACGGAAATAATTGATAATAGCCGTGATTCTTTTTCAGATCGATAGATTATATTTCTGTGTAAAGCTTTTTAATGGAATCCACCTAAATTTACTTCATTTATTTATTTATTTTGCCGTCCAAACATTAAAAAAATATGGAATTTCGGAAAAAAATGTTAATAGATTATTTTTTTTATTTACGGCTTGCTATATATTCAGAATTTCATATTATACATGAATCCACCTAAAAATATAAATGTTTTGCATTACAACAAAACAGTTATTATGTGTCGAATAAAATACACAGTGTTGTATGAAGAAAGCAATTCGTAAATGGCTAGATACCAGATAAATACTACGAGCTTTTTTGATTTCCCGCGGTTGTCTCACCCATAGATGCAAGTGTCATAGACAAGCTGTCAAATCTGAATGACTTCATTGTCTTCATAGACCAGCAAGGCCCTTTGGTGCAACACTGTGTATTTTATTCGACACATAATAACTGTTTTGTTGTAATGCAAGACATTTATATTATGTGTCTTGCTAAAATACACAGTGTTGTATGAAGACCTGTTTGATATCTGCTGGTGAGACAAATACAAATGCCAATGTAAATAATTAACTTTTAGTGGTAATAAGGTGCCCCACGTATGAATAAACAAACGATACAATAAAGGCAACACTTATGTATGAACCACTTGTAGTAGGTAGTGTATTTTATTCAGTGTGATACTAATTTTAGATGAAAGTAAGAATCTTAAACTTATTTATTTCTTAATGATGTTAGACTAGCAAAACAAACCAAGAGATAAAATGAAAGAATGTTATATATTTTAATAATCAATTGAAGGTAGAAAATCTGTGATTAAGGTCATTAATTAACCTGTTAAATAGTCCCATGGCATGGGCTTTAAAATATTATTTTTTCAAAGATTTTGCAATGTTCTGATACTTATAGCAAGTAATGGATAGTTCCATGATGGACTGAAAGTATTCCACAGTGAAAATATGTTCAAAAGAAGATAAGAGGAAAAAATAAGAGGTTTTCCTTATTTCTTGTATTTAATGTTCATTAAATTCTACTGAGATGGCAATCTGGTGAATTATCTTAAATTACTATAAGATCATTATAATATTTTCGAAATGTTCAGACACTTCCCGGGTAGGTACTTTAGCTCAGGTCTTTTCCGATGGCAAAATTCTTTGTTCAGCTTTTTGACGCCGAGTTATCGGTTAATTGAAACGATCCAAGTTGGACTCGTAATCCAAACTGGTGCCTGTTGTAGGTACATAGTCAAAGTTTGCTTACTTGTTCTATCGTACATATTTGTAGGTCCTGATATCCTTTGCGTAGGAGTCTGCTTTAGATCTGAATTTACTAGATTGGTTGCCGTAATGATAAATATCTATGTAGGTACATGGTATTTCTACCTGGAAATGCCTGGGATTCAGGTAAAATTCGACTGTTTTTGCCTTCCGAAGGCGAAGAAAAGGAATTGTACAGTTTTTCTTGATATAATCAATAGCATTTCTAAACTTTGTACTTATTGTTTTTAACCAACAGTAAACACCTTTATTTTAGGTACCGTACAGAATACTTCCAAGAGTCGCTTAAAGTTCTTTTGGGATATTTCTGAAACACTCATAAAATTATAGTAGAATTTAAATGACATGTAGTGTATTAAATGGGTTGTCCCATCGATTTGTTTCCATGTATAGTTATGTGATTTGTAAGATACACATTCTACAAATTAATAATTTTAAAAATCAGTACAGCGCGTTCAGGGTAAGCCTGTCTATGACGGTTATTTTCTGCGCATGGGTGACAGGCGGAGAGCCAATGAACGATTCGCTCACCACCGCGCCTAATTTATTTTTATTTTTTATTATTGAGTGTTCTGTTTTTTGATTCAGCTCGAATTCTAAATATTCACCGGTAGTATGAATCACGGGCCTAGGCCATTTATTATTATTATTATTATTTTTTACTTCTGCGCATCAACGGACACAGACGGAGTTATTTTGCACGCAGTATAACACCATTTTATTGACACGCATGTCAGCAAGTAACTGATAGCAAAACCAGTATAAGCTGAACCTGTGCCACTCTACAACTTCCGGAGCTCCAGACCCGCTCCAGGCCAAAGTGTTACCACTGTTTTGAGGCAGACTTTACTATGACACAAATAAATCCATGTTGTGCTATAATGTTCACAACTACAATGTAGTAAGAATAGATGTCCGTCAACTATTGCTTACTAGTATCTACTTTAGGTTTCAGTAGTTCCGTCTGTTTTCACACTTGTAGGAACAGTAAAGAATATTCCGCTAGGATAATTCATAAGACCATATCTAAAATGGATTCTTCAGAGTGTCTAGACGTCCGCCATCTAATAGCACTGATTCCACTCAGATATGTGGGAATATTATACTTTTAAGTATGTATGTAGGTATATTCGTCTTTGATACTATTTATTTCAAAGTTTTAAGGAGAAAAGAAAAATAAACTCAAGCAAGGTTTGATAGTCACATTGAGTTGTTTTTTGAACGTGGGCAAGTTCCGCACTAGACCAGAGCACGCTCACTTTTATAAATATATGTAATGGCTTCCGTAGCCATAGGTCCCACTCGAATTATCGATTTGTCGACTGCTGATGATTCACCATTTCGTCAGACCTTCCCTGGTAAGCTGAAATCATTAGGTTAGGTTTTTTAGCAGGCTTCCGCAGCCTGAGGTAACAGGTAACAATTTGGAGCTGGTCGATTTCTCGACCTAAAGGCAATCCGCTTTTCCGTTGACTGATTTATAAGTAAGCGGCCGACAGCGTTGGTTTGAGCTGCTCGGTTAGTTCCTAATATGTTGATTAGGCCCTTATTGAGGTGCGTGCACCTGACTGCATTCTCTGTGTGTGGTGTCAGTAAGATTTAACTTTTTCTTCATTCACTGGCCCATAACTACCAACGCACTAAGGACAGGGTCAGTATAACAGTTGTGCAAGCCCTACAGGCCCTGTTTTACCGAGGCCGCCACGTAGCGAGCCGTGCGTGGTGAGGCATGCCTCGCCTGAGGCTGCCTCTAATCCGTACACACCTTTAATAATAATAAAATTAGTTTATTTACTCCCACAAATGGTTTCTTACAAATAACCTATCAGCATGGGTATTTTCAAATAACAACAACCAGGTCTTGACACCGTGTTCGTTCTTCCAACACTCTCTGTCCGTTTTAAGCAAGTGGGTTTATTTTGGTATACTTAACAGTTCTCTCGGTTTCAGGTTTTTAGAGCCAGTGATTCTCTTAAGTTTAGATAACAAAACAGTCCCGCACTATAACTTATTTTAAGAGCGACCTTGATGCCAACAGGTCAATGTCTGGCCCCGCCCCAATACCTCCGCAGTAGTTAGGGGTAGCAAGTGCGATATAGGAGTTGGTAGTCTCCGCGACCACCGGTCAGCCAACATATGAGTCCTTTGTTCGACTACAAACATGTACCATGTCAGAGGCCTTTGGCGGCTCAGCAATTCTGACACAAGGTTTATGAGGTCGGTCATTGACCTAACAGCCCATATAATATGATGATGATGACTACAAGGGTCTCCGAGACCTGGTCAACTTATTTCAAATACTTAATTCCCGACTACCACTGCGTGGAGTTAAAGAAAGTGCACGGAATTAGTCAAATTCATTATTTATCTCTTAACACTTCTTCTTAAAAATGATTTGGTCCTTACAGAAGTTGGTATAACGCTGGAGGTGCCATATTCGCCAATCTGTAATTGCCTAGTTAGTATTTATTTACATATACCATAGGATATTAACCAACCATGTCTCTTAAACTCGAGATTAATTTATTAAACCCGTCTAGTTGAAAAACAGGAAATCATGAACTTGGCTGACACACCGCGGTGTGTCTAGTCATTTTCCTTTAGTTATTATAACCTGGTGGTCTAATATATAGGGATATAAAATAAGGTAGGTATTGTACAGTTTAAAATTATAAGATTAGTTTCCAAACACATCCACGCTATTAGATTTGCATTGTGGCATGGCATCATCCGAGCCATACGGTAGGCATCAGCAGTTACTTTCTATTATAAGTTTGGGCTAGTTTCCGCAACCTGACACCCTTAAAAAGAAGTAACAATTCACAATAACACTCATAAATTTACAGTTTGTCTGTTTATGAATCTTAAGAACTTTTATCTTAAAGATTCTTTTGAAAAGAAGCATTTTTCTTGGCTTGCATGGAAGCAGAGGGTTTCAGCCATGTCTGTGCCCCCCCCCCCACTCCCCTCCCTTACCTGAAGGAAGAGGATTTAATGCCTTTTACTATTATGCATTCTTGTGAGGAGGAGGAGGAGCATTGTGAGAAACTATGGAAACTGAAATGAGTACAAAATTCTACTTACCCAAAATACATACATTCAACGCATCAATCTCCATTTTCTGATGCTCTGACTATAAATACTTTATTATTTTGTGGCCTTGATCTTTGACTTTACAGCCGTTTTTGATACAGTAAAGCATGGGATATACCAGCTACAACTTGTTCTATAGTGATAGCATTGCTGATAATAAAATCAATCCTTATTAGTAAGCAGTTTGTTAGTACTCACTTAGTCTTAGATGAGGCAAAGCAATTCATTACTTTATAAACTGTTATGTCAATAATCCTGGACTTGCTTTGTATATGAACGTGAGTGAAAAGTTTTCTTGTCCTAATTTCTTGAAAATTTAGGTGTAATAGGTACCTAAGTAGGTACAATCTGTCTGCAGTTTTG
Organism: Athrips mouffetella; assembly: GCA_947532105.1. Classification (NCBI taxonomy): domain Eukaryota; kingdom Metazoa; phylum Arthropoda; class Insecta; order Lepidoptera; family Gelechiidae; genus Athrips; species Athrips mouffetella. The sequence continues at coordinate 2,064,066 of OX383972.1, forward strand.
ACAGCGTTTTAATGGAAGTCAGTAGGTATAGAAAGTTTCTAAAGAACAGCATTCAACCTTTCTTTAACCTGTAGAGCCCCGGTGTATCCCGAAGGATACAGAAGAGGATCGAGTTCCCGCGCTTTATATTCTGCCTTATTGCGTCGAAGCTATGGTTTATTTTGGTTTGGTGTGTATAGGGAGTAACGACCTATTGAAATCACCTTTCGAATGACGTATAAACCATAGACTAAAGTTGGCGGGAATCGGACGGACGACGCGCCAAAGTTCAAAATTTTTGAAAATCTTGGTCACGTGGCAACATCCGACCGATTTGAGTCGGTCAATGGCGGCCGGGGTTCAAGGCCATATTATACGACCGTAAAAATTCGCAACCCTCTTTTTAATTGCATAGATTATTGCGAATTTTTTGTATGATAGGGTCAGTGAGGTTAAACAACATTAAATGAATGATGAAACCGTAATTTTGTGAATAGGTATGATAAATACCGTACAAACAAACTCACATGATACACCTATGTGAACATGATAGATAATGGATAGCAGAGGCGGCTCGTGACATTTTTTAATGGGTGTGCACAAAAAAATTAAATACTTAAATAAATTTACTTACCTACCATTTATTGATGAAATATTTTTTATGGCTTTATTGTTACCTACATATTATGCGCGCCAGCGCCAGCTCCAAATACCAGACACGGGAAACAAAACAATTTAATTATAACCGCACATCCAAGGTGTTTTTAAATATTGTTCTGGTTTGAAAACACGATTAAAAGTGAATTTTTGTACTACATTTTTGAACTAGCGCGATTTCAGATTGTGGCGGCCCCCTTTCATTGAGTTCAAGTCGTATTTGTAAAGTCTTTTTCGCATTTTTTAATGTAAACGACACTGTATTCGTCCATTTTTACAGTAATTAAGCACGTACACTATTAAAAACAATTATTTCTAAATTTTCAAGCAACATTGCGAACAGTAACTGAAAGCTGTATACGAAAAGTTTGTTTACGTATGATCGGCAACAGCGGTCATGGCATCGCGATCTGGCAACGTAGCCTTGAGCAGCGCTCCTGATTAGGCTAATTTCTCATAGAAAATCTTTTGTTTCACGCGCTCGAGCGTGTTGATGTTTCTCTTTCACACTCATTGAATTCTGTATAAGGAATTGTACTGAAGATTTCTTCATAGGAGCGGAATCGCTGGCGATCCACTTGGTACAACTTGACTACGTATTTGTTGCGTAATTATTTCTTAGGCTATTATAAATGTATACAACGTATAGGGTTATGAAAATAGGTATGTAATCGTATGTAACTTAACTAGGTAGGTAATACATCCAAAGTTTGAGTTTTGTGAAAGAGGGAGTGCACTGCACCAGTGCTCTTTAGGACGAGCCGCCTCTGATGGATAGGTATTTATGGTGGTGCACAGCGTTAAATAAAAGGGGCATATGCCCTCTTTCCATCAAAGAAAAAGGATATAAGTAATTGTCTTCAGGTTATAATTTTGTAACCTCTAACGGAGGCTTAGGTATTCTTCCGTCTTCAGATTTCACTAAGCTAGCACATCACCTTCACGCACAGACTTATCTAAGCTTTGAAATATTATATTTTCCATAAAAACATATTAATATGTTTAGATTTTCACCGTAATTTGGAAATTTGGTATCTTTCTGCACAAATTTACAAATGCCAATGACGTCATTCAGATTTGACAGCTTGTCTATGACACTTGCATCTATGGGTGAGACAACCGCGGGAAATCAAAAAAGCTCGTAGTATTTATCTGGTATCTAGCCATTTACGAATTGCTTTCTTCATACAACACTGTGTATTTTAGCAAGACACATAATATAAGCTTTTTTGTATTGTTTAACTTTTATAGCACGAAATTTAAATACAGCTTATCTTCGCAACCAAAAATAGTAATAGATCCGTTTTGCTTTCTAATAATTTAAATAGTGCTATATAATCACATTTTTGGCAAATCCAACATAAATGTTTAAAAATCATTGTAAACCAGCGATTACAAAAAACTTTTTTTTTATTTAGTATGGCATTTTTGTGAATATATATACGAATCACTTACATTTAAAAAGGTTGAGTTTAGCTAAGTTTATTGCTATTATTTTACCTCGACTTTATTGGCCCTTATATGTAAAAGTAAGTGGAGATTTTATATTTTGAAATAAATTGATATTTTTAAATATATTTATGGTGGATTTTGATGCCTATATGTAAAGTATACGTTTATCTATGATATAAAGTATATAATTGTCTATTACTATTTTTGCCTTAGCTGTTATTCGAAAAAAATATTCCGCTTTAAATTTTAGGTGGATTCGTAAATATTGCGTCTAAACATCATATTTAAATACGATATACACAAAAAAGTAGCTATTAGCATTTAATGTTTTGCAAAACCGTATTTTTACTGGACTATTATGTGAAACATTGGAATTTTAAAAAGCTTCCTGCTGCCACGTTCCTCTGTGGGTCCAAGACACAGATACGCCAGATCCAGCGCCACATATTACCAATTTCCTCAAGTTTTTAATTGGTCAGCTTAGGATTGATTTAAGTACTAAAATTGTATTGTCTACATTTCTTGATAATTTTATTTCTCAATCTATTTAAATTTTCACTAGGTATGTTTTTATAAATTTTTTGGTTAGCTAAGCTGTTCACAAATAGCTGCATTAAAACCAAGCACCTAGGTGACCGAGTTTTCCTCAAAATAATTTAACAACAACTCAGGCCACCAGATGGCGCTGTATACGGGGCGCAAACTAACTATAGCTTGCTATAGCTCAAAAATGAGGAACTCAAAAATGAGTCGCGGGGGTGAGCACGACAAGTGGAGGGTGCGAATCGTTCATTGGCACTTCGCCTGTCTCCCTACGCTGAAAATAACCATCAAGACTATAGTTAGCTTGCGCGCCGTATACTTAGATGAATTTTCAAAATCCCGCTGTAGAGATTTTTCCTGAAGCTAATGTTTAGTAATGTGTGACCTAAGTTGATCGACTTCGCAGCTCTATAATTCCATAGTAAATTTCGTCGAAATCGTAAGAGCCGTTTTCGAGAACGCGAATACAAATAAACAATCCGTATAATATGATAGAATAATATTAATAGGGTAAATATTAAAGGTATTTTATAACTAAACAACTCGTGAGTGTTACGCATAATTATGTACATCAACTCACGGATAAACTCACGTTTTATATATACGGCATAGGACCGACAAGTTTCGATCTTTTTGAAGATCTTCTTCAGGGAGAAGAAGAAGATCTTCCCTGAAGAAGATCTACGAAAAAATCAAAACTTCACGTTTTATATTGACGGCATAGGACCGACAAGTTTCGATCTTTTCGAAGATCTTCTTCAGGGAGAAGGAGAAGATCTTCCCTGAAGAAGATCTACGAAAACATCAAAACTTCACGTTTTATATTGACGGCATAGGACCGACAAGTTTCGATCTTTTCGAAGATCTTCTTCAGGGAGAAGAAGAAGATCTTCCCTGAAGAAGATCTTCCCTGAAGAAGATCTACGAAAACATCAAAACTTCACGTTTTATATTGACGGCATAGGACCGACAAGTTTCAATCTTTTCGAAGATCTTTTTCTGGGAGGTCAGCAGTTTCACGGACCGCCGTCTGTCGCCGATGTCGCCGTGTCGCAACGAAAATTCGCAAGGGAAACTTATATGTAAGGTATCTTGAAACTTGGCTCATTAACAGGAATAGGATCATTAAAGATAAATAAAAAATACCAATTTTTTTCGGCCATAAATGACGAGGTTTTAAAAAAAAATCGTTTTCGTCCAATATCGATAGGTCGTATGGCAGAATGTGATGAGTAGTCATTGCCTATCATAAAAAAAACTAACAGCTGTATAAACCGACCATAGACTACTTAGATTTTTTTTTGGTTTCATTCTTCCTTTCGGAAAGGCAAAGAGTACAAAGCCCATACAGCCATTTCTGATGTCTTTAATCTGTCTTTCTTTTTGCTCCCCTCGTAAAGCGATAGTGAACTTTATGAAGGAAAATGTTCGTGACTTTTTAGGACAACACAAACGGGGCTTAAACACGAGATCACTTGAAATCTTCATCAGCTGCGCACTCCGTAGTAAATTTACTGCATAACACACTATCTTTATTATCCACTAAATCACTAAATGCACAAAAAACCAAAATTTCAATTAAGCAGGCAAACGGTCATGTCGAGTTCCCGCCAAAAAGCCTAGACTACTTAGAACAGTTGTCAGTTGCTTTTTTTAAAGACTGGCCATGGCTACGTTTCATTCTGCCATACGACCTATCGATATTTGACAAAAACAAAATTATTTTTTAACTTTATTATTTGCAACCGAAAAAAATTCGTATTTTTTAATTTTACTTATTGACCTAATCCCTGTCTATGAGCCAAGTTTCGAGGTACCTTACACATACGTTTCCTATGCGAGCGCTGTGCGTTGAGTTGAGCGTGAGCGGAGAGTTCTGTCTGGAGGACATGGGGCGGGCGAACTTGTTGGTCCTACCTATGCCGTATATATAAAACGTGAGTTTATCCGTTGATGTACATAATTATGGGTAAAGGTATATTTTAAAAACAAACCGAACAAGAACAAGGCGTGATGTTATGTATGTAGCCGAACAAAAATAAAAATACACATCATCTCATTGGAATCTCTGCGAGTTTATTTCATACTTTTATTACATCCAACTGTTTATATTTGATGAGAATCAATTAGTTGCAGGTCCAACCTTAACCCTTTTAGACTGGCTGGAATAATGTCCCATACAATTCAGATTAGAAAAGACAGCATGTCCCATTTTTGTCTTTATAAAAAAGGACATGAATCCCTAATGGAGTGTGGAAGAAAGACAAAATAACGCTTGTGTATGGTACCTAGTCTAAAAGCGTTAATCCATACCTGCCCATCTTGGCAAGCCTGAGTTACCCAGAACTAGTCAGGACAGATACTTATAGTACTAAGCCGACTGACAATTTGATATGTTAGTACTTTCATCTCCACATGGATTCCTTATTCACATATATCAACAACATCAAAACAAGTAAAGACACTCTTGACGTAAACATTTGTTTGGCAGCAAATTATGAAAGGATGAGATTTGTATGGAAATAATTTTCACTGAATGGTAGTAGCGATACCTTAAAAAATTATAACATTGGGTTTATTTAATGGAGGAGTTGGGTTTATTTGATAGAAAATGACAAGCTAGAATTTAAAAAGAAAATTTAGTAGCTGGTCTCCTTTTTTTTTCTGTAGATTAGATCATTGTGAAAAACATTGGGTTTAATTTTTTCAGGTGTTTTTTAATTTTATACTTCATGAAAACAAGGCAAGAATTTAACCAAATAAGTAATATTTCGTCATAAAACAAAAAATAATCTTGATGTGACCTTTAAGTGGCACAGCAGACGACAGACTTTTTGTTCTGACAGTCCGCCAGTGTGGCCGGTACTGCAATTATTTTCGTATAACTATAGTCATTGACATGAAAAAAACGCTCCGTTTCTATGCGCGTATTTTCCGAAATCTTTAGTTTAGAAAGAAAAACAGCTTGAATTCAAAGAATTAATCACTCGAAAAGGTTATTCAGATTGATTTTCATTTAGTTCAAAACATAGAGCAACTTTTAAACTTGTTATATTTGAATTTTATTCTGATAAAAACTATAATTTTCGCAATACCGGCCACACTGGCGACAATGTCCGTGACTGCCCGCGTATGTCCGCCCCTTCATCTGCTGAGCGCCTAAAAATGTGACTAGTTAACACAGAGTGTTGATTTTTAGTGGTCTATGCTTGTAGTATACTTACAGGAGGTTACATTTTGTTCCTTAAAAGAGGTTTCTCAAGTTCGTTTGTTTCCCTATGACGCCTATTCAAAACAATCAACATTAGGTCGGTTAGTATGAGAAGTATTTTTCTTATTTTTTCATGGGATCCATAGTGAAAGATATATGTTAAACGATGCTGAGTTTCCTTCTTGATAAACAAAGTGTATATGTAACACCCTGTTAATAGTTAATAAAAAATGCCTTACAAAAATTACCCACACATAACTTGCTGCCATTTGTGTAGTCATAGGATGGACACTGAAATTTGAAATAAGATGTATTTTTTTTAAATAACTATGATCTAAAAACGTTTGGCACTGACTAATGAGCTAGTTTTTGTATATTTGACAACTCTAAATAGATTTTTTTTATGAGCTATGAAGAAAAAGAAAAATTTTCCTTGGTGTTAACATGCCTACCTAAACACTGACTACATCCAGGTGCGAAATGGGATTTTTGTCTCATTGACAAAAAAAAAAAAATATTCTGTGAAGTTTTCGTTTTGACTCTGTCGTCGCAAAAAAAAATAGCGGTTAAAACATTATTAAATCTCGGTAAAAACCTCTAATGAAGATGCTTCTGTAGCCAATTAAAAGTTGGAGTAGATAGAAAGCAAATAAATGAAAACTATGAAAGTACATTATATGACATCTTAACTATATTAATACTGTAATTAAATGCCTTTCTATTGTGTCCTTTTAAAGTTGTCCAATATTTTGAAAGATAAATATCAGTTCCAGATTTAAGTGAACATCCCTCATATCACTTTGTTAATTTCACTCAATACAACCTACAACAATAGTACTTTAAGTGTCTTCACCGACCGCAATAGATGTTTTCAACTTTAGTACAACAACTGTCAAGAGAAGCCCTAACTCCCTATACTTAGACAAGGCCGGATTTAGGCTGGAGCGAGAAGGCTACACTTAAAAAGCGTGTAAGATTTTGTTTTTAAATTGTCTTGTCGCTCCAAAAGCCCCTAGAGCCGACCCTGTTTCGGGCCCGTATCAAGGGTCCCAACACACCTATTACCTTACTTCATTGATACACAATACTATGAAACATTTTTGTACACCCCTATCCCTTTCCATTAAAAGTATAACAAAACTCATTTAACTAAATGTATTTAACACATTTTTTTCTTTGATTATGATCAACGAGATGGCAAAACCATAACTTTTACATATTAGTAACACAATAGTAGTTAGGCTTAAAAACGTCGTAAGTGTTACATACGCGCAATGTTTCTTTTTCAATTAAATACAATAAATTACTTTATTTTTTGTTTACCCACCGAAGGTATGTATCACTTAAGACAATAGCTTAATAAGAAAAAAAAAAGATGCTAATAAAAACGCAGATCGTGCATACATTAAATTAAGAAAATAAAGAGAAAATCTAATCCTAAGTGTGTCAGCAAAAATATAGTGCAGTTTTAAAATTAGAATTGCCACTTAATTAACTTTGACATATAAACGGTTCTCTTAAAAATATCTTCTGTATAAAATGTGTCACCCAAGCATAACAAGTAACAGTGATTGTTTGAATTGATGACTAAATTGCAGTAACAGCCCTTCGATTATCACTTGATTAATTGAAAGCATAAATAATTGGTTAAAAATACACCAAAAATATGACCATCAAGAATCAAAAATATCAAGGTCGCCTTGGTCGTTTAGTTTCGCCTAAAGAAATGTTGGTTTGGTTTGTCTTGTAATATGCTTTTGGGTATATTTTTTTTAATGATATTATTTTAACACTGTGCTCGGATAAATCTACAAAGTAGAAAATCGCAAACGTTCACAACCACAGGCAGGATTCGAACCTGCGTCTTCTCCGTCAGTACCGGAGACGCTTTACCAACTAGGTTACTAGGATACTTTTTCTTCAAAAATGAGCTAAATGTTGGTCAGGTGGCAGTGACTGCGTAAAAACATGCAGGTATTGTGTACTAAATTGACTGAATAGGTGGTGACATTCATTTAAAAAAATATCCCCTAATTTTACGCAATTAACACAATTTAGTCATTTATTCCAACAAAACCACGTTATACTTCATCTGTAGATAAAAAGTTACTATCAATATAACTGATTATATTGTAGGTCAGTGTATATGTAAATACTTTTTATATAGGTACTGTAAAAGAGGGGTAGTCAACGTGGGTTGCTCGATCGAGTGTAAGGCTGAGTCTTCGTTGGATTCATTTTGGTATATCATATCCATTCGATACGAAATACTTAGGACAAGAAATGATGCTTTCGTGTGGTACATCGTTGTTATACAGAACCATGAATACCATGATATATCCTGACAAGACATAATACCCGTCAATGACAGAATCAAGATACGATACGCCAAACGATACAGATATAGACGTTGCCTAAACGAACGGTTCACTTAGTATATTAATACTTATTACTTTAAATAACGTTAAGTGCACTTTGAGTTATGGAACTATAGTATTATTATTACTGAAGACGATTGTAGGTCTAGCAGATTCTACGTTAGTATTTTTGAAAAATAAAAATATATCGACAATCTACACGATAGTTATTTATTTCCAATATCTCTAATAGGTAAATAATATGTCATTTCCATCCATGATACTTTTAAAAAACCTATGAACAAAAATAAAAACATTCAAACTTGTTATATGAAATAACGCGTACAAAATAAGCTCGCCGCATATTTTTTCATGTTTAAAATATACATTTCTTGCGAGAGATGGTCTATTCAAAACTTCTCAAGCTATCGAAAATATTAAAGTAAACTTACTGCACACCTTGATTTTGCCAAGCCTGTTTTGGTTAATCATATTTTTCGTAAACTTGCATTTTATAATATTTTTTACTAATATTTTCAACGAGGAATCTGCTAGATATGTTGCTTACTGATATATAACTATAATTACTGAGGTACTGTGGTGGATTGGAAACTATTGCTAAAACTGTATTATTATAATAATTATGTAACATTATTATGGAAGATACTGGTATAAATATTAAAGCTATGGTGTCAAGAATACATCGACTTTGAAAATGTTGAACACACAAAGAGCCATTATTATGACTTTTTGTGTGCAAGTCGATTTATTCCTAAAAACCGTCGTTGTCTCCTCGATCGAGCAATTTTAAAACATATTTTATATAAACAACTATTGTAAAATCTGGGAACGCCTGCGTTTTGACTTCAACAGATTTTCTGCAGATGTTAAAACGCAGACGTCTGGACTATTGCATTTTAAACATGGAAATGGTTCAACAAAAAATGTGTGTATGGGAAAAACTATGTAACAACTGTAATAACATAATTTGACATTTACAATATCTATATATGTAAAATACGATGATTCATCTGTGTATAGTGCTGGAAAAGTAATTGACATTACAATACGAAAAATGGGTGAAGAATATCTGAAAACAGAATGAAAACTGATATTTTACACTTTTCAGAAGTATGTAAATTGTAGTTTTGTATAAAGAAATTTAATGTAAGTACCGAATACTTGAGTCTTGTTAACTAGTTTAATTATAAACAGGTTTAATTGTTACATCAAAGTAACCTCTTAGATTTCCTCAAAGAAGAATGAGAGTACCATGTTTACCTGAAATATAGTCATCTGGGATAAAAACTTTATGTATGTCTTTTTTCCTTTCTGCAAAGAATCGGTTATGAAGGATCTGTTTATGAATAAACAATTCTCTAGGCATGAACAGTGTGTTTTGATCAAGAATTGAAAGAAATTAATATCATCCGCGACTTCTAACGTATGTGGGTATGTGTAAATCAGTCGCTTGACATGATTACACAACTTATCGTTTTTTTCTGTTTTTAACCTGTTTACAATTAAACTGGTTCCTCAGTTCTGTTTCCTGAGTAGATTATCCTAGGACATAAAAGCAAAGAGTTGTTATTAGTAATACATCAAAATAGTTAAAATTAAACAGGTAATACTTAATATATTGGAGGTAATACTTAGTAAAAGCAAGTTTGTGAACGATTTGTGAACTGTTATTATACCCTACTGTTTGTCTTGCTAGTCTAGATCTAGGAGCATGCTAGGTTGGTCATCGACTTAATAACCTAGACGAAAAGAAGAAGAGAATATGCAATTAGTGCTGCGACTTCAATTTAAGCAAGTTTACAAAACTATTCATCAGATATTGCTAATTAAAATCCAATATGGCGCAACACCTAAATATCTTACAGATGGAAAAACCTACACAGCCGAATCATTTCAGTTATGATCTACAGAATTAATAATTTAAGACATTTTTATTTATCTACATTACACGTAAAAAATATGGGAAATGAATTTAAGAACATTCAAATTTTAGCTTAGGTATTAGTGCCATCTTGGATCTTAAACAACAATCCTTCAAGGTTTTTCATAAACTGAAAACTAACTAAAGACGCAGCGCTAACTTTACTATGGCGAAATCCTCTTTTTACATTTTCATTATATTTTCACGAATCTTGCCATTGTTCATATGAAGTTTCGGTTTCTTTTATTTATCTTCATAAAGTATGAGACGAATTAGATATTTTGTAAAATGATGCAGATGATAGTAAAAAAATGATATAAACTGTATACCTTGAAATGACATTATAGAGACGAGTTTCCTCGTAATTATCATTCAATTGGTTGTATTTTTTATTTTGATGTTTTAAACTATCCCTACAATGCCACAGTAAAGTATTATATATTTTATATACTTACTTAGTGTAGGCTATTGTTAATAGTTGTACTGTATTAAAGGCATCCCGTTCTTGGTTTGTGCATTACACTACTTATTAACACAGTCGGTAGTTGAGAAAAGTAAAAGTTACTTTTAAACTTAATATTATTGGCGAAGAAGCGAAAATAATATATTTATATCCAGACGGCTCTTTTATATAGAAAAAAAAATAAAGCAGATTTTTCTCACTTATAGATCTTACTATTTAAAAATGCAGGATTTTGGTATAAATTGCAAAAAATATTACTCTTATTGTTTCGCTGTTGTATTAAATTTTAATTTTATGGTAGTTAATGTTAGTTACTTACTCATTTTGGTTTTAGTTTTTTACTAGCTGCGATTACATGTTTTTTTGCCGACACATAATATCCAAACTTAACTCGAACCTCTAAAAAGACATAAATTGTAACAATCACTACGGCTGTCTCCGAAATCTGATGTAGTTCGCAGCTGTCAACTGAGATCAAAAATTTTGAACCCGCCATCAGTCAAGGAATAGGCATTCTTCATTGAATTTAATCCAATAATAAATAAAAAGGCAAGTCACTTCAGAAAATAAGTAAACCGCAATTTTAAAGTGAAATTGCGCGAACTGTATAAACCTGGAATACAATTCGAATTACTCGTAAATAATTTGAATCCAAATAATTTCAGTCTTTTAAATCCGCAATCCTGGCTGATAACGAGTAAGGGACACCAAATAACAAAAAAAAAACTAACTTCACATACCTAACGAAGCAGTTAACAACGACCCTACGACCAGCCAAACCAATAAGAAATAATTGCACAGCGAAAACAAATAACGCAACACTAAACATTATACAGACTACGTCTAAGTTTCACTATTAATAAATCCATTAGTAGAATATATAAAAATCCTTTTCCATTAATGATTTTATCTATTTACTATTTAGTTAATAATATCACGAGGCTTCTATTACCAAACGACGCCACGATTCTTTTATGTGTGTAATTACTAAACTTACAAATATTTACAATTCATACTACCCGCTTGCTTTTTTCACTTTTAAGCTCAAGATAAATTAATATACGAACCCCGGATCGATGTTGCATAACGAAACATATACAGACTGTACGTGTAACATTCAAATAAAAATTATAAAACAAAATAATATATTTGAGGTATTACGAAAAATGGAGGTATATTCGTTTTTGGGGATAACCTCGTTATAAATGACAAAGTAATTGAGTAGCCCTTGAAGGACTCTTTACTTTAAAACTAGGCTGAGGTTAAAATGCAAGTAAACTAATGTTAAAATTTATTTGGATAATCCAAATAACATCCCATTATTAAGTGTAAACTCATATATCACAAAGTATGACGAATAATTATGTAACATTCCGAAATGAGAATAAAATACAAAAACTTAAATTACTTCCTTAACCCAAGTTACTTAACAATGAAAAATAAATGCAAAAATATAAAGTTGGTTGCTTTGCTCAGTTGCATTGAAGTTCACGGTTTTTTTGTATTATTGTATAGCTTGCATTGGTTTTGTATTATGTCAGCATGATTTATTTTTAAATAATTTCGGTTTCGGTATAATTAGTAAGCGTGGTATTTTAATGCAATAATTTTAAAAATGGTTCATATTTTATTGGGTCGATTTTCTTGACTTCCCGTCTGTGTAAAAGTTTTAAAAACACTTTAAGTGATTGATATGTTTTCAAAATACGGAATCAGCTGTTTTTTATTATCTATTAATGGATATGGCACAATCCTAGATTTTCATAGAAGAATTTTCGGAAAGTTTAAAAACTCTACTGGAGATAAATGCAATGTGGCAATTCCACTATCTTCTTTGGCTTTTTGATATATCACGGCTTTAAAAATACTTCGTATATTTATTCATGTAGAGATATTTTGTGATATGTTGGGTAAAATTTATTATTTGATCCTGCTTTCTATTTGATAATTATTTTGATTTATGTCAAAGTACACCCTGAGTATACAGATATGTATTCTGTCGTAGTATTCACCAGAAAAATTCGATTCCCACGAAATTCCTACGACGTTATAGTAAATAAAATATTTTTTTAAATCTGTGGCCATCTTATGGTTATTCCTAAGATTTTGAGAATAATTAATATAATAATAAATCTAATAAATTTTCAATAACGAGACGTCAGCTACGTTGGTCGACATTCAAATAAGAACCACTATACACTCATAGAGAGAAATCCGAAAATGGATACAGATTAAATATAATTCTATTAATTAATACCTAAATCTACGTAATTTTTTACAGAAGAAACGATTTGTCTCATGATTTGAAATCATGCACACGTATACGACCGTCGAACTGCTTTTCGAAGACCCGCGTTTAGGCTGACTGAAGTCTGCATGTTGATTTGCTAACTTGTATCCAACAATGACGCTCGTGATTGGTTAGATAAAAGCAAATCAGAATGCAGACCAGATACCTCTATTACCTACGTCACTTAACCCTGTATTCAAGGATTCCAGCGCCGGCAAGCCAGCGTTCCCTTTTCGAAACGTCTCCGATACCCGTTCAATCGTTCGCCAGACTATTCGAATGCACTTCACTCCCAAGTTCCATAGTAAATAGACGAACGAAGGCACGGCTTACATATTACTGAAGATACTCGATCACTATTATTGAAGCCAAAACGCACATAGAATTACACATATTTTGTTCAATTAGACGTAAATTTTGTACTTTCGAAATCAGATTCTAAGAAGTCTTTATTTTAATTTTTTACTCAACATCAACAGCTTTTATTTAATCTAAAAATTTTGGTAATTATTTCCTAAATAATCTGTATTTAAAAATTTAGATTTGGCGTTCCGAAAAAAGTTTCTTTAAAAAATATTTTCTTTTCATTTTTAAATTTACTGTTTTAAAATTTGTACGTTTCTTTTGTACAGTTACCGAATCTAATTTGACACTAGACATTTTACGAAAAGAGATTAATAAATGTATCTTCTCATTAGAATACAGTTGGCATTATTTTGGCAGTACTAGAAATATTAATACTTTAGTATTGCTCTGGATTACATTGTCATTATGAACACTGAGTGAACATTTTCTCTAGAAAATGCCAGTAACTTTCGTACTATGTTTATATTAGTCACAAAGCGAAGTTCGATCGTCGAAGCGTACACTAAGCGACCTCTACAAGTCGCGTGCATCAATACTGTTTACGTAATTTTAAAACTAACGTCAATATTTTACTAATTATAATACGTTTAACCATTAGAATGCGGCATAGTCCTGCATTGTTTTGGCATAGTCCGTTATATTGCACATTTGTATGCTATCCCTTTCATGTCCGCGTCCGTGCCTCACGCAAGCACGCTCGCGATTGGAGCCAGCGTGATTGCTATGAGGGTGTGAGTTGCCACCGATTTACGCCATGGTTTGTGGTCATTGAAGGCCAGGAGGGAGCTGGGCTGCGTGCTCGGCGGCTCCCAGGTCGAAGAGGTGGTGAGGCGAAGGCGCCAGAGCGCTGTGCAGCGCCGAAGTCTTAAGCAGACGCTTCAGCATGCCACTGGAGCCGCGGTGCTGCAGGCTCTTGTGCGTGGTCAGAGAGTTCTTGGTCCGGTACCTCCGGTGGCAGAACTCGCACACGTACAGCGTGTCGGACTGCTCGTGCTTATCTTGGAAGTGTCGCTTCAAGGAATAGTAACAAGAAAATGTCCTGCGGCAGTAGGGACACTCCTGCGGCTCGTTGATACCGCCAGCCGTCGGCGGGGGCATACGGAGGGGCGGTACAGCTGGAACATCAAAAACGTATATTAATATATCAACCACAAGAAATAAGGCCTCCAAAAAAAGAAAACAAAGGGCAGTGTTAGTTAGCTGGCAAAATTTTTAACAGTTCACAAGACAATAATTTAAAATTTTGAATGCTCATTCGATATAATAATATGTAGAATGTATGAGGTTAATAATAATAATTATAATACTAAATAGTATGCACTGTACACATTGACTAACTACACAGTAATCACGAGATTTTATATATCCAAAATCTTAGGAAATTCTTTCAACCACAATGACACAGAAACACGTGATAACAAAAATGATAGAAGCATGCTCCAAGCAACACAACAACGTCAAAACTGCGAAACCCGATGGGAGGGGGCCTTTGGCTCGGGGAGGAAGAACCAAAAATAATAGAAAACCAGATTTCTCCAAAATAATATAAAGTAACAAAAATGTGAACTGAATTATAAAAAGGACTTTTTAAACCCTATCGCTTAGGACTAAGTTTGTTAATGAGTTAAATCATCGTCCTATAAACAAGGTTCTAACCTTTTTGAGCGATGGTAAGAACGGCGGGCTGTAGGTTGTGGTTCTCTTTGCTAGACGAGTGCTGCCGCACGCCGCGCCAACTCCGTCCAAGTAGTCACTAAAAAAACCGCCCGATTGGCTCTGTCTCGCCCGGTCTGGACTTGTGGTAGGTGTATATATGGGTCATCAGCGAATTTCGGGAGCAGTACACCCTCTCGCATATCGTGCACCGGTACTCCTCTTGCCTCTCCGCGTGCTTATCGGCGATATGCCGCTTCAACGACGCCTTTGAGCACAAAACCTTCCCGCATAGCGAGCAGGAAAACAATTTTTTACCTGTAAACAGATGGAGAAAAACAAAAAATATTGGGGTTGATCCCCGACGCGAAACAAAAACTTTAGCCTGACAGGGAGTTCAGTTTTTCAATTTGTTTATTAACTTTTTTTTTATAAAATAAAGTTTTGATAAAGAAATTAAGTGACTTAAACATAACATCAAATAAAAAGAAAACAG
The DNA here is from genome assembly GCA_947532105.1 of Athrips mouffetella. Taxonomy (NCBI): domain Eukaryota; kingdom Metazoa; phylum Arthropoda; class Insecta; order Lepidoptera; family Gelechiidae; genus Athrips; species Athrips mouffetella. The sequence goes on from OX383972.1 coordinate 2,079,475, forward strand.
AAAATAAATAAGAAATGATGGCGAAGCTACGGTGGCCGGTGAAATGTTAACTAACTACATGCACAAGAGCAGAAAAATATGTAGCTCTAAAACAGATATTGCAAGCGTGTACAAATTATAAAAAAAACAGTGCTTTGCAGGAAAATACTACTATTTCTACTAAAAAGCTTTAAAATATATTTTTGTAACGATGCGACTGAGGTTTCCGGGTTGCCAATAAAACTGACGATATTTTGCATATTTGTTTTTATTAAAAACGCCATTATTTATCAATATTAGGATTTATGAAGTTCGGTTTAACGATTACAATTACAGTTTATGAGTAGTTACGTCAAGTACTTTTAGTTTAAAGTAAGGAAGAAAAAGAACTATGTATATTTATATATAATTATTATAGTTGCATAACTTATATCGATAGCTACTTACGGAAGGTGCAGTCCATTATTGTAATTTTGCTATTTATTTAATTGCCTGAGAATAAATTTTGACGCTTTTCATATACGAGTATTCGATTATAATTGGAAGACAAAAAGTAAAACTCCATATTTTTGGCACAAATTTTAAAAACAAGCTAAAATATTTATAATGGACTGCATTACACAGATGCCAATTGTCAACAAAAACTTAGATTCATTGGATAGTACAATAATAATTTAAAAGAAAAAATATAAAATTTCAATACAACAACCAATAAATTAATTTAGATTCCTTATAAAATAAGTAAAAATGCCAACAAGAAGTATAAGATAAGAACACATTGGATAAAGTCACGTGCTAACGTGTGGGTAGAAAAAATCCTTAACACGTTATTAGAAGATAAAACTTAAACAGGTCACAGAACAGTCTTAAACTTGCTAAGATCCTAACTAATGTAGTTTTGACAGGGATGTGTTCTGCTCCTTAGAACACGGTGTAGTTCCACCCGGTAAAACCCACAAGGTGATCTCAATTCATCTGGCATCGCATTGGTCTCACATTGAACCAAAATCCCTAAATAATTACTTAAAAACTGTTACATTATTAAAATAACTACTAATTCTATTAAAAATTTTAATATTCATTCTGTGATCTGGAAATTACTAGTAAATTAGTTGTATGAGAATCAGCTTCGAGTTTGGTTTTCTCGTCATGCTTTTTTATGATCCACCGTTATTTGGCGACCCTGCCAGAAAATATCTGTAATGTCGTTCACTGTGATCTCTTTATTTGCACCTTTTTTCGGCAGATTCCCTTCGGGTTTCTTATCAATTTATGTGAAACGCGAACAAACCAACTGACCGAGAGCAATTTATAATTAATTATATAATTTATCCATATTTTTTATCAGCAACTCATAACCATTGTTGGAAAGTGATCTCTTCCCAACGAACTCCACAAAGAAAAGTTACCAAGATTTATTCATAGAAGACTTCGATTTTTTTTATAGATTACCTTTTTTCGCAATAAAATACAAGATGATTTATTTGAGTTAAGTAGCGAAGACCGTTTGGCACGTTACAGCTGATAAAATTGAAAAAAAAAAAAACAATTCCAAACACATAATATAAATTAATTTCAATAATAGTGCTGCAGCGTTATTATCGCATTGAAGAAGTTAGATTATAAATCTTTGTTATCATAAATATGTCTAAGTTAAGTATAAGTAAATACAAAAAAACACGTGAAATAGGGGGGTAAATGGTAAAGGGCTATCAAAAAAGTGCACAATCTTGAACGAATTTGAAGCTATAGAGTAATTTTAGTTGTGATAATTTTTTTAATCCGAGGAGAAACATTTTTTGGGTAGTGTAAAACTAACGACATGCCAGATAAAATGAAATGCCTAATAAGACCTAAGACTTTTGAGATCCAAAAACTTAGCACCTAACCCCAACATAACAGAAGATCTTTGAATCACTTTCCAATTTCGAGATAATACAGAACCAAATCTCATGCTTTTGATTTTAATGCCTTTTTTGGCGATATTTTTTATAAAATTATTACTTTTAGTAAATAATTGTACAATTTTTATCTATAAAATACGCCTAATAGTGTACAATCAAACGCGTACTTACTCTAATCAGTCTATAGCGCTTATTAAATTTTGGCAAACTTTTTTTTGCAAGACATTCTAAATAAATTCATAAGATTCATCTAGTAAACTCACAGAGAGTTTATTTTTTACTATCAACGACCCTTGGACAAGAACGCTTTTTAAAGCTGCCGAAATTATTTTTTATATGCCAAAAAGGCTTATCTTAAATTTGAAAGGTCGCAGATGATAAAATGGCCACCCTGCATAGCAAATTATTACCGTACTGCCTTAGCAGCACATCCCTGTAATTTAAAAATAAACTTGTAGTCTCTACAATCTATGTAATTCAGATAAATCTTACACCTACGTAGTCTAACTTAAATCCCATACCCAAATTAACAATAAACTAACGCTAAAACTACTAGAAAAAAAAAACAACAATTCTTCATGAAACGTTGCAAAAATCTTGCAAACTTGCAATAATGTTGCAAAAAAACTTAACAGTTCCTCCTCCACGGAATGTTGCTTGAATATTTTAGATCGAATTTTTAATTTTGCCAATTCCCTAACATTTTAGTAACACGACCGTTCCAATTTAGCACCAAAACACTAGTCTTCCAATTTTATACAAACTATAATAATAAAGCTTATCAAATAACTAAACAAATTGTAACGTCTAAGCGTTTATGTATCTAGCAATAACAACAGAATCTTATAACACATAGCATTTAAGTTTTACTTAGGAAGCCTCTGACAGAGTGTAAAGCATTGCTTTAATTGATTACTAATTTTATAATAAGTGTTCCGAACACTACTTCTAAATAGTTTAGAAGTTGCAAAATATGTCTTTATGAAAACAATAGTTGTAAAGCAGGCACTAATTATTACTTAAAATGTTTATCGATACAATAAATTATGTTTACATTATACACTTAATCTTACAGCTATTCAAAGAAATATAACAATATAATAGTTTCGGCATAGTCTAGTGAAAAATAGTGATGCTTTATTGAACTAGATTAATAGTATACAACGAAAAGACATTTATGAATTGTTGTTAAGGATGTCATACTCGTATCCAGATAGCTGTCTTAAACATAGAACACGAAGAGATCTACGTCATTATAATGTATCGCCATAACTGATGGATGAGATGACGTAGGTAGGTAGCGACAGAAAATTGTAAAGCTAACCATTTTTAGAGATTTGTATATTTAAAATAAAAGATTTAAAAAAAATTATGAGAAAAGTTTAAAATGTGATTTGAACTCTAAAATATTTAATACTTTTTTTTATTTTGAGATGAGACATCCATAACAACATACAATGCTTATCTTATGGCAAGCAAAAAAAGTTGATCTCGAAATATTCCATAAAAAAATTCTGTTCAAATTTAGGAACATTTAACACTGAGAATTATTTAAAGTTTATATTACCTATTTATGTAATATATAATAATATAATAGTGTGTAATTTAATTACAAATTGTACAACGAAACATCAACAAGGTGTGTAAGTAGTTAATGTACAAAAAAGATTAATAATAAAAAATATAAGGTAGTACTTTTAAATAAAGTTTAGTTACTAAAGAATTTTAACCAATCGAACACAAAAGATAGACTCATGTTTTAAAGAAATAGTAACTAATGTTTTATTAGGCTAGGTTCGTTCCAAATCGGTTTATTTTCATTAGATAATGTGATGCTAGAAACTGCCATGAATAGGTATTATAAAAGTTTGAAGTCAACTTGGCAGCGATTTGGGGCATTTGTGTATATTTGATGTAACAAAGTAATTTACTTACGAGGTGGCGGCAGATGAATACATATACTTTGATTCTGTAAAAGTAAAAAGTATTAGTAGAAATAGAACTTCTTTAGCCTCTTAGTTTATTTGAATGCATTATTGTGTTATGTCATAGCCTCTTTCGAACAAAAATCTCACCGATTTGGAACATCTTAAATAAAATAAAAATAGCCATATTTGTTTTAAATGGCACCGTGCGATTCACTTGCATTGATTCAAACTGCATGTCACATGTCACATGTGAAAATTTCGGAAAAGAATAAAATGGCGGAAACTAAAAGAATAATATTATATGTATAGCAAATAAAAAAATTTGAGTCGACTCGAAAATAAGTTGTGTGGGAAAACGCGTCGACAAAAAAAGCGTAGAGTTTGTGTGTGATGATTGTCGTTTGTGTGAGTGTGTGTTTGTTTGTAGTTTTCTCGTAGCGATCTCCAACGTTTTGTTTCTAATTTCTTCTCAACGTTACCGAAATTAATTAATTGGCTTCTCAAAACACTGATATTGTTTGTATTACCTGAGATCTGTATTTGGATAATACACCTAATTCTCTCAAATCGTTGAGAGTTCTCCTGACAAATCTAAGTTAAATTCAAGATGGAAATCGCTACGAAAATATTAAGTTATGCTATTTTTAAAGCACCAGAAAAAGTTAGGGACGATTTATGTTAAATGTTGGAACTAGACAGTTAAAATACACGAATCAGTTGAGTTTATAATACTTACTCCTAACTTTTTCTGATGAGTATCTGCTGTGGTTTGTATAGGTTCTCAATTATTTTTCAAAAATTATCCGGTTCTTAATGTGCTTTCTGCGGTTCCAATTTTGATGAGAAAATAAAACAATTCCGTTATCTTTTCTATTGGTGCTATGATCATTTCAGTCTTATAATCAATGAACAAAACACCTAAACATAATAAACGATGTATAAATTTTCAAGCCTCTTTTGCCAATTATTATATAGTTTGATATATGTTTTAGTAATCTCGTATAAATATCTAAGAGTGAGATCATGCATAAATAAATTGCAAAACGCCAAAAATGAACACAACATTAAAAACAATATGCCTCTTTTGTTACTTACACGAACACTGTTCATTTTTATAAATTTAAGCCTAATATATAAATTTACAGCACCAAGATTTTTATCATTTCTCAAAATATTAATTTTCTCTTCGCCTTATTGTCACACATTAACGTAGTGTATAATTCAGGAATTTCTGATTTGCCGCAGTATTGCACTCTTAGGGCGTAATCGTCAACGTACATACTCGTATTTAGAATTAGAAAATAAAAAGATTTCGATCCACTTTGCCCTCCCTTGTTACAATTGGAATGTCGAAAGCCGAAATGTCGAAATGTCGAAATCGACGATTGTGATGCCTCATGTCTCGCTTCACCTTACAACTACTCCTACAAGTTCAAAGATTACATATTTAAAAGTAGAGATTGTATATCGAAAATAATATCTTGATAATATAATAAAAACGAATCCTAGGAGGAAAATATAATCAACAATTGCTTAAATAAAAAAGAAAATATAGAGAGTTACCTTCAAAAGCAAGAGTTTAAACGTTGAACTGGTCTTTGAACTTGTAGAAGTCGATGTTGTGTGGCGGAGGCAGCTTGTCAGGAGTAGTGGTGAGGTTTTGGGGTTGCGGGGGAAGAGCGGGGCCGTGGGAATGAGGGTGGGAGACGCCGCGCTGCCGCCGGTGGTAGATGCTCTTGTGGTTGTTGAGAGAGTTGAGGGTGCGGAACACCTTGTGGCAGAGGCTGCAGCGCGCGGAGTGAAGCGGCTGCAGGTGTTGCTGCTCTGTGTGCCGCTTGAGCGTCAGCCGCGTCGACAGCAGCTTCCCGCACACCTCGCAGCGGTGGCCCGCGCCCAGGGGCCCCACTGCGCCACACATAACGACCAACATTAGCGCATTAGTCAACACAGCGGACCCATCGCATCCAACACCAGCCGCTCGCATCCAACGGGTCCCGTTCCGAAGGAACCAATTGGCACAGTTATATACCACTGTTTAAATAACCCGTGGCGAGTACCGTTACCGATTAGATTCGAACTGTAGAGGCAATTCAACGTGTTTGAAAATTAACGAATTTGACTAATGCGCTTTTTAAATGAAACGTTGGTGGTTATGTGTGTCATAGATGTCCCAATTGGTTCCAGAAAGGCAAGTTTGTGTAAGCGTAGCGCCGTTCGTACCTATACCTTGGAAAATTCGAGGAATGTACGTACTGACGGTCTACCCTTACACGGAAGCGTTAATACATCATTTAGTGTCGAATAAATGATAGATACATAGATATAGTTTGCGGTGCGCATGCAGAGTACATGTAAATCTATGCTATGTACATGTTAGGAACATTATCGCAATACACATTTGTTTAAACTTAACGAAGGTCTACGGGCAAGATTATGGCGTTTTAGGTGGTTAGGATGGCAGCTTAGTTTCTTCGAATGGCAACGTGTTTTCGTATGGCAACGGAGCGGGGGCGGGGGTAGGCGCGCGGCGGGCACGCGGAGTACGGGATGCGCGTGCGCCGCCAGCGGGCCGGTCGCGGTCGGGGCGCCGTCAGTTCACCGGGAAGAACGGGCCCTGGCCGGCCGGCGCGGGCGGCGCTTGCTGCTTGCGGTGGTAGATCGATTTGTGGTTCCTCAGACTGTTCAGACTGGAGTAAACCCGCCGGCAAATGTTACACACTGGCTCCCTCGAGGGTCTCATGTGAACGTTCTGAATATGCCGTTTGAGCCGCGTCATCGAAGACAAGCTCTTGTTACAGGGCTCGCATCTGTAATCTTCCTGGGGGGTGCGGGCGCCACCTGGTCACAACACAAGCAGTTAGCCCCGGGGAAGCTTCGGAACGCACTTTTAATGCACTCTCTTTTAATCGTTGCCTCTTATATTTTTTAAGCACCGCCACCCCCCTTTAGGTTTTGATGATAGCCTTCCGTCGCGTCGCATATAATGGAAGCGGTATTAGTACGCAAACTCGAGCTAGCGACCTAGACCTCGGAGCAGCTAGCGAGCAGCGAGCCAAGCTTAGAGCGATGAGTGGGTTGGTGGATGATACGACGCGCCGGCGCCGGGCCGCCCGCGCGTGACGTCACAGAGCGACAGACGCGCGACGCGCTCCGGACCCAGTTTCAAATATCTCCAACAAAGCGTTATATTCTTCAATGAAATAATTGAATGTTTTCGACATCACGTTACCATTACTAAAATTCCATTGTCCAATCTTGAATGTCCCCAGTTATTATTTTACACGTAAGTTCCCAAGACAATGTGATTAAGGGTAATTTGAGTATGTTTTTAGAAACACGGATGATTCATGGGATCTGACGGCTTTTCGTATAAGTAAATAATTTATCCGGAAACCCGACTAACTAGGTGGTCGATTTTTGGGAACCAATTTTGATTGTTATAAACTTTGTTTAAATTTTTGAATACTTTTAAATATTTTTAACAGCCAATTAAAATGTAATCAAAGTCAGTGCATTTATGATATTACTATATTATAAAATGAACGTGGCATGGTTTAAAGGAAATGATAACTCAAATTAGAATTTAAAGAAATAAATTGCAAATTGAAATTAATAAAAAGAAACGCCTAATTTGGAGACGTAGGAGAGAGGGATTCCTAGCACACATTTTTCAAGTCACATCTATAAAACAAGCTAGCATATCTTCATTGTATAGTATACATTAATCTATAGTTACAATACGATAAACATGCACGCCACATTGCGTTTTGGTTCAATGATGATACATTTCAATTTCTCAACAATCAGAACTGCCAAATGTCTGAGTCAAAGAAAATGAAAACACATTACTGCCTACGCGTCTCCATCGAACCATAACACAAAAGCTAACATTAATAGTTTTAATACAGAACACAGAGCACAAATGAAGACAATACAGGTTAGGAGGAGATATTATACCATAATTATAATACATATAATAGATATGTCACGTGATAATTGCCTCATACATTTGGTAAATAAAACCTAATAATGATATATAAACCTAATAATGACAGAGCAGAGAGGAAGCGGTGATGGTGGCATACGACAGACAGTGCATTAAAAATATCGTTGTTTCAATATATGTAGGTAATGCATAAAATAAAGTTGTTGCTAAACAAGCCGACACTCACCTTGAGATGTGCTCGCCATGCCATCCGGAGCCAGTGGACTTGGCAGACCTGTAAACATTATAACACATGCATTGACACTTAAACTACAAAGGATATACAATACTATAAAATATCATCGCATCAGCAATTTGGACGGTTAATAGCATTAAACATCTAATTATTGGCACTTTAAGGGTCTTCTCAAATTAAAGTCAAATATGTTTTGTCTATAGACATAGAAATATATATCTTTATCTTTCTATGTAAATTATTTTTGTAATTTTAAGCCTAAGATGCATTTATTTATGTTGTAATATTACTTAATTTAAAATAGATACTCTACAATAATTGACAGTATGGTCAATAGAGGCAATCACAGGAGCAATTTAATGACTGACGACGTCTTATTAAATATTTTTGACTCTATTCTTGTAGGCAACTAATGAAAATCTGTAGGGCTGCCAAAAATTTGTGCTGTACCAATATTTAGATTTTTTTCAATTTGAGACAAAGCATAAGCGTTCAATCCGGAGGAATTCGGTTGTTACCTTTCATAATTTGGAAAAGTTGCTCACCAGCCAGAGATGGGTGATCAGTGAGAGCCGCCATGCTAAAATTGTAGGTATTTGATGATGCGAATAATTTGGTGTCTGCCGGTTGTATGAAGGGTGATGGTGGCATTTGTGGATGCGGTGGTGGCGTACGATCGTCTGCTTCGGCTGAGCTGCCGCGTGAGGGTGGTCCTCCCTGAGAGCGTAGGAAATAGGCATTTTAGTGGTCTGTTCCTGAATGTACTATCTGTTTGTTTTTCTTTGATTTTTATGGACCCTATTCTCATATGCGGGATGACAGTTATTAACAAGAGAAGACACAAAATGAAATGGCGACTCTTTCATGTTTTCTGTCTTTTGTAAAAACCTCTAAAAATATTGAAAATAAAATACAATGTTGTATTTTTTTCCTCTTTCCTGAATAGGCGCTTTGTTGGTTTCTTTGTAAGTAGTTTTACTTAACCGTAAGATATACCTAACCAACAGAGTAGATTAGAATCACAACTTCAAGGTTGAATCAAAAGTTTTGAAACAGAATAAAACTAATTCGGACTTCATTTCTCGTTCCCAATAAACAAAATTAAAAACGATATTAACAAAACAAAGTTTCCTCATCAACTATCTAGATGGCATTCCAATCTAACTTCGAGATAGATAAAGTTTTTTTAAAAAGAATATTTGCGATCTTTTTTGAACTCCCTGAGGTAAGTATGTTGTTAGGTATATTATGTTATTATCTAGACTATAGTCTAGATAGACATCTCAACGTGTTTTCAAACACCTTTTGGAAGTTCAGCTGGATGGCACTGTAGGTCAGCATAAGGAAAATCTAAGTATCATGGTGCCACCATGTAAGTAGTATCATCATCATATCAGCCGAAAGAAGTCCTTTGCTGGGCATAATTGGTATGAAAATGATTAATTCAGTTTGATAGCTGCTGTCATATGCCTGTAATATTTTTTCTAACAAAAAATTTCATGTATTCTACTAAGCTTAAAAAACCGGCCAAGTGCGAGTCGGACTCGCGCACTGAGGGTTCCGTACAAACCTGTACGTATATAAGTAAAAGTAATGGTATTTTTATTGCTAAAAACTTTATTATGTGATGCAAGTAACTAAAATTTATATTTGAGTTGAATGAATGAAAGGTAAATTGCGGTTTACGTTTTATGACGAATTAAAAAAAATACTTACTAGATCTCGTTCATACCAATTTTCGGTGTAAGTTTGCATGGTAATGTACGTCGTATATTTTTTTTTTGTTTTATCATTCTCTTATTTTAGAAGTTTCAGGGGTGGGACACACATTTTATCAAATCTCTCGCGCAAACTATTCAGTTCATAAGAAAATGGTATTAGAAACCACAATATCATTTTTAAAGACCTATTCATAGATATCCTACACGTATGGGTTTGATGAAAAAAAAAAAATTGAGTTTCAGTTCTAAGTTTGGGGAACCCTAAAATTTATTGCTTTTTATTCTATTTTTGTGTAAAAATCTTAATGCGGTTCACAGAATACATTAACTCACCAAGTTTCTACAGTATTGTTTTTATAGTTTCGGAGAAAAATAGCTGTGACATACGGACGGACAGACAGACATGACGAATCCATAAGGGTTCCGTTTTTTGCCATTTGGCTACGGAACCCTAAAAATAGAAATTATCAACAGTGTGCCAGCGTACCGCCTATCGACACTTAAAAAAAGTAGTTGACAAACATCAAGGAATACTCCCTATAACTCTGATACATTCTCTTTCACCACGGTTTCTGAGGTAATCGAGCACAGTAAGTGAGCCAAGTTCCTGATAGAATCGAGTAACGCACTGGACGTGTATTCACATGAACTATGTAGCCAACTTTGGACTCCTGTATAACATAAAATCTATATGTGAGTGGTTGACCAAAAAGGGACCTGGAGGGATTGGAAACCGTTTTTTTTTTAATCTGTTGTCTTTTAGCTTTGTTTTGGTCTAACCAGAATATTTTTAGGTGCCGTAGTGTTATTTTTATGATTTTTTTTGTGAGCCGAGGCAGTTTGCCTTTGGTAGCAAACTTCAAACGCGATTTACTAGAAATCAAATTATTTTCCCTGAGGTCCCTTTTTGGTCAACCACTCACATTTGTATCCCGAATCTATATTCAAGTCGCGAGTAAATAGGCTTCTTCTGGGCAAAATAACAAATTAACGGCCTCATCTGAAGGTCAAAGTATTTATACCATCACGTGCAGTTAACTGTGATAAGCTATCGAAAACAGAAGTAAACGTGTACTAACTCGTGTGGCCCACATACAGGGTGTTAGTTACAGGTGTCCGAAAACTGACAGGGCATGTTCATAAAGATCAGTCTATGTAAATCTTTCAGGAAAATTAATCGGCCTCTAGTCTGCAATTTCGTTTGGAGACGCCGATTTTTGTTTTACATACATACATAACATCACGCCTCTTTCCCGTTGGGGTAGGCAGAGACCACAGTCCTCCACCTGCTACGATCTTGACATACTTCCCTTGCTTCCTGTACTTTCATCAATCCTTTCATACATGCTCGTCGGTTTAGGGTACTTTTAACCTGGCCTTTATTCAGAACGTCCTGATTTTTTGTTTTCATTTCCTAAAAGTTTTTTTCACCGAAAGTTGTTCAGTTACGTTGGCTGATCATGCTCTTTCAGTTTTCGGAAATCTGACCCTTACAAGTAGTTATAGGGTGCAATCTTGTATGTTGGTAATCCGTCAGGGTATGTATGTATGTAAGTATTAATCATCATAAATAACTTTTCGGAAAAAATATGGGTCCAAATATGAAAAAAAAATTGGACCTATACAAAATGCGCTATCAGCAGATGCAGTTTCTATGGGAACTTTAAATGGTTTTTCGTATCTCGACCTGTGCCTCTTTGGAAAAGTTGTTCAATTTTATAGTTCTGGGGGTCTAAACAACGTGCCATGATGACAGCGAACGTCATAAAAATGTATGAGATTACATAATATGTCAAATGTCATCCCATACATTTCATGATGTTCGCTTTCGTCGCATGTTTTCTAGACACCCTGTATATACTTTAACGGATTGACCGTAAGTAAAGCAAACGCTTTTGAAAATAAAAAAACCGGTCAAGTGTAAGTCGGACTCGTCGGTACTGGGAAAGCGCCTCACGGCCTCCCCGAGCATGCTCAATGCCAGAGCAAACAACAGGCTGAGACGCCGTTCCAGGAGGTGCGGCGTAAGAAGCCAAATAAAAAACAGCGACTCAATGCTCGGCAACGCGCTGAGCAAGCTGCGTCGATGAACGAGCCCAATCTGCCGACAGTCCCGGCCTCCACAGGCCAGGGACCGAGTGCTGGAAGCGGGCAAGGCGCTGGCGTAGGGGCAACTCAACGACCAGTACCGCGCTCTGTGTTCCGTGCCGGTAGAGGGGGCACTGCCGCCTGGAAACAGAGGGCTGCTGTGGGACACGGGAAGGCAGACGAAACCGCTGTTGCTAAGAGGGCTCGTCTCGATGAGAGTAAATCCCCTCGAGGCGAGGCCAAAAAGCAACGTGTGGCGGAACCTCCTCGGGTCACGCCGCCATCCTACGTTTCCGCGGCGAAAACGGACATCGGCGTAGTTATACTCGCTGAAGGAAACAGGGTCATGGACGCCGAGGCCACGACCTGGATACAACGGCGTCTGCAATACCAGTTGGTGCAGGAAGCGGTGGGGCAGGCACGGGCACCGTCCGTGGTCAGTAAGGGCCCGGTTTTCAGGGGTAAGCCAACGCGGGTGGAGGGTGCTCTGAAGCTGTGGTGTGCTGATCAACGGACGGTGGACTGGGTGAGGTCGGCCATCTCCGACATGGCCCTGCCATCCGGCGAAAAGCTGGTACTCAGGAACGCGTCGGAGATGCCGAAGAGGGTACGCGTAGGGTTTCTGGTCCCAGACGCCGAAGGTATGTGGGGCAGTCCAACAGACATCGGTCATGCGCTCATGTACCAGAACTCCTGGGCAGGCTGTGACAAGTGGCTGGTTCTGCCTACCACTCAAAGACAGAAGGAGGGGTGGTTTGTGATAGCCTCCGTGCCGGAAGACATGGTTCCGGCCATCATGGCGGAAGGACGACGCCTGGCCTGCGGACTTGGTGCAATATACATCAAGTTCCAAGGGCCGGGAGGTAAGTTCTACGAACTCCCCCCTGGCGATACAGGAGCCGGTACATCCGAGCTCGTGCAAACAGGTACAAATGTGCCTAATTTACAAGCGGCTAAGGAGAAGACTGCTGGACGAGAGGAGGAGCAGTTACTCCTTAGCTCTCCCTGCCCCGACACCCGGGAGAGCGAGATGTTGGACAGTGAGCCCAACACCCCGTACTCGCTGGGTGAGGAGGCGGCGAGGGCGTTTGCCGAGATGGAGTTGGAGGTTGGCCGGGGGGCGGGGGAATCATCACCCAATGATGGCGATCCCCTCGTCGGCTAACCTCCAAATCCTCCAAACAAACCTTCACCACAGCGAAACAGCAACGGCTCAAATGCGAAAATGGGTGGAGGTTCACACTACAGCGATCGTACTGATCCAAGAGCCGTGGATCAGAGCAGGCCGAATAAGAGGCCTCTTCAATCTTGGAGGTAAGCTCTATACTACAAATGATCATGACATTCCTCGAACATGTATTTATACTACCGACAACGTAAGAGCACAACCACTCACGGAATTCTGTTCCAGAGACCTGTGTGCCATACGAGTACAAACTGAAGACGGGCAGCACTTGTCAGACTTGGTCGTTGCTTCGGCATACATGCCTGAGGGCGAGGACCCGCCGCCACATGACTTGACAAGGCTAGTCAGCTTCTGCGAGCACAATGGAATCGAAATCATAGTGGCAACCGACTCCAATGCACATCATACCTTATGGGGGATGGAAACATGCAACAACAGAGGTAAGACTCTTGTCGAATATCTGTTTACTACAAACCTTAACTTAGTGAATATAGGTTCAGAACCAACATTCGTCACGAGACGCAGTAGAACAATAATTGACCTAACGCTAGCATCTGACAAAGCGAAGTGTTTTATCGAGGGATGGCACGTATCCCCTGAGGCGTCGTGCTCAGACCATAGATGGATACGATTTCAACTACGAGTACATATTCCTCCCATACCGCCCCGCAGGAATACTCGTAAAACCGATAGACTCAGGTACGCCAAAGCGTTGGACCAGAGACTAGCAAGGATAGACATTCCTGAGCGGCTGGAGGATGTAGCACAAATAGAAGCTAAGGTAAGCTCTGTTACGAACACATTAACTGATAGTTATGAAGATACATGCCCCCTAATCTCTCCACCACAGCACCCCCCTGGCAGCCAAGCATGGTGGGGTCCGGAGTTACAGCGTCTCAGACAAAAGGTTAGGCAGAAATTGAATAGGGCTATGAACACAACGGCAGACAAAGATTGGGACGCATATACGGCGGCAAAATCTAAATACAAGAAACGATTAAGATACAGGAGTACTGGATCATGGAGGAAATTCTCCAGCAGTATTGAAACCTTCGAACAAGCTAATCGGGTAAGGAAAGTCCTGGCTCAGCAGCCGTACTCCGAAATAGGAAGTCTCCGAAAACCCGATGGTACTTTTACAAGGTCGTCTGAGGAGATCCAACAAACCTTGCTTGAAACACACTTCCCAGGGTGTCAGTTGGTAGACGAAATAACATGGCAGGACTCAATGGTAACACCAACGGAGGACTGCTGGCAATACGCCCAGGAAATAGTTTCCTACGACAAACTAAACTGGGCAATACATAGCTTCCAACCGTATAAGGCAGCCGGACTAGACGGCATCTTCCCGGCTCTCCTTCAGTGGGATAAGGGAGGTAAATTACTACCTATACTACTGGCCATCCTAAGATCGTGCCTGGCACACAGATATATTCCCAAAGGTTGGAGGGAAGTGAAGGTAACATTCATCCCTAAGCCAGGTAAGGGTGATTATACAAACGCTAAATCTTACAGACCCATCAGCCTGACCTCGTTTTTATTAAAGACGCTGGAAAGGCTATGTGAAAGAGAATTACGAGACCATGTGCTCTTAAACATACCTATGCACAGCAACCAACACGCCTACACCTCTGGTAAGTCAACGGAATCTGCGTTACACATGGTGGTAACGCGGATTGAAGAGGCAATAGGTGCAAAAGCAATCTGTCTGGGCACCTTTATAGACATTGAAGGTGCTTTTGACAAAACTAATTTTACAAGTATCGCAGAGGCCCTGCAGAAGCACGGAGCCAACCCGGTAATGACAGAGTGGATAACGAACATGCTAAGCAAACGAACGGTTAGATTCGCTGGTAACGCCCAGGCGGCGATTGTGGTAAGGGGCTGCCCCCAGGGAGGCGTCCTGTCCCCGCTGCTGTGGAATCTGGTTATCAACGACCTCATAACCAAGCTAAACGCGAACCACTACTACACCATAGGGTACGCAGATGACCTGGCAATACTGATCACAGGTAAGTTTGCCAATACAGTATGCGATCTCACTCAAACAGCCTTGCGTATTGTGGAGAGATGGTGTACAACCTACGACCTTTCAGTCAACCCAACTAAAACCGAAATGGTAATGTTTACACACAAACGAATACTGGGCAACTACCATTTACCCAGGCTGTTTGGCGCAACACTACAGCTTTCAACCGAGGTAAAGTATCTAGGCTTAATCCTGGACAACAAACTCAACTGGAGCAAGCACATTGATAACAAATTAGACAAGGCCAGCATCATCTTCTGGCAGTGCCATAGAATGATTGGTAAGCGTTGGGGTCTCTCACCGAGGATTGTTCTATGGCTCTACTGTATGGTGATACGCCCTATCGTCAGCTACGGAGCTCTGGTCTGGTGGACAAGATGCGAACTCAGCACATGCATCAACAAATTACAAAAATTCCAAAGATTAGCTTGCATGGCGATCACGGGCTGTATGAGGACTACGCCTACTGCAGCCCTTGAAGCCCTGCTAGACCTTCCGCCGCTGAACCTGTTCATTAAACAGGAGGCAGCATGCTCTGCGGTACGCCTTAGAGCTCTGAACCTGTGGAACAAGAACAAGGTCCTGCACACGAGCATTCTTGAGAAAGCTTTCGTGGACATCCCGATACTGATGGCCACGAGTGACAGGATACCGAAACAGTATGTATTCGATAAAAAGTACAAGATCCAGCTGCATGAAGACGATAGCTACGAGGGCTTAAATCCCAGGGAGCTTAGGATCTTCACAGACGGGTCAAAGACGAGAACAGGTACTGGATCAGGCGTTTTCTCCGAAGACCTAAACATAAAAATAGCTACACCATTGGGCGCCTATAACACAGTTTTCCAGGCTGAATGTTTGGGGATATCAATGGCAGCTACAGCCATATTGTCTAGGAAGGTAAAAGAGAAATCAATACGAATCCTCTCGGACAGTATGGCGGTACTCCAAGCCCTGAGTAGCAACACCATGACTTCAGGGCTCATCTACCAATGCCATCAACTACTTGCTGAGGTATGTACTAGCAACCATCTGACCTTACAATGGATCAAAGGTCACAGTGGCTGCCGAGGTAACGACGCGGCGGACGAATTGGCTCGCAGGGGGTCGGACTCTAAGGCTATTGGACCTGAACCCATTATACCCATACCGGCGAGGCAGATTCGCACGCTGCTTAGAACAAGGACTTATTGCTTACACGAAACGAACTGGACCAGTCAAGACACGTGCAGGCAGGCGAGGGAAGCTTTACCTAGCATCAACAGTCGTCTGTCCCGCAAGCTGTTACGTCTTAGTAAATCGCAACTTAGACTGGCAACCGGCGCTATTACTGGTCACGGATCTTTTAACAAACATCTTTTTGTATTAGGTGTTACTGACAGTCCTCTTTGCAGAGCCTGCTTGAAGACAGATGAAACAGCTGCTCACGTCCTTCTGGAGTGCACGGAGTTAGCCACATACAGGGCAAAGTACCTTGGTGTTCCCGGGGGCCTTCCTGAAGTAGCGAGCAACGTCACCGGCTTGCTGGGCTTTCTTCAGGAAATCGGGTGGCTTGAGTAATCGCTGTTCTACCCACACGCAAAATAGGCGCATTGACGTCGAGTTGCGGAAAATAGCCCAACGCACAATTACAATTACAATTACAAGTCGGACTCGCACTCCGAGGGTCCCGATATATCTATAGTATTTTTGGAAGCAACAAAGTTAATTTTTAGGATCGCAAAACTAAGATTGATTGTAAAGGTTTTTGGTATTTTTCATCATAACCTGAAAATTGAGAGTTGTAAAAAATACAAAAATATATTTTGAAGTGATCAAACGAAACCCTTTTATAATTATGATACCCTACTCGACCTAGTCACGACAATTTGATTTTTTTTGTAATAATAATATATATTTTTTTTCAAATTCTTTTGTTTGCAATATAGTTAGGCAAGCATATTCTAAAACTGTTCCAAATTTCAAGTCGATAGCTTGATTAGTTGCTGAGATAATCAGGATTACAGGTGTTACAGACAGACAGACAAAGTCGCACCATTAGGGTTCCGTTTTTACCATTTTGGTACGGAACCCTAAAAAAAAGGTGGAAAAAGTTATAAGAGCGTGGTCAGACAGCAAAACCATAGAATAGAATAGCAAAGAATGCGTGTGAGTGCCGCGTGAATTTTCATTCGTTTGCTTCCATGCAAACAAACAAGCAACTTCGCCGAAGAAAACATTTTTTAACCCGAAAAAGTTAATTCTTAAGGCTTCTCATTCGTAATAAGTCGATCACGTGACTACTTTACTAAGGAATCGGTAAAATAACTTTTCTTAGAGACAGTTGCTTAATTTCATAATTATAATCACTGGGCTACGGGAGCAAAACCAACAAAAATGAACGCTGTATGTAGGTGTAAAAAACACATTGCCTAAAAACTGTAGAACCTTTCCCCAAATGCAAAAAAATGTACAGTTTAAGTGTGGTCCACCTGTGTTGCTTTTTACTTGCCACAATGCTCTCTCCCTAATATTTTTGCGCCGATTTCGTAACATTCAATTTTAATCAAGTACAGTGAGACTCAAATTTCAAACATAGGCACTAGGCCAAGAGCGCTAAAATGACGCTTTTTATCACTCCCGCGAACTGACTTGAGTATAACAATCGTTTGTCATTTGACTCCGATGGGTTCCGGGTATGGATTCTAGCGCACTAGACGGAGTCTAATACGCGGTAGTATCTTACACCTACCATGGAAGTCATAAGACAAACCGTACTTAGAAATTATAACCCGAAACTTGTGTATGAAAACATTGACTGTCATACAGACGTGTTTTATTTTGGCAATAAAAATTGTATTTGTATGTTTAATTTAATTTTAATTTTAAAATTAATTTTAATTTTATAATTCAATTGACAATGTTTTATTATTAGTAACCTGTGTATTTATTGACGTGTAAAATTGTTTTATTAATAAATAAATGAAATGATATGTTTACCACACTAGACCATAAAAACTTTGCCCAAAACATGAGTCGGAAAAGAAGAATATATTTTTTTAAGGTAATGTAAGTTATTTAGTTTTAGATAATAGTTTCTGCAGTGATAAAAGATAATTCTCTACCATCTGAAATTTGAATCAAATTAGAAATCTATTTAAGTATAATAGGTTAATTAGGTATGTCTTATACTGCCATCCTTAACCTACTGCTGAACGTGGTGACTATAACAGTTACCACATTACGTATTTGTGGCCCAGATCCTTTAACATTGAAGTTCAGTTTACTAATTAAAGTTCGCTAATTTAAAATAGGACTCGATAAGTTTCTTCAAATCTGGACTATGCTTCGATTGAGCTTGAACTGTGAACTATTGCAAATATAACAGAAAATGTTATCTATTGTTTTTTTAACTCAGTACCTAAATTGTAAACAATAATAGCACGTGTAACATATTAGACTATTATTTTATTTAGACACGAGTAAACTTTATATCGTTGCTTCTCATTATCAGATTTGTAAATTAATTCATGAAATTGATCTCCTACAATACAGAATTACTGAACCAGTTTTAGGCTTCATTTAAATTTCATCGCAGAAAATAATAAAATGGTTGATTTTTACCAACTCACAATTGGCCTGTGTGAATGTGGCGGCGTATCGTCCGTACTCCTATCTATATCGGCGTTGGATCCACATATCATGTCTATCGGCTCATTCTTCACTTCATCCATTAGCCTTGGTGATGGTGACGAGCTACTATTGGAGATCCCATTCCCGTTGTTCCCCGGTTCATTGTGGCGCGAATTGTTCATCATGGAGTGGTTTTTAGTGGAGAAATCTGCTGCGTGGATCTGCGGTTGCTCCGTGTTGTTGTTGTCGTGGCGCACACGCTTGATGACGTCAGGAGAATTGTCAGCTGAGCGGCTCATGCGGCGCGGGGGGATCGGAATTCGGCGCATGATTGGCTGCAGGCTGCTAGGTGGTTGGTGGGACATTAGAGCTTCTTCCAGCTTCTCGGTGTAGCTGGGGGTGTGAGCTGGGTGAGGAGGCGTGTGTGGTGTGTGAGGGGTATGAGGAGTGTGTGGGGAAGCCGCTGCAGCCTGCGCTGCGCGGGCCAGACTCTGCACCATCGTCTGTGGAAGGAAATTTGATTAAGTATCACTGTTATCAAATGCGTTTCGAATCAGAGTTTTATTATGACTGATAGTGTCCTTAAATTCGAACATCAGAGCCCATATTCTGGAGCAATTGCAGGTTTTTAACGAATTATTATGTACCATCCATTGTTTCCGTATGTCAGGCCTGACAACAAACTGCCTGCTACACGGCAATTTTTTTTCTTATAATTTTTACCTTTGCCACGCAACGAAGAGCATTTTTTTGGTTCAGGATTCTACTTCTTTACTGATCTTGGGATTTAACTTTGTCCCTCGAGAGAAATTACAATATATGTCACTTAATACTATGCCAGTGACTAGTATGGTTTTCCTAGTTATTAGTATTTTCAGGACTGACGTACAAGAAATTGATACTCTGTAACGAGTGCTTAAAATAATTAATATTTGAATATTCAAAATTGTCATAATGGTTGGCCTTCAACGGCCTTTGTAGAGTGTAGCAGTTGTTCAAACAAAATGGGGAATAAATTAATGCATTTGTTAGTTACGGATAACAATGTCACACAATGCAAATAGGTACGCATACGCGGTTATTTTGCAGCATAAAAGTTGATATGAGAAAGAAAGAAAGAAAAAAGTGAATGTTGAGATGACGGTCGATAGAGAAATGAAAGCGATCAACATGTTGCGTCGACCACAAATAAATTTGAATAAACGCAGGCGAATGATGATGAAGTTTCGTATATTTATATAAGAACGTGATTAAAAGTGCGAAAGTTTAAACTACAGATACATTTCACTTTCTTGTATAAATTCCATCAGGGCTTACAGTTCAGGGAACTTACTTTTTATGCGTCATCATTTTGCGCCAATCCTAAAACCGGAGCACTTCAGCGATCTTGAGAAAGGATGTTAGGCTCTATTGAGGTACCTTTATCTTTTCATGGTAAGTACTTTCTATCAGAGCTTGAATTTCTGTCAAATGTTTTCCAGAAATGGAGAAATACGGTAGCCCTTGAGCATCATCATTTATTTCAATCCTGAAATGCGGAGCCCTTTAACGGTATTGAGGCAGGAAGACAGACACCTTTGATGCATATTTACCTCCGCGTATAGTTTATGAACTCCACCAGCGTTAGAACTTGTGTCAGCATTCTTCTAATATTTTGAAATTTGAGATATATGGTAACTTACCCCTTGAGCGTCATCGTTTTGAGTCAGTCCTGAAACGCGGAGCACTTCAGCGGTCTTGAGGAAGGAGGACAGGCTCCGTTGATGCACGTTCACCTCTCCATGGTATATGAATTCCACCAGCGCGTGGAGGTCTGTGAAGGCCACGTCCTGAAGCACGATTACTGGGTGCTTGCACGGCGTCGACTGTGTAAGAAAAGGGAATATATTTTCATTTGACAGGGCTTTGTGTTTGTCTGGGGAGGTTCCATCTACTTGCCTACTACTTAAAAATAAAAATGCACAGGCACAGGACTTAAAGCACCAGTGTCTCTATTGATGTGTTTCAAAGAGTAAGAGGGCCAAATAAGGGGAATATTGTCCCTTTTATGAGACTTTCCATCTTTAATTATTCTTAGCCCACCACCGCATTATGCTTTTTTAATAATTTTAGGTGTCAAAATAAAACTCATAACAAGTCTTATTTGCTCATCTAATAACCTTAATTTTTTTTTTAGTTTAAAATGAATCTTATTTACAAAATACTGAAAATTTTAGGTTAAAATTTTTATTTTATGCACTGTTTAAGAATCAAATTCGAAACCTAGTTATAGTAAAAGTTAAAAGTAAGCTGCGAGTAGGAGTAAACACTGAGCAACATTGCTTAATTAGAAACAGCTAAGCAATCTAATCTTTCTAATTTTCCATTTGCGGTACATGATTTGTAAAGATAAGCACAACGGATAAAACAATCTAGGAATTTAAAAAGACATTCTTAAGTTAAATTTTTTCCACTGTCAGAAAATAAGACATGTTTTGACCTACTTCCCGGCAAAGTGGATGCATTTGAACAAATCATTTCTATTATTACTATTATTTATTTTATAAATTGTAAACATTTTAGCGCTTCTCATATTACCAATTTATGTTATTTGCAGAAGGAAATATTGTAGAATAAAATTACGCGCGCCATAGAGCGCAGTCGGTAATTTCGCAGCACATCGCATCGTCAGGTTGGCCGAGTGGTCTAAGGCGCCAGATTTAAGCTCTGGTTCCCGAGAGGGAGCGTGGGTTCGAACCCCACACCTGACATGGGCTCAAAAGGTTTTTTTTCGTTTTTTTATTTATTTAGTTACCTATTTTCTACTTACGAATATGTTACTTTCACTTTTATACATCCATTTAAAAATATGTTTCGTAATTTAGAAAGATTGCCAACAGATTACATGTTTTGTATTACGCCATGATTGTTTCAAGAATTTCGTTCGTAATTCACAAATTATATATTTAAATTAAAACTTCTTACGAGAATCGTTAGGTGGCGCTATGTTTCGTAACTTACTCAAACCGGTACTGTAGTTTATAAGACTGAATTTTAGTACACGAGTTCTTTGAAAAGAAAGGAATTCAAATGATGTCAAAGGGGGAAGATAGGGGGTGAAAGTATATGCGAGCTAAGGCAGACGACTAGTTCTATGATTACTAAAAGTTGGGCCAACAACAAGTCCGTTTTGACGTTTTCTTATCACCAACACACAAGAGTTCATTTTTCGTTGCAAGTCGTAATTTTTCATACGTTTGACAGCTGTCAAAATGGACCTATTACGATGGCCCTACTTTTAGATTGCTATAATAGAACTAAGATAATAATTTGTATGAACATAATTTTGTTATGAACGTAATTTCTTCTTTTATATCTATTTATATCTACAAGATGGATGAGTTTGTTTGTTTTGTTTGACAGGGTCAAAGCTAATAGGGTATCGTGTTGACTACTTACTAAGAAAGTTCCTATGGCCTTCAGACAGTCAAGTCATTGTGATTTACCTACATAGATTAGTATTATTTTATAGTAAATGGGGATTTTTTATAAGCCTGGATAATTTAATATGATATGTGAAAAATATTTATAGCTCAATGGGCGCAGTCTTCTCGCTTGAAAGAAAGGGATATAGTGATTACATCCGCAACGCATTAGATTGCGACAGTTATACTGTGCGTCTACCAAAACTACGAGTAAATGACGTAAGCGCCCGATATAAAATATCGACTTTTTATAAAAACTTAGTAATAAAATATTGTTTTTTTTTTATTTGGTCATATGATAGCAACTACGAATACCTTTCTGTATACCTAATTTCACTACTCAAAACACCTGAGATTCCACAAAAAGAGGAAGGAATGAAAATTGAAGAATTTTTATTCTGTCGAGTCGATTTTCACTAATCATGTTTTGTTCTTGGTATTTATTACCACTTGAATGGTAAAAAAATACATACCTGAAAAATAAGGTAAGATACTAAATAAAAAGATATTTGTCTTCAAAATACTCAACAAAAATTGTTGTTCAACCCATGAAACTGAACAACTTTTCTCTAGGAACAGAAGTCGAAATACGAAAAAAAAAATTCACTTCCCATACAAACTGACAGCACATTTTGTATGAGAGGTCGATTTTTTTTCGTATTTCACCTTTTTTTTTCCGACCTATGTTTCTTGGGAAAAGTTGTTCAGTTTTTGGGCAGAACCACTTTTTAAAATTTCCAGGGTGATGAAAAAATAATGCTGTATTAAAGAATCTTTCCTGATGGTCTTATATTAATAGATAGTATTTATACTCGTAAGGAATATGTCCCGTGTGGTGCCGGCGAAGAATAGTACCAACCATTACATACCCGTGGGTGTCGTAAGAGGCGACTAAGGGTTATAAACTAGAGGATGGGCAGCAGCATCCTCCTTTGTATCTAACATCTTACTTACTGCGGTCACCTACAACCGCGGTCCATGGTGCCAGCCGTAACGCTAACAAGCGAGGTGACTATGGTACTTCCCCACTACATTTTTCCAGCAAAAGCTAGAATTTTAGAGGAAGCTCCCTGTCCTGTAGTGGACGTTTCCTGGGATGTTATGATGATGATGATTTATATAAGGAAAGGTAGCAATATTGTTTATTTTCTATGGGCATTCGTACTAAGTCCGTTGGTTAAGTTCTGCCCTTTTGCCAATTTCTGCTGTTTATCAGCCAGGTAATGGGCCAGTGAAATTATCGGCACATATGTCACTTTCCATCTTAGTTTTCAGGGCATTCAACGCGTTAATGTCGTCTTATTAGGGTCAAAGTATATCACAAATTCTTAATTTTATTTGGTACAGTCATAAGCACATCCAGCTTGATACATTGGACTATGTACCGATGTTATTTCTACAGACGTAGGGACTAAAGTCGCACTGCAAGTGTCAAACTTGAGCTGTCGTTGACTGTACTTATCATAAGGTATGATATCTGCTTGCTTGCGCACTTGTGCCATAAAGAAATAAATAAATCTGCTAATAGAAATGTTAAGATATTTCCTGCCCCTATGGTGCCAGCTAAGCAAAGTACACCAACTCTACTCGTGGGTGTCGTAACAGGCGACTAAGTGTTTTTGAACCGGAGGATGGGCTTCTGCTTATCGTGGTGGTGACCGCAGTGTGTAAGCAAAGGGCAGGAAATATCTTAACCACCAACAATCTAACAAGCGTGGTGACTATGGGTCTTCCTCTTCAAATATATTACATGTAGTAAATATAAATGTAAGTGATCTACACCGCTCATAACGCCCGCTGTCCTATTATGGCATCATTTTAAACCAATAAGACAGCAAAGCGCGTTGCCCAACTTGAGAACTGAGACTGTTTAGCGGACTTTTAATAGGATGTTACAATGATAATGAGGACTTACTTTTAACAGCTCCCTGAAGTAAGGACTGCAGGCTGACAGCACAACTCTGTGCGCCTTGAGGCTCTTGCCGTCACATGCCAGGGTTACGTCGACGAAGTCTTCATCGTCCCGAAGGTTTTCGAAGGCCGATGTGATGCTGCTCTGGTAGTTGTTCCACCGGAGGCAGAAGTGCTGTGTGTCGACCATCTTGTCTAGTGTGGCATGTGTGGGGATCTGCGGAAGAAGTGGTTTTGTTAGTTTTGTGATTTAATTTCAAAGACAGATGTTATTTTTATATTATACGTGTCGTATATCGCCGGAAGTAAATTACTGTTTTGAGATACTTTTAAGAGTTCAGGTGTATGATAAAATTAAGGAGCAATTTTGTCTTCTCCCGGTGTTTGACAATCAAGAACAGACGTGTAATTTCAACATTTTACTGAAATCATATCTAAGGATCGCTCCGGACTCGTGGTCCCGAGTTCCTCTGGGGGGACCACGAGGAAATCGCATTCGCTTGTTTCACACTTGACGGGTTTGAAGTGACATGGTATGTTACTTCCAGACTACATAGTATCTATAAGTATCCCTAGATTTGTTTAGGTATTTGCTAAAATAATAGATAGATAGATAAACACTTTATTGTCACACACAGAACACATTAACAATTACAAAAGAGAGTCTTAAATAAGAGAGAGAAGAGAGAGAGAGAGTCTTGAATTATATTATTATTTTATCTTTTCCCGGGATATGGTCGAATCCCTTCAGTCATATCCATGCATACATAACATTTCGTCTCTTTCTTGTCGGGGTAGGCAGAGACTACAACCCTCCACCAGCAAGAGACATTCTCGCTCTCTATACTTTCATGAACCCTTTAACGCTTTCATACACACTCTTCGGTTTAAGGTGCTCTTTAGTTTATGATAAACTGGGTGGTTATATTACGTTGTTCGTGTAGTACCGGCAAAGAATTGTACCAACCCATCCGTACCCGAGGGTGTCGTAAGAAGCGACTAAGGGATTATATGGGGTGTAAGGGACAGCCTTCCGAATACTGAAAAGGCATGATCAGTCAACGTAACTGACACAACTTTCAGGAAATGAAATAAAAAATCGGCCTCTCCATACAAACTGTCCAATCAAGTCTGCAATTTTGTATGGAGGGGTCGATTTTATTGTTCATTTCCTAAAAGTTTCATTCGCTGAAAGTTGTTCAGTTACGATGACTGATCATGCCGTTTCAGTATTTGGAAGGCTGTCCCTTACACCCTTTAAAGGAGGATGGGCAGCGGCGCCCTTCTGTATCACATACTGCGGTCATCAATAACCGCGGTCTATAGTGCCAGCTGCAACGCTTACAAGCGTGGTGACTATGGTACTTCCCCTTCATATTGTCCCAGCAAAAGCTGCAATACTAGAGGAAGCTCCCTGTCTTGCAGTGGACGTGTTATGAGATGTCATGATGGTGATGACTTAAACGAGTTCTATAGCAACCACATTAAAATTAATGTTTTAGTCCACCTTGTATGTATAATACCTAACTAACTATAGTAACATGGCATAAAAACTAGAGATTACAAAAATAGGTCGGACAGATAAACACTGTCTTGGAAAGAGTTGTTTTGCATCTTAGTTCATTATTACAAACAGTAATTTATTGTATTTTTGTCCTGTTTTTAGGACGTTATGTTTATTAATTGCTGTGATAATGTCCTTTAACTAATAAATAGTTTTATTGAAGTAAACAGCATCTTCTTATTTAGCCGTTACTGTCCCACTGCTGGGCAAAGGCCTTCCTCTTTTTTCTCCATTTGTCCCTATCGGGGGCCTGCTCTTGCCAGTTTGTACAAAAGACGTCAAGTTCATCGCGCCATCGGCGCCTTGGTCGGCCTCGACGCCTCCTGTCGCTCTGCGGCTGCCAGGTGGTGGTGATTTTGGCCCATAGATCATGCGGCATGCGGGAAACGTGACCTGCCCAATCCCATTCAAGCTTGGCGGCTGTGTAGCTGCGTCAGCTATTTGTGTTTTTGAGCGCAGTATGGTATTTCTGACCCGATCTGTCAGTTTCAGATCCAAACCGCGAGCCTGGATCTTTGATGTTCTGTCAAAGACCAAGCCTGTGCACCATACGTGAGAATCGGGAGAATGCAGCTGTCCATGAGTTTGCGCATATTATATGAAAAATCTCTGTTAGCTATATCCTTGATATGGTGGTAAGATCAAGTCCTCACTGCCCCTCCCCTCAAACAAACCAACCCTCCTAACCACCCTCCCCTCTCACTAACTCATGCTAATATCGATGTCATCATTATCATCATAACATCCCATGAAACGTCCACTACAGGACAGGGAACTCCCTCTATAATTCTAGCTTGTGCTGGAAAAATGTAGAGGGGAAGTACCAAAGTCACCTCGCTTGTTAGCGTTACGGCTGGCACCATGGACCGCGGTTGTAGGTGACCGCAGTAAGTAAGATACAAAGGAGGATGCTGCTGCCCATCCACCAGTTTATAACCCTTAGTCGCCTCTTACGATACCCACGAGTGTGTAAGGGTTGGTACTATTCTTTGCCGGCACCACACGGGCAATCTCGATGTAGTACCAAATAATTCCGCTAGAGGGCCTTTATTCACTTCGCACGAAATGACCCCCAAATAAAAACACGTAACTGCGTCAAAAAAATCATGGCTAATGAAACAAACTTAATGATGCAGTTGTAAAATAATAAAGACATCGTCAAGTCATCGTGGGCACATCGCAAGAAGAACCGATGGCCGATGCGGGCGTGAGGGTTCTAGTGTGGCGACCACGTACGGGAAGACGAAGCGTTGGCAGGCCCCCCACAAGGTGGACCGACGATCTGGTCAAGGTCGCGGGAAGCCGCTGGATGCGAGCAGCGCAGGACCAGTCGTCATGGAGATCTTTAGGGGAGGCCTATGTCCAGCAGTGTCCCGTGTGGTGCCGGCAAAGAATAGTACCATCCCATAAATACCCGTGGGCGTCGTAAGAGACGACTAAGGGTTATAAACTGGAGGATGGGCAGCAGCATCCTCCTGTGTATATTATCTTACTTACTGCGGTCACCTACATCCGCGGTCCATGGTGCCAGCCGTAACGCTAACAAGCGAGGTGACTATGGTACTTCCCCTCCACATTTTTCCAGCAAAAGCTAGAGTTCTGGAGGGAGCTCCCTGTCCTGTAGTGGACGTTTCATGGGATGTTATGATGACGATGTCCAGCAGTGGACGTCTTTCCGCTGATATGATGATGATGAAAGACATCGTCATAATACTGTAAGTACACACGGCTTCACATCGGTGGAAACACTTTGACCTAGAGCGGGTCTCTGGGTTTCCGGTGTTTGTAGCGTAGCGCTGGGAATAAATTTTTTTATATCACCGGGTGATGAAATGTCACTTTAAATTAAAAAAATTAAAATCCTGATAATCCTTCAAAAGGTAAATTGTAATATATGGAAATTAACAATCAAAGACTACTTTATATAAATTGAATATCAATCTTCACTTTTGTAAACAAAAATAGTTTTCGGGGGCGAAAAATCGATCTAGGTGTCATGTCTGGGAAAATTTTATATCACCGTATTTTTAAGACTTTTTTTAAATACCGCTTTTTATACAAATACCTACAGTGCCATCTGTTGGCAGATAGCATAGCTTGCAAACCCGATGATATGTTAATGTTGAGGCGGCTAATATATAGCGATGCGAGCCTCCAGGTACTTACGATTGTAGTCAGTGTGTCGGCTTGTTTACAGCTACAGACTGATTAAAGTGACGTCAAACTTCTTAAGAGTGAAACAATATACCAAGACTTCACTTGAGAGTATTCTGCTTTTACAAAACTTTCAAGACCGTTTTTCTAAGGATTCCTTTATAAACTGCGTCGTGAAAAAAGTTAATTTGGACTTAGTTCGGAAGTTTTTCATTGTCACCTTCCGAGAAATCCTTTTTCAATGTTTTGATGTTTGTTGCTTGCTTTTGAATTTTATTTATTTTTCTTTTTGTATTAAATTTTTTTTGTCCAACTTTGAAGTTTGTGTGTTTTTAAAACAATCCAAGTTTCAACTAAGTTCGGCAAAATAATTTTTATTTTTTACGATTTCGTGGTATTTGTCAATGTTTTGTTAACAGAAATTGTAAAGATTTAAGGCACGTGTAAAGAATATCCACGAGCAAATCCATACTCCACGAGCTTGGCATCACGCAGCGTCTTTCAGCCATAGTACAATCGCGCATACTGCAGTATTTTGGACACATCTCTAGGCCGAATAACGACTCCATAGAGCGGCTGGTCGTGCAGATCGTGCGGAAAGTCACCTATGCGCTGGACTGACCAAGTAAAATCCGCAGTAGGAAGCCGCGTATCTGACTGCACCAGACAGTCTGCAAACAGGGAGAGATGGCGGGAGATCGTGCGGAGAGCTGTATCCGCCTCTACCACCGATGCCTCGCCGATACGACAAAGAAGAAGAAGAGAAAGAATATAAAATAGAAATGTTCTCGAAAAATTTTCTACAATCAAGAGCACATCAAGATTGGCATTGGACTTAAAACCGTTAATATTATTCTATGCGAAGTTAATAGTATATTATGCAATTAGTGAATAAAAGACGGATTGGTGATTGATTCAAGTGTTAGAGAGTGAGTGAGTGATTCAAGTGTTAGAATCCTGAGCGACGCGAGTGATTAATGGCCCTCGATTTAAATCCCTTTTATTCAAGAGTTGCATACTATACTTTATACCATGACTACGAGAAAAAGAAAGATTTAAGTGAAAATATACATTTAAAGAGGTTGTAAAGCATTGAGATTGAGGTATTAAGTTAATCGTTAAAGTTTATACAGTCTATCACCAGATAGATACATTGTACACATTACACACAGCTTGGCCGGTTCTTCACTGTATCTAATTTAGTACATAATTAACAATTACCCCAAAAATTACATCTAATAACTATATACGGCTTTTTTATCACCCTGGATATTTAGGCGTTTCTGCCCATGAAACTGAACAACTTTTCCCAAGGAACGTAGGTCGAAAACCGAAAAAGAATGTTCGACCTCCAATACAAAATGTGTTGTCAGCTGATGCAGTTTGTAAGTCGAAATCGAATTTCGACCTATGTTCCTTGGAAAAACCTTGTTCAGTTTCGTGGACAGAACTACAATATACGGGGTGATAAAAAATACACACATACATAACATCACGCCTCTTTCCCGCTACAGTAGGCAGAGACCACAGTCCTCCACCTGCTACGATCTTGACATACTTCCCGCGCTTCCTGTACTTTCATCTAGCCTTTCATAAAAATAAAGATGAATAACGAGCTCTGATATTTGTTATTATGACATAGTAGCTGGAGTGGAACTTCCGAAGCACGGATCCCGCTTTCGTTGTTATCATCATAACATCCCATGAAATGTCCACTACAGGACAGGGAGCTCCATTCAGATTTCTAGTTTTTGCTGGAAAAATGTGGAGGGGAATTACCATAGTCGCACCTCGCTTGTCAGCGTTACGGCTGTCACCATGGACCGCGGTTGTAGGTGACCGCAGCAAGTAAGATGGTATAATACACAGGAGGATGCTGCTGCCCATCCTCCAGTTTATAACCCTTAGTCGTCTCTTACGACACCCACGGGTATTTATGGGATGGTACTTTGCCGGCACCACACAGGACAGTGTTGTTATGCTACTATACCCTTTCCAATCATTTATTTTCTCGATGACAGCGAGTAAGAAAGATACGATAAAAGTGAGTAGGAAAGAGATAGACAGATAGACAGAATGTATGGACTTGACAGCTGTCAAAAAGAAAATAAATGCTTGGAAATAGTATAACATAATCTTGTTCCCAGAAATCAGCTTTAACTTTCGTGGTCAGAAAGCGTTAACAAGTAAAAGAAGCTCCCTTTACAGTTTTTCTCTCAAACAGTTTCATCTTACTAGATGAGATACATACATAACATGCATTCTTGTCAAACTTCCTCTCTTCCTATCAAATTCAATTCTCACCCTTGCTCCATTATCTTAAGAGTCTACAATCTGCATCCCAGCGGTAACTACAAGTTGGTATGCTTGATAAGTTTTCAAACAAATAGTAGACAATACGACACAGTGACCAGATTTCATATTAGCCGGACAATGATAGGTGTCAAGTTGCCTGTGGTATGTCGGTCATTGAGCATAGTTGCCTCGGGTTAGAATTTTTTTAAGATTCCTTTTCTGAGTCTGCTGAAACATAGGGCCATTACAGGTGAAGAAAGTAAGAAAGAATCAATTTATCATTTTTACTCTAACTAGATCATATGACTTACTTACTGACAAACTTCATTCTTTACACTCTTTCTTTCCACTCTCTCTTCTTTCCATTCACTTTTTGATTTTGTTTTAGCTTTAGTTCATACTTACTCATTCTTCAAATATTATTTTTATAAGTAGTTTTTTTTAGTCTGTATTGTAATATGAATACTGGTCGGTGTTTTTGTAAATGATGAACCTAGTTTTACTAACTAATTAGTTTGTATTTTATTTTAATTTGGTTACCAATAAAAATTTTTCATTGTTTAATTTTCTTGTGTTTCATCATTTTTGGGAAACCATCACAGGTATTTTAATCGATAAATTGTCCCATTATGGGTCCTTAACTCCTCCAAGGTAGGGAATTCGCATTCCTCGTCCTGGTCCCACGGCACTAGAGACTCTTTTTTTTTTATTTGATGCAGAATTTTCCTTAGATTATGAATAACGGCATGTCTATGGAATTTTCTATCAGTCAACCATAAGGCGTAACAGAGTAGGAGGTGCGGTAATTATCAGTACCGTCGCTTCGCTCTATAGGATGACTTTTAATTAGTTCTTGATAGCAAAAGGTATGAATGTACTCATGATACTGAACAACTTTTCCCAAGGAACACAGGTCGAAATATGAAAATCAGGTTTTGACCTCCCATAGAAACTGCATCAGCTGATAGCGCATTTTGTATGGGAGGTCAAATTTGGTTTTTCGTATTTCGACCTATGTTCCTTGGGGAAAGTTGTTCAGTATCATGAGTACATGTATACGAGTATCTTTTTCTATCAAGAACTAATTAAAAGTCACCCTATACAGGGTGTCTCATTCAAATCGGTCAGTATGGGAAAGTCTGAAACTATAAGACATACGAAGATTTGTTCTTAGGAACCATGTCACCGATTTTGATAAAAAGAAAAACTGCATTCATACATTTGAAAAAAAAGTGTACCCATATTGTATTGAAAAAAACGGTGGTCACTTCGAACACCTACTATGATAAATTAAAGTATGTAAAAACAATGCATTTTATTCATTTTAGACATCGTGTTTCATAGAGACATTTACTGCTTAAGACCTACACAACCGTTATTTAAACAGAAAAACTGTAAGCTTTTTTTTCAAAACTACCGGGTTCGATTCCCCAGCTGGGTACACTTTTTTTTTTCAAATGTATGAATGCAGTTTTTCTTTTTATCAAAATCGGTGACATGGTTCCTAAGAACAAATCTTCGTATGTCTTATAGTTTCAGACTTTCCCATACTGACCGATTTGAATGAGACACCCTGTATAATAGCCACCTCAACATTAAAATATCATCGGGTGAGCAATGTTCTAAATAACTATGTAAAAATTGTATGCACATATAGGTACTTAGTCAACCGTTTACTATAAACAAGTATTTATTATAAAACTAGAACATACCGCGGTCTTTTTCGCCTATTGAATTCTTAACATGAAAAGATTTGCCCTCCTCGTGTAAAAATAATGTGGCTTAAAATACAAACTTCAAGCGATTTAATTTGAAATAAATTCACTTGAAGGGAGTCAGTTTTGATTGGTTATTGTAAAAGATGCTACTAAACTGAACAACTTTCCCTAAGGAACAAAGGTCGAAATAGGAAACACATCCTTCAGGGTTGGTATACCCTTTCTGGTACACCTTCTAGAAAAAGAAAAAAAATTCGTTCAGAGAATCAAAGAAATACAATAGGTACGAGTAACACAACTTGGTGTGAATTGCAAAACAAAAATAGTCACTATATACCATGTCTAGTAGTGCGTGCGTCTACTCGCACCTGACCTTTTAACTGACGAAAAAACGGAGGAGGTCAAGTCGACGCGTATATTTTTTTAGTAACTGGGCGACCGAGCTATGCTCTGTATGATTAAAATATCATCGGGTGAGCAAGCTATGCTACTCAACAACAGTTGGCGCTGTTAGTTTCTTGAACGCACTAAAACGCGCTAAGAAATATTAAAAAAGACGGTGAAAACGAATTTTCCCAGACATGAGACCTAGCTAGATCGATTTTTGGCCCCCAAAAACCCCTGTAAGTATACAAAATTTCATCGAAATTGTTAGAGCCGTTTGCAAGAAACCGATTACAAATAAATACATACAAATATTGCTCGTTTAATAGTATAGGATGTATGACCACGCATTACTTTTAAGTACTCAGTAGTGTCCAATTACGATAATTCTTTTTTAGGGTTCCGTACCTCAAAAGAAAAAAACGGAACCCTTATAGGATCACTTTGTTGTCCGTCTGTCTGTCTGTCAAGACCCTTTATCTCACGAACAGGTAAAGGTATCAGGTTGAAATTAATACCATATGTCAATTTTTTTTTTATCTGAAAATTAAATTTTTTTACAACGACGCAATCAAAAGATATGGCTTTTTATGTGCTTATCTCCATACATTTATGCAAAAAGGCAAAACCTACAAGGTACTTCTCGTTGAACTAAAATTATGAAATTAGGCAAGAAGCTAGGTCTCACAGTACAAATAAAGGGAAAAGTCTGAAATCATTAAATATTACAACTTCTCTCACAACTAATGGAAACCAATTGTGGTGAGCTCCCTTTTCAAGAACATTAATATAAGAGAGGGGTCAAGTTGGATGGTCGCGGAGGAGATTTTTGTTTTAGTTCTATTTTAAAAACGAGAACACTTACAAACTTGAATATTGGTATGTTTATAGTTCATAAGCTATAAAATAACAACTAATAATAAAATTTGGTCAAGCGCGTGTCAGACTCAAAAAATCTAGCACATTAACTTACTGAAATTTCAACTAATATTATTATGATTATGTGGTGGTACGGAACCCTCAGTGCGCGAGTACGACTCGCACTTGGCCGTTTTTTTTAAGTATGAACATATTTCTGTGCAATGTTGTATGAAGAGATCTAAACTCAATATGATTTTCATAAACGCTTTGCCTTATCTATAGGTAATCTACACGAACTTTAAACTTATAACTTGTACCACACGTGTAAATTCAGCCCTTTGCCATAACCGTCCATTTTGTCCGATTAAGTTTAAAATCATTTATCAAAACCACGCTATTCAGTCAATAGCTTATATCAATGGTCCCTTTATAAAGTTCACACCTTGGACCTAGTTTTGCGACACCTCTTTAGAACTATATCTATTTGCATTTACTTATTTAATGTCTATCTATGTGCAACTGTTAAGATGATTTAGGAAAAGACTGGATGTGGCTTTTGGAATTAAATTAAACTACTTAACCAACGGGAACAAGGCGTGATGTTATGTATGTATGTACTTAACCGAAAGAGTTACATTACAATATAAAAGACGTTATGTAAAGTTCTGGGGTGTTAATTTTTGAACAAGACTGAGTGAATATGAGTACCAAAAAAAGCAAAATTGAAAATTTTGAGAAAAACCCACGACGGCTGTCATTCAAAAAATATTAAATAAAACTTTGGAAATTCCCCCGACTAAAAATAATTATTTTCACCTATCTATTCATATATTTTATATAAGCCAAGAAAATCCGTCGGGGGCTGTCATTGCCATCTTTTCATAATTTATACTTAACTGCAGCAAACAAAAGCTATTTTACAACTAGCTCGTATGCACTATTAATTTACGTAAGATAAGGAATGGCAGCCCCGACGGATTTTCTTGGCTTATATAAAATATATGAATAGATAGGTGAAAATATTTATTTTTAGTCGGGGGAATTTCCAAAGTTTTATTTAATATTTTTTGAATGACAGCCGTCGTGGGTTTTTCTCAAAATTTTCAATTTTGCTTTTTATTTTAAACTTTTTAGAGAATTCCCACTTTACTAGAGCGATTAAGAAGGACGTTGCGCGAGTAAAGAATAATTATTACTACACAGCACCCCCTGGTGAGTTGACTCCACAACTATAGTCTAAAAACTGTCAGTGATAAATGTGATACTGATAGATAAATCTTATACTGAAAACCGTATCTAAATCGGTCAAACCGTTTTGGCACCCCCTGGTGAGTTGACTCCACAACTATAGTCTAAAAACTGTCAGTGATAAATGTGATACTGATAGATAAATCTTATACTGAAAACCGTATCTAAATCGGTCAAACCGTTTTGGAGATAAATGGGAACATTTGCGTAAATATAAATTTATTATTACAGCGCCCCCTGGTGAGTTGGCGCCACAACTCTGGTCTAAGAACCATCACTGATAAATCATAAATCTTTTACTGAAAACCGTACCTAAATCGGTCAAACCG
The DNA here is from genome assembly GCA_947532105.1 of Athrips mouffetella. NCBI lineage: Eukaryota > Metazoa > Arthropoda > Insecta > Lepidoptera > Gelechiidae > Athrips > Athrips mouffetella. The sequence goes on from OX383972.1 coordinate 2,114,031, forward strand.
TTTTGGAAATAAATGGCAACATTTGCTTAGATAAAATTTATTATTACAGCGCCCCCTGGTGAGTTGGCGCCATAACTCTGGTCTAAGAACCATCACTGACAAATCATAAATCTTTTACTGAAAACCGTACCTAAATCGGTCGCACCGTTTTGGAGATAAATGGCAACATTTGCTTAGATAAAATTTATTATTACAGCGCCCCCTGGTGAGTTGGCGCCATAACTCTGGTCTAAGAACCATCACTGATAAATCGTAAATCTTTTACTGAAAACCGTACCTAAATCGGTCGCACCGTTTTGGAGATAAATGGCAACATTTGCTTAGATAAAAATTATCATTACAGCGCCCCCTGGTGACTTGGCGCCACAACTCTAATCTACAAACCATCTTTGATAAATTATAAATCCATTACTGAAAACCGTATCTAAATCGGTTAAGCCGTTTTTAAGATAAAAGGCAATAAAAGGCAACATAACTTTGCACACACAAACAAACACACAACATCTCACCCTAAACGCATATACCTTCTCCGTTCCGTCGTGGGTAAAAACAGGTCGAAATATGAGAAAAGACAATTCATCTTCATAAATTATTTTTTTTCCATATAAGTCATAGTGAGATCAACTTTATGACGTGTAATTATTATTACCAAATAAAACAATACAACAAAAGATATTTTTTTTTTTCGAACTATGTTTCTGTGGTAAAGTTGTTCACTTTCAAAGGTAGAGCGTCCCCTTAAGTGCACATGCAATAATATTTTTGTAATTTTGTTTTCAGTCCGTTGCACATGGGTACCGATAGTAGGTACCCGAAGCTAGTGAAGCACCCGTTCAAGCAACATATCGAAATATTCACGCGCTCGATCAGATAGATTGATAAAAATCTTTATTTTTAGAACTTTTACATGATACCTAGAATATCCAAGTGTTATTTCTCAGAACGCAAGTCCTAAACAACCTTTGTTTACGGCAAAGATTTCGAACCTCCTTGCTTCGCTCGGAATAGATACCGTGCAAATTTATTTTACTATGGGATGACATTTGAAATTGAAATGTCCAATCATCAATGATCACCAGGAAATATTAAAACTAACGTTCCCAAATTAATAGAACGACGCCTATCTATTTAATCCTCCTTTTATCACACTTATTTTTCCGAGGTTTAAAAGGCATCAAGTAGCTGCGTGCGTCATTCCGGTTGGGGCCCGCTAAAAGTGCAATTTAGGCGTATTTTGAAAAAAAGAATGGGCTACGTACTAAAAAAAGTTTGGGCACCACCGGTACCCATGTGCACTCGACTCGCGAGAGGATCAAGGCTCGCAATTATTTTCTTGCCACCCTCTTTTAAGAAGTTTAGAATAAAATAAAATGTTTTTTAGTAAACAATTTATTTTGGAAATATGTGATAGGTAATTGATTTTTATTCTATTATTTAATATCTTATCTTTTAATCGATGCAGATTGTATGGTAGGCTACAGAATTTTATCTTATCTCAGATCATTTTATGACAAGATTTTTTTTTGCTATTTTTCTATACGGTGTCATGGACGGTCGTGACCACTTACCACCACTACCTGCTCGTTTGCCCACTTCTGACATAAAAAAGTGGTAACCATTTTTTGAAATTTTGTTGAGTCCATCTTTTATTTGGGAAATTTTGATTATTTGTTCCTTCGCTAAGCGATATGTATTTATACAGCGTTAGTGTGTAGCGTTATGTGTGTGTGTGGTTGTATTATTAACAAAGTTTCGCCTTTAGATTGAATGACCTTCAGAATATTATCAGAATAAAGGCGCTTCTAGCAACAATTTGTATTTGTGTAATTACGGGTATGTAATAAAAAATGCGTTATATCTTACTAAGATATCGATATATGCTAGGCAATTGCAGTAGTCCATCTTCTTTGAAAAGATGTAGTTTTATTTAATCAGTAATGCAGGTCAAATGTTAATTAAACAATTTTGTTAGTTTTTATAGTAAATTTTATGTTAGTTAACCTACGTGCAGTGTGATATCAAGAAAGATAAAACTATACAGGGTGTTAGGGACTTGTTAGCAATGTATGTAGATAAAACTTATTACCAAGAAACATATTTCCGAAAATGTAAAAAAAAAACGGCCTCTCCATACAAACTGTCCAATAAAATATGTAATTTAATAAAAAAAAATTTTTTGGCAAATCTAAAATTTAAGAAGTTGTATCCAGGGCTTTAGCCAGTTGATTTATGCATCGCTTTTTAATTTATATCATATAGTCAACTAATAAATTACTGAAGGAATAGAACTACTGATTAAAAAAAATACATTTAAACATTGATAAACACTAAAGTTTCAATTGAATTATCTTTTTATACTTAATGCATTTTAAGTCCTTGAAATTTCTAAATGACGTCAAATAAAATCTAATTTATTTTATCAGGAGATAAATTTTCGATTTAAAAAATGCAATCGATCAGTATGATATTTTGTCAATTTCCATACGACTAAAGAAACCTTCGAGAGATCGCGTTACGAGTATTTCCTTATAGTGTGTACACACGGCAGCTCGTCGGTAGAAACACTTTGACCTTGAGCTGGTCTCTGGTTTCGGGTGTTTGTAGCGTAATGCTGGTTCAGCTTATACTGGTTTTGTTTCTACGCGCTTGCTGTCGCGCGTACTAAGATAGATAAGCAAGTACTAAGGTAGATAAATTATACATTGATAATATTGGTCAACAATGGTTTTGTTGCCCCTGTAATAAGAGTGATTTTGAAGACTTTCATAGGATTTCGGAATATTAGGTGCGGTGTTTCTTAAATTATCATTTTTAATTATGAAAATAAATCAAGTACGAGAAAGACATAAAAAATACCGGCCGAGTGCGAGTCGGAATGGCGCACCGAGGGTTCCGTACAAACCTGTAGGTAGGTATATAAGTAAAAGTTATGGTATTTTTATTGCTAATATTTTTTATTATGTGATGTAACTAAAAATTAAAGGTTTTCGGATTTTTCCCTTTATGTGTGCTATAAATCATTACTCAATGCCAAATTTCAAGATTCTAGGTCGACTGGAAGTATCCTTTACGTTTCGATTCCCTTGCGAGTAGTTGCGAGTTTCAAAATATGCTGCTTAAATTGCTGTTTCTTTTCATTGGGTTGACATAGAAGTTTGATTTTGTTACAGCTTAAAGGTATTATAAACCAGAGTATTTGGTATGAATTTCAATTTAATTCCTCTATGCGTACATGAGGAAAAGGGTAGTAAGCTTAATTTTTTTTTAAATTATATGTTTATGCTTTTCGCATTTTTTTCTTTATTGTGCTATAAGACTTGCTTCGTACCAAATTTCAAGATTCTGAGTTCACGGGAAAGTACCCTGTAGGTTTTAATTCCCTTGTGAGTGTCGAAAAACTCGAAAACTTGCGGCATAAATGGCTGTATCTTTTGATTGTTTTGGCTTAGAAGTTTGATTTTTTCACAGCTCCAAGGGACAGAGACCTGAGTATTTGATATGAATTTCAGCTTGATATCTCCACGCGTTCCTGAGAAAAAGGGTCGTGACAGACAGACAGACGGACAACAAAGTGATTCTATAAGGGTTCCGTGTTTTCCTTTTGATGTACGGAACCCTAAAAACCAAAGCCAATTAATTCAGTACTTTGACGAAGTCGAAAACTATGGACTTAATATCCAAGGTAACAATTTTTTGTGGATAGTTTTATGCTTACGATTGGAGGAGTCATACATCGGGCAAAGTGGATATAAGACCTCTGGCGGCAATATATTGGTACTACATTGAGCTTTGGATGAGTCAGAGGGTGAGGGAAGAGGTCTGAGGGGGGATGGAGGAAGGGGTGTAAGAGGGGGGCGGGGGGGTGAGTAAACGTAGAAAGAGCTTGGTGTGACTGATAAATAATAAAAAAACTGATAATTTTTTCAGGAATATAAGGTCGAAGTACAAAAGACAAATAATATGCTTCTCATAAAAATGGCGCTATCATCTGACGCAAATATGGGAAGCGATTCTTTTTGTAAGTAGTAAGTATGTTCCTCAAAAAGGTTTTTCTACAGTTACATGAGCAAAATCACATCTGTTGTTGTAAACAAAAACTTACCATCATAAATTTCGTTGACCACAGAAACTTTACAGTTTTATTAAAAGTTTTTTTTTATGTTTACGTAATTCTTTTTACATTAAAAGTACAAAATTTCAAAAATATGAAATTCTTCAAAAATATTTATGATTCAATTATTTTAATTATTTAAAAAATATTATGAATTATTAGAAGTAAAGTATGTACCTCCAAGCTTCCTTAACAAATTCGCACTAAGTGCTAAATATAAGACTGACTTAAGTTCAGAGGAGCTTATCACAGTTCATAAAAAATGCATCTATATAAATAAAAATTATGTGCTGTTCGTTGGTAAGCACCATTTGAGAACCGGTACACCGAATATACTCGTAATAAATAATAATAAATACTTTATTGAAAACAGAATTACAACTTAGACATGGTTACCTACTAACTCTAAAAATTTATACATTTAGGTTGTTATGGCGAAACTTACGTCTAGGTTGATACAATTATTACCAGTGGTCCCCAAACTAGGCGGAGCCTGTATCTTGGGAAACCTATGTACAATTGGTTACCGAATTGTCTATATAGCTAAATAATAGTCATTAAATCTACAAAAATAAAATTTAAGAAGTTATTTATGACCTAGTGCTGATACTACTCTACTACCGAATATATTTTTTAAATCTTTATAGTCAGGACAAGTGTGGGGTTGTGTTTAAATTGAATAAAATGCCTAGAAAACAGGAAAATTTGCGAAAAATTAAAGTAAATTTTGTATGATCTAAAAAAAATTTTTTTTCTGAATAATTTCCGAGAAATTCTTTTTTTTATCTATTATAAACTGTCCTATTGCATTACGAAGGTCTCCCTCATACGTTTCCACTGTTCAGCAAGATACTTGATCCGCCCAATCCCATAAATTTTTTTAAGGCCTTCTATTTACCGACGCCAGTGATGCAGGTTTAGGAGCAGTGATTCGTGTTCCGGATACGGTCGGTACCATTGGTCTTTGGCTGACCGTAAGTTTGGACTTCTGTATGTCATTCAAGATTTTTTTATTATAAAAGTTTTAATGCACGAAAAAGTCTCTACAACCAAAGCCGCGGGTAAAGTAAAGTCTTAAGTAAGTATATTTTTTGTCGTATTAGAGACGAGGGGACGTGTCAATGCCGATAGTCTTATCGTCAGTATTTTTGTAAATTTAGCGTTTTATCGAGACCTAGGCTACTTGATAACGTTATCGGGTTAGTTTTCGTTCTAGTAATATAAAAAATATAAAATCATCAATACCTACATACTCGTAATACTGCCTAATTAATCAAAGAGTAGTAACTTTTGTACAATTCATTTTATTGTAGTCGTGTTCTCAAAAACGGCTCTAACGATTTCGATGAAATTTACATCGGGTTTTGTGGGGATGAAAGAATGGTTTTTTATTTCTTTTTATTTCAGTGTTGCTATTCAAGGTGGTAAGGCTTTTGTGCAAAGTTCGTCTGATCAAGTACCACCACCTTGTCTATTTCTGCCGTATTTTTAATAGGTTCTGTGTTTCGGTTTGAAGAATAAGGGACCCAGTGAAATTATGTTACATGAGGCGAACACCATCTTAGTTCTTAGCGTCGGCAACGCACTTTGCTGTCTAATAAATATCAAATTATGCCACTAATAAGACAGTAGCGCTATGGGCGGCGATGACCTCTTACCATCAGGTGGCCTACATGCTAAAAATGCGTTGTCTAGTTAACCTTACAGCGTCATTTGTTGGCCCGCTGTGTCACATAAAATTGCCCGTGGTACTATCGTGGTGAAATCCGCCTGACCACAATTAAGCTCATTTTGCATGCACTGCGAAAATATGAGAGCTTAAGTTGCTTAAGAATTACTTTTAAGTAAAACTTGGCAACAATAGCAGTAGAAGACAAAGTAAATAATCGAAAACAATTACCAGGCATTTTATATTTTCTAACAAGCGGCCTGCACCGGCTACACGTGGCGTGCAAAAGCTCTCAGTAGGCACGTGTTTTTTCGACTTGATCGACAAATATAATCACAGTTCATTCATATTAATTAACTAGCTGGTGCCCGCGACTTCATCTGCGCAGGTTTATAAATAGTAACATATGTGTTATTCTGATGTATAAGCTATATTATTGTATAAAGTCTCATTAAAATCCATTCTGTAGTTTTTACGTGAAAGAGTAACAAACATCCATCCATCCATACTTACAAACTTTCGCGTTTATAATATTAAGTAGGATTAGGTATAAACCCGTCCCGTGTGGTGCCGGCAAAGAATAGTACCAACCCATACATACCCGTGGGTGTCGTAAGAGGCGACTAAGGGTTAACTGGAGGATGGGCAGCAGCATCCTCCTTTGTATCTAACATCTTACTTACTGCGGTCACCTACAATCGCGGTCCATAGTGCCAGCCGTAACGCTAACAAGCGAGGTGACTATGGTACTTCCTCTCCACATTTTTCTAGCAAAAGCTAGAATTCTGGAGGGAGCTCCCTGTCCTGTAGTGGACGTTCATGGGATGTTATGATGAGGTATAAACAAAAACCTTCCTCGTGAATCAGTCTATCTATTGGTGAAAATCGTATTTATCACTATCTATACTATAGATAGTGTGATAGTGTTACCTATTGACGGGATGGTACCACGTCAACCATCCCGACAGAAAAACGCGTCGGGGGACTTAAATTTATAATATTAGCCATGATATTAGTGATGATAAGCGAAAACTTTAAGTAGGTAACGCACAAGTTTGGCGCCTACGCAGGATTTAGGCGAAATAATTCATAACTGGGCGCGTAGGCGATAAGATTATAGGACCACAGGTTAAAATTACTCGTCGTTCAATCAGTAAGGGCTCTTACAGACTAGCGACAGGGCGGGGCGAGGACTGCCGGCCACTGCCGAAGACAGCCGCTCGCAGGCCAACGATGACTACCAACGACCGCCGAAGAAAGCAGGCGACAGCGAACGGCAGCACAGAATACAGTAATAGTACTATCATAGAGCCAGCGAGGTGACTATGGTACTCCCCCTCTACATTTTTCCAGCATACGCTAGAATTCTAGAGGGAGCTCCCTGTCCTGTAGTGGACGTTTCATGGGATGTTATGATGATGATGACTATCATAGAGAACGGACACTCTCCGCCCCCCTTGCAATCTCCCCCGCACCCCCGCGCGCACCGGCCCGCGTGATTCTCGTGGTCCTTCTGAGTGTCTTTTGTACTGAATATGCGAGCCCACGCGACCTTCCAATTTCAAATTCGCGCTCGATTTATGTAGTGTCCGCGATGTGATGGCAGTCTACGGCTGTGGTAGAGGTCTACGCGCGGCTGTGTCGCCTCACCCAGTCACTGGTCTGTGTGAGCCCTTAGACAACAAGGTAGTACCACACCACGGACAACAAATTTTATGATAATGCAGGTAGAACATAAATTTATAACGGACTTTTCGAGGCACGAAAATAGTCTTAGTTTACACACTTAAGTATAATTAGGCGATGCCATCATCATCATATCGTGTGGGTTGCAAGGTCGATGACCGACCTCACAAACCCTGGTGTCAGAGTTGTTGAGCCGCTATTGGCCTCTGACATGGCTCATTAACGACTAGATCGTTAGATAGTAGTCGGGACCAACGGCTAAACGTGTTTTCCGAAGTACGGACTCATTTAACTTTTCAGACAATCAGGTGATTCATCCTGCAATGTCGTGACCAAACTGGGAAGGTCGCATAAAGGGATTAGGATGCCATAAAGTTCATTTTCAGGACTATGTTATCACAATACTATACAAATATACTTTATAGCACACCAAGGTGACAGACAGACGGACGGACCCAATCGAATTATAAAACTTCCTTTTTTTACCACTTTGATCAGAACCCTAAAAATTGTTTCATGCAAAGTTTGACAAAGTTGTAACTTCATACGGAAAAGCATCAAACAAAAAAATACTCTATCTGAAGCTTTTAAAGTTTATTTCAGCTTAAAAATTGTTATAATTGCTGATACCAGTTAGGTCGCCACGATAGCCCCACACTAAGCTAGATAGAGTCTAATTTTTAGACGTTTTGATAACACCCGGCTATCTCCTTAATGATATAATGTTAAATTTTTTAACAAGAATGAGTTACTGTTAGTTTTTTATACGTTTGATATAACGATACTTAATATACTCTTCATTATGTAATTATGGTCATTGGTCATACCTAAACTTTATAAACCACGACGTGGTTTGCTTAAAGGGGGACAGGCATAAAGCTACGTGGGGGGAAGGGGAGTTTGGAGCCTGAGATACGTAGTTTACTAAAATGCAAAAAATATATATTTGTAAGTGTGAGTAATTAAGAAATTCGCGGTCCTACATCGTATTTTGATGACAACATCAAAATACAATGTAGGACTGCGAATTTTGGTCGTGATTAATTACATTCCTCTAAGGTGTTTTGCAAATTTAGTAGTTTTTTGAGACGATATAAGTAGGTCGTTATTTTAAGAAATAAATCAGAAAAAAATATATGTTGAGTATTCATGTTTAGGCTATAGTTTGTACATTTATTTTTTCGAAACAATATAAAATACCTTAAAAAAATAAAATAAAGCAAAGTTCTTTTTTCTTCCAAAATCACACTAAATTCGATATTTTTCCTAAACGGATAGATGGATTTACAAAATTTTTGCAGGAAATTATTTATTGTAACTTGGTTGTCAAACTGTACATACCGTTATAAAATCAGTCAATAGATACGTAAATCCTAATTTGTCTCAGTCTGCACGACCGATCGTAACAGCCACGTTGCAGAGCACTCTAATATGAACGTTATTCACGTATAGATGAGGTCGACATTTGCATTGACGTACTTGTAGCTGCTAATTTTACAGTGAGAAGCGTCCTAACTTCATTCTATAAACGAAAGGTAGGCGCGTAAACAAGAGCTACGGTAGGCTACGGAGGCGGTGGGTGCATACCAAGACAAATTGAAGACACCTGCTTTATGGACACTCTTTATAGGTCGAACAGACGGACAGACAACGTAAGATCTCTTTGGCATCCTTTGGCTACGAAACCCTTTTAATTTAATAATGATCTGAATTCCTTTCTCTACTCAGCCGGCTTAGCACGCTGCCCGAGAGAAAATATATCTCGGAAAATTTTTACTTTATTTGAGGAATTATGTCATCTAATCTATCACCTCCAAGCGCGAAGAAATGTCAGTGGAGGAAAATGTTTAGCAAATCCACAAATTACGTTTTTGATATTTTAGACAGAGATAGCTTTATACGTACACTAATACATGTCGCCGTCCTTGTCTTTCAAAAGGTGTCGCAAAGCTCGGATGTCAAAAAAAACGTGACCATGCTTAAAGTCTTTAACCTATGGGCCTAGATAAACTGACAACTGCAGCGTGCTACGCCGGCTGGTCTTCTGTTTTTATGTTACACCACATCGGTGGAAACACGACCGTGAGCGGGTCCCTGGTTTCTGGCGTTTGAAGCGCGGCGCTGGTTCAGCTTAAACTGGTTTTGTTTCTAGCCACGATCACACCTAGCTGAATTCAAAGTCTAAGTCGGCATACATTGCTGGGAGGCTTGGTTATGTTAATTGCAATATCCTAACTTCAACGAGCAGTGTATGCCGAATTAGTCTTTGATTCAATATTTTCTTACCTTAGCGAATTCGGGAGTCCCGTCAATGTTTTCTTGAGTGCGACCTGCAAAGATAAAAAAAAAAGTTAAAATCGCTCTGTCCCGCTTCATTATAACAAAGATGTAATATTTTGACTTTTTCTTCAGTTTTTCGAACAGATTTTGAACTTTTATGGTTATTCACCCTATTCGTTGTTCCGTGTAGTGCCGGCAAAGAATAGTACCAACCTATCTCCACCCGTGGGTGTCGTAAGAGGCGACTAAGGGCTTATGAACCGGAGGATGGGCAGCAGCATCTTTCTGTGTTTCGTAAATAACTTACATACTGCGGTCACCAACAACAGCGGTCGCCAGCCGCAACTCTTACAAGCGTGGTGACTATGGTAAATCACCACGCGTTTTTGCTGGAGTTCTGGAGGGAGCTCCCTGTCCTGCAGTGGACGTTTAATGGGATGTTTTGATGATATTATTTGTTAACTACATCGTGCGTGTATAACTATATTGTATTGTACAAATTCTTCTTTTTTGTGAAATTCCCATACATAAATATTATAAATACACTTCCTTTCTCACCGAGAAAAATGTATGTTTACATGGTTCGGAGAGATCGTAATTTGGCACTTGAATATCTAAACGATGAGCACAGAGATGTATTCAGGAGGGACATATTTTTTCTTAAAATTGCTATGGATAGCGTAAGGAGATTCGTGCTTTAGAATCGATTGTAACGTTGTTTATTGGCCTTGAACCGAATGGGTGATCGCTGGTGTTTACGATAGGAGTAGTAGTTTTTTTGTTAGCGAGGAGTGTTTTCCGTGCTTTAGGAGGCACGTTAGGCAGTTGTTCCCAGCTACTATCTTAGTTGGCCTTTCAGTGACTTGTAAACGTCTGTCATCTGTCTTGTAGTATTTTTAATCAAAGAGGTCGATGTTTTTCCATTTACCAAGAAAGTTTCTTAGGATTTTTTTTTATTTTGCTGAGAAAAATTTTTTTTTTCACCCAGTACACAGTTAAAATATATTCTGTGTATTGGATCCTACTCATAACATTTTTAGAATTTAAGCCTTGGATATAAAAAAAAAGCTTTTTAAACTAAGGTCAAAAACACGTCATTATTCTTTTACAGCTTGAGAAATTAGCATTTATTCTTTTTACGTTCCATAACGTTTTTGAACGTAGAGATATGATTTTTCGGTTACTTATAAGAATTAGTAATCATCTTTTATAAATAACGATACCAAATACCTCCCTGGCCGTGTAACGTCACCTCACACTCAAAAACGTGCCCAAAAGCCACTTATATTTACATTTGTTCCCCGGAAGTAGGTAACAAATACATTATTTCCGTAAACAGTGCAGGTATATGCCCCGACCAATCACAGCAAAGGTCAGAGTTGAGCGGCCAATAGCAGCGCACGGTTTGGAATTCGAACTATGTAGGCTTGATATGAAAAGTGAAAGGGCCAATAGGCGTGTTTCTCGCGAGATATATGTTAAATATGTGTGGAGTTTTGGGTTGAAATGGATTGTTTTGGTAAGTTTCGTAAACTATTATATGCGTACGGAACGTATGTCGAGATTAAGGCGGGTCTTATCCATATAACATTAAGTCATGCGTAATTCTCACGCCCTTGTATCTACATACTAATGTTTGAATTTAATAGTCATTAAGTCTTTAGTTATGTGATACGCCTAGTCTTAGTTTGTGCCATTGAATTTCAATACTCTTTGCATACTTATTTGACAGGGTTTTAATTTTTTTTAATGTCACAAGTGGGTAAACGAGCAGGTGGGCCACCTGGTGGTAAGTCACCACCGCCCATGACACCCACTGTCTTATTAGTGACACAATTTGACACTAATAAGACAGCAAAGCGCGTTCCCCACCCTGAGAACTAAAATGCTATGTCTCATATGCCTGTTATTTCACTGGCAATTTTCTAAATTTTAGCATGTTAATTAGACCATCAAACTGAACAACTCTTTCCAAGAAGAAACAAGGGTCGAAATACGAAAAGCAGTTTTTGACCTCCCATACAAAATGCTTCACCATAACAATATGGTGAAGTATTATGAAATTTATGAATATGAGGAATGAATTTTGATTTTGACTGTACCTATCTTAGTACGAACTCAGTTTGGCCGCTGCAGAGAAAACATGGCGAGATGGGGCTTCGCAGACCAATTAATAAGGCACTGTGACTGTGGAGCTCCATCTCAGAACATGGCGCACTTGCTTGTCCACTGTGCCCCTCCACCTGCACTGTCGAGGACCTGCGAGAGGCGTCGGATAAAGCCGTAGAAGTGGCAAGGTTTTCGCGAGTAATTTATTTTTCACTTCTCATGCTCTGAAAGTGCTTTTTTGTGCAGGATATAGGCTGCACAAAATCGAATTTTGTGCACTAAGGCATGCAAGTAATCGCGGTGGTGTACGCCCTGCGCGCGGGCCTACTGCACCCCCCCCGCGCCGCGCGCGCGTCAACATATTCTTCACTAAAGAAGAACAACTCATTCTGCAGTTACATTTAGAGTACTTTTACGTTTTATTTCCTCGCAATCAAAGTGAAAAGCAGAGTTTATAACTTGTCCACAAAACCATTTTATCCTCAACATTACTATCAGCCCTCGCCTTCGGCTCGGGCTGCTAAAAGTCTCGGGGATTGGTTCGTTTTGTGCACTTGTTGTAAAATCTACTATGATCCAACGCCAAGGTATTTGAACATTGACACCACGAAGAAGAAGAACGAAACATTTTCAATTGAAAAATACTTAGGAATTACAAAAAGACTCCTCATAACTAATGTCAATAAAAATGAACAAAGAAATCGATTCATAACCGCATGATATAAGGTTGAGTACCCCCAGCAATAATAGTTTTATTATATTATGTAAAAACATTGCTAGATAAGGACTCTTCCTTATGCTCTGTCCTATGAGTTTTTTCACCTCTGGCTACACCAGGTCATCAGCTTTAGAGATAGGTACCGAGTTTGTAACCTGAGTCAAAGGAATAAAGTAATAGTACTATAATACATGAAACGAGGAGATCCGCAGAAGAACTAAAGTAACTGACATAGTAGAAAATCGCAAAATTTACCAACATTAGTACAGCTAATGCTTACTAGGTGGCAGCACTAACGCAACGTTGGAATGCGTATAGAGATCGCAGATTTCACAACATCAGGTAGGACCACAGTAGCCTAGTTGGTAAAGCGTCTGCGGTACTGACGCAGAAGACGCAGGTTCGAATCCTGCCTGTGGTTGTAAAATTTTACGATTTTCTACTTTTTAGATTTATCCGAACACTGGAAGTGTTAAAATAAAATCATTTTTAACTGACATAGCCCTGAGAATCGCTAAACTAAAGTGGCAGTGGGCAGGGCACATCGCAAGAAGAACCGATGGCCGATAGGGCGTGAGGGTTCTAGAGTGGCGACCACGTACCGGAAGACGAAGCGTTGGCAGGCCCCCCATAAGGTGGCCCGACGATCTGGTGGCGGTCGCGGGAAGCCGCTGGATGCGAGCAGCGCAGGACAGGTTGTCATGGAGATCTTTAGGGGAGGCCTATGTCCAGCAGTGGACGTCTTTTGGCTGATATGATGACTATCATACATACTTGTCCCATGTGGTGCCGGCAAAGAATTGTATCGTCGTAATTAATTTACCATGTCAGCACACATCCTATTTTATTTCGAAAACGGCTCTTACGATTTCGATAACATTTACCATACCGGGGTTACCAGAATTATAACAGTAATAATATAAGGTACTTTATTAAGATCACTTTATCCTTGTTTTTTCAAAGTAACGTTTGTTTTAGTCGAAAAAATCAACGCGATCTTATAAATTATTAAGGCCTTGAAATTTTACACAAAACTATCCGATAGGTATGTCGACGGTCTTATCAAAGTTTTTATTTATTTTAATCAGCCTAGATATAAAAATTGGGCGTGTTTGACTAGTCTATGCTGTACCAATATTTAGTCAAATATAAAAACGTTAGAGCGATAACGAGTGCAGCGTAGTTATGTGCGCATTGCATTTTTGTCGATAAATATTTAGATCGATAATTTTAAGTGAAAACATGTCCTTACTTACGTAGTTTTCATATTGAAAATACTACGCGATATTATGCGTGCGCGGGATAAGTTTGGCTCTGACGGTTATTTTCTGCGCATGGATGACAGGTGAAGAGCCAATGAACGATTCGGACGCCTCCCCCCACCTGCCGCGCTGACCCCCTCGACTCATTTTATGACTTCTGCGCATTAACGGTCACAGCTAGAGTTATTTTGTACGCCGTATACAAATATTTTACTTCAAGCGACATAATAATATATCAAAATAGCCTCATTAAAGACTCTACTATTTTCTTTTGACTCTAATGAATTTTAACTATTCTTCAAAAATACGTTGCGACGTATTGAAGCGTCAAGGGTATCAAACATATTTGCACAGATAATTCGTTGAAATAACTTTGAAAATGTTAATAAATTATTTTAATATCGGTTGTAAAAAATATGTTCTGAAAGCTGAAACAAAGCATTGAGATAATTAAACAAAAAACTTTTCTAAAGAAACATAGTCAAAACTGTGTTCGAAATTTACGAAAAGATCTTTGAAATACCCCATAGAATCCGCGAATTTCCTGGGTCAAGAATAAAATGAAATCCTTTGGTCAAAAACTTTATACAAAATCTATGGAAGATTTCTGTTTTGACGTAAGTAGGTTGGAAACTTGCGGATTGATAATGTTGAGGAATTTGGTATGGAAATCAATAAATTATTCATATTTCGACTCTACTAAGTAGTAGAGTCCTTTCTAAAGTTATTCATTAGTTCAACCCAATGTTTATGGAAAATATTTTTATATCCTGTAATTTATTCGTAAAACAAATCCGTTTTATCATTTTGATTAACGTAGCCGCATAAAGTGTTATATAACCAAGGTCATGTTTTTTTATCGACAACGTTGATGTCACAGCACTAACCTAGGACAGCGATGATAGCAGTGCAAGTGTAGAGGGGCCGTTCAAATATCACGGACGAACCGTAAATCTTTATTTAAGTGATCCGAAAACGTAACTATGTTCGATGCTATTAGGCAGCTTGAATAGGTTAGTTTAGGTAGGTTATTATAATATTGTAAGCGACCTGCCTGCCTACCTGGCTGACCACCGCTGTTGTTGGTGACCGCAGTATGTAAGATGGTAAGATACACAGAAAGATGCTGCTGCCCATCCTTCGGTTCATAAGCCCTTAGTCGCCTCTTACGACACCCACGGGTAGAGATGGGTAGTGACTATGGAAAATCCCCTTCTAAGTACCACGCATTTTTGCTAAATTTCTGGTGGGAGTTCCCTGTTACCACCGCCCATAGCACCCACTGTCTTATTCATGGAATATTTTGACACCAATAAGACTGCAAAGCGCGTTGCTCACTTTGAGAACTAAGATGGTATGTCTCAGTGCCGGTCAATTTACTGACTCCCTTACCCTTCGAACCGAAACAAAGCAGTGCAAACACTGCTGCTTCATGGCAGAAATAGACAAGGAGGTGTTAGGTACTTCCCCAGACGGACTTTGAACAAAAGCCCTACCATACCACTACTAAACTTTTAACCAACGAGTTACTTTTCGTGAATATACAATCATAACTCTAACCTTTAAAACGTAATAACTGAAAGCCCCCTAATATATCTAAAGATAGCATATCGCTTGCGAATTATTCTAGATTAGGATTTAGGATAAAATAGGTGTCTAGATAGTCTATGACTAAGATATGGCTGATAGCAGTTATTGATTATGATATGTTAGGTCGTCGGCTCGCCCTGATATGTACCTTATATTAAAATAAATCTTTTTCGTTTTAGGTACAAACGTACTCAAGATTTTTTACAAAAAAATTTATATATATAAATGTCACACCCCTTTTCCCATACAGATAGACTGATCCTTCTGAAGCTATTAAAAATGTGACAAATAATAAAACATTGAAGGAAAAACTAAAACAAATTTTAATTAATAAGTGTTATTATTCCATAAAGGTATTCATTGATGATAAAATTTAAATAATAACTTGTGCTATAATAAAATATTCTCCTCTCTTGCAGCGCTTTTTTATTTATTTTCCTATAATTTCTGACCCTTTTTAGGGTTCCTATACTCACGCTATCGACTTGAAATTTGGAACAGTTTTAGGATATGGTTGCCCAACTAAATTGCACATGAAAGAATATAAAAAAAATTATGATTATTGATGTAAAGGGGGCCCGAATAGGGGGGGGAAATTTCAAATTGTTGTTACTAGATCGTATGAAAGGGCATTACTTGCACATCCTAAAATATATTTTTGTACTTTTTTCCGACTCTTAGTTTTCAAGTTATGATGAAAAATGTAAAAAAAATACCATTCCCCCCCTTATCTTCGAAGTTTGTGGTAGGAAAAATCTGAATTAATTACAGTCGAAAGACATTTATGTAAATATTACAGCAAAAATAAAACAATCTTCCTAAGTTGCTCAGTTTTTTAGAAATCTGCAAAAAACCTTTACAAACAAATTTAGTTATGCGGTCCTAAAATGGACTTTATTGCTTCCAAAAATACTATAAGGTATTATCGGAATCCTCGGCTCGCTAGTCCGACTCGCACTTGAACGTTTTTTTAGTTTATTGTTAAGTTATTTTGTTGTGCCCAACAGGGTCTAAAATTATTTAATTGTACTAATTTTATGATGACACCAACTTTGTTACCATTTTAGAATGCAAATAATATTAAGTATTGAGTATTTCTTAAGATTCAGATGCTTATTTGTTTATTTATTTGTTAATCAATTGTCTTATCGCATTAACAGATTCCAGTGCATGCAGAACGTTAATTTGCAACTTAATCATTAGTACTTAAAATTATCACAATCTTATGAAGAAATTCATTAAGTCCGTCATAAAAAACATTTGCTTCTGGCTGCTGAGAAATCACAGCATTCAACATTGTAATAATGTTTAAAAGTGGTAGGGCTTTTGCGCAAAGTCCGTCTGGAGAAGTACCACCCCTTGCCTGCATATGCCGTAAAACAGCACCGTCTTTCAAGGAGCCAGTGAAATCACCGGCACATGAGACATACCATGTTAATTCTCACGGTCGGTATTGCGGTTTGCTGTATTATTAGTGTTAAGTTATGCCTCTAATAAGACAGTGGGTGTTATGGGGGGTGGTGACCACTTACCCAACTGCCCGTTTGTCCACATGTGACATTAAAAAACCGGCCAAGTGCGAGTCGGACTCGCGCACTGAGGGTTCCGTACCACCACATAAACATAATTGTATTAGTTGAAATTTCAGTAAGTTAATGTGCTAGATTTTTTGAGTCCGACACGCGCTTGACCAAATTTTATTAGGTTACCATTAGTTGTTAGAAAAGTTGTAATATTTAAAGATTTCAGACTTTTCCCATTATTTGTACTCTGAGACCTAGCTTCTTGCCAAATTTCATAATTTTAGGTCAACGGGAAGTACCCTGTAGGTTTTGCATTTTTGAATAAATGTATGGAGATAAGGACATAAAATGCCATATCTTTTGATTGCGTCCTTGTAAAAAATTGAAATTTTCAGATCTTGTGTGGTTCATGGATCCTAATATATGGTATTTATTTCAACCTGATACCTTTACCCGTTCGTGAGATAAAGGGTCTTGACAGACAGACAGACAGACAGACGGACAACAAAGTGATCCTATAAGGGTTCCGTTTTTTTCTTTTTAGGTACGGAACCCTAAAAATAAGAACACTACATTCTACTCATATCAACCCTTTGTTATCTTGTGAGGACTTACTTGACGGTAACCAGAGGGCTACCACGGTAGCCGCTTTCTGGACAAGTAAGATTTAGCCCGTGTTCTTGCCGACACGAAAGAAGAAGAAGAAGACTTGGTATTTTTCAGAACGTCATTAATTTGATCTTGAAATTTTCACCGAGGCCTTCCTCTTTCAATGTTTTCTCTCTTTCGTGAACCTCTTTTTATTTTTCTCCCTTCATGATCAAAGTCTCCGAGCATTTTTTTAAAATTTTTGTCAGTAAGGATCGTACAGTAACCCGTTTAACCAGAAATTTATGGACACGATCCTAAATACGTCCCCTTTTGCGTACTTACTATTTCTATAGCCAAAGCTGTATAAAAGATTTGAAAATAAAAAGTTTATAGAAAATGTAGGTACCTAGCTGAAAATAGTTATTGATTTTGATATTTTTGGTGCTCAGCGCACCCCGGTGAGTTTCATATTTGCGTAGTCACGGATTCTCTTCCATGTCAATGAGTTTTTTAAGCTTCAAAATTTAGGACACAGGATTTTATTGTTTTTTAGGGTTCCGTACCTCAAAAGAAAAAAACGGAACCCTTATAGGATCACTTTGTTGTCCGTCTGTCTGTCTGTCTGTCTGTCTGTCTGTCTGTCTGTCAAGACCCTTTATCTCACGAACGGGTAGAGGTATCAGGTTGAAATTAATACCATATATTAGGATCCATGAACCACACAAGATCTGAAAATTTCAATTTTTTACAACGACGCAATCAAAAGATATGGCATTTTATGTCCTCATCTCCATACATTTATTCAAAAATGAAAAACCTACAGGGTACTTCCCGTTGACCTAAAATTATGAAATTCGGCAAGAAGCTAGGTCTCACAGTACAAATAATGGGAAAAGTCTGAAATCATTAAATATTACAACTTTTCTCACAACTAATGGTAACCAATTGTGGTGAGCTCCCGTTTCAAGAACATTCATATAAGAGAGGGGTCAAGTTGGATGGTTGCTGAGGCGATTTTTGTTTTAGTTCTATTTAAAAACGGGAACACTTACAAACTTGAAAATTGGTATGTTTATAGGGCATAGGCTATAAAATAACAACAAATAATAAAATTTGGTCAAGCGCGTGTCGGACTCAAAAAATCTAGCACATTAATTTACTGCAATTTCAACTAATACAATTATTTTTATGTGGTGGTACGGAACCCTCAGTGCGCGAGTCCGACTCGCACTTGGCCGGTTTTTTTTTACTTTATGGAGTTTGTCGGTAAATACCTATGTAATAAAAATCTATCTCGGTTTTCATTATAAATTATCGATCAGATTTTCGTCTTAAAAGCTCATTTCACTGCTGTGCCCTCAATTTACACATTCATTCTGAAAGTTTCATTCCTGTCCTTTTCAGTTACATGAGTGGAACTACCTCCGAGAGGTTTTGCGTATTTAGAATTGCACTTTGTATATCAGTTTTTGTATGGAAGGTATTTTTAGGGTTCCGATACCAAAATGGAAAAAAAAGGAACCCTTATGGTGCGACTTTGTCTGTCTGTCTGTCACACCTCTATATCTCAGCAACCACTAATGCTATCGACCTGAAATTTGGAATAGTTTTAGAATATAGTTGTCCAACTGAATTGCACATGAAAGAATTTAGAAAAAATTATGATTATTAGTGTAAAGGGGGCCAAAATAGGGGTGGCCAAATTTCTAATTGTCGCTACTAGGTCGAGTGGGGTATCATTTGAAAGGGATTTTCTTGTACAATCTGAAATATATTTTTGTAATTTTTTACGTTTCTTAGTTTTCAAGTTATGATGAAAAATTACAAAATAAATACCATTCCTTATCTCCGAAGTTTGTGAAAGGAAAAATCAGAATTAATTACAGTCGAAAAACAAAAAAAAAATAAGGGGATTCCTTTAATAAAAACGTGTTTTTAGGCGATTTTTGCTCAATTTTTGTTTTAGCTCTACCGTTAAAATGGGCACTCTTACAACCGTGAAAATTGGTACGTTTTTAGTGCATAAACTAAATAATAACAACAAATAATTAAAACTGGTCGAGTGCCTGTTCAACTTGCTTGTTTGAAACACTTCTGCGTTACTGCGCGTCCATAACTTAGACGGTATTTTAATCTGAGTGGTACGGAACCCTCAGTGCGCGAGTCCAACTCGCACTTAGCCGGATTCTTTTTTCGATTGCCTTATCCTTAAGTAGGCTACCTACAAATAAGGTTAGGGCATTGATTAATGATGATAGCTGAAAGCCTTTTCAATCAGCCTACAAGCAACCATTATAACATCAAATATTTGTGTAGATGAATAACAAATGAAGTTAAATAAACAAGACAGCCAGTTTCCTCTCCTAATGTTTTATATTGCGATGTTGATGTAATTGATACCTAGATATGTCATGTTTACCGACCTCGTCCGGACCAATAACGCTTAAATATTTATTAGTAAAACAAATTGTTAATTGAGATGATCTTCCTTTTCACCTAAAAAAAATTAAGTTTAAGATTTAGAATTCGAGAGTATCTGACGAAAATGCCAGAATCTGACAAATTCAATCTTCTTGGTGTTGGAAAAGGCGACTAAGTGACCTTGGATCATAACATCCCATGAAGGACAGGGAGCTTCCCTCCAGAGCTCCAGCAAAAACGCATCTTACTTTGGATTGGATTTACCATTGTCACCACGCTTGTAATAACCGTTGCGGCTGGCGTCTGCTGTTGTTGGTGATCGCAGTATGTAAGACGGTACAGTACACAAAAAGATGTTGCTGCCCATCCTCCGGTTCATAGAGCCCTTAGTCGCCTATTACGACACCCATGAGTAGAGATGGGTTGGTATTATTCTTTGCCGTCACCACCTACTCTGGTTTTAGTGTAATGGCTGCAAAATGTTTTCGTAAGCGGCAAAGCTTCCGTGTGGTGCCGGCAAAGAATAGTGCCAACCCATACATACCTGTGGGTGTCGTAAGAGACGACTAAGGGTTATAAACTGGAGGATGGGAAGCACAACCTCCTTTGTATCTTACATCTTACTGCGTTCACCTACAACCGCGGTCCATGGTGCCAGCCGTAACGCTAACAAGCGAGGTGACTATGGTACTTCCCCTCCACATTCTAGCAAAAGCTAGAATTATGGAGGGAGCTCCCTGTCCTGTAGTGGACATTTCATGGGATGTTATGATGAAGCGTCTAGAATAAACGAAAAAATTTATTCTAGATGACTAATTCGTTACAATCAATGTACTAAAGTATTGCGCAGTGAATTTTCCGAGTAACATTATTAGTTAACCCAAAATAGGTACTTAATTTTTAATCAGAATGATGTGTTAGCACTCATTCATTGCACTTAACTTGTGATTTGCCAGGGCCGCATCAAGGAGTTTTATTTTAAACGTGGCCCTACTAAGTTAGACTTGACCGAACTATCATTTAAGTTAAAAATTACGTTCTTTCAACGGGATTTGATTCTAGTAGGGCTCTAGTAGACAATTAAGTAAAAAATGTCGGAACTAAACTTAATTACATAAAACGGGACAGTGTTTCATTGAAAGAAAGAAAGAAATGTTTTTTTTGTTGCATAAAAGTTCCTAAAACTTAGGAAATACTATTTTCCTTGTATTCTGGTACCTAAACCTTTTTAGTCTAACGTGTCAGCCCCAACGATAACTAAAATTAATCATAATCTGCCGCGTACTTACACGGAACCATTTTAAATACTTCTTCAAAACTCAGTAACTAATTAATTCAACAACAGCCCTGAGTACGGCCCTTTACTGCGCTTGCGCATCACCCGGTGCAAAATGGGCTTCAGTTTTGAGAAACAAAACAATAATAATTGTCCGTCTGTCCTTTAGCAGTTCAGCAAGTTTTATAGAAGACAAACGAAAAAGAAACTGCCAAGTGCGAGTCGGACTCGCGCACCGAGGGTTCCGATTTTTTATGTTACTATTACAAGTGAGCAAACGAGCAGGTGGGCCACCTGATGGTGAGTGGTCACATAGTGGCATATTTTGACACTAATAAGACAGCAAAGCATGTTGCCCACCCTGAGCACAAAGATGGTGTGTCTCGTGTGCTGGTAATTTCCCAAGACCTAGCTATATAAATATTTCACCCCCGAAAATCCCTGTATAGTAAATTTCATCGAAATCGTTAAAGCCATTTTCGAGAAACCGTTTACAAATACAGCATGAATTTGTATTGGTTTCGCTCCCGAAGCCCAGTGATTCTACTCATGAAAACAAGCAACTTTCCAGCAGAAAAAAAAGTTTTCGCCTTCCCATACAAAATGAGTCGATCACGTGATCACTTTACTATGGAGAGGCGAAAACAATTTTACAAGTAAAAAATTTATCTTCGGGAAAGTGGCTTGTTTTCATGAGTAGAATCACTGAGCATTCGGAAGCGAAACCAATACAAATTCACGCTGTATATACAAATAATGCCTAATTATATAAGGTCCTAATGAAATAGTGAACATAATTTTATTATATTACTCAGACCATGAAACTGAACAACTTTCCCCAAGGAACATAGGTCTAAATACGAAAATCAAATTATGTCCTCCCATAGAAACTGCAACCGCTGATAGCGCATTTTGTATGGGAAGTCAAATTTTGTTTTTCATATTTCGACCTATGATCCTTGGGGAAAGTTGTTCAGTTTAATGGTCTGAGTAACATACTAAAATTATGTTCACTATTTCATTAGGACCTTATATATTTTGACTTTTAATTAGTTCTTGATAGTAAAAGATATGCATTTACTCATGATACTGAACAACTTTTCCCAAGGAACATAGGTCGAAATACGAAAAACCAAATTTGACCTCCCATACAAAATGCGCTATCAGCTGATGCAGTTTCTATGGGAGGTCAAAACTTGATTTTCGTATTTCGACCTATGTTCCTTGGGGGAAGTTGTTCAGTATCATGAGTACATTCATATCTTTTTCTATCAAGAACTAATTAAATCACGTTTAATATTGACGGCATCGGGCCGACAAATAATGCTCTTTTAATAGTATAGGCATGGGGTCTTATTCCGTACTACGGTTTTTTCGACGGAGTAGTGTTTCTAATAATTAAACTAAATGTTACTACTAGGTTGGTAGGTAAAGGTGTAAACTATGACATTAATTCAATTTTAACATCCAGATATCAATTTATTCTAAGAAAATACCTTATGGAAGAAATAGCCCGAACAATTTTCGGCACAAATTCGTTCTATGACGTGAGGCATCTGTACTAGTATAGTATTATATTATCTGTGA
Organism: Athrips mouffetella; assembly: GCA_947532105.1. NCBI lineage: Eukaryota > Metazoa > Arthropoda > Insecta > Lepidoptera > Gelechiidae > Athrips > Athrips mouffetella. The sequence goes on from OX383972.1 coordinate 2,136,854, forward strand.
TATAGGATAATAACATTGTGTCAAATTAAAATACACAGAATTGTACAATACTAGACCACCCACTCGGGTGACTTCCTAAGAGATCGGGTAGCGATTTTAATATGAGCAATTTGTATAGGAATCCATTGAGTTACATTATGTTTTCTTGATAAAGAATTTTAGCTGACATAGTTTTTTTTTGCAGTGGTTTTACTAAGAAAAGCTATGTTAATACATCACCTTCTTTAAACATTTCGAAGTGTTTTATCATTACAATCATCGTCATATCGTGTGAGTTGCAAAGTCGATGACCGACCTCACAAACCCTCGTGTCAGAGTTGTTGAGCCGCCAAAGGCCTCTGACATAGCTCATTAACGACTACATCCGTAGATAGTAGTCGGACCAACGGCTTAACGTGCCTTCCGAAGCACAGAAACGCTCTAGTTTTTGTACCACTAGCGGTCACCCTTTCTGGGTTCTAACCGCGGCCAGCGTTGCTTATCTTTAGTGATTGAAAAGAAAGAGCAACCACCACTTGGCCAAGAGTGCTTCGTTTTACTTAGGAGTGGAATTTTCTGCCTGCGTCTGTGTTCCCGAGTTCATATAACCCGAATCTATTCAAGTCGCGAGTGAATAGGCTTCTTCTGGGCAAGCTCGTTCTATCGTCGACCTCATCTCTGTCTTCAAGACTAGATCGAGGTCAAGAGAAAGCCCATTGAAAAATAAATAAATATAGCCTTCTTTAAGCGCAAAAAAAATCCATGGAAAGTAATGCAGGCAGCAGACATACGAGTTTAATACCTAATATAGCTACTAATAATTGAAATAGAAATATAGCGTAATTATTAGTAGGTATAGGTAGGTATAATTATTTCCTCTATTTTGGCTGGCCTGCATCCTGTTGACGCATTTACGTCTAGCCGTTGCGATAAAACTTGTGGTCGCTCAACGCCGGATAATTCATGAAAATCGGTTCCGTCGTGGATGGTTCTGACGCAAAACATCTGCAGGTGCGTCTTAGTGTAGAGACACTCTACACGCGAATCTTTTCGACACGGAGAGTTCCGCTCATATCTTTCGCAACGCTTTTTAGGTTACCTATTATGACACACTAGCTTTCCGCCTGCGGTTTCACCCGCATTAAATGCGTTTTCCCGTGGGAATGAAGTGTTTTCCCGCGGTAAAAAGTAGCCTATGTGCTATTCCAGGACCTAACCTATATGTGTGCCAAGTTTCATTAAAATCCATTCAGTAGTTTTTGCGTGAAAGAGTAACAAACATCCATCCATACTTACTTACAAACTTTCGCGTTTATAATATTATAGGATATATTAGTAGGATAGGATAGGATGTTCTATCAGCTGATGCACCCAAATAGCATTTTACTCCATTTAAGAGTACACATTTAGTTCCCAGGTGTACTTGAAGCATTATTACAGTTCACTCGTGATGTATAAGCTGCATTATTGCGATTAATAACACCTATACCTGTCTAAGGGACTTATAGGAGTGTAGAGTTATACTGTTATACGATTAATGGTGTTATAGTACTCTAACAACTATCCTTTAGTCAGCCGTCTGACTAAGAGCATTATAGGAGGGTAGAGATACGGCAACCGCTGTTTAACGGCCTACTTGTACGATGTTATAGAGCTAGCATTTTAATAGAACACAAGTGGTCATTTATAAAGCCAAAGGCTGTTATGTTTACTTGTTTTAGACTATTATACAGCTAGTGGCTGTAGTAGGACTTGTTTGTGATAATTAAAATAACCTTTTTTTACTATTTGTACAGAAGTGTTTATATGGTTCACATGTGCACAAAAGGACTATGCAGTTTGTAAGGGAGGTCAAAAATTATTTTGTTCTATGATCTATAAATTATGTTCCGTGGGAAAAGTTGTTCAGTTTCATGGACAGATTTACTCCTTTTAGTATTATCACACCTCTCCGTTAGACGCTGTATAATCTTTTTTATACGTGTATATGTCATCATCATATCAGCCGAAAGACGTCCACTGCTGGACATAGGCCTCCCCTAAAGATCTCCATGACTCGCGGTCCTGCGCTGCTCGCATCCAGCGGCTTCCCGCGACCTTGAACAGATCGTTGGTCCACCTTGTGGGGGGCCTGCCAACGCTTCGTCTTCCGGTACGTGGTCGCCACTCTAGAACCCTTACGCCCCATCGGCCATCGGTTCTTCTTGCGATGTACCCTGCCCAATGCCACTTCAGTTTAGCGATTCTCAGGGCTATGTTAGCTACTTTAGTTCTTCTGCGGATCTCCTCATTTCTGATTCGATCGCGCAGAGTATATGTACAGTTAGTAAATTAAATAATAATAAAATATGTATTATTATATATTAAGCCCCGGCTTTTATCTACAGTTTCCTCTGCTATAATTTATATTAGCTATTTTTATATAATGTTTCGTTATTATATTATTTCATATTATGCTATTAAAATAAAATTGCAATGCACTGAACGGGCACTGAATTTCAGCACAGCTAATTATAGCATTATCTATGGTAGTCATTTATTTATTATGTCCTGTCTGTGTATAGATAGGTATATTAAATTTTCAAGTTCACAGAAGGTCATGGCTGATTGTGTTAGGCGTGGTCAGTACCCGGATGGGTGACCGCTAGTGGAAAAACTACTAGAGCGTTTCCATGCTTCGGAAGGCACGTTAAGGTATTGGCGGATGGATTTCAGTGAGGTGGATCTTTTAGTTGTACTGCGTGTTTCAAATTTAAAGGTCATTTAAATATATTGTTGAATTGACAAAGAAAACGGCAACATTAGATTTAAAGGAGCTTTAACTTTAAAAAAAGGCGTTCCAGATTTGATTTCCAGTCGAAGATGTCTGAATGGTGCAGTCAAGAGCAGATCAAGCTTGACATTCGTAGTACGATTTTAGTACTATTAAACGAGCAATAGTGTGATTTTGTAATGTCTGACTATACTTGAGTATGGTACTTAGGACATGAATCTGAACAACTTTCCCTATGAAACATAGGTCGAAAAATTTAGTTCTATTTTTGTTCGTCCCACAACAATTTCAGTATTGACGGCGTAAGGTTTGTATGGGGAAGCCAAAAATTTTCTCATTTTTCAACCTATGTTTCTTGGGGAAAGTTGTTCAGTTTTATGTCTTAAGTACCATACTCAAGTATAGTCAGATATTACATAATCACGTTGTACATTTGTAATAGGTTTCTGGAAAACGGGTCTAACGATTTCGATGAAATTTACCATACGGGAGTTTTCGGTCACCTAGCGACTGGCTATTGAAGTAAGGACAGTGCTAAGTCTTTTGAACGTAAAAAAACTAGTTGTTTCGTTTAAGTCCGTCGTGAGTTTTAAGTCCGCCAATTTTTTTAACATTCAGTATGAGACCATACAATATTTTTATCAGCTACTAGTTTAGTTTAGAATGCTAGTGTACACTTAGGTGCGCTAGACCGCCGTTTGATACTAATGCTAGTGAACTCTCGCTATCTAGGTTCAATGTACTAGCTCAACGATAAAAATGCACTGGTATCTTTATAAAATTCTAGTTCATGAAGCGAATTTATTGATATAGATTTAGCTTCATCTAAGATGTCCACTTTTGGACTTGGGCGTCGTCTCAAGATCTCTTCGAAGACAGGTCGTGCGCAGTCCGTTTTTAGCAGTTTCTCGCAACCCTTACCAGATTATTGGTAGGGCTTTTGTGCAAAGTCTTTCCAGGGAAGTACCACCCCTTGCCGACAAGCAGCAGTAACAAGTGAGCAAACGACCACGTTACCTGATGGAAAATGTTCACCAGCGCCTATAACACCCACTATCTTATTAGTAGCATAACTAATATGAGGTCTCATGTGCCGATAATTTCGCTGGCTCCCTTAACCCTTCAAACCAAAACACAACACATTTTCGATTCGGCGTGTTCGGTTCAGCTTTTTTTATACAACAAACAACTCAAGTTCTAAGGAAAAACCGAACCAAACATGCCGAATCGAACTGTGTGTGTTGCTACCCTTACATTACAAAAATATCGTCGGTACACCTTCTGTAGAGCCTGGTAACGGTTCGTCTCCCAGGTCTGGGTGGGTCTAGAGTCTAGACATGTCTAGAATTTATAATTTTTTGTAAGGCTAAAATACAGGGTGTTTATCATCATATCGTGTGGGTTGCAAGGTCGATGACCGACCTCACAAACCCTGGTGTCAGAGTTGTTGAGCCGCCAAAGGCCTCTGACATGGCTCATTAACGACTACATCCGTAGGTAGTAGTCGGGACCAACGGCTTTACGTGCCTTCCGAAGCACGGAATCATCTAACTTTTCCGGCAATCAGGGTGTTAATTTGATTGCGTGCCATAGCCCAGGGGCGGGATCAGTATCTGTAACTGAACAACTTTTTCCAAGCAACATAGGTTGATATACGAAAATCTATTTTTGACCCCCTATAGGAACTCCATCGGCTGATAGCGCAATTTGTATGGCTAAAATCTATGGCTATAATATATTCACTTTTTCTGTTAAATGAACAAATTTTCGTGGCTTCACGTGATTCATTTCTAAGTTATATATTGGCGAGTAGTAATATTGATATATTTGGCAGATGTAGGCAAAGCTAGATCATGTTACTGAGCCGTTGGTTAAACTTACCGTGTCTTACTGTAAATATTATTAGAGGGAGAAGATTACTTATAGAACTGATTCACAGATTTCATTCCATATTTTAGTAGGAAAGTGCTACGAAAATGTTTAAATACAGGGTGTAAGAGACGGTGTACAGAAAACTGAAAGGGCGTGCTCAGTCAACGAAACTGAACAACTTTCCCAAAGAAACGTATGTTGGGAAATTAAAAAAAAATTGACCTTTTCATACAAACTGTACGACCAGAGTGGGCAATTTGTATGGAGAGGTCCAATTTTTTTTGTTCATTTCCCAACATGTTTCTTCGGGAAAGTTGTTCAGTTTCGTTGACTGAGCATGCCCTTTCAGTTTTCGGTACACCGTCCCTTACACCCTTTAAAGTTCACGAAAGAGCATGAAAATTTGTAAACAATTATTTTTCAGTTTAAAAAAGATCTATCTTCAGTTACACGAGGTCCCGTGTGGTGACGGCAAAGAATAGTACCATCCCGTACATACCCGTGGGTGTCGTAAGAGGCGACTAATGGTTATAAACTGGAGGATGGGCGGCAGCATCCTCCTGTGTATCATACCTTCTTACTTACTGCGGTCACCTACATCCGCGGTCCATGGTGCCAATCGTAACGCTGACAAGCGAGGTGACTATGGTACTTCCCCTCCACATTTTTCCAGCAAAAGCTGTAATTCTGGAGGGAGCTCCCTGTCCTGTAGTGGACATTTCATGGCATGTTATAATGATGATGATACGAGGTAAACGAGTTTGCGGGTTTGGTTCTAGTTGGTTCGTCATACCAAGAAGCGTAGGTATTACCTACCAAAGTTATAAAAACTCTATATATAAGTTAAAAACTCTATTGATAAGTTAAAAACTCTGTGTTGGTTAATAAACATTTTTTTCTTCGTTTTAGATTTGATTCGGTTTGGTTCGGTTTTTTTGTTCACGTCAGGTGACCAAAAATTGCCCATAATGAAGTGTAAAACACAGTTCTTTTACTTTTGTAGGCGAGTTTTCACCTGTTTAGAACGATTTATTTGGGATAAATCTACAAAGTAGATAATTGCAAAATTTCACAACCACAGGCAGGATTCGAACCTGCGTCTTCTCCGTCAGTACCGCAGACGCTTTACCAACTAGGCTACGGTGGCCCTGCCTGATGTTGTGAAATTTGCGACATCTATCCGCATTACAACGTTGCGTTAGTAAAATTTTGTTTGTGAAATTTTGCGATTTTGTACTTTTTAGATTTATCCGAACACAGGAAATGTTAAAATAAAATCATTTTCGATTTATTTGGGGTTCGAATCGGCAAAATTTTATTCAAAACGTTTTAAATCCGTTGGTTTACATCAATAGCCAGTAATCTATTACATGCTACGTAAACTAGAGTGTGTCTAGCGTAGATGTATTCGTAGCAGCCCACGTGCTCGTAGTAAATGTCTACGGAGCGTTTTCCCGCGCATTTTGCAGAAAGTTAAACGCCTAAAGGTGCATTCACACACAAGGTACGACTACCTTTTGCGTAGCGAAATCATGCAACACTATAAAAACAGTTAAAAATATGTGTACGTCTGTTTTATTTTCTCACAAAATTTATATGTCTTAATATCACGGAGATCTTTAGGGGAGGTCTATATGTCCAGCAGTGGACGTCTTTCGCCTGGTATAGCATCGGATGGATCGCAAGGGGGGCGGAGAGTGTCCGTTCTGTGTGACATGGCTTATGGTGTATATTCTGTGACATGGCTTATGGTGTATATTCTGTGACATGGCTTATGGTGTATATTCTGTGACATGGCTTATGGTGTATATTCTGTGACATGGCTTATGGTGTATATTCTGTGACATGGCTTAGTGACAGTTAACTACGAATTTTCTCGTTTTATATGTTACAACCTCCATGGTTTAATGGTTAGAGCATTCAGATCACATTCCGGAGGTTCTAGGTTCAATTCCCAGTAGTGACAGTGTTAAATAAAAATCATTTGATTGGCCAAAAAGTAAGGTGATTCCATGCTTCGGAAGGCATGTTAAACTGTTGGTCACGGCTACTATAACGAGCCCTGCCAGAGGCCTCGGGCGGTTCAATAACTCTGACACCAGGGTTTGTGAGGTCGGTCACTGGCCTTACAATACAACCCATATGATATGACGATCATCATCAATATATCGTATGGGTTGCAAGGTCGATGACCGACCTCAGTAACCCTGGTGTCAGTTGTTGAGCCACCAAAGGCCTCTGACATGGCTGATTAACGACTACATCAATAGTAGCCGAGACCAACGGCTTAACGTGCCTTCCGAAGCACGAAATCATCAAATTTTTCGGACAATCAGGTGATTCATCCTGCAATGTCCTAACTAAACTGGGGAGGTCGCACAAAGGGATTTTCGTTTGACAGTGTCCCCACCGGGAATCGAACCCAGAACCTCCGGATCGAGAGCCGCGCGCTCTAATCATTAGACCACAGCGACGATAATAATATGTTACTTACGAATTTATTTAAAAATCTAGTCCCTTGAGATAAATAAGATGTTAGGAATACAAAGAAAACTTAATTACAAGGTCTGATTCCCTAATTTTCTTCCCTGAGGCGAAAAAAAGTTTAATTTGAATCTAGATTTTCTACTAATCTGGCATTTGGCCTTGAACTTTACCCCTAAGGTTCAGTAGGCAAAAATCTAGGCTTTGTTTATTTGATAAATTATTTTAATTTTTTTTGAATCAAGCAGGAATGTAAGCGTTTCCTACTCGTATACTGAGGAAAAGCTTTGCGATTATCTAATATGTACTCGTATGTATTTTTTATAGCGATTATTTTTACAACAAATTATTCAAATTAGTTTTTTGTGGTGGTCTTAGCTGCAGTGGATACAATAATTAAACGTGAACTTATAAAAAATATTATCTAGTATTTCATTGCAAATTGTTTTTTAATTGCCCAAGATGTATTTAGTTTCAACAGAGTCGGTTTCGTCATCAACATATCAGCCGAAAGACGTCCACAGCTGGACATAGGCCTGTCTTAAAGATCTCCATGACAACGGGTCCTGCTTTGCCTCTATGCCCGTGACCTAGAGCAGATCGTCAGTTCCACTTGTGAGGGGCCTCCCTAAAGCCACGATCACACCTAGCTGAATTCAAAGACTAATTCGGCGTACATAGCTGGGAGGCTTGGTTATGTTAATTGCAATATCCTTACTCCAACGAGCAATGTATGCCGAGTTGGTCTTTGAATTCGTAGGACGTACTAGGTGTGATCGTGACTTAAGTCTTCTGGTGCGTGGTGGGCTTACTCTTGACCTCGATCTAGTCTTAAAGACAGATATGAAGTCGACGATGGAACGAGCTTGCCCAGAAGAAGCCTATTCACTCGCGACTTAAATAGATTCGGGATATATGAACTCGGGAACACAGACGCAGGCAGAAAATTCCACTCTTTGCGTATTATAAAAGATGTTTCAAAGCGCTTTGTGCGAACGTGCGGAATATCAACCAAGTATTGGTGATATCCTGTGGTGCGTCTGGAGTCCCGATGGTAGAAGGGAGATGGTGGAATAAGCTCGTGGAGCTCTAGAGCACACTCTCCGAAGTACGATCTGTAGAACACCGACAGACATGCAACTTTGCGACGGTGGGCCAGACTGTTAAACTTGGTTTTCACCAGCATCTCATCACCAACGAGCTTCTTGGCTCTGCGATCTATCGATTCAAGTGCGGCAAGTTGGTATTTGGCTGAGCCATCCCAAAGGTGACAGCAATTCTCCATGCAGTTTAGCGATTCTCAGGGCTATGTCGGTTACTTTAGTTCTTCTGCGGATCTCCTCGTTCCTGATTGGATCTCGCAGAGAGACTCCGAGCACCATATAACCGCAGCCCAGAGGGTAAACCAGACTTAATCTTAATTAAGTATTTAACATACGGTAGAAAAGAGGCCATAAATGAAGAGAAATAGTGTGATAAGAGAACGGTGTTGCGTAAAAGAAGACGTAGTGACCAAAATCGAGAAAGGGATGCTGAGATGGTTTGGTCATGTAGAGAGGAAGAATGAACGAAGATTGACGAAAGAGATCTACCAGGCGAGAGTGAATGGAAACGTTGGAAGGGGAAGGCCTAGGCGAACGTACCAGGACCAAATTCAGGACGTTCTGAATAAAGGCCAGGTTAAAAGTAACCTAAACCGACGAGCATGTATGAAAGGATTTATGAAAGTACAGGAAGCAAGGGAAGTATGTCAGGATCGTAGCAGGTGGAGGACTGTGGTTTCTGCCTACCCCGACGGGAAAGAGGCGTGATGTTATGTACGTACGTATGTATAAATGAATAATTCTGAAAACGCTCGTGGTCGACTGATAGTTACTCTGTTCCGATCTCGAAAATTTTCCGTGCTTCGGAAGGTAACGTACCTTCCGAATCGGTGGCCACATGGCGGTTTTGATGTATTAGCATCTAGCAACGTATGCTAGTGTATTACTAGCGGAATAACTACGTAACTAGTGTCAGTTGTACTACATTTCGTTTTGTAGTAAGTACTAGGGTAGGGTAGTAAGTACTACTTAACGTTTTTCTTGAAAATTGGCTAACAATAGCTCAAGATACAGACGAATGGCATGATAGAGGAGAGGCCTTTGCCCAGCAGTGGGACACTACATAGGCTAATAATAATATAGGGTACAATTGGGTAAAAAAGTGGTCTACCACCTCACGGTTAAAATAAAACATGTCATAAAAATAGAACAACAATAAAAATAGTCTTCTTCTTATTTTCGTGTAAATGACTAAAATGATTTTTAGACAAAGGTTGAACCTATAAAGCGATATTTTTGAGATACTAGAGAAGTACAATTTCAGTTAACATATTGTTTTACTATATCAAAACTAAAAACATTAGGAGTTATAAAGATAGAAAGAAATTAACATGTTTTATGTAAACTTTGAATTTCATGCAGAAATAATAACTTAATGTACACAGTGAAAGAAAAATGCATGTATTAGTGTGAATTTCTTGAATTTATTAATATTCTAGTCCTTTTGGATGTACCGTGAGCCTAAAAGGGATATGCGTCGTCAAATTCCTAAATTAATTGTAAGTAGGTACCATACTGTTAATTTGTGTGTTTTACTTTGTTGACCGACTGTACTATATGTGTTGGTTGAATTCATCATATCATCCCATAAAACGTCCACTACAGGACAGGGAGCTCCCTCCAGAATTCTAGCTTTTGCTGGAAAAATGTGGAGGGGACGTACCATAGTCACCTCGCTTGTTAGCGTTACGGCTGGCACCATGGACCGCGGTTGTAGGTGACCGCAGTAAGTAAGATGTAAGATATAAAGGAGGATGCTGCTGCCCATCCTCCAGTTAACCCTTAGTCGCCTCTTACGACACCCACGGGTATGTATGGGTTGGTACTATTCTTTGCCGGCACCACACGGGGCAATTAATGGTTGAATTAGGTACATTTTATTAATAAAAAATTATGGTATAAACTTTAAAGTAAACAAATGCAACTGGCTTTAGATGAAAATCTTGTAAAATAATCCTTTAATTTTAATAATAATGCTAGTAATTATTGTTGAAATATATCCTATCCTTCCTAATAATATTATAAACGCGAAAGTTTGTAACTATGGATGGATGTTTGTTACTCTATCACGTAAAAACTACTGAATGGATTTTAATAAAACTTTACAATAATATAGCTTATACATCAGAATAACACATAGGCTTTTATCCTGCGCAGACGAAGTCGCGGGCACCAGCTAGTTTCTTTCATAATTTAATGTTTGAGAGTTTTGGTTGATTTCGTAAGTTTATATTGACGGTTAAGTAGCAAAACCTCTTATCTACTATTTTTATGATTTTGAGCTTTAAATGTTGTTAGAAGAAAAATAAAATTGTATGAAGTTTTATGAATTAAACTACATAATTTTATTACAATATTTTTCGAATGAAGTACATTATGCAACCGACTATGAGTGTAAAAGTTAAACACATGTGAGTAAGGTGTAGGTAGATTAGGAATAGAAGATACAAGATTTTGCAAACAAATGCAGAGAAATTCACTCTAGATTCCAAATCACTATAAACAGCATAAGATTTGTGAATAATAAAAAAAACACAAAATATTTTCTAATTTTTTTTATTCTCTGTGAAAAATATTCAGTTTCATGGTTTAAATGATGGAATTCATATTTTTCTAAGGAACAAGACGTGATATTATGTATGTATTTTTATTGTGATAAAATATAACTCGTATCTGAATGTCACTTTGTGAATAGGACATATTTAGTAAGTCATAGGTTATCTATGTGCCGAAATCGCCGAAATTATACGAGAGTGGCCGAATTTTTTCTAGATAAGCATAACTATGATAAAGACTCATTGTCATTAATCTAGGACATCAAACTACGCAAAAATTCGCAACTATAATAACTATATGAATACAATAGACACCGTTGTTCAAAATGAGGTTATCCAAATCAGTCTAACACATTTTTTGTGCAAATACTTTTTATCATGTAGCCGCGACCTTGCTCCCAGATATCGCCAAATTTTGCTAGTTCCAAACGTTAACAGTTACCGAGTTTAGAATAAAAATACTCACTGAAACTTTTCAGTAACAATCCAGGCACTCACAACACTTTCACTTAAAATTAAGAAAAAAACAAAATTTGTATTTAGAACGCGCCGGTCATGTCAGCCGCGTAAGTGCAATGTCTGTTCGTTTAGTGTCGGCGTGTTGCACATCGCGCGATCGCCGGCGGTCGCCGACTGGCAGCGCGCACGCAGCCCGCGAGCCCCGCGCCCCGCCAAAAAAAAATATGCCGCGAAAATATGGCGGGAGGAAACACGCAAAAACTGAAGGGGTGCTCGGCGTTTCTCGCGCTGAGGCTGTATGCTAATCCATCGTGTGCTTGGGCCCTTTTTTCCGGGGAGGAAAGGGGGTGGGGATGCAATTAAAAACCCGCGCGTGCGTGTGGGGGCGCGATTAGAACGGAGACGGCGGACGGAATGAGTCTGTCACCCGTTTTTTACTTTTTTCTAGTCTGGAATGTGTACGAATTGTACGAATGGATAGATATGAGGAATCGATGATCGCTCGTCTGGGTGCGTCGCTATTGCGGATGTTTGTAATTTTTTTTTCGTGCTGATTATTTTGCCGTTGTGCTATAACATTTTTTTTATCTCTTACTTAAATGCGTAACGATTTTGAGGAGTTACGATAAGGAATGCAGCGTAGATAAAAATATGTAAATTAATTAATTTTGTTATATCGTTTATTAAACCTAGTCTACTTTTATAATCAATCTTAACGTAATCTTTAAATTTAAAATGGTACAGTTGAATCAGCCAATTTAACGAAAATTCTGTATCTTTTAACTTTAAACACGAAATTTTTTAAACTCGTCAAAACAAATTCGACCACATGACACTGCCCATACGAGTTTCTCACCTGCGAAAGTTTTTTCCAAAATCGTCTCGCCAGTTTGTCTGTTTATCCATAGAATTAGTCTGGTTGCAGACAATAGACAATAGAGGACTGGTTCGTATCGTATAGGGTTTTGCAACGACTGGGACGCTGCAAGCTCCCGCGTGCTGGAGCCAAGAGCTCGACGTGCAACGCGCGAGCAGGCATTGTCAATACGCGTTCTAAAACTATTGTGTAGACACAAGCAGTACAGATAAATAATAAATACAAGAACCCTCGCTTAGTCAATTTTGAATTTGGAACTGTACGTACGTTATTTTAAAAAGTGTTGCTACGGAATATTTTCGTCATTGAATATATTTATTTAAATTAAGAAGCCAATAATGCAATCAACGTTCAATTATTATGAAAATTATTATTATTGTGGCTAGAGGAAAAAAGTCTGCATATAAATTAGAAAAGTTTTTTAAAGTTGTCGGTATGTAATTGCAACCCAATTCGGACAGAAGGGATTTGTTTCTTAAAGATGACCTCTAACTGACCTGAATATCTAATAAATTAACCGAGATAAAGGGTTAACGTACATTCCAAAGCACGAAAAACGCTATAGTACTTTGAAGTCGCTAGTAGTCACCTAGATATATCCGGGAACAATATCACGCAATTTTTTGACCTAATGCAATAAAAAAATGGCTCCAGGCTATTTACGCTTTAATGTAAATAAGAATACACCTTTTTATTTATAATTAATATTGATTTGACGGTTAATTTTCAGTATAAATAGATTTATACGCATTATATTCCATAATAGTCTATACCTATTAATATTAGATGGTCAACAAAAATGAGGAAAAGTCTCTTTAAAAACAAAACTTAGGTACAAAAGAACGTTGTTCTAAAACGAATGTTATCTAGAATCTAATTATAGATATGTTTTATCGTTTGACGCTCGTACGAATTGCTATTTGGCCTTTTTTGCCTACATTTCGATAGGTTACTGATATTTCATTCAGACAAACAATTGTCAAAGAAATTCAATTTCTAATATAACTTTTTTTAATAACCAGAGTTTAATAGAGTAAAATTGCAGTTAAAAACTAACCAATTTTAAACCACGTCATGCATTATTTCTATAAATTTTTTAACCGCTTTGTAGATAAAGCTCAGTTTATCAATGTTTTCGACATTTGAATGTCGTGAATGCTGAATCGCATATTTCTGGTAAACAAAACCTAAAGTAGATAATAACTGTAATAAACTGTACCAAAAAATAACACTAATGTAACTCCTTAACCTTATAAAATAAAAGGAATTATTTTAAATTTAGAATGCGTCACGTCTTTCAATTTTGTCGTTTTCGAATGCGCGAATGCATCTTTTTTTTATTTATTTCTTTTTAATTCTATGCAGGGTATCTATCGAGCTAAGCTGCCAGTTGCAAGAGAGCTGAAGCTTGCAGTGTTCACTGGCTATTGCTGGCCAGTTATTCTATTTGCATTATAATAGCTTAGTTTACGAGGGGCAGCGCTAATTGTTCGGCGATTTAAATTTGGAATTCAATTAAAGAAGCGTATCTTTAGAAAATATTATTCAAATTATGCTAATTTGTTATTTTTAAATTTGACTTAAAAAATAAAATTACTTCCGGGTGACTACATTTTAAAACTTTTATTCATATTGAAATGAGCAATGTCAAAAGTATTTTAAACATTAAACAACAGATAGTAAGGACATCTTAATGTTAATAAACTATCACTTACCTTGACACCGGGATGTTGTCTGCACTCCAAAAAATGGAAACTCAACAAAAACAATCAACAAAATAACAACAAAGTCACAGAGTCAATGTCCGGTAACATAACACCAGAAAACAAAACAAAATCATTCACAAAAACTAGGCGGAAAAATAGAAAAAGAATTTTGTTCGATATTTGAAACGTCCAATGAGAGCGACCGACTGTCCAGCCAATCTGTCACGCGACTAGTCGTGTCCACATACGCACGTGAGAAACTTTAGTAAAGTTCGGCGAAACTTTAGCCGGCACGCGTCGAACCGCCCGATAGTTTCAAGTCGCGCTGTTCCAAACTAAAAAATATTGCGGAAGGACTTTTATTAGCGGCTAGTAAGAATTAATTTTTAATTATTAAATAGAATAGTTTTGATTTTTTGGGAACGGTCAACCCGTCCGTTCGCGTCCGGCCGGTCTGCAATATTAACACGAGCTGCGTCCACCTTTTGTAATGAAACGTTCACACATGCTTCCGCATTACCGTCCGATGCCATCAATAATGAAGCCGGGCGGGAAAAAACAAAACGGCGCACCTCTCCCGGCGAGGTGCCCGCCGACACTACAGCCTCCTCGTCAAAGATCAGAATTGCATATCTGGGTTGCGTTAATGAGCGGGGGTTGGGGGTTTAGGGGGTCGAAAAAGTGGCACCGCTCGCGCGCGAATATAAATTCATCGCCAAAAAATCATTACGCGGGGGGTGGTATTACGGGTACTGCGCGGGTTCGTATAGTTTTTAAATCGGGCGCTCACTCCGCGGCGCGGCGCCGCGGCGGGCGGCAGCGCCACACTACTGCAGTCGACGGACCGGCGACCCTACACTACTGCACTAGCACGCATGCACCTTAACACATAGTTTAAAAAAAGAAAACTTTTCTTTCAAAACTTACTCCATGTTCGAAATGCGAATATGCGAGTTACGGGTCTTTTAATTACTCCGGCTGACTTTCCGGTGATTTTGAAAATGGAATAGCAGGAAATCAAAGCCGATCAGGATTGATTTTACTTTTTTCGCGGTTTCATTTCCACGTGTATGCAAATTCTCTTTGGGCGACGATCGTAATCAATTTGTGCGTAGGATGGTGGTACGGGGGGGTAGGGGGCACACACACTGAGCGTGCCAAATTAAATCTAATACAAAATTGCGTTTTATGTTCGCGCTAGTGCGTGTAGGTGTGTGTAGGGCACAATGCGAACTCGCGCCTCGTACAGTTAGACACGTGTTCGTGATTAGAAAAAATATATTTTTTTTAACCGGAAGTCGAATTATTATATTTTTTCTCATTGAAATGTCGTATCGCTTACTTTGAGACAAGAATGCTGACGTTCGTCAAAATTAGTTAAACAAGATTACGAAAATCTTTAAAACAATCATTATTTTATGATTCTTAGAGTCGTAATTAAGTTAGATAATATAACGTAAGCATTGTCAAGTAGGTGGTTCAACATAACCTGTCGACTACACTAAAGTTCACAGCAAAATGCTTATGTTTTTAGAAACAAAATCTAACGGTCAGGTTAGATTCTAACTAAACCTATTTCATTGTTTTGCTAATCTTACATCTGTTTGAAACATCCTACAAAACACAATACAATTATTCTACATCTATCTACAATACAGAACTAAATCACAACCCAAAAAATTCGCATCCCAACTGTACTTTAAAACACACACAAGCTTAATGTTAAAAATGAATTACCAACACAGAGCTCGGTCCCCCCACACTCATTTTCATTTCGATGTTTTCGGGTTTTTACCACCCACCACCCTGGCAACCCCGCCCTATGAAAATAGGATATATTTTTATGTTTTATTCCTCCGGAAGCTTGTAGCTTAGTTGCATGTTTATTAGAAGTTTTTATTAGTAGAAAAGAGTACGGGTTTTCGCGTTTTTCCGCATTGGATTTCGGGATGTACCGTTACTTGATTCGGTGAACGGGTTTCAGTCACGGAATGTTTGTATTTCATTAGGTTTAGTCATGGACGAGTAGGAGGATTGACAATTGCCTACTAGAAATCGTTACTCGTAAAAGCACAAAACTACACTTAGTTGTTTTTAGCATTAGACAGGCAACTGAAGGTGCCGTGTAGGTTTTTATTTTTACCTACTATCTGGATTATTTATAATAATAACTTTTTTATTTTTTATCGTCAATGGGCTTACTCTTGACCTCGATCTAGTCATGAAGGCGGAGATGAGGTCTACGATGGAACGAGCTTGCCCAGAAGAAGCCTATTCACTCGCGACTTGAGTAGATTCGGGTTATATGAACTCGGGAACACAGACGCAGGCAGAGAATTCCACTCCTTAGCTGTGTGCATTATAAAAGATGTTTCAAAGCGCTTTGTGCGAATATGCGGAATATAAACCAAGTATGGAGCTAGTTTTCGTATAGGCATTTCAAGCAAGTAAACATCATAACATCCCAAAAAACGTCCACTCCAGGACAGGGAGCTCCTGGTTCACTAACCCTTAGTCGCCTCTTACGACATCCACGGGTAGAGATGGGTTGGTACTGTTCTTTGCCGGCACAACACGGAGCATATTTATTTACATTGATTATTTGTTTTCAATTAAAAACCTGTTTCAAGCCTTGATACATCTTATCCAGTTGGGTGTAAATTTTTTTTGTCAAAATTTTTGTTTTGTATAAAGTTAAATTGTATGGGAAGTCACCGCTCTAGGGATCATTAAACCGTAAATTCCGGCTACTCTCATTGATAACAAGAAATACTGTTTTTATATAAAAAAGTTGCTTAGAACAACAAAGCAAATTTGTGTTGTTTTTAATTTGCACTTAAAGTACGGATGTAATCTATGACGCGCCATACATTTCGCCGGCACTCCTGTGTGTACGTACTATACATACAGGGTGGATTTTTTAAGATGTAACAGCAAAGGGAAGTACCTTAATCCTTGCAGCTAAACGAAAATGGTAATACTAAAAAAAAAATACCCAAAACTCAACACCCCATTAACAGATTTAAAAAAGCACTGGCCAGGTGCGTTTCGGGCCACGCGAAATATAGGCTTTGGGAGTTTTTTTACGATTCTTTTTTATCGCAAAGCAATTTTTGATTAAGTATTTTAAAACATTCATAACGTCAAGTTTTTAAATCCCAATTCTCAGCGAAGTCCTAGCGCTTGTTTGCTATTGCAATTTTATTTTTTCCATTTTTTT
The DNA here is from genome assembly GCA_947532105.1 of Athrips mouffetella. NCBI lineage: Eukaryota > Metazoa > Arthropoda > Insecta > Lepidoptera > Gelechiidae > Athrips > Athrips mouffetella. Next base: position 2,153,882 of record OX383972.1, read on the forward strand.
TTGCTATAGCTCATTAACCTGGGCAGTGATAGTTGTGATAGTTTTCCTTTTAATATCATAATATACTACTTCTGTGAATTTGTTCACGATTTCAATAACAACCGTTTAGCTAACAGGGGGAGGGACACTTGTCTCCAAGACAAAATTGCGCTTTCAAGCTAAATATTTGACAAACGGATCCCTAAACCGAAAAATGATCTTTGCACTCACATTATTTTAAAAAGACCTATCTAACGACATTCCGCACGATAGGATAGACAAGAAAAAAAATTTCGCCCCCACTTGTACACAAAAAATATTTTTTTTAGATTTTTTTACCCTTTGTCGACGTATAATTTTTAATTTTATATAATTATTATTATTCATATAATGAGTATTTAATTGTTAAGATTTAAAAAGTACAGTAAACTTAAAACTAAACATTGCCCCACAAAACTGCAAAATCCAGCAGTTTGTCTGTGGGATCTAATAGGGAACATGCATGAATTTTTTTATTTAAAATATTTATTCTCATTCATGTAATAAACAGTAAAACTATTTTTTAAACATTTGTTTCTGTTTCTTTATAGAAAAACGAAATTTAATATGAAATTTATATGGCCGTAGTGCATTGTGACGTCATTATTCATGTCGGATCTCTCTGTCTAATCGGCGCGTAATTAGAAGTTTAAAATGCTTATATCGGCCGTATTTCCTACCCGATTTAAATTTTAATTTCACTTTTTGCCATCTCTACTACGGTACGAGTATTTTTATATTTCGTTAATAAATGCGACTAAAAAAATGTATGCACGTTCCCTATTGTATATCTATGCTAAATAACAGCTTTCTAGTATGAAGGGTCTCGGAGCTAAGCCGTGGACAGACACACACACAGAGACAGGCATGACGAAACTCTAAGGGTTCCTTGTTGACTATGGAACCCTAAAAACTGTACAGTTAGGTTGCCACCTAGCCTATATCCGTAACAGGCAGACCGATGGACATTCGCCGAGTGTGGGCACACCCTTTGTATAAGAAATTCGTACACTCAACAGTACGTCAGTAGAAACACTATTGGACCTTATGGCGAGGTAATAGAGTTGAAAAAGACGTGCGGTTGACCGTACGTTTTGTAGTATAGCTTGAACTATTATTTTATTCCGTTGTTAGTTGAGGTTACTATGCACTAGCATGGGATTTATCAATCTGGTTTTATGTCAGGATAATAATGGCAGTAAAATTCCTATTGCTTTGATTTTCGTGTCTTGGTCTGTTTGGTTTAACTTCCGTTTTCCATTTGCTTTGTACTTATACCTACGAAGTTTTAGAATTGATTGTTTGTAGTTGAAAGTATTTTTAAGAAAATTAATGATATGATTATGAAACGTTTTTTTGTTGAACGTAAAAGTTAGGTTAGTGTGTTTCAATTCTAAGTATGGTCAAGATCGTGTATGAAAGGGTTGATGAAAGTACAGGAAGCGAGGGAAGTATGTCAAGATCGTAGCAGGTGGAGGGCTGTGGTCTCTGCCTACCCCACGGGAAAAGAGGCGTGTATGTCAAGAGTGTGTCGAGCTTTACTCAGTGAACTTTGTAACATTCTTATTTCAAGAGCCGTAAGAGATAAAGTCGCACTGTGAGTGTCAAGCTCTAACAACTTCATAACTGTCCACATAATTTTATCCAATGCTAAAAAAAAATTGGGACCGGCATAATTTTAATACTAGAAATAAATACAAACTTGATCAACCATATACAAGATTAGCAAAAATTCAATACATCTTTCGTTGGTCTGTGTGTAAGATACTACAACAAAATACCTGACAATGTAGTGCAATTACCTGAGAGACAGTTTAAACAATGTGTAAAGCAAAAGTTATGTAAAAAAGCTTACTATAGATTAGATGACTATATCAATGACAACGAAATAATGGTGTTTTGATATTCCAGCGAAACACAAGAAACACATCGTACAAAGCCGACTCTTAAAGTAGGCCGTGTCGCAGTAACACGATCCGAAACGGTAGTAGAGTCGCTCTATTTGCATTGTATTCTGCATACTATGACGTTCGATAAGTATTCTCTAAAGAATCTACATTAAATAAACGAAATCTGAATCCAAAACATTTAGTTTTTTGTTGGTTGTTTAGGTCACAAGTGGGCAAACGAGTAGGTAGACGACCTGGTAATAAGTGGTCACCACCGCTCATGACACCCACTGTCTTAATCGTGAAATAATTTTACACTAATAAGACGGCAAAGCGCGTTAACCACCCTGAGAACTACGATGGTATGTCTCATGTGCCGGTAATTTCACTGGCTTACTTACCCTTCAAAGCGGAACACAGCAGTGCAAACATGCTGCTATACAGCAGAAAAATCAGATACCTAGTCTGTCTAAATCTAAGTTAGACAGACTAGGTATCAGAGGAATTCAACGCAAACTTTTCGAAGATTATTTGACTAACCGATACCAAGCCGTGAAAATAGAAAACTACTTGAGAAATGAAATGGCTGTTAACTTCGGAGTTCCTCGGGGCAGTATCCTCGGACCAACACTATTCTTGACTTATATCAACGATTTATGCAATTTAAGCCTTCCAAACGGACAAATCATTACTTTTGCTGACGATACCGCCCTGATGTTTTCTGCTGATACTTGGACTGATGTGTACGATAGTGCCCAAAAAGGTTTTGACCTGGTTTACAAATGGCGCAATAATAACGTACTTACACTTAATATTGAAAAAACTAAATTTATCACCTTTTTGATTCGCAATCAGGACCAACCTAATAATGACTTTTTTAAAATAAAGTTCATTCGTGCTCCCCTTCCACTGGCGTAGCTTGTACATGTCAGTGTCTGCAAAATACTAAGACTATTAAATACCTAGGAGTACTTGTTGACAACAAACTTAGTTTTCTTTCTCATATCACAGCCCTATCCAGCAGAATAAGAAAGCTGACTTACATTTTTAAAAACCTACGGAACATTGCAGACGATAATATAATTAAAATGATATATTTCGCATTAGTTATGTCAATCAGTAATAACATACTGCATCTCAATTTGGGGAGGTGCCCCAAAGACTCACCTTCTTATAGTCTGGAACGTGCTCAAAGAGCCGTATTAAAGGTCAGCATGGGACTTTCTTATCGTTTCCCTACTGACAAACTGTACCACCGATTTAATGTACTAACAGTAAGAAAGCTTTTTATTCTGTACACCGTACTCCTAAAACACTCCTGCCTATTGTACTCTGTTGACTACGCTGCAAATACCAAGCGTAGAAAGTACTAAGTGTGCACAATCACTGCTTTTCGAACATCTTTCGCCCAAAGATTCTTCTGTTTACTGGGACCTTATTTGTATAACAAAATTAACAAAAATCTTAAAATATATGAAAAACTCAAAATTGAATGTAAAAAAGCTGTTACGTCGTGGCTGTTATCGCTTAATTATGAATCCACGGAATCACTCTTAAAACCACATACCTGATCTACAACCTCAAACACTATAACTTTATTATCTTGCAAAATGAATATTATTTAAACATGCACACCTCTCTATCGTTCAATCTGAGTGAACACACACACACTCACACAATAACCCACGTACTTACACGTGCACATACACAACCACACACATACACAAAACATACACACAAACCGACTCATTCACAAACACACACTTAGTTTCATTCTACTCACCTAGTTTTTGCTTTCTGTAATTTGATTAATTAGTCATCACTTCTACAATATATGGGTAACTAAAGAGAATTGTATTTTCCAGGGGCGAGAGCCTGGGGATCTGTCATACAGGATCAACCTAGTACAGACACCAGGCTCTCACACTTACCATAGAAATTGTCCAAAATAGCTTTTAGCTACTTATAGTTTTGTAACTGTATTTTATGTGTGAGAGTATATAATAGTAGTTTATGCAACTGTCATATAAAACAGGTTATTAAAACACGAGTTTGGGTTTATCACATGAGGCGTAGCCGAATGTGATAATAGCATCAAACGAGTGTTTTAATACCATATTATATGCAGTTGCGTATACTACTTTATCTTCACTCATGCAATAGGTTTCTTTACTTATAAAAATGATAAAAATTAAACAAAAGTAAGTAAACAACAAGGGTAACTTATATTATGTATATTACAGTTCTGATATGAGTCTGAAGAAGCCGCCTTAATATATCCGCTAGGTCTTCTTTGAAATATACAAGCAGAACATTTTCTTAACAAGACATGGTTTTCTTTTTGATTTTCATTCTTTCCCAATTCATTGTAGGTTATGTCATAAAATGTCCTAGACTAATATGGGAGAAGATCATAAGTTATTGAGTATCTTCTGGTGTAACTGCAGTATCCTGACTGCACCACTTTATCTTCTTTTTCAATAAACTTTCACATTACTTTCACGGGCACAAAAAACTTGAAAAAGGTAAATATTTGAAAATGGCGGCAAATCTAATATCTATTTCCAAGTCCTTCTAATTTCAGGCTGCGCGCGCATATTTTCCACTACAGATAAAATAATTGTAACTATAGTAACTGTTACTGTAACTGCTCCAAAATAATAGGTTGTTTATAAGGCACACTTTGTAAATATTACTAATATTTGACAGCTACTAAGAAAAACTGTTACATTTATAACCGTCTCTCTAAAAGACCTTATATTCAGTCTTCTTTAAAAAGGTTTAGGTTCAAGAAGAATTTTATCCAAGTGTTATGTTATGATTAAAAAGTTAAATTACGTAACACCTTTGCAAAATTTTCATACAAAAATCGTTACGTAATGGTAACTTTTTAATTTTTTATGCATACTCTGCGTAATATTCAGCCTTAAGTACCAACTTTTTGAATCATAATTCAAAGATTACGACATGAGTGTAGATAAAAAATCTTATTGTATACTTTGCAGAAAAGCCCTACCACCTACGAGTACGACACATACGAACCTACGAAGTATAGAATAAGAAATAAAATATGTCAATAAACCACGTAAGTTCGAACTCGTGTCATTTATTTATAACTTTTCATTTAGCAGAAAGAGCCGCTTAACTTTTCTCAAAAAAATAAAATATAAATATCGGCTAAGCCGTGGGCACAAAGTATTATGACCTTGCTGGTGTCCGCGTCTTTACTTGCGAAAGATTTTGATTTACAATCGACTGGCCTCATGGCACAGTGGCAGTGGCTACCTTCCGCACCGTAGGTCGTGGGTTCGTTCCCCGCTCACGGTAAATATTTTGCGATGGACGTAGGTGTTTATTCAACACACGATCATAGATTTAATAATTAGATTAAATTGAAATAAATTTACTTTACGCACGGGAATTATAGATAATAATATCATATAAATGATTACATTGCCCAGTGTGGTGCTGGCAAAGAATAGTACTATCCCATACATACCTTGAGTGTCGTAAGAGGCGACTAAGGGTTATAAGCTGGAGGATGGGCAGCAGCATCCTCCTGCGTATCATCTCTTTTCGTCATCGCTCTCTTCATCTCTGAAGGTCGTGTCTAACTAGGTCGATTCCTGTTGCTGTTGGTAGGCAACGGTGGTGGTCCTGATTAGTGTTCGCCATGAGTTTCTGTCTGCGTATCATACCATCTTACTTACTGCGATCACCTACAACCGCGGTCCATAGTGCCAGCCGTAACGCTAACAAACGAGGTGACTATATGGTACTTCCCCTCCACATTATTCTGCAAAAGCTAGAATTCTGGAGGGAGCTCCCTGTCTTGTAGTGGACATTTCATGGGATGTTATGATGATGATTACATTGCAAACATTACAATAATATAAATCATCCATTCCTTTAGATAATAGTTTTCATCGTAACATCAGTTATCATCATGACATGGGAGCTTTCTCCAGAATTCCAGCTTTTTTTGGAACAATGTGAAAGGGAAGGTCCAAAGTCACCACGCTTGCCTGCGTTGCGGCTGGCACCATGGACCGCGGTTGTTGGTGACCGCAGTATGAAAGATAATAATTCAATACACAGAATGACGCTGCTGCCCACCCTCCAGTTTCTAATTCTTCAGTCGCCTCTTACGACACCCATGGTAGAAATTGGTTGGTACTATTCTTTGCCGGCATCATCACCATTATCATCATAATTCATGATCATTATCATCATACTTAGTTTTATATTTGACCTGTAATTAATATTACTAATAAAGATATGTCTATGTCTATGTCTAATATCCCATGAAACATCCACTAAACTCCAGAAAAAATGCGTGGAGCTTTGGAAGGGATTTACCAGTCACCATGCACGCTTGTAAGTGTTGCGGCTGGCGAACACTGTTGTTGGCCGCAGTATGTAAGATGGTGCGATACTCAGAAGGACCCTGCTGCCCATCCTCAACCTCCTGTTTCCATAGTCGCCTCTTAAGACACCCATGGTAGAGATTGTTTGGTACTATTCTTTGCAGGCACCACACGGGATAAGATCAAATGTCATTTTTGACTTTTAATGTATAAAGCATACATCAAGTTTGTCACGAGAGATTTAAAAAAAACATTTATTTGGAGGCTCATGCTGCCGCTACTATAGATTAGATGACTATATCAATGACAAAGAGGTATGGTGATCTGATATTCCAACGAAACACAAGAAACACATTGTAAAATGCCGACTCTTAAAGTAGGCCGTGCTGCAGTGGTTTCTTGCCGTTTCAAGCTGCCATACTCGTAGCACGATCCGAAACAGTGTAGATTCGCTCTACTTGCATTGTAGTCTGTATGATATTCAATAAGTAGTCTGTAAGGAATCTACATTGAATAAAATTATTTGAATCTGTAATGTCCCGTGTGGTGCCGGCAAAGAATAGTATCAACCCATACATACCCGGTGGGTGTCGTAAGAGGCGACTAAGGGTTAACTGGAGAATGATGAATGGGCAGCAGCATCCTCCTTTATATCTTACATCTTACTTACTGCGGTCACCTACAATCGCGGCCCATAGTGCCAGCCGTAACGCTAACAAGTGAGGTGACTTTGGTACTTCCCCTCCATATTTTTTCCAGCAAAAGCTAGAATTCTGGAGGGAGCTCCCTGTCCTGTAGTGGACGTTTAATGGGATTTTAATGATGATGATGAAAATATGCCGCTGTAGAAATGGGGGTTATGAAGAAATTTTCCGTTGCCTCGTCAAGGTGCCTTCCCAACAAATGCTTACCAATAGGATTGCTCCATTTTCCTATCCTACTCGTACAGCTGCGCCAACAAAGACAAACAAACATATTTTGCATTTAATAATAACATTGACGATGTTCAAGGAAAATCGGCGCTTTTACCTTTAAGTCCTACTCTGAATAATTAGGGATTATTTTGGGAAGGAAATGTTTATTTTTAAAGTCTTTCAGTTGGAAAGCTATATAGGTTTTCCTTAGTTTTTACTGATTTGGCTGTTTTTGTGCTCTTGTTAAGGATTTCTTCTTATTCTTATCGATCGGCGAAGAATTCTTTTTCTATTAATATGAATAATTACATAAAATTTGTGTTGTACAGTCAATCGTATAGTCGGTGGTAGGGCTTTTGTGCAAAGTCCATCTGGGGAAGTACCACAGCCTTGCCTCTTTCTGCCGTGAAGCAGGAGTGTTTGCACTGCTGTGTTTCAGTTTGAAAGGAGGAGCCAGCGAAATTACTATAAGATATACCATCTTAGTTCCTACGGTGAATAATGCGCTTTGATGCCTTTTTAGTGTCAAAGTATGCCACTAACAGGACAGTGGTGCTATCCAAAGATTTAGGACCTCCTTGATTCTTTTGCTCCTTCCTTGCTTTTTTTGTCAAGCCATGTATTTAGCTGACGCCTTTAAGATATTTTAATATCCAACAATGAGTAAATGAGTTTGAGTTTAGAATTTCATACAGTCAGTAAAACAAAGGACAATTTTTTGAAGTGAAAACTTCTTTAGCGGCTCTTGGCATTTTTTTTAGATGGGTAAAATATGTTAAACTCGCGTCAGATGTCGCGTCAGATCCGTAGCCTGATCGAAAAAGCGTAAACTGTCAACCGTATTGTTATTACAATACGGGTTTTTATTCAGTGACATCAAAGAAGTACGTGAGAAATGGCGCGATTGACCCTTACAAAAAGCATAATATTTAAAAAAAGCAAGTTTTCACTTCTGCCGGCACTCCCGGAGTGCAACCCGTCCTTATTTTATATTTGTATAGTGTACGTCATTAAGGCTTAACTAAATAAATCTTTTGCGGTTTCCATACATTACAGTTCGAATGCGACATAACTAAAAAATAAAATACAGCTCTGACGGGTGGGGTGGCGGGGTGATATAATAAATTCATTTGTAGTTTTTCCAATAATGCCCCCATTGGTGGAAAAATGACTACTTTTCATTTAACCCGCCCGGTCGTTTATCTCTTTTTATCATTAACCGTTGAATATATTTGCGTCACACACTTTTTTTGCGTACACACACACTTGCATTGATTCTTAGCACTATATTTTTAATTTTATTTATTTTGAAAGTAAATGGTTTTTAGTAGGTTTTGCACATAATAATGATCGTATAAGCCCTCGTGTGGTTCCGGCAAAAATAGTATCAAACCATCTCTACCCGTGGGTGTCGTAAGAGGCGACTAAGGATTAATGAACCAGAGGATGGACAGCAGCATCCTTCTGTGTATCGTATCATCTTACATTCTGCGGTCACCAGCAACCACGGTCCATGGTGCCGTAACGCTAACAAGCGTGGTGACTATGGTACTTCCCCTCCACATTCTTCTAGCGAGAGCTGAAATTCTGGAGGGAACCTAGCTCCCTGCACTGTAGTGGACATATTATGTGATGTTATGATGACTTCAAACCACTTTGTAATTTAAAATCTATTTGACTCCTGTATAATTGTACAAAAACCCATAGTCTTCTTAGTATTTTTATATTCATATACATGTTAAAATACTTATTATTGTAGCAAGATTTTCTTAATAATATTCTTGCGTACAGTCAGGGGCACATCAGGATTGACACTTACACTGTTTAATAGTTGAAGATACATAGGTTTGCGCTGGTTGTGTCACATCTGACCTGTCACTGACTGTAAAATGTAGTTAATTCTAGGCAGAATTATTATTTCCATAATACATTATACGTATTATTGTACGCCATAGTAGTTGGTCTAGCTTAAGCAGAACTATTATTTCCATAAAACATATTATTGTACGCCATAGTAATCGGTTCAGTCTAAGCTAAACTATTATTTCCATAAAACATAATGTATATTACTGTACGCAATAGTAATTGGTTTAGTTTTAGCAGCACTATTATTTCCATAAAACATAATATTACTGTACGCCATAGAAATCGGAGGAGCAGGGTCACCTGACACAGGTTTATTGTAACTTAATAGGTTGACCCTGGCCTTAGCTACTTGTCAAAAGTATGTTTTGAGAGAAATAAACTATTTTTATTTTTATTTTTATTTTTTTTATAATTTAAAATCTATTTGACTTGCAATTTTGTATGTTTAGTAAATAACACGTTTTAATGCGATAATTATAACAGGGCACACAAAATTCCGTCCGTGTGGTACAGGCAAGGAATTGTACCAACCCATCTCTACCCATAGGTGTCGTAAGAGGCGACTAAGGGTTATTGAACCAGAGGATGGGTAGCAGCATCCTTCTGTGTATCGTACCATCTTACATACTGCGGTCACCAACAACGTCACTTTGCTTACTATAGTAAATCCCCTCCAAAGTACCTTGCGTAATTGCTGGAGTTCTGGAGGGAGCTCCTTGTCTTGCAGTGGACGTTTCATGGCATGTGTAAATTACCTTCTAGAGGTTTCGACAGAGTTGCATCGAACGTAGCCACTGGTAGACTCCTATTCTATGTATATACAGCGTGAATTTGTATTGGTTTCGCTCCCGAAGCCCAGTAATTCTACTCATGAAAACAAGCAACTTTCCCGAAGAAAAAAATTTTTTACTCGTAAATTTTTTTGGCCTCTCCATAGTAAAATGGTCACGTGATCGACTCATTTTGTATGGGAAAGCGAAAAAATTTTTCCGGGTAAGTTTTTTTTTTTTGAAAGTTGTTTGTTTTCATGAGTAGAATCACTGGGCTTCGGGAGCGAAACCAATACAAATTAACGCTGTAGAATTCAAAATTTTACAAAATAATCTCTCGCCGTTATTGCTAACTCAGATTTGGCCGGTTTTTAGGGTTCCGTACCTCAAAAGAAAAAAACGGAACCCTTATAGGATCACTTTGTTGTCCGTTTGTCTGTCTGTCAAGACCCTTTATCTCACGAACGGTTAAAGGTATCAGATTGAAATTAATACCATATATTAGAATCCATAAACCACACAAGATCTGAAAATTTAAATTTTTTACAACGACGCAATCAAAAGATATGGCATTTTATGTCCTCATCTCCATACATTTATTCAAAAATGCAAAACCTACAGGGTACTTCCCGTTGACCTAAAATTATGAAATTTGGCAAGAAGCTAGGTCTCACAGTACAAATAATGGGAAAAGTCTGAAATCATTAAATATTACAACTTCTCTCACAAGTAATGGTAACCAATTGTGGTGAACTCCCGTTTCAAGAACATTCATATAAGAGAGGGGTCAAGTTGGATGGTCGCTAAAGCGATTTTTGTTTTAGTTCTATTTAAAAACGGGAACACTTACACTTCAAAATTGGTATATTTATAGTGCATAAGCTATAAAATAACAAAAAATAATAAAATTTGGTCAAGCGCGTGTCGGACTCAAAAAATATAGCACATTAACTTACTGAAATTTCAACTAATACAATTATGTTTATGTGGTGGTACGGAACCCTCAGTGCGCGAGTCCGACTCGCACTTGGCCGGTATTTACCTGTTAGGTATGTTAATAGATAAGCTTACTTACCTTTCGTGGAGAAGCGATAGCCACGTAGCGTATCTGAAAAGGAAATATATCAATTAATATCATAAAAATAAATAATTACACAAAAACTGAACGCACTAAAAGTTACCCTAGGACTAAAAACCGACTGTACTAAATGTATCTCTGGAGAAAAAGGCGACTGGAACTTTTTTTAAATTATTTGGCAATCGTCAACCCGTATTTGGGGACATTTCTGCCAGTGTCGTGTTCTAGAACATTCTTAAGTTTAATTTCTGCCTATGTCGTGGTCTAGAACATTCTTCAGTTTTTAGAAATTCTGCAGTTTTTATAAGTTAAAGTATAGCGAACCGCCAGTGTTGAGTGGGGGAATTGTTCATTGCTCCCCCCGTAAAGCGATAGTGGACTTTACGAAGGAAAATGTCCGTGACTTTTTGAGACAACACGAACGGAGTCAAACACGAGATCGCCTGAAATCCTGATCAGCGGCGCACTTCGTAGTCAATTCACTGCATAACACACTATCTTTATTATCCACTAAATTGCTACATACACAAAAACAAGAATTTCAACCGAGCAGGCAAGAGCCCATGCCGAGTCGCCGCCAAAAAACCAACTGGAAATTAAACCAGACAATAGAAGCACAGTCAGTTATGTAACTTAAGTTTTTTTAAACTTTCCGCTATTAAAAAGTTACTTTTAGGGTTCCGTACCTCAAAGGAAAAAAACGGAACCCTTATAGGATCACTTTGTTGTCCGTCTGTCTGTCTGTCTGTCTGTCTGTCTGTCTGTCTGTCTGTCAAGACCCTTTATCTCACGAACGGGTAAAGGTATCAGGTTGAAATTAATACCATATATTAGGATCCATGAACCACACAAGATCTGAAAATTTAAATTTTTTACAACGACGTAATCAAAAGATATAGCATTTTATGTCTTCATCTCCATACATTTATTCAAAAATGAAAAACCTACAGGGTACTTCCCGTTGACCTAAAATTATGAAATTTGGCAAGAAGCTAGGTCTCACAGTACAAATAATGGGAAAAGTCTGAAATCATTAAATATTACAACTTTTCTCACAACTAATGGTAACCAATTGTGGTGAGCTCCCGTTTCAAAAACATTCATTTAAGAGAGGGGTCAAGTTGGATGGTTGCTGAGGCGATTTTTGTTTTAGTTCTATTTAAAAACGGGAACACTCACAAACTTGAAAATTGGTATGTTTATAGGGCATAGGCTATAAAATAACAGCAAATAATAAAATTTGGTCAAGCGCGTGTCGGACTCAAAAAATCTAGCACATTAACTTACTGAAATTTCAACTAATACAATTATGTTTATGTGGTGGTACGGAACCCTCAGTGCGCGAGTCCGACTCGCACTTGGCCGGTTTTTTAAATGTTAATACAATTGAGTATCAAATTAATTTACTATTCAATTTGTTACCAATTAAATATTGTCTGTCTTACTATCTAATTAAACAGCTTGTACCTTGTAAAATCACAGTGACGTCACTACTGGGGCGTATTTTATTTCAAGTACCTATCACGTATATAAAAACTTCAATCACAATAGTTCCCCAAAAACTTATACATACCAAACATAGCACCTTTATTTAAATCCTAAAAACCACAAAAATACGTGAAATTCGTCTAAAATACGAATAAAACTAAAAGTATATTTGAAAACTATCTCAGCTTGCAGACGATGGACAAATATCCCCGTCTAAATTTGCACAGATGTTTTGCAGTGTAATTCTAATAGAATTTTATAATTCTATGTAAAGGTTAAAGCACACTGAGTGCATTTAAAGGTCATGCATAGTATGGGTTACGTATTTTTTTTTATACTATATACGGACAGCCATAATATGAAATGACCTAGATTGAAATTCGTGGACTCCATCGACGCATCGAATCCCGTTCGATTACAAATTACGCTTGCCGCTACTTAATACCACCTTATTGCAACAGAAGGCGCTAGAGGGTCACTTTTAGATTCGTCTACATGCTTATATGGTTTTTTTTTTTTTTAGTTAGTAACTGTAGACTACCTTGAATAATTCGATGATTGTTTTAATTTAATGTATATAATTTCATGATTAATTTAATTTATATAATCTGGATTTTTGTTTTTTTATTAAGTTTTTTTTTAATGATATTATTGACTGAGGATTTTGATGCATACTTCTTTATAAGTATCTGTGTAAATACTTACTTTAATTTTAGAATAAAATAAAATAATTTTTATTTGACCTTTGAGAATACCGACATTGTTCCGGTAAAATTTTAACAACATTCGTATATTCTTTTGATTATTCGAATTTTATTTTATGTAATTTTTAGTTTTTGTATTTTAAATGATGTTATTTTGTTGTGAATATTATTGTTGATTAATCTATGTATGAACATGGATACCAATAGCGATAACGCAGGCGTATCATGTCCCCATTGTTCCAACTCATCCCGTCGTTTTGCAGGAGCACGCGGATTAAATATCCATATTGGTCGTATGCACAGGAGTTTGGCATCCCAACACGTTGCTAACGGCCCCGAGGTTTTGCTGCACGCTGTGCCGGATCAGGGAGGCTCCTTCGGGCTGGAGAGTCTTCCCAAACTTAAAAGTAGGATTCGTGTTCTAAAGCACGTTCCGAAGGGCGCAAGGAGCCTCGCTGCGGGTAAACTCTCTGATTTAATTCGGGAGGGCTTAAGAGAAAATACCAAAGAGGCGGGGTTCGCGGTATTATCCTTCGCCTATGTGGCTCTTAGGGTACCCGAGCAAAAAGGGTCCACCTCCCTTACATCTAAGGTAAAGGAAAATATCAATAGCTCTTGCCCTTGCCCCGAACCCTTAGAGCAGCCGGTCCCCAGACCTTACAATTTTTATAGAAGAGTGGAGGCTAAGGTGCATGAAGGGGACTTGGGCGGAGCGGCACGCTTACTAGTATCAGAGTGCAAAGTGGCTCCGTCTAGCGCTGACACTATCAATTTGCTCAGGGAGAAACACCCGGCATCGTCGCGTCCGCACTGGTCGGAAAATTTTCCACCAGACCAAATTTTGACTCCCCTGGTGGTGACAGTTGATGAAGTGGCTAGTGCGTTGAGCACTTTTCACAGTTCTTCAGCGTCGGGGCCTGATGGTATCCGGCCACAACACCTCAAGGAACTCGTTTCGACGTCCGCGGGCAGTAATGGTGTTCGTTTACTCGAGACACTTGCCCACTTCTGCAACTTTCTTCTAATGGGTTCACTCAATACGGACGTATGCCCATATTTATACGGGGCCTCACTTTGTGGTCTCACGAAAAAGGACGGGGGAATCAGGCCCATAGCGGTGGGTAGCACATTGCGCCGACTGGTTGCTAAACTCGGTTGTAGGGCAGTTAAAGATAGCATGGCGGCCTATCTACAGCCGCACCAAGTAGGATTCGGCACCACCCTGGGTTGTGAGGCCGCAATTCACGCCACAAGAGCATTCGTCATGGACCCGGAAAACACAGATTGTGTCGTCGTCAAGGTGGACCTCAAAAACGCGTTTAACAGTGTCGAAAGAGATACCATATTGACAGAAGTGAAAGATTTAATTCCTTCTTTGTATCCCTTCCTTCGGCAGTGTTATATCGCACCAAGCATTTTATCTTTGAATGGTTGCCAAGTCCTTTCGCAACTCGGAGCCCAACAGGGCGATCCGCTGGGTCCACTCATTTTTAGTCTGGCCGTTCACAAGGCAGTCACTTCCTTAAAATCGAGTTTAAATGTTTGGTACCTTGACGATGGCACAATCGGTGGAAAAGTCGATTCGGTTGCTGCTGACGTGGGCGCTATTATCTCGAGTTTAGCGCAGATGGGGTTGCAGGTCAATTCCACCAAGTGCGAGATATTTCCGTGTAGTAACCGGGCGAAAGAGAGTATCTCCACTTTCGAGTCCCTTATGCCGGGTTTAAGGATGTTAAACGAGAGCTCTTTTACCCTTCTGGGAGCGCCCATATTCCCGAGTGGTATACCGGCGGCTTTGGATGTTAAAACCCGCACGCTTGCCCGGGTCCAAGAGCATCTGAGGAATGTATCAGCACACGCTGCTTTAACTCTTTTTCGCAGCTGTTTTTCCTTGCCCAAACTGACATATGTGGTTCGGACAGCTCCGACATGGTTTTTTCCTGTAGAGGTCGCTGCCTTAGATAATACTATTCGGTCCATTCTGGAAACAATCGTCAATGTCACTTTAGACGATTCCAGTTGGCAACAGGCAGTGTTACTAATCAGGCATGGGGGTCTCGGCATCAGGAGCGTTCAGACCATTGGTTTGCCTGCATTCCTTGCGTCGTCGAACGGGGTTGCTGCGCTAGTTACTAGCATTCTTCAAATCCATGGTGGTAGTTGCAGGATTCCCTTTCAAAACGATGCAATGGAAGCTTGGACGGTAATGTGTCCGGGCGTTGACGTTCCGAAAAGGCTAGACTCCCAGCGCGCCTGGGACGATCAGGCCTCCAAATTTCTTTTGTCGGAGTTGTCCGAATCGTTTACAGGGGTTGACAGGGCGCGCATCAGGGCTGTAGCCTGCCCGGAGTCCGGCGCATGGCTGCACGCTTTGCCCTCGCCTCAGCTCGGCACGCATCTCGACAATAATTCATTACGGATAGCGGTTGCGCTGAGGCTAGGGTGTAAGTTGTGTGAGGCGCACTGCTGCCCCTGCGGCATAAACGTTGACGAATACGCACACCATGGGCTCAGTTGTGCAAGGTGTGCTGGTAGATTTCCTAGACACCACGCACTGAATGAAATCATTCGTAAGGCGCTGGTGTCAGCTGAGGTTCCGTGTGTGCTTGAGCCCCCTGGTCTTAGCCGCACGGACGGAAAACGCCCGGACGGTCTCACCCTGATCCCCTGGGAAAGAGGCCGATGCCTTTTATGGGACGCCACCTGTGTAAATACTTTCGCAGCGTCCCATTATCCTCACACCACACGTAAAGCAGGCTCTGCCGCAGAACAGGCAGCCCGGCTAAAGCGTGCAAAGTATGCTGAACTGGAAAGTCAGTATATATTTGTACCTATGGCCGTGGAAACAAGCGGTCCGTGGTGTGAGGAGGCCAAACAATTTGTAACCGAACTGGGTCGGCGCCTGCGAGATCGTGGTTGCGACCCCCGCTCCGGAGCGTTCCTAAGGCAGCACATTTCGTTGGCCATCCAGCGCGGCAACGCGGCTGGTATTATGGGGACTTTCCAACCTGGCACGCTCCGGGGCGGACTTTTTGACTGAGAAACAGGCTTTTTATGCTGTTGTTTATAACTTTAATTTTGACTGTTATTGTTTTTTTAATTTGTTATTGTATAAATCTTTGACTTGTCATTATGATGAAATAATTTAAAAACATATGAATAAAAATTTATGTCAGAAAAATAAAAAAATTTAAAATAATATACTATATCATCATAACATCCCATAATACGTTCACTACAGGACAGGGCCTCCGGTCTTCTTGCTGGAACAATGTGAAGGGGAAGTACTTCAGTCACCACGCTTGTTAGCGTTACGGCTGGCACCATGAACCGCGGTTGTTGGTGACCGCAATATGTAAGATGTTAGATACACGGAAGGACGCTGCTACCCATCCTCCACTTTATAAACCCTTAGTCGCCTCTTACGATACCCACGGGTACAGGTAGGTTGGTACTATTCTTTGCACCACACGAGATTACATAAAATATAACAATTATTTAATTATCTTGTCCGTATGGTGGCAGCTACAGTATGCTGCAAATAGCCCAAAAAAGGGCATAACCTCAACATCCAAAGTAAAAGTATCATTCCAGCTCCAAATTGTTCTATACAATCCACATATTGTTTGGTAAAAAGTTACACCATTTTTAGCGTCGGGTTTGGGGGAGAAGTTGGGTTTTATCAGTTTTTCTTAAATATTTCGAAAACTATGCGGTTTAGCTCAAACGTGCCTACGGCAAAAGTAATCTACATTGAAATGCAAACAAAAGTGGTCAATCACGTAATCTTGCTAAAGTGAACCGTTCCAGAGTTACGGGGGGTGTAAAGTAGCAATTTTTTTTTTTTTTTGGAAAACATGACGTTATAATAAGGAAACTATTTTTTTCATACAGGATTGTGTTTTGTTAAAACGAATTGTGATTTTATTAGTCGGTGGTATGTAAGTGATAATCCCTTGAAAAAACTAACAACCTCACCACCCTCTCAAGGGGCGCTACTTTTTAAGAGAAAAGAGGCTTCCACAGGCCTAGGCCATATAAACCTGTGGTACGGAGAAACCCACTCTGAACTAATAAAAATGTCAAAAGTTAAATGCGACCTTATTTTAATATAAATCATCATCAATCGTCAGTAACATACCACCGGCCAATTAAATCACAATTTGTTTTAACAGAACACAATCCTGTATGGTAAAAATGGTTTCCTTATGAAAATGTCATATTTTTCCAAAAGTCTAAAAAGCGAACCATTGCTACTTTACACCCCCCGTAACTCTAGAACTCTTCACTTGAGCAAGATTACGTCATAAATTACTTTTGTTTGCATTTTAATGTAGATTACTTTTGTCCATGGCACTTTTGAGCTAAATCGCATAGTTTTCGAAATATTTAAGAAAAACTGATAAAACCCAATTTCTCCCCCCTCCCCCCCAAACGCGACGCTAAAAGTGGTGTTACTTTTTACCAAACAATATGTGGACTGTATAGAATCATTTGGAGCTGGAATGATACTTTCACTTTGGATGTTAAGGTCTGGGTCTAACTGCACCATACTACTAAGACCATCCCGACTCTTGTCAGCAGTAACATCCGGCGTACTGCAGTCACCAACAACCGCGCTCCATCCAGCCGCATCGCTTACAAGCTTAACACTGGTGATATACTTCCTGTCAAAAATATTTGTAATTTTTAGGGTTCCGTACCTCAAAAGAAAAAAACGGAACCGTTATAGGATCACTTTGTTGTCCGTCTGTCTATCTGTCTGTCAAGACCCTTTATCTCACGAACGGGTAGAGGTATCGGGTTGAAATTGATACCATATATTAGGGTCCATGAACCACACAAGATCTGAAAATTTCAATTTTTTACAACGACGCAATAAAAAGATATGGCATTTTATGTCCTCATCTCCATACATTTATGCAAAAAAGCAAAACCTACAGGGTACTTCCCGTTGACCTAAAATTATGAAATTTGGCAAGAAGCTAGGTCTCACAGTACAAATAATGGGAAAAGTCTGAAATCATTAAATATTACAACTTTTCTCACAACTAATGGTAACCAATTGTGGTAGAGCTCCCGTTTCAAGAACATTCATATAAGAGAGGGGTCAAGTTGGATGGTCGTGGAGGCGATTTTTGTTTTAGTTCTATTTTAAAAACGGGAACACTTACAAACTTGAAAATTAACATGTTTATATTGCATAAGCTATAAAATAACAAATAATAAAATTTGGTCAAGCGCGTGTCGGTCTCAAAAAATCTAGCACATTAACTTACTGAAATTTCAACTAATACAATTATGATTATGTGGTGGTACGGAACCCTCGGTGCGCGAGTCCGACTCGCACTTGGCCGGTTTTCGTAGTAAAAACTAAAAATAACCCCCAGTTGGCCCACCTGCTCGTTTGCCCACTTGTGACTTTAAAAAAATCCCTACCCAGCAATATACAGGATGTTTGGTATATGTCTGCAAACCTCTCAGGTGGTTGCTCTACCCATGTCACTGAACAAATTTCCATGAGGAACATAGGTCGAAATACGAAAAAAACATTTCAGCGTCCCATAGAAACTGCATACTGCGCCACTTTGCTACTGGCACACATTCTACTTCGTACCGTTTTTAAAGTTCCGTACCCAAAGGGTGAAAACGGGACACTATTGGTAATTATGCCTCCGATGTCTGTCTGTCAGCGGGCTGTATCTCATGAACCGTAATAGGTAGAAATTTCAAATTTTCAGCAATTGTGTATATCTGTTGCAGCTACAACAAAAAAAAATTAAAAAAAAAATGAACCTAAAGTGGGCGCGAAAAAAAATTTGACTCACCCCATCGAGTGGGGTATTGTTGTTTAGAGTTCGTTGAGTAAATAAATACTGACTCGCATTTGGCCGGTTTTTCTACAGAATCGGTGACCGTCTTACTTAGCTATAGACTTGCAGAAAATGGATAGGTTTGACATTATCTATCACGCAACATTTCGTTAGCTTATGTCAATCTCATATATTTTTATTCTGTTCTACTGGTGTTTACGCTAATAGAAAGCCACTTGTCTCGAGGCCCCGGTGTGTCTCGACACTAAACTGGGTATATTTGGACAGATGCGCATTTTTCGCCATATTATTATTAATTCATAGTTATCTTCAGTCTATGACGTCAAACTAGGCTAAAATTATAGGTAGTTCTAAATAGAAAAAATATGTAACTTAAACCTGAGAAAGATGTTTATCAGTTTCATTGAAACTGACCAACTTTTCCTAAAGAATATCATTCGTAATAACTAAAAGGAGGATATTCATTCAACTTCCCATACAAACTGCATCACTTGTTTGGTACCGTATTTTGTATGGGAGGTCAATTTATTTTCATCGATCTATGTTCCTTGTTAAAAAAAAATTGATACAAATTCTCAAGGACCATGATTTATTGTATTGAAATATTTGCAAGTGAATAGGCTTCTTCTGGGCAAACTCGATCCATCGTCGACCTCATTTCTGTCCGCAAGACTAGATCGAAATCATGAGCAAGCCCATTATCAACAAAACAAAAGAACGGGTTGCACTCCGGGAGTGCCGGCAGAAGTGAAAACTTGCATTTTTGAATATTATGCTTTTTGTAAGGGTCAATTGCGCCATTGCTCGCTTACTTCTTTGATGTCACTGAATAAAAACCCGTATTGTAATAACAATACGGTAATAACTGTCCGTGTGGTGCCGGCAAAGAATAGTTACTAACCCATCTCTACCTGTGGGTGTCGTAAGAGGTGACTAAGAGATTGTGAACCGGAGGATGGGCAGCAGTATCTTTCTTTAATTTTTTTTTATCTTTACAAAACAGCGGTTGCTAGTCGCAATACTTACAAGCGTGGTGACTATGGTAAATCCCCTCCAAAGTACCACGCATTTTTGCTGGAGTTCTGGGGGGAGCTCCCATTACATTATGATGCTATAACTAACATAAGTCTCAATTGACTGTAACGGTTGTCATTCATAATATAATTTACAAGTTGACGTTTGTATTAAGATTAAAGCAGCAATCACACTTTCCTTAACTCAGAAACTCATTCGACATACACAGCGTGACTTTGTATTGGTTTTGCACCCGAAGCCCGCAGTGATGCTACTCATGATAAGAAGCAACTCCCCCGAACAAAAAAAATTTTACTCGTGAATTTTTTTTCGCCTCTCCATAGTGAGTGATTTTGTATAGGGCGGCGAAAAACTTATTTCGAGTAATTTTTTTTCTTAGGGAAAGTTGCTTGTTTTCATGAGCACATTCACTGGGCTTCGGCTGCAAAACCAATACAAATTCGCGCTGCATAGCTCGTTGAAGTAAGGATATTGAAATTAACAGAATTAAGCCTCCCAGCAATGCATGCCGAATTTGTCTTTAAATTTAGGAAGGTGTGATTACGGCACACATAAACCGTTGCGGAAAAACCCTAAACGAATTTATTAAAACGACATAACTTGCTCAAAACGCGAGCGCCATAAACACACAAAAATCCTTTAATTGCACAACCCAGCGCTCTCCCAACCTTCCAAATCTTTAGCATATCATAATCCTCATAGCTCCACATTAATAAACCCGAAACACATCGCAAATAATCCCAAGATTCCTTTGGAGAAAGGCACGAGGAATCCGCTCTGATTAGAAACGAAAAGCGGCGAAAAAATCCAAACTCACATGGAGACAATATGAAGACTCCACTCAGAAAAAATGTTTCCCAAGCGTGGCTTATACGAAAAATAATCTATTGCAAATAGTTCATATTTCATTAGGGAATTTCCCATAACGTTTATCAACAACTAGTTACTACTTATGGCGGCGTAACGAGTTCTCCCTACCCAACTTTGTCCAACCGGAAGAAAAACTACCACTTGGATCTAAACTTCCATGGCCAACCTGGAAGGCCCTAGGTTGGGAGATGCAAAGACAACCTGAGCCGGTGGGGCTAAATAGACATACATACATCACGCCTTGTTCCCGTCGGGGTAGGCAGAGACCACAGTTCTCCACCTGCTACGATCTTGACATACTTCCCTTGCTTCCTGAACCTTCATCAATCCTTTCATACATGCTCGTCGGTTTAGGGTACTTTTAACCTGGCCTTTATTCAGAACGTCCTGAATTTGGTCCTGGTACGTTCGCCGAGGCCTTCCCCTTCCAACGTTTCCATACACTCTCGCCTTGTGGATCTCTTTCGTCAATCTTCCTTCATTCATCCTCTCTACATGACCAACCCATCTCAGCATCCCTTTCTCAATTTTAGCCACAACGTTCTCTTATCACACTATTTCTAATCCTGTCACTCAATTTTACACCAATCATACTCTTCAACGCTCTCATTTCTACTGCATTAATTCTACTTTCATGATTTTTCTGCCATACCCAGCTTTCACTGCCATACATCAGTGTTGGTACTAAAACGCCTCTATGAACAGCCAGACGAGCCTTGTGAGACACCTTCTGACTCTTCATAAAAGCATGCAGAGCACCATTCACCATGTAACTAAATAGAAGCTAGTAAAAACATCTGCGACTGTGATGTGATGCCACAAACTATGTCCCACCTCACATCATGCGCATCAAGCCCCACAATATGCCCGCTAAAAGATCAGTACAAGGCCAGACCAAATGCTATCTGCGTTGCCGAATACTGGTCTAAAAAGTTTGATTATTGCCATCGACACGATAGAAGAAGAAAGACTATAAGCACAGAATAAAGTAATAGTACAGAACGGACACTCTCCGCCCCCCTTGCGATCTACCCCGCACCCCCGCGCTCCCGCCCGCGAGATTCTCGTGGTCCTTCTGAGGGTCTTTCGTACTGAATATGCGGGCCTACGCGATCTTCCAATTTCAAATTTCTAATTCGTGCTCGATGTTATGTGATCGTGCTGTTTCCTGTAGGTGGTAGGGCTTTTGTGCTAAGCCCGCCTGGGGAAGTACCACCCCCTTGCCTTTTTCTGCCGTGAAGCAGCAGTGTTTGCACTTCTGTGTTTCGGTTTGAAGGGTAAGGGAGCCAGTGAAATTACCGGCACATGCGACATACCATCTTAGTTCTCAGGGTGGGTAACGCGCTTGACTGTCTTATTAGTGTTAAATTATTTCACTAATAAGACAGCGGGTGTCATGGGCGGTGGTGACCACTTACCACCAGGTGGCCCACCTGCTCGTTTACCCACTTCTGACATAAAAAAAAAGATGTATGGAGTGAGTGTCCAGGGTGTGCTTATAAGGGTGGTTTTAGATCAATGCCGTGCGAGGGAGCTAAGCTGTGAGCTGCGAAATTCCAAGGAATAAGATTGCTCATGACATGATAATTGGAAAGAAAAAGGGGAGGCCTTTGCCCTGCAGTGGGACAAACCAGGCTAAAAAAAAAAAAAAGATTGCTCCATTTTCCTAGCTTTACAGCTCAGAGCTAAGATACCACGCACAGCTCTGGTGGAAAACTTGCGGATCCTGCGGATCTTTCCAACACGGAGAGTTCCGCTCATTACGCTCCGAGTCGGTATTTCCGCAGGTCTCTACACTAAAAACTGGCAGTTGGCAATCCTAACCAAACATCGACCAATATAGGGTTCTGCATCGTATAAAGGTACGTGAAAATAAAAAAACCGGCCAAGTGCGAGTCGGAATCGCGCCCTAAGGGTTCCGTACCTATCTACCATTTGATATACTAAAAGCTTTTGCTCTTTGACTTTCAAAACTCCGCGACCATCCAACTTGACCCCTCTTTTATAAAAAAGTTCTTGAAACGGGAGCTCACCTTAATTGGTTACTATTATTTGTGAGAAAAATTGTGATATTTAATGATTTTAGACTTTTCCCTTTATTTGTGCTGTGAGACCTTCATGCCAAATTTAATAATTTTAGGTCAACAGGAAGTACCCTCTAGGTTTTGCTTTAGTGCATAAATGTATGGAGATGAGGCATAAAAAGCCATATCTTTTGATTGCGTCGTTGTAAAAAAATTAAATTTTCAGTTCTTGTGTGTTTATGGACTTTAATATTCGATATCAATTTAAATCTGATACGTCTACCCGTTCGTGAGAAAGAGGGTCTTGACAGACAGACAGATAGACGGACAACAAAGTGATCCTATAAGGGTTTCGTTTTTTTTTTTATTTTGAGGTACGGATCCCTAAAATTAAGGTAATCTGGGCTCATCCTGACACGGTTTCCTATAAAAAACCGTATCAGCTGATAGGCCGTTTTCTATGGGAGGTTTTGCAGAGAAAACACGGAGAGTTTAATCAGAAAACCCAAATTTAAGGTCTCAACTTGTTAAACAATTTATTTCCGTGACTGTACCATTCTTGGCCAGAACTAAAACTCCAAATTTTTGTGATCGTAGAGTAAGACGAATCGCCGCTAGACCATGAGCGAGAAGAAGACTTTTTGTATGAAACCAATCCAGGAAACAATACGTACAGTGACTGAAGTAGAATTTAAATATGTAAGGAATTAGGAGATGGGTTGAGGGGTGTGGGAGGGAGAAAGCGGAAGAGAGGGGAAGAGGGTGACGGTTTTTCAAAACTAGAAAGAGATGAACACGCGTTAGTATCGCGATCTGTGTAGCGTTTCTGGTATACATGAGATCAGTTTAGGGAGATTGGTCTGAAGATGAAAAAACACTTCCGATTATCGTGCCGTTCACTAAAGTTCAATATCAAGTACATTTTCAATTTATGTCATTTACAGAATTATTATTAACGTCATAACATAGTACATAATATATAGGTCATTTAAAATGAGTCTAACTCCGCTTAGGAGTCAAAGAGAAGGTACAAATAACCATTGTGGCATGACCTATCGAAGCTTGCAATTGAATATAAACAAGTAAAATCCTTCAAACTGCATTTGCTGAGTAATATTATCAAAAAGTTCAGCTCTTCAAAATTACTTGTCATTTTTAAAAGAGAAAAGTAATGTGTATGCAGTTGGATGAGTCGTCATTATTATAAACTTAAGAGCTGTAGCTATATTTTATTGTTCGAGAAATAGTTCCTACTTTTTTATTTCGTGATACGATGCGAGTTAACCTTCGGCTTATTAAAGTAACTTAGTCTTTATATAAACGATGAAGTTGGTTTTTATTGTCATCTGCCTCTCCCTCATTTAATTTTACCTTGTATGATGGCAGATTCATTCATCTCAAATTCAACCATAAAGTCGCGACGAGATTCTTCGAAATAATTGTCTGTTTGGTGCCGCGAAGAATAGTACTAACACATCTCAGCCCTTGGGTGTCGTAAGAGGCGAGTAAAGGATTATGAACCGGAATAGGCAGCAGCTTCTTTCTGTGTAGCGTACCACTTTACATACTGCGGTTACCCACACCAGCGGTTGCAAGCCGCAACGCATACAAGCGTAGTGACTATGGTAGATCCCTTCTAAAGTACCACGCGTTTGTGCTGGAGTTATGTAGGCAGTTACTTGTCCTGCAGTGGATGTTTGAATTACGGATAACAAGGTTGTACTTCTGAAAACTTAAATTTTTAAAAAGAGGAATGCATTATATTCCGAATTATCTACCGTTACAAAACTTAGGAAAATATTAGTTTGTAACCCTTTCTCTACAATAACTTGAGATATCTATCTCCACACTGGTCCCCTGACCCCTAATCTCTTGTGTAGCCCACGCACGCGCCGTAATGAGTGCGAGCGGGGGGTAGTTAGACAATTTTACAACTGCGCCGCTCCGTTTTTTGGGAGACTCGCGTCGCTAGGTGTGTGTCATAGATTAGGTAGGTTCGGATATGACACTAGACAAATCAACCTTTTCCAAGTCTTTAAGTAGCCAATGGACAAAAGCCACGTGTCTTTCCACCCGAATTTAAATAAGTTATTCATTGAAATACTCACCTTTAAACCCTTGCATACTACTTCATCCGTACTCGTAGTTTTATTGTTATTATAAAAAAAACGGTTAAGTGCGTACATACCTATAGTATTTTCTCCAAACCCCGGCAATAACCAAAGCCGAGGTACGAGCTCCGCGAGGTACCCTTAGGCTTGTAGCCTACCGTGTTTATCCTGGGTAGAGTCTTCCGCTCCCCAACCATCCAGTGAAGTTGTGACAGCCACTAGGGCTATAACAACAGAAGACCACTTCAAAAAAGGACGGGTTGCACTCCGGTAGTGCCGGCAGAAGTGAAAACTTAAACATCAACGTTGTGCATTTTTGAATATTTTGCAATGGTTAGGGAATAATTTCGCACAAATTGTTTTTCACTTCTCATGCACTGAAAGTGTTTTTTGTGCGGGATATAGGCTGCACAAAATCGAATTTTGTGCACTAGGGCAAAAAAGTAATCGCGGTCGGTGGTGTACGCCCTGCGCGCGGGCCTGCTGCACCCCGCTGCGCGTCAACATATTCTTCACTAAAGCAGAACAACTCATTCTTCAGTTACATTTAGAGTACTTTTACGTTTTATTTCCTCGCAATCAAAGTGAAAAGCAGAGTTTATAACTCGTCCACAAAACCATTGTATCCTCGACATTACTATCAGCCCTCGCCTTCGGCTCGGGCTGCAAAAAGGTCTCGAAAGAAAGATTCGTTTTGTGCACTTGTTGTAAAATCTACTATTATTTATCAGTATAAAAGTACATACAATATTCATTTTATGCGCTATCGTAGACAACCATGACAATTTATATTACATATCTTCGTCAGATCTGACGCGCCGCTAAAGAAGTTTTCACTTCAAAACTTAAACATTTGACGTGAGTTTAACATTTTTTACCCATCTAAAAAAGTGCCAAGCGAGTAGGGGGGTTAGGCCGGTACTGGACCACCTAGAGGTGATGTGGTCGAGAGTCGGTCACCGGGATTCGACCTGGTTCGGTAGCTAATGTGGTCGAGAAACGGCTGCCGGTTTTGGGCCACTTTTTTGACCAGTTTCTAAAAAAAAGCTCATCAAATAAAATTCAGACCTAAAATTTTTGTTAAAATCGCGTTTTGACTATAGTAGGGGGGTTAGGCCGGTACTGGACCACCTAGAGGTGATGTGGTCGAGAGTCGGTCACCGGGATTCGACCTGGTTCGGTAGCTAATGTGGTCGAGAAACGGCTGCCGGTTTTGGGCCACTTTTTTGACCAGTTTCTAAAAAAAAGCTCATCAAATAAAATTCAGACCTAAAATTTTTGTTAAAATCGCGTTTTGACTATAGTAGGGGGGTTAGGCCGGTACTGGACCACCTAGAGGTGATGTGGTCGAGAGTCGGTCACCGGGATTCGACCTGGTTCGGTAGCTAATGTGGTCGAGGAACGGTCCCCGTTTGTGGACCATTTTTTTGGCCAGTCTCTAAAAAAAAGCTCATCAAATAAAATTCAGACTTAAAATTTTTGCTAAAATCGCGTTTTGACTATAGTAGGGGGGTTAGGCCGGTACTGGACCACCTAGAGGTGATGTGGTCGAGAGTCGGTCACCGGGATTCGACCTGGTTCGGTAGCTAATGTGGTCGAGAAACGGCTGCCGGTTTTGGGCCACTTTTTTGACCAGTTTCTAAAAAAAAGCTCATCAAATAAAATTCAGACCTAAAATTTTTGTTAAAATCGCGTTTTGACTATAGTAGGGGGGATAGGCCGGTTCTAGACCAGCTAGAGGTGATGTGGTCGAAAGTCGGTCTGGGACGGGGCGGGCAGGGACGGGCTGGGTACGGAGACGGGGGCAGGGACGGGGACGGGGGAGCGGATGGGGACAGGGACGGTGACGGGGATGGGTACGGGGACGGGTAGGGTACGGAGACGAGGACTGGGAAGGCGCGGGCAGGGACGGGCTGGGTACGGAGACGGGGACAGGGACGGGGGTGGTGATGCGGGGGGCAAGGAAGCGGATGGAGTACAATACGACTGATTACGGTTTCGTTAGCAGTTTTAATTTACAGGCTTTATTTCTGGTTCATTTGCATTGCAATATGTGATGTATTTAACTAGCTGAGAACTTTTTTGGGGGCACCTTCAGTGGAGTCAGGTACAGATGCCGACTCATTGTGTTCAAATTTTTACCTGACGGAATCTTTTTTGTAAGGGCTGTGGGGTGCTTTTATTGCTTGCCCTTATGGAAAGATTAAGTCCGCATAAGATAAAAAGCAAGTTACATAAAAACATTTCAACTCAACGTGTCGGCAATGGATTTCCTTTTATTAATATCAGGTACGCTAAGGACATTAATTTAAAAGCTGATAGTTTACAAGTTATGATATGATGCTAAAAGCAATTAACGGTTGCCAAATTTCATTTAGCACGTCGCTGCAGTCCGTAGGAAAGACATTCAACATGTCAAAGTATAAAAATCAGGTACAAATAGATATGTAGGTACAAATAACATAACCTAACCTAACCTAAATACCTATAACTTAAAGGGGGCACTATTCCAAATTAATTTACATAAATACGTAACACTACCTATAACCACAATAAAATCATGGAAGAGCAGCTTGTATTTAAAAATATAGAATAAAGATGTCAACAAATAAATTATTCAAGTTCAATATCGCAATTATTCGTAAAAACCATGTCAGAAAATTAAAAAACTGCTTCAGGAAAATAAAATTATTGAATTACTTAAACAAAAAAAAGGCATTTAAAACTATGTTTATCGCTTTTCGCACAGAAATAAAAAAAAAGAAAAACCTATAATCTTGGTGAACTTGCAGACAGATTTATTTAATATTTATGTATGCTACAAATAACGCCGACCGACGAGGATCTGTCGAACTAAATGGCACTCCGCTATCTAAAATAGATTACTCCGTTGATCGAAATATTTCGTAAAATGCTTGAAGGTGATATGTATGCTCAAAGGATGGCTAGTTCTGGAGATAATTCAAAGATGGTGCTATTTGAAGCTTCTAGTTTTTATTTCAAAAGTTTTCAAAATTGAATTGTTCGTAAAGGTATACCTTGGATTATCTTTACAAAATCTGAAAAGAGAAAAACAGTTTTTGATGCGTTTAATTTTTACTGCTTTTTTATTTGAGACTAGGTTTTTTATAAACATTTCACAACTTATTTTCAAATTGCACTATTATTTTTAATAAAAGCAATCCTTGATAGATAGATAGATAAATGCTTTATTGTGCACATAACAAAAATATAACTAGTTTATGTAACTAGTTTGTTTTGTTTGTTTCTAGCTTGATATTATTGTTTTAAAAATCATAAGCATCACAAGTTATTTTCAGTAGACTTCAAAACAAAAAAGTTCAAAGTTCAAAGTTTATTTCGATTTCGTTTTTATTCGATGTATTATAAATTAATTTTCAAAGCTTCATTATAAAATTATTTTTCTTAAAAAGTATTCAATGAAATTTATATTATTACATTCGATCAAGGTTTAATTAGCAGTCGAACTCGTACGTTTTATTAATGGTTGATTTGACCGGCAAAGATTTTTTAAATGGCGGGGTGCTACCTGTCCAACTGAGTTCGGTCCATCTAGTCACAATCTAGTCACGATTAAAAAATACCTATCAAAAAGTGTCATCTGATCATGAATTCCTTAGTTGTAGATAAACAATAGAAATACATTTGGAAAGAAAAGTTTTTTTTACTTTGGTATGATATCATTTTGGTCCAAATAATTCTTAAGATGAAATAGTAAATGAGTTTTAAAAACTGCTTTGTTTTAAAACTGCTTTGTTTCTAAATAAAATTTCAATTGCTAAAAATGCGAAAAAAAATATATCAGCATGTATAATATCTTAAGAAAAGAATCTAAGTTACAGTTCTGATTATATTAAACAACAACACAACAAATGTAAATAGCGAAATATGCAAAATCAACACTAAAAATACCTATAATAAATTATTCACAATGTGTAATTTCAAATACGGGAAACCTCTAGGGTTTTATCCATGTAACTGAATAACTTATCCCAAAGAACATAGTTCGAATTAAGAAAAAAAAAATATTTCCCACAGAAACTGCATCCGCTGATAGCGCATTTTGTATGGGAGTCTAACATATTAAAGCTAGATTTCCTCACTTGACTTTTTAAAATAATACATAAACCGTAACACTTTTCGATGCAACGCGTAAAATTTAATACTTCACATTTTGGAAAGAATTATTGATTGTTATAAATAACGGCGAAGTCACGGGTATTTAATAGTTTCCATTCGTATGAAATGACGCTGAGATACATACCTGTTTTTCGAGTGATTACTGCATTGAAGTGATTATTTAAAGTATTAACAAGTTAGTGAATCTTTGTGTTCGTGTATAAAATGGATGTAATTTATAACATCACGAAGCAGGTAGTTTCAAGCCCAGACTAACCTAACCTAACCACGAAATCAATCACTTTAAGCATTTTTCCTCTCAACATTTACTGCCCACCTAAAACCGAGACGGAAAATTTATCTGTAGCTCATAAGTTATCACAATTTACCTCAAACATTTTTCTTTCTACAATTACCTACTGCTAACTTCAAACTCTGAAAACAAAGATGAGATGGACGAATGAACATTTGGTTGCTTTTTGCATGCCAGGCACTAACTTTCAGAACATTTGTGAGTAATCACACCGAAGTGTTGTTAGTCTTAAACTGTAAACGAACTTTTGAAGGTACGCACTATATTACCCAGTTGCTCTTAACTTCAATCTAGCATAGAACAAAGATGGGGCTGACGATGAACAGAGGTCACTCAGAAGAAGTCTAACACCTCTTGATTATCAACATGCGATTATTACTTCTGAAGTTATTGGAGTCTGGAACTGGCATTTAATGTTAAAATTATTTTAATATACATATGACGACATATCTTATGAAAAAGAACTAAATAATGAGTAAAAGCAAAACTTTACTAAATCACGCGTTTCTGCACGAACAATAGGGTACGTTTCAGAACATTATTCGTAACTTTCAGAACATTATTTCTCCCACATGCAATTTCAAACCACGACGAAGACATTTCTTGACTCATACCTGTTTGAACTCATCACACGTACGTATTTAACAAGTTAACAGTTTTGTAATTACGAAACATGGCGGTACTGACCACGACAGGTTTAGAATTCTAAAGGACGGTTTAAGATTAAAGTATTGAAAGCTCTAATAATTAATAGCAAATTTTTGAAAAATTACTAAATTAAAATATAAAACTAACAATCTCGACTGAATCAAAATATTTGAATTAGTCGTTACAACCAAAACTTTTATGTAAAAGAAAATTATGACAAAACTTATTCAACCAAAAACTACAAACGAAATTACAAATAAAAACATTTGAATGAACTATTACAACACAACGTTTATGAAAAAATAAATAAAAAAAATGTTCAAAAAAAAACACTCAAATCAAAATCTCAATTACAATTTCTAAATAAAATGTTTAAAAGTAAACGTCTCGAAAACTCGTTTTTAAAAATACTTACAGATTTTTCTTCATATAAATTATCAATTTGAAACTTAAATCAAAATTGTACTATAGTATTGAAAGTTAAGATTTTTTTTTTATTGTATGAACAGTATGAATCAAAAATAGTTTATTAAAACTTTTTAAATGAAAATCTTAAAATCAAAAATACTTTATTGACAATTACTAAGCTAAAACTTAAACCAATAATATTTAAAGGAATACTTTTATAAAAAATAATTGCAAAAAAAATGTTGCTGGAAAGATAACTTGACATAAAAATAAATTTTCATAATATCAAGTTGAATATGTTAAAAAAAAATACGAAATGAAATCTTTATTGACAATTTCTTAGCTAAAATTTTAAAAAATATAAATTTCATTGAATACTTTTTAGGAAAAATAATTTTATTTTATGCCACGAATACGTATCAAACCTCTTCGTTCGTTTTAATCTGAAACTATAATTTGTGATTATGGTTTGTTTTTATTTTATTTGTAATTTAAAGTGTTAAATTTGCATTATTTTTATATGCAATTCTATTATGTACTGAGTTCATTGGATATCCATAAACGATATTTGATTTAACTTAAACGGTAACAAACAACTCATAATGATTTTATTTCTTAAATTGGTAGGTGGTTGCCACGTAGAATATAATGACTCGTCACTGAAAAAGTATTTTTAGCAACGAGATTCATCGATTTTATATTTGAATCATTTTTTTTTGCTATGTTTGTAAGTCTTGCTTGTTACATTTTTATAGCAATATTTTCTTTTGTCATAAAATTTTGTTCGAAACATTATAGTTTTAAATATCTTAGTAAACTGCTAAACGAGTTTTCGACAAATTTAATTATTAAACTTTTTTATTTGAGATTTTAAAAGATTATTTAGTTTTAAAGCTTTTTGTTTTTATTCCAAAAGTTTCAAAATTTAATTGTTCGTAAAGGTATTCCTTGAATTATCTTTATAAAATCTGAAAATAAAAATAGATTTCGATACGTAAAATTTTTACATCTTTTTGATTTGAGATTTTTAAGTTTTAGTTTTTTTTGGTTTCCTTCCCAAAAGCGTTTCACATATTATTTTTTGAAGTTGCATTATTCTTCATCACAAAAGCTATCCTTGATATTATTGTTTTGAAAATCATAGTTATTTTTAATAGACTTCAAAACGATAATTTCTATGACCATAAAAGTTTTCCGATTTCGTTTTTTATTCAAAAATAAAATTATTTTTCCTAAAAAGTATTCAATGAAATTTATATTTTTTTAAATTTTAGCTAAGAAATTGTCAATAAAGATTTCGTATTTTTTTTTTAACATATTCAACTTGATATTATGAAAATTTATTTTTATGTCAAGTTATCTTTCCAGCAACATTTTTTTTGCAATTATTTTTTATAAAAGTATTCCTTTAAATATTATTGGTTTAAGTCTTAGCTTAGTAATTGTCAATAAAGTATTTTTGATTTTAAGATTTTCATTTAAAAAGTTTTAATAAACTATTTTTGATTCATACTGTTCATACAATAAAAAAAAAATCTTAACTTTCAATACTATAGTACAATTTTGATTTAAGTTTCAAATTGATAATTTATATGAAGAAAAATCTGTAAGTATTTTTAAAAACGAGTTTTCGAGACGTTTACTTTTAAACATTTTATTTAGAAATTGTAATTGAGATTTTGATTTGAGTGTTTTTTTTTGAACATTTTTTTTATTTATTTTTTCATAAACGTTGTGTTGTAATCGTTCATTCAAATGTTTTTATTTGTAATTTCGTTTGTAGTTTTTGGTTGAATAAGTTTTGTCATAATTTTCTTTTACATAAAAGTTTTGGTTGTAACGACTAATTCAAATATTTTGATTCAGTCGAGATTGTTAGTTTTATATTTTAATTTAGTAATTTTTCAAAAATTTGCTATTAATTATTAGAGCTTTCAATACTTTAATCTTAAACCGTCCTTTAGAATTCTAAACCTGTCGTGGTCAGTACCGCCATGTTTCGTAATTACAAAACTGTTAACTTGTTAAATACGTACGTGTGATGAGTTCAAACAGGTATGAGTCAAGAAATGTCTTCGTCGTGGTTTGAAATTGCATGTGGGAGAAATAATGTTCTGAAAGTTACGAATAATGTTCTGAAACGTACCCTATTGTTCGTGCAGAAACGCGTGATTTAGTAAAGTTTTGCTTTTACTCATTATTTAGTTCTTTTTCATAAGATATGTCGTCATATGTATATTAAAATAATTTTAACATTAAATGCCAGTTCCAGACTCCAATAACTTCAGAAGTAATAATCGCATGTTGATAATCAAGAGGTGTTAGACTTCTTCTGAGTGACCTCTGTTCATCGTCAGCCCCATCTTTGTTCTATGCTAGATTGAAGTTAAGAGCAACTGGGTAATATAGTGCGTACCTTCAAAAGTTCGTTTACAGTTTAAGACTAACAACACTTCGGTGTGATTACTCACAAATGTTCTGAAAGTTAGTGCCTGGCATGCAAAAAGCAACCAAATGTTCATTCGTCCATCTCATCTTTGTTTTCAGAGTTTGAAGTTAGCAGTAGGTAATTGTAGAAAGAAAAATGTTTGAGGTAAATTGTGATAACTTATGAGCTACAGATAAATTTTCCGTCTCGGTTTTAG
This sequence comes from Athrips mouffetella, assembly GCA_947532105.1. NCBI lineage: Eukaryota > Metazoa > Arthropoda > Insecta > Lepidoptera > Gelechiidae > Athrips > Athrips mouffetella. The sequence continues at coordinate 2,187,004 of OX383972.1, forward strand.
GTGGGCAGTAAATGTTGAGAGGAAAAATGCTTAAAGTGATTGATTTCGTGGTTAGGTTAGGTTAGTCTGGGCTTGAAACTACCTGCTTCGTGATGTTATAAATTACATCCATTTTATACACGAACACAAAGATTCACTAACTTGTTAATACTTTAAATAATCACTTCAATGCAGTAATCACTCGAAAAACAGGTATGTATCTCAGCGTCATTTCATACGAATGGAAACTATTAAATACCCGTGACTTCGCCGTTATTTATAACAATCAATAATTCTTTCCAAAATGTGAAGTATTAAATTTTACGCGTTGCATCGAAAAGTGTTACGGTTTATGTATTATTTTAAAAAGTCAAGTGAGGAAATCTAGCTTTAATATGTTAGACTCCCATACAAAATGCGCTATCAGCGGATGCAGTTTCTGTGGGAAATATTTTTTTTTTCTTAATTCGAACTATGTTCTTTGGGATAAGTTATTCAGTTACATGGATAAAACCCTAGAGGTTTCCCGTATTTGAAATTACACATTGTGAATAATTTATTATAGGTATTTTTAGTGTTGATTTTGCATATTTCGCTATTTACATTTGTTGTGTTGTTGTTTAATATAATCAGAACTGTAACTTAGATTCTTTTCTTAAGATATTATACATGCTGATATATTTTTTTTCGCATTTTTAGCAATTGAAATTTTATTTAGAAACAAAGCAGTTTTAAAACAAAGCAGTTTTTAAAACTCATTTACTATTTCATCTTAAGAATTATTTGGACCAAAATGATATCATACCAAAGTAAAAAAAACTTTTCTTTCCAAATGTATTTCTATTGTTTATCTACAACTAAGGAATTCATGATCAGATGACACTTTTTGATAGGTATTTTTTAATCGTGACTAGATTGTGACTAGATGGACCGAACTCAGTTGGACAGGTAGCACCCCGCCATTTAAAAAATCTTTGCCGGTCAAATCAACCATTAATAAAACGTACGAGTTCGACTGCTAATTAAACCTTGATCGAATGTAATAATATAAATTTCATTGAATACTTTTTAAGAAAAATAATTTTATAATGAAGCTTTGAAAATTAATTTATAATACATCGAATAAAAACGAAATCGAAATAAACTTTGAACTTTGAACTTTTTTGTTTTGAAGTCTACTGAAAATAACTTGTGATGCTTATGATTTTTAAAACAATAATATCAAGCTAGAAACAAACAAAACAAACTAGTTACATAAACTAGTTATATTTTTGTTATGTGCACAATAAAGCATTTATCTATCTATCTATCAAGGATTGCTTTTATTAAAAATAATAGTGCAATTTGAAAATAAGTTGTGAAATGTTTATAAAAAACCTAGTCTCAAATAAAAAAGCAGTAAAAATTAAACGCATCAAAAACTGTTTTTCTCTTTTCAGATTTTGTAAAGATAATCCAAGGTATACCTTTACGAACAATTCAATTTTGAAAACTTTTGAAATAAAAACTAGAAGCTTCAAATAGCACCATCTTTGAATTATCTCCAGAACTAGCCATCCTTTGAGCATACATATCACCTTCAAGCATTTTACGAAATATTTCGATCAACGGAGTAATCTATTTTAGATAGCGGAGTGCCATTTAGTTCGACAGATCCTCGTCGGTCGGCGTTATTTGTAGCATACATAAATATTAAATAAATCTGTCTGCAAGTTCACCAAGATTATAGGTTTTTCTTTTTTTTTATTTCTGTGCGAAAAGCGATAAACATAGTTTTAAATGCCTTTTTTTTGTTTAAGTAATTCAATAATTTTATTTTCCTGAAGCAGTTTTTTAATTTTCTGACATGGTTTTTACGAATAATTGCGATATTGAACTTGAATAATTTATTTGTTGACATCTTTATTCTATATTTTTAAATACAAGCTGCTCTTCCATGATTTTATTGTGGTTATAGGTAGTGTTACGTATTTATGTAAATTAATTTGGAATAGTGCCCCCTTTAAGTTATAGGTATTTAGGTTAGGTTAGGTTATGTTATTTGTACCTACATATCTATTTGTACCTGATTTTTATACTTTGACATGTTGAATGTCTTTCCTACGGACTGCAGCGACGTGCTAAATGAAATTTGGCAACCGTTAATTGCTTTTAGCATCATATCATAACTTGTAAACTATCAGCTTTTAAATTAATGTCCTTAGCGTACCTGATATTAATAAAAGGAAATCCATTGCCGACACGTTGAGTTGAAATGTTTTTATGTAACTTGCTTTTTATCTTATGCGGACTTAATCTTTCCATAAGGGCAAGCAATAAAAGCACCCCACAGCCCTTACAAAAAAGATTCCGTCAGGTAAAAATTTGAACACAATGAGTCGGCATCTGTACCTGACTCCACTGAAGGTGCCCCCAAAAAAGTTCTCAGCTAGTTAAATACATCACATATTGCAATGCAAATGAACCAGAAATAAAGCCTGTAAATTAAAACTGCTAACGAAACCGTAATCAGTCGTATTGTACTCCATCCGCTTCCTTGCCCCCCGCATCACCACCCCCGTCCCTGTCCCCGTCTCCGTACCCAGCCCGTCCCTGCCCGCGCCTTCCCAGTCCTCGTCTCCGTACCCTACCCGTCCCCGTACCCATCCCCGTCACCGTCCCTGTCCCCATCCGCTCCCCCGTCCCCGTCCCTGCCCCCGTCTCCGTACCCAGCCCGTCCCTGCCCGCCCCTTCCCAGTCCCCGTCTCCGTACCCTACCCTTCCCCGTACCCATCCCCGTCACCGTCCCTGTCCCCATCCGCTCCCCCGTCCCCGTCCCTGCCCCCGTCTCCGTACCCAGCCCGTCCCTGCCCGCCCCGTCCCAGACCGACTTTCGACCACATCACCTCTAGCTGGTCTAGAACCGGCCTATCCCCCCTACTATAGTCAAAACGCGATTTTAACAAAAATTTTAGGTCTGAATTTTATTTGATGAGCTTTTTTTTAGAAACTGGTCAAAAAAGTGGCCCAAAACCGGCAGCCGTTTCTCGACCACATTAGCTACCGAACCAGGTCGAATCCCGGTGACCGACTCTCGACCACATCACCTCTAGGTGGTCCAGTACCGGCCTAACCCCCCTACTATAGTCAAAACGCGATTTTAGCAAAAATTTTAGGTCTGAATTTTATTTGATGAGCTTTTTTTTAGAGACTGGTCAAAAAAATGGTCCACAAACGGGGACCGTTCCTCGACCACATTAGCTACCGAACCAGGTCGAATCCCGGTGACCGACTCTCGACCACATCACCTCTAGGTGGTCCAGTACCGGCCTAACCCCCCTACTATAATCAAAACGCGATTTTAGCAAAAATTTTAGGTCTGAATTTTATTTGATGAGCTTTTTTTTAGAGACTGGTCAAAAAAATGGTCCACAAACGGGGACCGTTCCTCGACCACATTAGCTACCGAACCAGGTCGAATCCCGGTGACCGACTCTCGACCACATCACCTCTAGGTGGTCCAGTACCGGCCTAACCCCCCTACTCAAGCGCCGCTAAAGAAGTTTTCACTTCAAAAAAATATCTTTATTACCTTGATTTATCCGAGCACAGGAAGTGTTAAATTAAAATAATTTTCGATAATGTCCATTTATACGACTGTAAAACTAAGTTTGCTGGTGAAGGTTTTTTGTGGAATTCTAAAAACTGTGCTACTTAAATAGATCGTTTTATATTTGCTGTTCCATGTTTCAAGTCGATAGCGTAGTAAGTAATTGCTGAGATAAACAGGTTTGACTGACGAAGTCTCACCATAAGGGTTCCGTTTTTGCCGTTTTGATACGGAACTCTAGAAACGTAAATTTTTTAGCTTCCTTTTTTTGAATAGACGTAGTAATTAGACTTCTGTTACTAAGGTTAATAATCGACCAATACAATCCAGGTAGGCTGAAGCGGAGCCTTTTTGTCACAGTTGGCGTATTGATTGGGTTCAATTAAATGATTATACAATAATTGTATAGTTTTGAACAATTATGAGCTCTGGAAGGAAACAATGATTAACCCATATGACAAAAGATTTGAGTCATTAGTTATGTTATTGTGTGCATCGTTTTTGTTATAATACATCCTACTTTAGGTATTAAATGATCAATATTTGTATATAAATTTGTATGTACTATATTTGTATGAAAAGGTTGATGAAAACAGAGGAAACGAAAGAAGTATGTTAATATCAGCTCAGGACAATCAGGTGATTCTATGGCTATAATTCACAATGGAATATACGAACAGAACTTGACAGCCACCAGATCAATATTTGAAGATCAGTGATCGATTAGGCACAAATCCGTACTTTGACCATTCTGCCCACCATAATCTTTGTCACCATCTGTAGGTGCGCACAAATTTGCATATGTCGAAATAATTTAGGGGGTTTGCGCGCACTTGTGTGCTAATGTCGCACACATACGTGGGTAGTAAGAAAATTGCGTAGTCGGCATATAATGAGACCTTATTTCGAGTGCGGAGTGCTCGCGAATACGATTTTGACTTATTCGTTTAAGTAAGTAGGTTATTTTTTCTAAAGAGTCTTCTGTAGCCTCTAAAATTTACTTGAGGGCTTATTTCTTGTAAATTTTTAAGAGATGGTATAGAGTTGAAATACCGTATTTACTTCTGCATTTAATAATTTCTAGGGTAGTTAATATTTTTCTACAGAAGGTAAAGGAAGTTCTAGTCAAAAAAATACGAGAGGTGTTCAATAAGTATTGAGAATTAACAAAATTTTGTCTATAAGGTATTGATATTTACGAGTATTGATAGTTAATTTCACTAAAAAGAAGGCTTTAAAACTAAGGCCATTAAATTTACTTACGTAGATATAAATAATGACGTAAAGTTCATAATCTTGTCAGCTAATCCAGCAAGCATCTCGAAAATTGAGAAAAACTAATTTTTCGATAGTTGCCATTCAACAAGCCGAGTTTAAACAAGTTGACCACTCTCCCCACTTACTAGATTTAACTGACAGTCCTCTAGGTACTCATGGTAACTTCTATCTGTTCCCCAACACCAAAGGAGATACAGGTACGGAAGCAAAATTGTAGTCATGGATCCCATACGGAGAGCTTTGGTAGGACCAAATTGAAAAGTTTCGGACAATGTTAGTAAGACGAACACAGGTCTATCACACAAAATACATTCAAACGTCAATGGACATACTCCAGAGACATCGGTGCATACATCGACATCCAATGCATCTGGAGTGGGCTGTCCATCCGTCCATTTTACCTCTAGCGGACACCCATCCAGCCTCAGACCACGTCCAATGTTGTTTAACTTTAGTGATCTCGAGTTATCATAACATCTCATGAAATGTACAGGACAGGGAGCTCTCTCCTGACATTATCCAGTTACGTCTGAATTCCCTAAGTCGCCTCTTACGACACCCACGGGTATGAATGAGATGGTACTATTCTTTGTCGGCACCACACGTGATCACGAGTACTTCAACAAAAGAGACCCATTTCCGTGTGTATTATAGCGAAAACTACATGCAAATAACAAATTAAACCTACCCTCAATTTCTCTCGCGTTCCGGTTTCCGCACCCTAAGGGTCCGAAGCCTTATTAGTCACACTACTATTTCTGACCACTCTACGCACGCAATTAATCAAAATGTAACAAAGGCACTATCACATTTCTGAATGTTAACGCCTAATTTCACCATTCTCTATTTTTCTTGGACAAAACAAAAAAAAAGTTTTAGCAGTAAATCACTATATTACATTAAAGTTTAATGTTTAATATAGGAGAAGCAAAGAATTTATTTAACTTTTCGGACAATCATTTGAATTTTCTTCGCCATAGGTGCTTCGTGCGTAGAATTAGGAGATTAATCTGAGTAGGTTTTATGATTTTGTGTTTCAATATTTGCATGTCGTGAAAATGACTAAATATGTGTTACTTAACATCTTGTATTTACCATATTTTTGGCAAATAAATCATTCATTCATTATTGGGCATCAGGAGCGACATCAAAAAAAAATCACGCTGTATGGATATGTTACCTGCCAAACCCGATTTCAGGCCAAACTAGTTTTGCCTGGATAGGTTAGGTTGGGTTATACTACTACCCAGTGTAAAGCAAACGCTATTTTAAAAGCTTGCTATATCAATGACAGAGAGGTATGGTGATCTGGTACCTATTCCAGCAAAACACAAGAAACACATGGTAAAAAGTCGATTCTTAAAGTAGGCCGTGCTGCAGTGGTTTCTTGCCGTTTCTTTTACGCTGCCATATCACGATCCGAAACGTTGTAGTCTCGCTCTATTTGCATTGTATTCTGCATGACATTTAAATTTATTCAATAAGTATTCAGTAAAGAATCTGCAAATTGCTGGTCTAGTTAGTTTAGTTTCTTTATGGCAAAGAGCGACCTCCGAAAGGATTACGTAGAGCTGTAAAGCCTAGGCAAAACTGGTTTGGACTACGCAAAACTAGTTTGGCCTAAAATCGGGTTTGGCCGGTAACATATATAGGTTTACGTAGAGCAGTATAGCCTAGACAAAACTGGTTTGGCCCAGGCAAAACTAGTTTGGCCTAAAATCGGGTTTGGCTGGCAACATACATGTCTTCAAAAATAGATTGACGGATAGACAGTCAAACAACGAGACTGAATGACAAACGGATGGATGACACAGGCTTAGTAGGGTAGGCTTGGCACATCTTCCGGCCGACTATTTTGCGGAAAATGATTCTACAATACAATGCCTACACACGTGCGTAATTGTTAGATCTCACACTGCGACGCACCAAGTCGTGATCACGCAATTGCGAAACCCTAAAAATGAGGCGAAGTAAAGGTAAAAAATATTTTAAATTGAGTGTGATTCTTTTGAAACATTTTAATACTAATTTTGAACCCAGTTACGTTTTTTGCTGAACTTTGTTTCTTATTTGTTTTTCTTAAGAAATTGAACGAAGTAAGTTTGTGAGGTTTCAATAGCCTTATTATATTTTATTTATATTTAGTCAGCTATTTAACGAGAATTTGACACGGGAATTTTGTTTTTACACAGACTGACTGTCAACTTACATCGTAATCATCATCGTAAAATCATCGTTAGCGCGAATTTGAAATTGAAAGGACGCGTGTTCAGTACAAAAGACCCTCAGAAGAACCACGAGAATCTCGCGGGTGGGTGCGCGCGGGGGTGCGGCGTAGATCGCAAGGGGGGCGGAAAGTGTCCATTCTCTATCATAGTACTATTACTTTATTCTGTGTCGTAATTTAAAGGAAAGTCCATTTGATTAGACTACCTGTTCTAACAGGCTAATGCAAAATGAATTGAATTATGTTTATTATATCAACCCTGTACGACACATACAGAGCGCAAGAGCACAGAAGAGCGCAGAGCACAGCAGAGCGCAGAGCGCGCAATTAACAGAGCGCGTGGGTTTACTGTCGCTTTTTTTTCCCACATGGCGTCACTTTTTGTTTTTTTTGTTTGTGAAGCATAAGAATTTGGTAATATCTTACAATGAATAAAAAGCATTTTAATTTTAAACGGCAAATCGACCCAATCCTAGATGGCATCGCCAGGTAGCCATTAGTTTTTGAGCCGCCTAATGCCTTCTCACTAAATGACTACTTATTATTATTGGTAGTAGCTAATACCAACGGCTTAACGTGCCCTTTGAAGCATGGAAAATGTTCAAAATGATACGCGGAATATGTTTCATATCATAATCCTCGTAAACACTTTTAAGGCGTTATTCTGGAAGGTAAATCCAACTTTTGAAAATTTGTAAAGACGAGCTCTATAAATCTCATAATAAAATTCTCCTAAGCACACCTGCACGAGTGGTGCCGGCAAAAAATAGTACCATCCCATACATACCCGTGGGTGTCGTACGAGGCGACTAGGTGTTATGAACTGGAGGATGGGCAGCAGCATCCTCCTTTGTATCATACCATCTTACTTTCTGCGATCACCTACAACCACGGTCCGTGGTGCCAGCCGTAACGTTGACAAGCGAGGTGACTATGGTACTTCCACTTCCCCTCCACATTTTTCCAGCAAAAGCTAGAATTCTGTAGGGAGCTCCTTATCCTGTAGTGGACATTTCATGGAATGTTCTGTATACATCTATATTACACTTAATTATTTTAATTATTATTGTAATATTGACCTGTGTATTTAATTATCAATAAATTGTATTGTAAGTATGGCGGTTATAAAAATATTTGTAAATTAGGAAAAGCGGTTGATTTAGTCTAAAAGGTTTTATCTTATCTCATCGAGCTGTTAGTGTCCCACTGCTGGGAGAGGCCTCCCTTCCTTTTAAAAGGTTTTACATAAACAAAATTATAACCCACCGTAAAAAATCATATTTACGTACCAAAATAAACTCAATGTTTGCCATAATACTACTACCGGAATCTAAAATAAAATTGCAGTTAGGGTCTCATGGGGTCCCATAAATCATTGCTACGTCGGGAGGGTTCCAGTTCAAACACATATGGGTTCGTGGGCTATTGGGATGAATTTGTCAGGAATTTGTTTTAAGGTAAGTTTTTGGATTTTAATTTTTAGACGGCAGACTTTTTGTTGTAGCAGGCCGCCAGTGTGGCCGGTATTGTAATTATTTTCGATATTATTAGTAGAGTCATTGACATGACAAAACGCTCCGCTTCTATGCGTGTATTTTCCAAAATCTTTGGTTTGGAAGGAAAGCCGTATCAAGCCGTAAATATATTTAATAAATTACCGTTAAAACTGAAAAAAATCATGGATGCTATGGATTTTAAGAAAACATTAAAAGCGTTTCTCCTTGATAAAGTTTTATATAATATTGATGATATCTAACTATTAGAATGACATGTAATTTTATAATTAGTACCTGCTGACTGTGATAATAATTTGTTTGATTTTGTGATATAGTATTTTAACATTGTGATATTTGATTGATAAGTATGTGATATTCTGATTATTTTTTATTTATTGTTTACAAATGATTTGTTTAATATCAAGTATTCGCACACAGTCATGTACTGTTTTAGAAAATAAATAAATAAGAAAACTGCTTGTATAGTTGTTCAGTTCAAAGAGTTATTTAGCTGAAAAGGTCGTTCAGATTGATTGTTATTTAGTTTAAAACGTAGAGCAATTTTGAAAAGTTATGAGTTTGAATTTTATTCTGATTGAAACTATAATTTTCACAATACTGGCCACACTAGAGGCCCGGCTTTCGTCTGCTGAGCCTCTTAGTCACTTAAATACTTAGAAATAGTAAGTACTTATCCAATTATCAACATTTTATCTATTCTATTTACTACTTAAGAAATCCGCGTTCTTTTGAATGTGTTATATTGTATAGCTAAAATTTTATTAATTAAAAAAGAAACGTGATTATTTTTATATCAATCCATAAAAATAAAAAGTGTGTCATTTATAGGGTGATTACAACCTTAGATAATGATGTTGATAAAGTTGACAAAATCATCGCAAAAAGAGAAAAATAAAAATGCGAATTATAGTACAAAAATGTATACGATTTTCTTGCTAATAAAAATTATGACGAAAGTTCAAACGTACACCAGTAAAAGTGAAACTAGTACCGTAGAAAACAAAACTACCCACAACAAAAAAGCACTATTTTGATGAATGAAGTTCTCCCAATAAAACCAGAAAAACTACAAAAACGCCGACGGGATTTCTGTGAAAATCGCACATGCGTTCCAAATGGATTTTTCACTTTTTTCCGGAATTTTTTTCTCTTTTTTTCACCGAACACTGAATGGCGTGCCGGTCCGTGCCTGGAAAAGTATAAAAAAAGCTGAAAAACGTCGTAAAAGAGTGAAGTTTACTTTCACTCTCGATTTCCATGCTAACCGTACGTCGACGCGAGGTTTCCATCTGTTCAGAAGTGATACTGATCTAGCACGTGCGGGTAGATTCACATCTACCCGCAATATTATATTTCACAATGGTCTCAATGTGTTACCATACAACTTCGCTTATTAATTGCCGTTGCATTTAGCGTAATAAATAAAAGAAAAAAAAATACAGGGTGAAAATTCAAAAGCGTGCGACAACTCAAGGGTGTGCTCATACCACGAAACTGAACAACTTTTTCTTTTTCGGAAATATTTTTTGCTTCTCTGTACAGTGCGGAATTCCCTGGTACAAGCATTACCTTTATGTTTAAAAGGGAGCTCCTGCTATTAGCTGTAAGAAAAACTTGCAAAAGAAAATAAATATTTTTGTTTTTTTTTATTATTTTTGTACAAACCTTACTTATTGCATTTTGTATGGAAAAGCCAAAATAATTCTTCTATTTTGACCCATGTTTCTTTGAAAAAATTGTTCAGTTTCGTGGTCTGAGCACACCCTAGAGCTGTCGTACGCTTTAGCATTTACAGCCTGTATATTTTAACTTTTTTTTTTCAGACAATGTATGGTGGTGTTTCTCTTTTCAAAGAGAGCTTGCAGCGATAAAGCCGTCATTTACCAAAATTACTAATTTATGAATTAATTTCTCGTCTTCTGGTGTGCAATAAGATAAATGATTATCTATCACCTTGTAGCAAAATTTATTTAAGATGTTTTCTTGCGTATGTTATTTTCAGATTAGTCCACAAAAGTATTTAAATCTTTGACTCCTAAATATAGATTATTTTTTCATCTTTATTATTGAAATTGTCTCACCTATAATCTTGATACTTAAGTTCAATTTAATTAAAATTTACCGACCGGTGTATTTGGTGGTGACCCTGCTTGCTGAGCCGAAAAACCCGGGTTCGAATTCTAGTAGGGATAATTTTTTGTTTGTTTTCGAGTCTTAAACGTTTTATACTTATTTATGTATTTATATTCCGTTGTTTAGTCCTCATAATACAATGTTTTTAGCGGTCTTGAAGTCGGGAATGTACTGAATGTAATATGTCTGAATTTTATTTGTTCCTAGGTCAAACTTTCCGTATCACACGGAAAGTTTTGGCCGGCAAAGATTTGTACCAACCCATCTCCACCTGTGGGTGTCGTAAGAGGCGACTAAGGGCCCATGAACCGGAGGATGGGTGGCAGCATCTTTCTGAGTATCGTATCATCTTACATACTGCGGTCACCAACAACAGCGGTCGCCAGCCGCAACGCTTACAAGCGTGGTGACTATGCTAAATCCCCTCTACGCATTTTTGCTGGACTTCCGGAAGGAGCAGTAGGAGCAGTGTCCTGCAGTAGACGTTTCAATATTAGCTATTTATTAACTATGGCTGATATGGGTAGTTAAAAAGAGAATTAATTAATCACAATTACGGAAGAGATTATGGAGGAATATGGTTGCCTGGAAGAGATTGATCTAAACAATAAGGCCGCCTTTGCGCGCAATAAGATATAAGTTGTTCTTACGCAATATTGTATGCAATAAAGAGTTTCTATCTATCTATTGACTTGTAATGGAAAGATTACTAATGAATTAAGTTTTATGTCATATGATAGGTCAACCTAAGGTATAACTTTATCTATATCAATAAATATTGGAAACCACCAAAAACCCCTCATACAACAGATAACCTCAAAACCATCCGCATTCCTACTTACACACACGACACCGTCGTAATAAAAATTATATGCTCCAATTTACGAGGGGGGTAGGAGGGCCGAAAGTACCCCCCTCCCCCCCTGATTGCGGGATCGAATCTCGCTAAACGAACGGGCGAAAAATGCGCGAGTGTGGGTAAGCGTGCGATACATTTTTATCATTATCCCTTTCTAACTACTATGGGTAGGTGGAGTAATTATTTAATTTCATTTTCTGTCTTTGTTTTTCACAGCTTATGCTTTTTATGTAGGCTGTAGTGACCTTTTTTGGGGTTTTGAGACAGTTTGTTTGAATTTGCGAGGTGGTTTAATACTAGTATGTTTTAACGGGTTTTTACAGGGTTAACTCTTCAAATTCAAATAGTTTATTTGCTTAAAACAGTAAAAAAATTATGGTGATCTTAATATGCAGCACATCATGTTTTGCTTTAGAGATAGGTATATATAGATCACTGGTGCATTGTAAGTTCACTAGCCACGGTAAATCCAACCTAATCGATCCCGAGAAGGGATCGGTGAGGTTGGGTTAGGTTATCTTGCGACCACTACGCACGAGCCGAGCGAGCGAAGCGAGTGTGCCGCGGCAGCGACCGGCGAGTGCCAGAAACAAATTACGCGCAGTTTTGTGAACTGCCGCGGTATATGTAAAATGACAAATAAAAAATTTCTCGGCATTTTGTGGAATCATCATCATCATACCAACCCATGAAACGTCCACTACAGGACAGGGAGCTCCCTCTAGAATTCTAGCTTTTGCTGGAAAAATGTAGAGGGGAAGTACCATAGTCACCTCGCTTGTTAGAGTTACGGCTGGCACCATGGACCGCGGTTGTAGGTGACCGCAGTAAGTAAGATGTTAGATACAAAGGAGGATGCTGCTGCCCATCCTCCAGTTTAAAACCCTTAGTCGCCTCTTATGACACCAACGGGTATGTAGGGGTTGGTACTATTCTTTGCCGGCACCACACGGGTTTTGTGGAATGCCAAGGCAAAATTTGACACATAAATTTACATCACGTACATCACAAACAACTATATCAACGAAAATAAGACAGACGGATGAAAAAGATCGACAGACGGGCGGATTCGCACCAGATCCTTTTCCAAAATTTTTTTGGGACCTTAAAAACCATCGGAATAAATCTAAAATCTCCATTTTGCTTGATAATAAGACCGATTCAAGAGCTTCGTAGCAATTGTTCTAAGAATCGCTACGGGCGTAGCGTACTACTACGTCGTACCGTAGGCGTATCTACGATAAAACAATATTATCGTTTTAGTCCGTTTACATTGTAATTTCAAGGGATAGGGGGTGATGAGGTGAATACAATATTCGAGGAATTTGACGTAGGAAGATGTTATTAATAAGTTTTTAATTCCTTTTTTAAAGCTTTTATTATACTCGAAGCCCAAGTAATCCTTCTAATAATCCCGTACTAAATATTTCGTCGGTCACGTGACTATTTTATTGTAGAAAAAAAGAACAATGGATGAGTACCGTTTTTAGGTTTCCTTTCATCAAAGGGTGAAAACCGGGACCCTATTGATATGCCTGCGATGTCTGTCTGTATGTCGGTGTGTCTGTCAGCGGGCTGTATCTCATGAACCGATTACGGTAGGGAGAAAATTAGAATTATATTTGTTGCCGCTACAACGATAAATAATTAAAATAAAAAAATAAAGGGATGCTTCATGCGAGTTTTATAAGCGATTATTACTCGATTTTTTGTTTCAGCTCTATCGTATAAACGGGAACGTTTACAAGCGTGAGAATTTGTATATTTATAGTGTGTAAGCTATAAAATAACAACAAATAATAAAAACTGGTCAAGTGCGAGTCGGTCTCAAAAAATCTAGAAACTACAACTAATGGTGATACGGTACCCTCGGTGCGCGAGTCCGACTCGCACTTGGCTGGTTTTTATTTTCGGTAAAATTGCTTTTTTTTGTTAGTACAATTAAAAGCCTCGGGTTTAAAACTGATGATAATTGACGGTGTATTTTTGATCTTTTGCCGAATTTTTGAAAACGCTGATGCAAAAATAAAATGGAAATCGTTTCTTGAATTGATAAAAGTCTCTAAAGAAAAGATGTTTCCTTTAAACTGTATTGCAACAATTTTTTTTTTAAATATAATAGTATAATACGAGTACTACTTCACTTCACTTTACATAATAATACTTCTAGATTGTTGTTGTTTATAGGTTCTTTCAAATTTAATGGCAGATATTTAAGTTTTAAAAATTACCAAAATAAAAATCAATGAATACCTTACCCATCAGATTTTATGCCTTCGAAAAAAAAATGCACTTAAACTACCAAACTGTTAAATAAAGAGGTTTACAAGTATTTTAGAAAATACAGCCCTTTTTGGTTTTTTAAATGTTTTCTTGGTACAATTTTTTCAAAATCACAGTCATACTACATTTCCCTGAGTAACGTTATCTTGTTCCAAATTATAATAAGAAATGAATCTGCAAAAGCAACAATGAGTCAAAACGAGGGCTGGACAGACGAGCGGCACCTCACTAAATATTGACTGCAGTCAAGGTTTTTCCGCAACATGTCAACTACACTTAATAAAGACTGCCTTTAATTATCCCTCACGCAGTAGGTACTTTAAAATAATAATCATAATAAATAAAGTTATTTCAAGAAAAATTTAGTTACAACTACAATTAAATAACATAGTATTGAATCTACACATTTTTAAAATTAAAGATTCTATCTACACAAAATGGTATAAAAACTATAAAGGATATAAGGGAGAAGTTTCTGAAAACTGAAAGGGCATAATCAGTCAATGTTACTGATTAACTTTCAAGAAATAAAAAATAAAAATCGGCCTCTCCATACAAAATTTCAAACTTACAAAGTTATACACCGACTTTTTTATTGCTTTCAGGGTCCATATTTGTGGGTTATGCTGTACAAATGTTACCATCTTTCTACTTTATGAAGAGCAATAAATAATTTAAATTTGAATAAGAACTTCATTTTATCTCCTCATCATAACATCCCATAATACGTCCACTACAGGACAAGTCCATCTCTTGCTGGAACAATGTGAAGAGGAAGTACCTCAGACACCACGCTTGTTAGCGTTGCGGCTGGCACCATGAACCGCAGCTGTTGGTGACCGCAGTATGTAAGATAATACAATACACAGAAGGTCGCTGCTGCCCAACCTCCGCTTTATAAACCCTTAGTCGCCTCATACGACACCCACGGGTAGGTTAGAATTACATTTTATCTCCTACCACAAGACAACTGCAGTTGTCTGCACAGTCACAAAACTGCAGCCCGTCTGGTATCTCTAAAGTTTCCTTGACCGAGTTTCGACCCAATTTCTCAGTACAAGGAAATACGACCCTCAAACTGTTCCGGAAATGTTCATTTTAATTATCATAGTATTTTATAGAACAAGATTGTTTTATGGATGTTTAATGCACAATGCAGTCGGCGTTATAAAGGGAGGGTTTTTTTTATAAGGAGTCTTAGTGTAGCGCCATACCTTCAGCAGTTCCGCGACCGATAATGTGGTTTTTATTATTTATTTTTTTTGCGGGCGAAATGAAAGCGTCCGCGCCGGAAACATCCGCAGGTGTTTATCTACACTTAGGTAGTTTTTGACAATCCTCTCGTATTTTGCATAAGAAATCTTAGAAAATATTAAAAAATACTTAATCTTAGGTTCTACGAAGACGACGACGACGGTTATACTGATCGAAAAACAAACTTTGAATTTATTTTATGAAGTCTGGATATTTTTATGGATTCGTCTGGATTTTCTTATTTCTATTAAAGTAAGCCGCTTGCACAAAACTTCTTTAGAGGTTGATAAAGTAAACTAAAAATGTCGGCAACATATTTTAAGGAATTTTAAGTTTAAAGATGCGCTGTAACACCGGTAAATATTTATTTAATTGATTTTTTATATATAGTTTTTATTTATTTGATATATTTGCACGCTTGCACGCAGGCGAATATACAGGACTTTATAATTTTAAGATCATCATAAAACTGTATTCTTTGCAAATAAATGATTCTTATTAACTTCTAAATGTTTAACTGTGAGATCTTTTTAATTGGCAAGCTCGATGTATTATGTTTATGTTTATAAACACATTTAATGCTGTAAGATTTCCTAAATAAATAAATTAAAATTAAAATTATTCTTAAAAAGTGTTTGGAATTAAAAATTATTTATTTTTTCATCACTCCGAATACTTTAAGAGATGGTTCTGTCCTTCAAATTGAACAACTTTGCCCAAGAAATATAGGTCGAAATACGGAAAAGAAATTTCGAATTTCCATGCAAACTGCATCAGCTGACAGGACATTTTGTATGGCAGGTTGAAATTTTTTATTCGTATGTCGTCATATTTTCCTTGGAAAAAGTTGTTCAATTACATTAAAATATTAAAAAGAACCGCCTCGTATCCGGGATGATAAAAAATAACGTTGTATAACAGAAAAAAGCCTCACAGGTTTAGTACATTTATGACTTCCGTTTTAGAGCGAATATTTTTCTATTTTACACCTCGTATTTTAACACAGTTTTTCCAATAAATTCCCGCTCGGTAAAATGGTTTTTGAAGCTATAAAGTAAACTAAATTGTTCTAGGTATTCAACATGAATTTCATTGTTTGACACCTAGTCTTTTTTAAGCGTTGTTTTAAAAAACACTGTTAAAAGATATTTTTATTTGTATTTTTTTTTATCGTCAATGGGCTTACTCTTGACCTCGATCTAGTCTTGAAGACAGAGATGAGGTCGACGATGGAACGAGCTTGCCCAGAAGAAGCCTATTCACTCGCGACTTGAATAGATTCGGGTTATATGAACTCGGGAACTCAGACGCAGGCAGAGAATTCCACTCTTTAGCTGTGCGCATTATAAAAGATGTTTCAAAGCGCTTTGTGCGAATGTGCGGAATATCAACCAAGTATGGGTGATATCCTGCAGTGCGTCTGGACTCCCGATGGTAGAAGGGAGATGGTGGAATAAGCTCGTGCAGCACACTCTCCGAAGTACAATCTGTAGAAGACCGACAGACATGCAACTTTGCGACGGTGGGCCAGACTGTGAAACTTGCTTTTCACCAGCATCTCATCACCAACGAGCTTCTTGGCTCTGCGATCTATCGAGTCAAGTGCGGCTAGTTGGTATTTTGCTGAGCCATCCCAAAGGTGACAGCAATTCTCCATGCAGGATCGGACTTGGGCTTGGCGTATTTTTTTGGGCATATTTTTTAAATGTTCATTTTTCATGTTTTGTTTTATAGTACCTGGGCGACCAAGCTTTGCTTTGTTTAAGCTTAACCAAAGCCTAATATATTTGTTTTATATCTTTGGGAGGTCTAGAGTATTTTGGTCCATTTCTGGGACACCTTGTGTATACAAATATTGTTCGTAGGATTTGTTATAAGTTTGAATGAAATAAGGTTCAGTAACAGAATGTTTGTCAGCATTTGAAGATGGCGGTCATGAATCAGAATTTTAGTTTTACCTGTTTTAATTTATAATTTTGTTAAACGTTTATTCGTTGAACGTCTTTTAAAGTGAAATAGAAAATGGAAATATATTCATTTACTGAAATTTTCGGATGGTGAAAAGCGGCTGTAATAGTGACTTCAATAATTTTCCCTATCAACTTATCGGAGTCATCATAGTATACCCGCCCTCGTCTTCGATCTTCCTGATGTGGATTCCGGTGTAAATCAATCTTTCACTGGACATTGGCAATTTTGCCATAATTTTGTAACAATTTATTTACTTTGACACTGATGAGATGTGATGCCATTAAATAATAAATCTATCTATCTACTTAATTGTTGTTTCGAAAAAGCGCTCGAGGCTGAGTGGTAGTTACTCTTTCCTATAATGAAAGTTAAGCAACGTTGGTCGTGGTTAGCCGTATGACTAGCCAGGGCCACTATAACTAGGGCGTTGCCCTGCTTTGGAAGGTATGTTACTATCCCGTCTACTGTCACTGATAATAGTCAGTGCCATATTTTCCTTCAGGACCATTAAATTGAATTCTCCGAACGTTGGATTCCCATAATTAAATACATTTCATTGTGTGACGTTTAGTTTTTTAATGAGAAAGCGCTATGTAAAAGTTGAAATAAATTATTTCAGGCTCTGGCACAGAATATAGTATTTTTACTATCATACAGAACGGACACTCTCCGCCCCCCTGGGTGGATTCCACCCCGCAGCCCGGCGCACTCGCCCCCGCGATTCGCGTGGTCCTCCTGAGGGTCAGTAGCATTGTACTGGATATGCCGTCTACGCGACCTTCCAATTTCAAATTCGCGCTTGTTGTATGTAGTGTCACAGAATATAAAATAGTAGTGTCCCGTGTGGTACCAGCAAAGAATAGTACCAACCCATACATACCCGTGGGTGTCGTAAGAGGCGACTAAGGGTTAACTGGAGGATGGGCAGCAGCATCCTCCTTTGTATCCAACATCTTACTAACTGCGGTCACCTACAACCGCGGTCCATAGTGCCAGCCGTAACGCTAACAAGCGAGGTGACTGTGGTACTTCCCCTCCACATTTTCCCAGCAAAAGCTAGAACTCTGGAGGGAGCTCCCTGTCCTGTAGTGGACGTTTCATGGGATGTTATGATGATCATGATGAGTGTCCAGGGTATGCCTCTAGACACAATTTTGCTTAAAATCCATATCTCATTATTACCAATTGATTGTAATAACAAGTATTGTTGAATTCCAAATAAAAAAAATATTACCAAACTGAAAATTCGAATATAATGTTTCTGTGACTTGTCTTACTGAAGTTAGATAAGTACGTATTCGTAATTAGCATTACATGCTTCACATGCGGTGATTAATCAAGAAAATTACAAAAGTTTTAGAGAATTATAACTATGAGTTTTCAGGTTATTTTAATAATATTAAAATCTTTCATATACAGAACCTGTCAGTCTTCTAGTGCTTGAAAATACCGGTAATTTGAATTCGAATAGATTTTTTTTTAAATAACCTGTAACGGTTAAAATTCTCAAAGAGGAATTCTATAAACAAGGTATAGCGCGTTCAGGACAAGTCTGTCTATGACGATTAGTCTAGGTAACGAAGCGGATCGTTGTATGGAGGCCCCCGCATTATATCCTCAGTCGATGAAATTTTGCTGGGGTATTACACTATATGAGACAAACCTTCTATAAAAACAATCCAAAAAGAAAATCGGTACTTTTAATTTTTCCATACAAAAATTTAAAAAAAATGTATAAAAAATATTTTGTAATTTTTTTTTTGGATTTTTTGAATTTACATTTATTTTTATCAAAATAAAATCTGCCTGAGAGAATTATGTTGGGGTCAACTGCTTCATTGCCTACACTAGATTATTTTTTGCGCATGGGTGACAGGCGGAGAGCCAATGAACGATTCGCTCGCCTCCCTCCACATGCCGCGCTCACCCCCGCGACTCATTTTATGTCTTCTGTGATATTAACGGTCACAGACAGAGTTATTTTGCACGCCGTATAGGTACCTAAATGTTACAAAAATTCGGTGTAACTCCTTCAGTAAAAATTGAGAGTACCACTCCCTAGCCTACTTTTGCCAAGGGTAAGCGAACCAGTGAAATTACAGGTACAAAAGACATATTTTTAGTTTATTTTATTAGTTAATTTGACATTTTATATTTATTTTGACATTGAATATTTTTCTTATGACTATAAGATGATTTTGTATTTGCCGCCTTTTGACATGTTTGTATTTCTTTATTGATTATTTTTTGTTTTTATATTATTTGACGATCATATTATTCATTGACATCTGAACAATTTATGTGTAATCTAATCTAATCTAATCTATCATCTTAGTTTTCATGGTGGACAACGCGCTTTGCTGTTTGTTAGTGTTATATTCTGTCAATAAAAAGTTACAATGTTTTAACCTAATTTTATCAAAAACTCACGAAAAGTTTTTGCATAATTTTTGTTATAACATTAGTGCACAATAACAAAATTTTATGATCA
This sequence comes from Athrips mouffetella, assembly GCA_947532105.1. Lineage (NCBI taxonomy): Eukaryota > Metazoa > Arthropoda > Insecta > Lepidoptera > Gelechiidae > Athrips > Athrips mouffetella. The sequence continues at coordinate 2,206,585 of OX383972.1, forward strand.
TCTTAGTTCGTGGGTTGCAAGGTCGATGACCGACCTCACAAATTTAATGAAACCCGAATTTTTATAATAATCGTACCATTATTTCCATCCCTAACATCTCAAAACTTTACCATCAGAAATTGAGGAAAAACTTATTCTATCTCCGCGTATTGACTTGAAGTTGAATTAGGATATTGGTAGATCTATTACCAAAAGCTCTGGGGGATTGGGGTGTCTAGAGGTCAAAATAAGTTATAGGTACTACTGAAAATTATACAAGGTGTAACAGAAAGGGTAATATAGACCCTGAAGGATGTGATTCAACGCATGAAACTGCACAACTTTCCCTAAGGCACAGACCGACATTAAGGGGGCTTCTTTACTAAAAACGTGTTTTTAGGCGAATTTTGCTCAATTTTTATTTTAGCTCTATCGTGAAAACGGGAACACTCACAAGCGTGAAAATTGATATTTTTATAGTGCATAAGCTAAAGAATAACAACAAATAATAAAAACTGGTCAAGTGCGTGTCGGACTGGCGCGCGTTTAACACACTTCTGCGTCCATGATTAAGACGGTATATTTACCTAAGTGGCGCGGAACCCTCAGCGCGCGAGTCCGACTCGCACTTGGCCGTTTTTTTTTAAATTTCAGTGACACCGTAATCTACATAGTTTTATTATTTTCATAATACTTCAGAAGCACCACAATGTAAGGTACAAACGTCTCCGTAATTTGGCAGGGAAGACAAAGTTAAGTACAGTGAAGTTTTTACAGTTTGGGTAGACATTTTATACATTTTGTCTAAATGTAACTGAAGATTTCGAAGTGTTTTTTCTTATACCATAATGCAAGGTTGTTCCGTGTGGTACCAGCCAAGAATAGCACCGACCCATCTCTACCTGTGGGTGTCGTAAGCGGCGACTTAAGGGTTTATAAACCGGAGGATGGGCAGCAGCATCTTTCTATGTACTCGTAGGTATCGTACCTTTTTACATATCGCTGTCAGTAACGACAGTGGTCGCCAGCTGCAACGCTTATAATCGTGGTGACTGAGGTAAATCCCCTCATTTTGCTGGAGTACTGGAGGGAGCTCCCTGTCCTTCAGTGGACTATATTCATGCTTGATGGGATGTTATTAGGTCTTTACCTATGAAATTGCCGTTTTGTATGGCGAATTTTAGGTAAACTAATTTTTTTTATTTTTTTTTTATTTAGTACTAACATATTTGCATTTTTCTTAGGAATTATAAATCCAATCTTTTTTATTTTTTTAAGCATCATTGGGAAGACATTAAGCTAACAGAAGCTTAAATTTGATTTTCGAATAATATTTTCTGTAAAAAAATATAACAAATCTAATGATGAAATCGGACGACAATTAAGACGAACAATTTTCGAACCTTAAATTTTATATATCAAACTAAAAATAAAAACTTTATTTTATGCGTAAATTAATAATCTTGAAGTCAACTTTCAAATATAAGATAAATGAAAAAAATTGCGTTAGTGTTATAGGAATTATGATCTCATTAATCTGTAAGAAAATTTCGGCAATTTCATAGGTAAAGATCTATTATAATGATGATGATGTACGTGATTAACATTAGTCAACGAAATTTCATGTCAAATGATAGCTTTGTCAATCCCATACATTTTCATTCTAATCTATTGGCGTTTGCGTTACTAAAATATCATCGGGGTACCTAGACAAGTGGCTTTCTATAATCGTAATCAAGACATCCCATTAACGTCCACAACAGAACAGGGAACTCTCTCCAAAATTCCAGCTTTTGCTGAAACAATGTGGAGACGAAGTACCATAGTCACCGCGCTTGATAACGTTACGGCTGGCACCATAGACCGCGGTTGTTGGTGACCGCAGAATTTAAGGTGATACGATTCACAGAAGGATGGTGCTGCCCATCCTCTGGTTCATAAATATTAAACGCTGGTAGAATAGATTAAAAATTTATGGGATTGACATTAACTGTCACGCAACATTTCGTTAACTTCATCATAACATCCCATGAAACGTCCACTACAGGACAGGGAGCTCCCTCCAGAATTCTAGCTTTTGCTGGAAAAATGTAGAGGGGAAGTACCATAGTCACCTCGCTTGTTAGCGTTACGGCTGGCACCATGGACCGCGTCGTAGGTGACCGCAGTAAGTAAGATGTAATATAAAAAGGAGGATGCTGCTGCCCATCCTCCAGTTAACCCTTAGTCGCCTCTTACGACACCCACGGGTATGTATGGGTTGGTCCTATTCTTTGCCGGCACCACACGGGACTTAACGTTAACTTATATCAATCTAATACATTTTTATTCTATTCTACTGTCGTTTACAATAATAGAAAGTTAATTGTCTACGGGCCCTGGTGTTAATTTTTTTTTGACAATGAATACAACATGAAAAGGATACTTCTTCATCACCATCGTAAGGTTAAGTTATAAGAAGACCAATGCTGGACCAAAAGTAGCCAAAAATCACTGAAACAGCTGCCGCTGCCCTTCCAATGCTACTAAATCGGGTGATTAGGCGGTAGTGGTACAGTCAACGACAGGTCAAGCTTGACACTCGCAGTGCGACTCTAGCCCGTTCGTCTATTGAAATAAGAACGGTACAAAGTCCAATGTGTCAAGCTTGATGTGCTCTTGATTTTGACTGTTCTTTTATTTCACACAACACGGACTTCGTTTGTGACTGAATTACAAAATATACTCGTTATAGACTCGAAGGGCACTTTAAGTTATCCTACCTCATCGAGTACAAGAAATTTGCAACTTTGTAACGAGAGTTGTGGCCTAAAGGCTATTAATAATCTTAATTTCAAGTCTCTATACATAGAGAAATACATGGTGTAAGGGACGGTGTACCGAAAACTGAAAGGGCGTGCTCAGCGTCATCGAAACTGAACAACTTTCCCCAAGAGACATTTTTGGGAATTGAAAAAAGTTTTGACCTCTCCATACAAATTGCTCACTCTGATCGAACAGTTTGTATGGATAGGTTAATTTATTTTTTCCAAAAATGTTTTTTTAGGAAAGTTGTTCAGTTTTGTTGACTGAGCACGCCCGTTCAGTTTTCGGTGCACCGGTACAACCTTTACATCCTTGAGTTTTAAAAATTTTCCTAAGTCTCTATATTTGGATAGGCAATTTCCCATTCAACAGGAAGTTTAAAAGTCGTTACAAGAATAGAAATTTATTATGAAACAAACCAACTAAATCATTTCTCCTTCAAAACTTCCCCAAATAACTCTTCGCAACATTCATCATAACATCCCATGAAATGTCCACTACAGGACAGAGAGCTCCCTCCAGAATTATAGGTTTTTTGCTGGAAAAATGTGGATGGGAAGTACCATAGTCACCTCGCTTGTCAACGTTACGGCTGGCACCATGGACCGCGGTTGTAGGTGACCGCGGTAAGATGGTATAATACACAGGAGGATGCTGCTGCCCATCCTCCAGTTTATAACCCTTAGTCGCCTCTTACGACACCCACGAGTATGTATGAGATGTTACTATTCTTTGCTGGTACGAAACGGGACCTTCGCAACATTAGATCAATACAATAGCATCTAAAAAAAGAAACGTAATTCCAAATTTCACAAGTGCCAATTCCGATCATCACACATATACCATGATTACACATACGCACACAGGCACACATATGGGCGTCACAAAGGCCTGATTAAAAATCATGACATGCGCAGTATATATTTAAAAACTACCGGAGGCAGAGTTAATTTTTAAGTATTGATCAAAAATTGCTTATATGTACACACATTTGTGTTGTGCCACCCCTGCCCCCCTCGGGTGGCGTGAAAGGGTGAGGTGGGTGTGTGTGCGTGAATTAGAACTTTTTTGTTGGAAATTTGTCATTAGGAACTGGATTTTGGATGCGGGAAGCTGTGCGGTGTTGCGGTATTTTAATTTAGTATATGTTTTAGTTTTTAACATGCGGTAACTTATGATTTTGATTATTTTAGGCATCTACACAAGTTGCTGCGCCAGAGTTTATGTAATTTATCATAATATGCGTAATTTTTTTTACTGGGAGACTATTCAGACAAAGTCATCAAATCAAATATAGTTATTATAGTCATGGTATAGTATTTAAATATAGTTATTATAGTATTTAGTATATTAAAATATTTTAATGACGTCAGCACTACATCGCTTCACAAACAAAGTGGCGCCATGGTGGGAAAAATAGAAGCGACAATGAAAACCCACACGCTCTTTTAAATATGTTTGAATTTACAGGGTTGATACAATAAACATAAGAAAAGGACCTTAAGTAGCATCCAAATTCATCAACATACCATCCGACCCTGTTAAGTCATGGCGACCGAAAAAACACATTAACGTACATTCCGAAGTCCGGAAAAACCATCAATATTTAGGTTTTCCATTCAAATAATTAGGTAATTTGTGTCAGTACTAAACCACATGGACAAAACAATAATTTCACTATTGATTCACGGATTCGGATCGGACGTAGTGTGTAAACACCCTTACGAAGAATAAACTGAAACCCATCCCATATTAAACTAACCATTAATTATTTTATGCCATAAATCGTTTGTGTAAGTAACACCCTTGATTTTGAGAAGATGATTTAGTTGTCTGGTCATTTGATAGCACGTCTGGTAACAAAAAAAAAATTAACGACAAAAAATATTCTGTATGGTGATTTTTTCCCCGTAAAAATTCTTTTGATATATGATTTTATTTTGAAATTAAATTTTCTGTTAAAGTATTTTTTGACTGTATAATTTAAGAAAATTAAATATATATATTAGTTTAAATGACGTGTTAGTTTTGAGATTAAGAGAAAAAAATAAAAATTAAAAAAAAATGCGTATAAATGACAAATAATTTTGTATTTGAATTTTTATGATATTACTTACTTTATTCACTTAAAGTTATTTTTAAGCTCCTGGCCATATTTCGGGCAAAGTTTTAATGGAAAAGCAAAAAAAAACCTACTTTTTAATTATGTGATGTGTTTTTGACGCGTTTCTATGGAAAAATTTATAATTTTTGTTTTCTGAGTAACATAAAAAAATTGGCTAGTTGTACAAAAATAGAGACATGAATTTATAAATATGTCTCTATTTTATTTAGGTTTCGTTCCGAATCGGGTAAAAATTACTCTGACAGCAGGATAGCGTTATATGACGAATGTCGACGACGGAGGTTGCCTGCTAGCCTGATGCTGGCAGGCTTCTGTAAATATGTATATTTAAACTTAGACGTAAGCAAAATTCCAAATTACGATATTGATTAGTTTGGCAGTCTATACTTGGTTTGCTTGTAAATACTGTGTGTTTTACTGTTTTTAATTATATTTTATTAACCTGAGGAGCTGTCTTCTAATTTCGCAGCCAACCAGCGCAAATCAGTAATAACGTCCATCTGTGTAGTCGAGACAGACTGCTGTCAAATTCTAACTATTACCGTTTTGGAACTCACTCTAAAAAGTATCAATACGAAACCCACCTCAAAGAAAAGTAGAAAATAAAGAGATATGTATTTATAAATATGTCTCTATTTTATTTAAAAGTATCAATTCGAAACCCACCTCACCTCAAAGCAAAGTAGATCATAAAATGCCTTCAGAGCTAAGCTTGAGAGCATTAGAATGGGCTTGACAAAGATGACCTCCTTTCTCTGTATTAGGACACGGTTTCTCAAACCTTTGTATACATTTAGGTTCTTTTAAGTCTTGTTTTTAGTTAATCTGTCTTGAATGATTATCATTCTAAGTTCAATAAAAAAAAAAGTTAAAAAAGCAAAAAGGTATTTATTTTATCTCACAAAAGAAAACATAATGTAACAAAAACTTTCAATAAATTGAATTATAACTGTGCTTTTACCTGTGTTAAAGAGCACCAGGCTCCCCACCCCATTACCAAGATTGCAATTCGCTAAGCTAAATAAATAAAAATGATTTTTTTTATATTTTTAACTGAAAATTTAGACTATTTTAGGAAACTAATTTGTTTTTTTCCGCCTAAAATACTATTATTAATTTTATATTAATTTTTTAAGTTTTAAAGTTCATGACGTCATTTCACAGTAGACGATGAAACGATTGCCATACCAAAACGAAATCGCGGGTTGGTAGGAAAAATCTTTAGCCAAGTTATGCTTGGTTTTATATAGAAAACCTTTTTACAGCTAAATCGTCAAAATTAAATATATTTCGGGTGCTTTTGGTTCTGTGAATTAGCTACTAAACTCTAAAATTTATTTAGATCTAATTGTGTTGTTTATGGTCAAGCAGGTTATGTACTTCCTCATTGGTCATCAACCTTTTTGGTAATATTTTTTTACACATTACTGGTATCCCCGTCTTTGACACATTTTTATGTCATGCTAAATGTTGTTTAAAATCACGCTTTTTTTTGCAAAAACAGTGAAATATTGTTGCGTAAATGGCTGCAAAATTAATAGCTATGCTATTTGCGGAATATTCTTCTATGGGTATGCATTATTCCTTTGATTTTTCTATGAAAAAGCCGAATTGTTTTACGTATGAAGTAGGGTGGCTATAATGTACGATGTTTGAATATACAGGAAAACAAAAGGTACAACCACATCAGTACTGTGTGATGTGAATCTGCGGAAACTGCCCATAAAACTGAACAACTTGTCCCAAAGAACATTATGATAGACTAGTCCCAACTAACATTATGGACGACACGCGGGGAGCCAATGAACAATTCGCACACCTGCCCTGCGCTCCCTCGCGATATTTCGAGCCACATTTACGGTCAGCATCGGAGTTTAGTGCCGTGATTATTGAGAGGTATTTTTACATGTGAAGTTTTTTTACATTGGGTTGTAATTTATTTAACAGAGTTTCAACTTTCGATATTGGTATGCCTCTTACGGCCAGTTGCATAAAGCGACATTAAAGTTAAATTTCCTTTAATTTTTATGCTGTCACTTTCTTTATCATCTAAACAGAAAGTGACAACAATAGTGTACCGAATGGCACAGTGCGATCGAAGCAGGAGGACAGGAGCAATAAATAAAAACGCCTTCGTCCACGGAATACAAAACTTCGTCGTGTAGTAGTAGTGAAGCAAACCACCTCGCTGAGAAAGATGTATTCTTGCTCATATTCAAGTGGTTGGTAGTTAATTTTAGAAGGTATTGTTTTGGAATTTGGGAGAAATTTTGTTTTGTTTTATTCATTGATAGACCGACCTATTTTCTCGATTCATCCATAACTTCATTTAAAAAGTAGGGGGCTCGCGACTAGGCCGAAATGCAGTTGGTTGATGTTGAGTTTTTACAAGAATACCAACAAAGACCTTTATCGGCCTGTTGTTCACGGACGGACAGAAGGGACGCACGTATAGATAGATGGACAGAAAGAAAGCTGATGTACGAGTGGTGTTCAATAAGTAGTGAGAATGAACAACATATTGGTTTTAAGTCTTTTGATGTTTGTAAGTATTGATAGTTTATTTCAGACATTTCAGTAAACCTACCAAAGACTTGGGCCATAATATTAAGAAACGTATAAATGAGGTAAAGTTTAAGAGCCAGTCCATATTTTTGAACATATTCCTATTCCGTGTCAGTAAAAAAAATGTAAAGTCGGAACTAAATCTATGACTTAAGAAATAAAACCTTTTATTTATTCGATAATTTTGTTACATGTCGTACCTTTAATAAAATTTGTTTATCAATAAACAATAAGTCATAAAATACAAGTCAAATATTATTCATTGCTTTGCTTCTGATGATGACGCATCGTACTTTTCTGGAAAGCAAGAAAGGAAGAAGAAAAAATGAAAAAAGGTTTATTTTGAAAACAAACAAAAAGAATGCTGCTGCTGAAAAAACTCCGATCAAAAATCAATGTACCCTGATAATCTGTTAAAATATGAACCATAATACATGAAAAGTAATAATCCATCCCTACTTTATATTCAACGAATGTCAATCCCATCAAACCGCACTTTTGTAAAGAAAAAATTGTAATTTTGAATATTTCGGGTGATGCACTTTGTACTCATGACATGCTTGAATAATATTCATGACATGCAAATAATATCATGCTTGAATAATACTCTCATGTTATACATAACATCAAATGAAACGTCCACTACAGGACAAGCTCCCTTCAGAACTACTTGGAAGGGGATTTACCATAGCCACCATGCTTGTAAGCGTTGTGGCTGGCGACCGCTGTTGTTGGTGACCGCAGTACGTAAGATGAGACGATACATACAGGAGGACGCTGCTGCCCATCCTCCAGTTAATAAGCCCTTAGTCACCTCTTACGACACCCACGGGTACAGATGGGTTCGTACTATTCTTTGCCGGCACCACACTGACTTGACTTGATTTACCTCTATGATTCTACGATTGAGCCACGAGCCAAACCAAAGATGAATTTGCAAGGGTTTCAATGCACGAGACGCAAAATACTTTTTTATTGCCGAGCGAAACACAACTTTTCAGGTAGAGACGAAAGTATAAAATCTTGCCAAATAAAATATTGAAAATGAAGCTGCTATTCCAGTGGGCTTCAATAATAATACAACCCCAAGCCTAAAATAGTTTGGTCACCCTACTTTGTGACAGAGATACATTACCGACTGTTGGCGTTTAACAGAAAGAGCACAGAGAATAAAAGTTTTCTTATCTAATGTTTTTTTTTACTTGTGGAATGACGTCACTCAGTGGTCAAATGAATGTTACAACTGCCGCAGCATTTTTGAATATATTACCGCAATCAAATTACTTTTCTATTCGAAAACAACAAAATATGGTATGATATAAAAATATCTCGAAATGGTTTTTGTATTTCAGTGTGTTGTATCATATTTAGCTTGGCCAATTGTTGTTAAAGCTAATGCAGATGAAAATAATTTAACTTTTACAAATTTTTGTGTAAAATAAATGAACAAGTAGCTTTTAGTTAAACTAAACCTTTCGGTCTATTAGGTCCGGTTCCGCGAACGTCCATTTCCGCGAACGTGCATTTCCGTGAACGTCCATTTTTTGAAGTCCGTATTACAGTCTCGAGTATAAGACTAATTTTAATTCTGTTGCTGTCACTTTCTGTTTTGTTGACAAAGAAAGTGACGGCAATAGATTTAAAGGAGCTTTAACTTTAAATATGCTTTGTGCAACTGGCTGTATGTGTGGTAAAAATGTGTCAGTAGCTGAGAGTTTGTGTTTGGAAAAGTGTTTAGTGTGTATGTGTGTAGGAGTATGTATGTGTGTAAGCATGTGTTTGTATTGCACTTGCATAAGTGTGAGCAGGTAAGTAAGAATGCATCTTTTCATCTTGCAGAGACTTTGTAATAGATTCTATGTTCCATTGTAGTTGTATTGGTTTTAAACAGAACCCATTTTTTTTCTGAAATTGATGTCCGATAAGACATTTTTATTACAAATTATTATTTTGATTTTAAATTAAGAAATATTGTTATGTTTTAGTGTTTGTTCTAACTATTATATCTTGTTTAAACTTTTTTTTAACTCGTATTTGTTTATTCACCAGAGAACACCAATTTCCAAGCAACATAAAAAAAACGGTTTCCAATAAATATGGCATAAGCTATATTGCGATTTGTCAAGAGGAAATTTTCACTGTTCAGTTTTTTTTCTCTGAAATAAATTCGCGATGTTTTCCGGGCTCTTAGTAAAAGAAAGTTTGAGAGCCATTTTGGGTGACGACGGTGTGAAGTTCATCTTCGTAGAGATGAAAGCTTCGTAGAAAGGGAACTTATTAAAGGTAAAACATGTTTTAGGTAAAACAACTATGTATGGTGATATATTTACTTGGAGGAGAATACATATTTACAGGTACACGGTCAATATTTGCCTCTTTTTATACTATAAAATTTATATACAAGGTGTGTAGCAAGGTGTCACAGAATAGTAACATAACTGAATCAGCTAATCGCGCATTTTGTATGGGAGGTAAAACATTTTTTTTTTCGTATTTCGACCTATGTTCCTTAAGGAAAGTTGTTCAGTTTCATGGACAGAATCACATCCTTCAGGGTTGATATACCCTTTTTGTTACACCTTGTATATACTTAATTAAAATACTATGTGTCGTAATAGGTGACTAAGGGATTATGAATCGGAGAATGGGCAGATTCAAATTCAGATAATGTTATTCAATGTAGATTCTTTACAGAATACTTATTAAATGTCATGTAGAATACATTGCAAATAGAGCGAGTCTACACTGTTTCGGATCGTTCTATGGCAGCGTAAAAGAAACGACAAGAAACCGCTGCAGCGCGGCCTACGTAAGAGTCGGCTTTTGATTTGAGTATTCAATACAGATCCTTAATAATAATGAGTTATGTCTCGTTTTATTCCTAAATATATCAAGATTCACATGCTCTTACATAATTTTGCCACAACTCCAGTAGTTTTTGTTTAAAGTTAGTACAATAAAACCCTAACCTGCCAAACAGCTTACTCAGCAAGACGGTCTTTGTTCTTTGCTCACTCCCTTGAATTATTTAATATTGAATATTTTATTACTTTAAAAACAAATTTGTAGTGAGTTGGTTGATTAATATAAGTATTTCCATGTAATTAACATTTATTTATCATATTATCGAACACAGTTTACTTATTCATGAAAATATTATGAATGTTATAGATTTAGAAACTCCTTGCATCTTGCCGATTAAAAAAAAGACAAAAATTACAACACTAGTGAAGTTATATTAATGAAAAAAGCACGCGTGTTTAACAAGCTGGATTATGGACCTTAACACAGTGCAAATAGAGCTGTTTTATGAGCAAATGTGTTGAAAAGATAATTTTTAATTTTTGGTAAACTGTCTGTAGCTATATTTGTGGTACTGTAGGTCACATCGAAATAAAACAGGTGTTTATGGATTGGTAATTTTATAACAATCAAGTCTTACATTGACAACTTTCTCCTAACTTTAAACGTTTTAGATTTTAATAGAAAAAAAAAACCGGCCAAGTGCGAGTCGGACTCGCGCACTGAGGGTTCCGTATCACCACATCATCATAATTGTATTAGTTGAAATTTCAGTAAGTTAATGTGCTAGATTTTTTGAGTCTGACACGTGCTTGACCAAATTTTATTATTTGTTGTTATTTTATAGCTTATGAACTATAAACATACCAATTTTCAAGTTTGTAATTGTTCTCGTTTTTGAAATAGAACTAAAACAAAAATCGCCTCCGCGACCATCCAACTTGACCCCTCTCATATATGAATGTTCTTGAAACGGGAGCTCACCACAATTGGTTATCATTAGGTGTGAGTAAAGTTGTAATATTTAATGATTTTAGACTTTCCCTTTATTTGTACTGTGAGACCTAGCTTCTTGCCAAATTTCATAATTTTAGGTCAACGGGAAGTACCCTGTAGGTTTTCCGTTTTTGCATAAATGTATGGAGATGAGGACATATAACGCCATATCTTTTGATTGCGTCCTTGTAAAAAATTGAAATTTTCAGATCTTGTTTTTATGGACCCTAACATATGGTATTAATTTCAATCTGACACCTTTACCCGTTTGTGAGATAAAGAGTCTTGACAGACAGACAGACAGACAGACGGACAACAAAGTGATCCTATAAGGGTTCCGTTTTTTTCTTTTGAGGTACGGAACCCATAAAAATTAGGAACCCGTTCGAGGGGGGGGGGGGGGGGGGAGGCGGGAGCGGACATAGAATAGCCATGGAACATTCTAGATATGTTTGGAGGGACCTAAGGAACACTTCCATAAAAAAAAAATCGGTCGTAATTTGTCCTGGGTACATTTCTAAAAATATTGATCTATTTGCCGAATATTTATTGAACGAATGAATGAATTCAACTACTATAGTACATTAAAATGCAAGTGCGCTATTTTGGATATTACAGCCGAGGCTCACAAATTGCAGCCCGAGCCGCAGGCGAGGGCGTAATGGAGCCGAGGGTGTAATTACCAACGCGCACGAGCTTTTTACGACGTTTTTCAACACATTTGCGAATAAAAACAAATCAAATTGGTTACCTTTAAAAATACTAAACTTTGCTAACCTTACGTCCACCGCATTTTGTCGGCTGCGTATGTTCATGCTTTCCTTTAATTTCACCAACTTTCAAAATTGTATTTAGTGTATGAGTATTTTAGACGGTTCAGGAACAGTTTTTTATTTGTAGAAGTCAACACTTTTAGAAATATTACAATAATAAACACTACAAATATTTGTAAAATGGCGCGCATTATTTCTTTTTCAGCGGGCACAGATTATAAGAGGAGACCCAAAACGTTACCAATTGTGTTATCTTACACCATCAATCTTTTATCAATTATTAGTCAATCTAGTAACCAAGCTATAAAAAAAAGTTATTGTCACCCGGTACCCAAACATACTATTCCATTAACCTTGAAATAAATTATCAAAATAAATAAATGACAAATTTATTGTTAATTAGTTAATTACTATAAATAATTTCATAAAATCAACATTCATTTATATTTTCTCGAAGTCAGCTTGAAAATTTTAGTAACATATAAAAACTCCTTGCTCCTGGCCGATTAAAAAAAAAACAAAAAGAAAACACTAGTTAAGTAATATTAGGACAAATACACGCGTGTTTAATAAGCTGGATTATGGACCTTAATACAGTGCAAATAGAGCTGTTTTATGAGCAAATGTGTTGAAAAATTGTTTATCCTTAATATATTAAGTACCTAGCTATTTATTTCTCTAAATCCCATATGTGCAGGGTGTCTCAATCTAAACCATTCGTGTGATATAGGGTGATTTCCGTAACGGCAGTTTGCGCCACTATCACCCCGGGTGATACGAGTACGTTGGAATTATTCACGCTGTAGTCCAACGCGTGATCTGTTTAGCTAATGTGATTTTACTAGCCCGTTGGTGTGGTTGGTAGTGTGCTTGCCTTCTACGCTTTGGGCCGCGGGTTCAATCCCAGCCTGGGGCAAACATTTTGCGTGATGAACATAAGTGTTTGTTCTGTGTTTGGGTGTTATTTATCTATTTATGTATGTATATATCAGTCTTTCCTTGAAATCCATAGTACAGGCTTTGTCTAGTTTGGGATCAATCTTGTGTGAAATGTCCAATATTATTATTATTAATATTGCTGGCCCCGAATTATTAAAAATGAGTTTCGTTTCTGCTTTTGTTAGTTATTGGTTAAACTTGCCTTTTTATTTTAATATTTTGATATAAATGTGTTGTTTTAATTTGGTTAAATTTGATATAAATGTGTTGTTTTAATGTGGTTAAATATTGGTTAAATAGTTTTCTATGTGTTTTCAAATTGGATTACTTGTTTCCAAGAATATCTTTAATAAAAAGGCCTATAAACAAATACCTCTTTATAATTTTAAACATAACTATTATAAAATTTATTATAATAAATACTGTAAATACTCATGGCCTTTTGATGTTTTTTTTTCTTTTGTACGTTGAATTACTTACAGTCATTTAAAAAAATATATTCTTTACATAATAATAATTTAAAAAGATACGCACAATTTAAGTGCCGAATCTATCTTATCTTATAGCTAATCGTAAAATCAAAAGCCCTAATTTTTTATTAAAGACATTAGAACTTACTTAATTTCTTAGCTATAGCTTAATTGGCACTTTTGCGTAATTTAACTATATTGAAGTTCACGAAAGTATTTTAAAATATTTCTGGCTTTCTGTATGTAAAAAGATAGACTAAGCGTTTATCTCTATGTATATTGTGGTTATACACGTGTTCCTCGAATAATTTAAGGTAAATCTTTTCTTAACTGATAAGTTTTTACAAAACAAATTGTTTACAAAACACCTAGAACTAAAGACTGTACGTACTTCTAGGACAAAAGCATAACTAGCAAAATAGAGAACCCATTTAAGGGGCTGATAAGAGCTAAATACGCTTCACTTGAGCAGGTTTTTAACGAAAAGTGATGAATATATGGCTGTGAAAAAAAATTATGTGATAATTAAGCATCTTTCCCAGAATATGGCCCACTCCGAAACACGATTAAATATATTTTGTACGCCATAAAAAAAAACAAAGTTGCCTCTGCTTTTTGTTTTTAAACCGTTTTTCTTAAGTACCCATTAATCGATGATGCCAAAACTTTTACACATTATTCAATACATTATGCATAATAATATAGCTATTTGATAATTAATATTATGGGTACAAATTTTGAGAAAAATGCAAAATTGAGAGAAAAACGTAAAACAGCGCGAATCCGCTCCGTTCTAGCACGCGCATTCTGCCCTTTGTTAGAAAGGGAGGTAATTCAGCGCTTATCAGCCCCTTAAAAAATTAAAACACGAAAATTACATCTCACATCTAAACTGGCATAAATCCAAAACGAGGAAACGAAGCGTTCGAAACGCGTACCCTAAAAACTAAGCCCCTCTTGACAAAGGAGAAATAAAAAAAAAACAGCAAAAGTATTTTCATTATCTAACCTAACCCGCGTCGCAGCCTCCCAGTATCCCAGCCTGCTCGTATATTCATTTCCGTTCTGTTAATACCGCATACTTTTAACTGTCTAACTAGGCGCCCCCCTGCTACCCAAGCCCCCCGAAACCCCCTAACTCACACCGTCACTACTTATACGCGGTAGGCACAACTTTTATAATACTACGTACTCGGGAGCTTTTTAACGAACCCCCCTTGGGGGGGCACCTGCCACGCATACCGAAAAATACGCAAAACGGGCCCGGGCTGTTCCCCTCCCGCCACCCCTCTGGTTAGAAGTGAAGTGGCTGTATTTTGCGTATTTTTAAATTATTCCCCACATGCGGGCTTGTGTTTAGTTCGTTTCGTTTTGCCGCTTTTTTTGCATTTTGTTTGCTGTTCGTGACGTTATATTTGTCTGCGAGGATTATGCCGTGTTTAATTTTTCATGAGCACTGTTCTTCTTCAATACATAATCCGTTTATTGAGCCTTCCTCTTCACTGCTTTGAACATTCTGCTATTGCGGATATATTGCGCTCCATTTCTATCTCTTTTTAGACAGAATGTCAAAGGTTATATCCAATTCTTCTATCTTTATTACGGATAATCGAATTATGATAACTTTATTACATAATAATTAAAAGACAATAATATAGCTGTAGGTACGTCGTAGGAACAGCTATATGTACGGCTGTGGTGGTAGATACGTCGGTATGAAAGTGATTGAAATGATTTATGAAAATTAAGAACTTATCGATTTGTAACCTTAAAATGTTTCAAACGATTTGTAGCCTATTTTTTTTTGTAATTGCGTATTATTTTACTAAGTTATTATTATCAAGTATTTATTTTTTATTACCTTCCTTAAGAAATAACAAGAGGTCACTCTGCGACCACAGGCCCAATAAAGCCTTTGAAACGTCAGATTTTGTACAAAAATAAATGCTATGTAAATCCGTAAAAAAATTGTTTTGACTCTAGTGACTACGCCGACTGCTTTCGTCTTGAAAGAAGTGCTGTTTTAAAATAAACTAGAAAGTCTTTAAAAAAAGAAAACAAATATTAAACAAAATACTATAAAAAGCTGTAAATAACACACAGTCATTGATAACTGCACATGTAGTACGAGGCCCAAACACGTCGAAAACACTCGACAAAATAGCGAAAAGATATAAACTCACTATTGCCAGAAAATCGTCTCTACGATTTTAGTTCACATCTCCAAACAAAAATCTATTTTATCACGTTCAAATAGAGTCTAAAACCGCTTCGTTTGATAAAGATAGGGTTATGCAAAAGCGAGTATCTTTTGATAGGATAAAATAACATATGACATGGTTTGTTGGTGCTCTATGACATGAAGGTTTGATGTACGCAACAAGTTTTGCGCTAGTAGGGTGATCTGAAAGGAATTCGTCTTATTTGGGGTAAGTAAATGTATTTTTAAGCAATTGGAGCAAGGGTTTACATTTTGGTGTGCTATTTTGGACTTGAAGTGTGGATATTTTTAGATTTTGTTTACAAACTAACTTCGAAAACTTCAATATGGTTTGCGTAACAAACGAATACAAATCTGAAGACGGAAGAAAAATTTGTTGCCAAAAATAGTCCTCTTAGAGGAATCGAATAGTTAAAAACCAATTAAAAACATACTATCATTCAATTGCAATAAAACATTCTGATTCATTAATTAACTTAAAAACTCATAAACTATGATTATCATCATTGTAATAAACGTCTAAAATCAAAATAATTAAAAAAAAAAAAAATTTTGTTTATTCATTTTAAAAATATCTATGACGTAAGTAAATAAGATCGTTTCACAAAAAATATCAAGTACCACTACAAGAAGCGCCTGCCAAGAATAAATTGCAATAGCATTCAGTGCGTTTGCTATCACTATTTTTAAGGCACTATAAGAAGGAAGTGAGGTATAAGTGTGTGAAAACTACTTGAAAAATGACCTTGGCTGCGCAGAGTCGATTTTACATACAAATTGACGTGCGCAAAGCTTCCCTCACCACGCGATTATTGTTTGTTGTTTGCCCCGAACTATACAAGCAAAGTAGCAGCTATACGCAGCTCGAAATAGTTAAGTTCTACAAATAGTGGGATCTAAAATATTCGTTATCTGTTGATACATAGTTTTATTCTCACCTAGATTTCTTATTTCATAATATTATCCCATGAAACGTCCACTACAGGACAGGGAGCTCCCTCCAGAATTCTAGCTTTTGCTGGAAAAATGTGGAGGGGAAGTACCATAGTCACCTCGCTAGTTAGCGTTACGGCTGGCAACATGGACCGCGGTTGTAGGTGACCGCAGTAAGTAAGATGTAAGACACAGGAGGATGCTGCTGCCCATCCTCCAGTAAACCCTTAGTCGCCTCTTACGACACCCACGGGTATGTATGGGTTGGTACTATTCTTTGCCGGCACCACACGGGACTACGGGATTTTTTACTAGAATGAAAATGGAATGTTTCAACATATGACATCGAACAACAAAGGTCTAAAATCTACTCCTCTCCTACAAAACTACATCAGTAATAGCAATAGCGTAGGTATTTAGTACGAGTATACTCGTATGAGGGAATTATCCAAATTCTCGTTTCTTGGTTTCTTTTTTAATGCCACAGTGTCATTACGGCACATTTTTTTTTATTCAGAGCTGGATCAAGTTTTGAATATTTTTTTGTTATAATAAAAACTTGCAGGTTGAAGTTAGTTAACGCATAAAGGTAACAATCTTTATTAAAAGAGAAGAGTTTTAGAAAGGCAATATGGATTTCCGCTTAAGCACGTATCAAGACACCGAAGGGCGGTCCACGCCTCTGGCCTTTTCAACTGAACTTCGTGACGCAAGCATCTTTATAATAATTTGTTGCAAATAAATACGAACTTCGTTTTTTTTTTAATGTTACAAGTAAGCAAACGAGCAGGTGTGCCACCTGATGGTAAGTGGTCACCACCCACTGTCTTATTAATGGCATATTTTGAAACAAATAAAACAGCAAAGCGCGTTGCTCACTTTGGGAACTAAGATGGTATGTCTTAGTGCCGGTAATTTCACTGGCTCCCTTACCCTTCGAACCAAAACAGTGCATTGTAAACACTGCTGCTTCACGGCAGAAATAGACAAGGGGGTGGTACTTCCCCAGACGGACTTTGCACAAAAGCCCTACCACTACTAAATTGTTTTTATTTTAATACTTTCCGTGTTCGGCTTTTCCTTATAATAGCAATATTTAAAACCACAGGGTGGATTTGAATTCGCATCTTCTCCATAAGTACCAGAGACGCTTTATGCGAGAGTACCGAGTTCGCATCATTGTCAATGTAGTCTAGTTGGTTTTTTATAGACGACACAGGTTCGAATCCTGTCTATGGTAGTCATCATCATCATAACATCGCACAAAACTTCCACTACGGGACAGGGAGCTCCCTCCAAAATACAGCTTTTGCTGAAACTATGTGGAGGGGAAGTACGCCATAGTCATCACGCTAGTTAGCGTTACGGCTGGCACCATGGACCGCGGTTGTTGGTGACCGCGGAATGTAAGATGATACGATACACAGAAGGATGCTGCTGCCCATCCTCTGATTCATTAACCCTTTGTCGCCTCTTACGACACCCACGGGTAGAGATGGTTTGGTTCTATTCTTTGCCGGCACCACACCGGGCCTATGGTATTGAATTTTTTTTTATTTGTCATACTTTCTGTTGTTTGAAAATGATATTTGTCGTTTAGTTAAGTACCTTTGAAGGCGGTAGAGCTTTGTACACATGGCCGCACGTTGGTGGAAACCCTTTGAACTTGGGTGGGTCTCTGGTTTTGGGTGTTTTTAGCGTAGCACTGGTTCAGCCTATACTGGTTTTGATTTTGTACGCACGGCGGCAAGTACGTACAAGTCTACTTGAGGAAGTATCATCCCCTTGCCTATTTTTGCTGCCAAGCAGCAATGACTCGCACTGCTGGTGTGTTTTAGTTCGAGGGAAAAGGAGCCAGTTAAATTACCAGTATCTATTATACATTCATGTTTTTTTCAAAGTTGCTCAATTGTATACTACTAAGTAACATCACAGTGGTCCTGTGTGGTGCCGGCAAAGAATAGTACCAACCCATACATACCCGTGGGTGTCGTAAGAGGCGACTAAGGGTTAACTGGAGGATGGGCAGCAGCATCCTCCTTTGTATCTTACATCTTACTAAATGCGTTCACCTACTATACAACCGCGGTCCATGGTGCCAGCCGTAACGCTAACAAGCGAGGTGACTATGGTACTTCCCCACCACATGGTTCCAGCAAAAGCTAGAATTATGGAGGGAGCTCCCTGTCCTGTAGTGGACGTTTCATGGGATGTTTTATGATGATGTTATGATGAAGTAACATATAGCCTGTGTAGTGCCGGCAAAAAGTGTATCTATCCATCTATATCAATGGGTGTCATAAGAGGCGACTTCGCGCCCAGCGTTCTTCTGTATATAAACAACCTCGGTCCATGGTGATAACTGCAACTTTAACAAGCATGGTGACTATAATACTTGCACTCTACATTGTTCCAGCAAAAGCTGGAATTCTGGAGGGAGCTTCCTGCAGTGTTTCATGGGATGATATAAGGGAGTAACATACTTGCAAAGACAGGAACACAACTTAAGATGTCATGTACGTTGCGTACCTATCATATTCATTGGGCCGAGTTTAACAGCATCAAATATTTCCGCACTTTCTTTCCGTACGTCACAAACGTTCCAAGTAAAACAATTTATTTCGAAATGTAAACAGGAAGAGCCGTATTTTCATTTAGAATACGAATCCCCCCTCCCTCCCCCCTACGGAGACATAGACGAAAATACCCGGTTATGATTAATTCCGAATGCGCCTCGCATTGATCAAGAAACCAGCTTTTTACTTCAAACTACCCATCCCGACCCCCCGAGGGGGGCTAGAAAGAGACTAATGCAACTCTCTCCGTCTCACTCTAAAACAAAGATGCTAAAACTTCTTTCGCTAGTATGAAGATTTTAATTTCATATTTTTGACGAAATGGTTCTAATTTTAATTTCAAACTTTCACATTTCCAACCCTACTAACTTCAGCTTTAAGGTTTATATTCGCATGGGAAATACAAGCACTTGCATCCATCTTCTAATACAGAATTAGTTTTCGAAGTGAAAAGATACAGTCCCAAGGCTGGCGCGCTTTCAAAAGCAATTGAAGCTTTAAAACTTTAGGCATTCAGTCGATTTTCGCTCTAATGTTTCTTATAAGGAATAATTCTTCAGTTGTACCCCGAAATTAGTCGAATGAGGGGGGAAGGGGTACATACGGCGGGTGGTTTTTAAAGAAGCAGGCAAAAAGGTGGGGATAGAAAGATGCGCAAAGACTTAGTTCGCGGGGTGTAGGGGGGTTATAAAATATATAATTCTATACTTACAATACTTGTAAATACGGCACGCGGAAGTGTGTTGAGATACAATCTTGATACTTGTTTAGTTTTGACCTGGTTGTGATTTTACCGTGAGATTGTTATTAGTTTTTTTTTCTTGCCGTTTCTTTTACGGAAACGGAATAGATTCAATATGTTTGAATTGTATTCTATATGTTATGGCAGTAGTTAAGTATTGAAACAGTAAAGTTAAGTATAGTATAGTTAGGTAATTTGATTTAGAGAGGATAGATGGAAGGACATTGACACAACAGAGAGATTTATATCGGAAAGTGATTGGGCACAAAAATAAAGTAAAGCTTATGAATTAAGTGCAAGCTAGAAGAAATCATCAAATTTACTCGTAGTACGTTTTCATTCATTCATATTTATTTGCATATTGTACAGTGAAAGGATCTTAAATTTATGTATAAGTGCTAGTACAATAACCCTGTTTAGGGTGTCGCAATAATGGAGTACACAATTAACTAATTCCAAAATAAAAACAGTAGAGTCAAACATAACTCAAGACGAAGAAGAGCAAATTCAATTTCATAGTCAATAAATACAAGAAAGTTTCATAGTCAATAAATACAAGAAAGTTTTAAGAAAAGGATAGGTCTTGAGTAACTCTAACCGACGAGTGTGCAAGCAAGAAAGTGAAAAAATATGTAAACTCTACTTATCTTTTCGGAAAACATGCTAAATAGTTTCTTGTATAATGAAACGAGATTGAATAAGTAACATACAGAACTGCATTTGTAAGAAAAACAAATATACGTACCTACCTCTTTTTTTTCTATTCACCACCCATCTCAAATTATCAAACTGAGTCAGTCGGCGTACACCGCTACATTCGCTGATATTTAGTCGCGAAACGGGATGTATTATAAGGCGGTAGTTGTTTAAAATAAGAGCTCGTAACAACTTTAGCTTAGTTGGTAGGCACCTGAAAGTTTGAGTTCGATTCTTTGTTGTATATATATATTTAGGTTTCGTTTACAAGCCGAAATAAAATTGTATAGTGTGTTACGTGGTTATTTTTAAAATAAGAACCCGAAGTCTGCTTGGCTTGGTTGTTAGGCACCCTGAAGGTTTGACTTCGATTCCTGAGAATCAGAGTATTTGTCGCAAAAGTTTGCAAGTTAAAATGACCTTTACCTCGACCTTGATCATGGTTTGGAGGGTAGGCACCTGAGGGTTCAAGTTCAATTCTTTGTTTTGTCAAAGATCACAGAAGCCAAGTAGGTTCATTACAGTGAGATACAGTTGTATAAAGTTTAAATAGCTATATGACAAAATATGTTTTTTAACCTGCTATACAAAATGCGCCGTTATAGTTTCTGTTCTTTATTTCGTATTTAAATCGCCTATAATACAGGGTGTTAAGTAAATAGTGCAGTGGTAGCCACAAAGTAGATACAAAGTAGTAGCTCTGAACATGAAACCGAACATCTTTTGTTCTACGTCTTTTGTAAAATTTTCTTTTTCATACAAATTGGGTACAAAAAATCCTTCAGATAAAAGTCCTGCTATTCAAATCAAATCAAATCAATTTATTTAAGTTTACAAATAATTTGTTTACAAATAATTTGTTTACAAATAATTTGTTTACAAATTCATATGTTAGAGGCACCATAAGTTATACAATCTAGATTAAGTAAGTATGTTTTGCGATGCCCACACTAGATATTCCTGTTTCGTGGGCATATATTCAAACTATCTGCAGAAAAAATTTCATCAAAATCGGTTCAGCGGTTCAGCCGTGAATGCGTAACAAACAGTCAGATACTGACAGATTATTTATTATTTTTTTTATTTATTTATTGGTTTGCCAACAGAAGTACATCTTAACATTAAATTATAATAATAGGCACAAACGTAGACCGAGATGTACACCCAATTACAGGCGAACACAGCTTGCTTTGCAGACTTGCTCATATTTTATATTTGCATGTATAGGGGCTTATTTTGAAACGGGTATAGTTAATGAAAGAGTTTTTCTAAATTTTGATAAAGAAACGTTGAAAATGTCAGCAGAATTGGAGCTGCAAAGAGTGTTATGCTCACGACATACTCTGTTCAGCAAACTGTGAAAACCCAAATTGGTTCTTGCTCTTTTGACATGAAAAGGTCTATAGTTCACCAATCTAGCATTCAACCTGGGAATATTTAAGCCTAGCTGTGCCAATAGGCAAGGGCAGTCTAAGTAACCTCTAACCGTTTTAAACAAGAAAACTTGATCATTTAGCCAACGGCGGTCTTTAAGAGTCATTATTTTAAAATACTTGAGTCTTTCTTTTTTTGTACGATTAGATTTACTAAATACTCTCTCTCTCTGGGGGGTAGGCAGAGACCACAGTCCTCCACCCGCTACGATCTTGACATACTTCCCTCGCTTCCTGTACTTTCATCAATCCTTTCATTCATGCTCATCGGTTTGGGGTACTTTTAACCTGGCCTTTAATTAGAACGACCTGAATTTAGTCTTGAGAATTACTGTCCCATTTATTTTAATATTTGGGATTGGGATAGTTGAAATAAAAAAAATATAGGCTTTGTTTTTTTTTTTTTTTATAAAAAAATGCCGTTTTAAAAGTGAAGCTCCCTATGTTTTATCCACTCATTTCGCGCGGTTCTTAGTAAAAAGTTGTGTAGGGGGCACTAGCGCCTACGCTGTAGCTCCGCGCTACGCGGCGTAGGCCTGCCTACGGCAGGGTTGCTACAGTAAATTATAATTAGATTCAAAAATTATTACCGCCTCATTTCTACCAGTGGGTTCCATAAAAGACGACAAAGAGATCTCAAGGTGGAGGATGGGCAGCAACGTTGTATAGTAGTGGTAGGGCTTTTGTGCAAAGTCCGTCTAGAAAAGAACCACCCCTATTAATATAAATAATAATAATTTCTGTCGTGAAGTAGCAGTGTTTGTGTTGGTAAGGGAGCCAGTTAAATTATCGGTACATGAGACGTACCATCTTAGTTCTCAAAGAGAGCAACGCGCTTTGCTGTCTTATTAGTGACAAAACATGCCACTACTAAGACATTAGGTGGCGGTGGTGTCCACTTACCATGAGGTGGCTGAACTACTCGTTTGCACACTAGTGACATAAAAAAATACCATGGCCACCAAAAACCGCGGTCTTTATGCGAAGCAAAGTGACTGGTATATCTTTCTGTAATTGTAAGTGATATTTTCAAGACATTTTCAAGCAGTAGTATACTTGTTTACATGTTTCCCAATATGTTTTATACTGTAATATTCAATTCACCTTAATATCCAAAATTAATTCTTAAAACAAACGTTTCCAACGTTTTCTTTGTAACGAAATTTTATCGAAAAAAAAAATACTTTTATCTTCCTGGAAGCTATCAAAAATATACCGTATAATCCTCTACACATTCACGACTACACACCCCAAGACATTAAGCTGCATCGATCCTCAAGATCCCCTAAAAACTTAAGACCCCTTAAGATCACCCTAAAAACTTAAAAGTTCATTAGCCCTGCCAACCCTGCGGACTACTATCTTGCACGTTCCTAAGACGCCCCCCCGCGGGGGGTTTAAAACACCCCCAACACCCCCCGGGGTGGAACGCGGAAATATGAAGGGAGCTCTCATTTATCAATACACGGAGACTGTTTCTTTCTCTCTAAGAATTGATTATATTCCACTAAGAATATTGATGGGGGTGAAAAGTTTCGAGGCTTAATGTTGGGGGTTCCCCCTTCACCCCCCATCTTTTCCCCCTTCTTTCCTTCGTCGTAATGTTTTGATTAGAGTTTTTGATGTGACGTCGTGTGTTCCCGTTTTACATGTACTCTTGTATTTGTTTAAAGGACTTTATATTATAAGAGCTGGGACGTGTTTGCTGAATGTGAATTCTGCTAGCGAGTTTCATTTCGGCTGCTTTTGATGTTAGTTTAGGATTGTTACTTAGTTTGGTTTGATTAATGTTTGAAATCATCTTTGTCCTCAAGACTAGATTGAGGTTAAGAGTAAGTCCATTGACAATAATTTTTTTAAATCTAAATTTGAATTAAATAATGATCATGATATCATCATATCATCATCATAACGTGATATGATCATCATATTTGTATATTTAGTTAATTGAAATTCTCTGCAAGTCCTGCTAACATAATCTCTTAGGCTTACTTTGGAGGTAAAGCAAAAAACCGGCCAAGTGCGTACCTATGTACCATATGATATACTAAAAGCTTTTGCTCTTTGATTTTAAAAACTCCGCGACCATCCATCTTGACCCCTCTTTTATAGAAAAGTTCTTGAAACGGGAGCTCACCTTACTTGGTTACTATTAGTTGTGAGAAAAATTGAAATATTTAATGATTATAGACTTTTCCTTTATTTGTACTGTGAGACCTAGCTTCTTGCCAAATTTCATAATTTTAGGTCAGCGGGAAGTACCCTGTAGGTTTTGCTTTTTTGCATAAATGTATGGAGATGAGGACATAAAGAGCCATATCTTTTTATTGCGTCGTTGTAAAAAATTGAAATTTTCAGATCTTGTGTGGTTTATGAACTTTAATATTCGTTATCAATTTCAATCTGATACCTCTTCTCGTTCGTGAGAAAAAGGGTCTTGACAGACAGACGGATGGACAACAAAGTGATCCTATAAGGGTTCCGTTTTTTTATTTTGAGGTATGGAAAGTTAAAAATACTCCCTAATTCACAAAACAACCAATCGTATATACTCTGAAATACTGCGGCGTTCAATAAGTAGTGGGAATCACCCAGAAAATAAAATAATAAAAATAAATTAATAATACACTTTGCTAAACTTTGCTTCAATAAATCTTTGAATTCTGAATCTAAATTTTCCGAAGCTTCGATAGGATCCATGACTTCGATTTTGCTTCCGTATCTGTTTCTCTGTCGGTGTTAGGGAAAAGTTAGAAGTTTCTATGAGTAGAGGACTGTCAGTTAATGCTTGTAAGTGGGGAGAGCGGTTAACTTGTTTAAACTGGGCTTGTTGAATGGCATCTATTGAAACTTTCGTTTATCTCAATTTTCAATTTGCTTGCAGGATAAGCTGACTGTTGAACTTTACCTCGTCATTTATAAACGTTTATAAATATTAAAGCCTAAGCTTTTGATGATATCTTCTTTCTAGTGAAATAAACTATCAATACTCATAAAAAACACAATTACAACCAAAATGTTTCAAAGTCAAACCCAAAATACTTTATTCATTGTTGGATAATCTCTTATTGACGTCAGCTAAACTACATCACTTTACAAATAAAGTTGCGCCAATGGTTTTTAGTTCTCACTACTTTTGGAACATTCCACGTATATAAAAAAAATTTACGTCACCTACGATCTAAGCTTTCCTGATGACTGAACTCCATTAAACTACACACAACAATGAACGATCGCTTAACCCTTAAGAAGCCGACATATGCAAGCTGCATCAAGGTCACATGCTCGCCCTCGCGGGGTGCGTCTGGGTCAGTATGTCTCGGACCCCGGTCGCCCCTTCGACTCACATGTCCCCTGCTCACCCTTCGTAAGACGAGTGTGATTTATCACTTGGAAGCTTGGAACGTTAACTAACTTCATTTCCTTTTGTTTTAGGTGTCGTATTTTGTATACATTTTAAGAAAAAAAAAAGAACTAATTTCAGAGTTTATTATTATTATTAAATATTTATGGGTTATTTTTATTCCCCTAGCCTCTTAGTAAAAAAATCTAAATATACATTGGTACGGAAACCCAGATTTTTTTTGGGTTTCCTAGGAAATAATGGAATTTATATTGGACGGGATCCATGTCCTGGGTATCATACTAAAAGGAAATGTTTTAGATTACTATGGCACTCCGGCCATGTCTTTCTACAGTTATCAGTTGAATCTGAATGCATTATCAGTACAGTATAAATTATAGGATTTTTGTTTAATCCTCAAGTTTCCAACCTAGTCAATTGACCTACTCTTTATTAAACGTCAAAACAGAAATCTTTCATAGATTTTGTATGAAGTTTTTGAACGATGACGTCATAAGTTTTGCCATCGTTTAGATACTTATTAACATTAAATAAATTATTAAAAATTTAAAACTACGAATGAAATTTAAAATTACTTCTTTTTCATAAATTTTAAATGATTCTTTCCTTGATGCAAACAGGATTTCATTTTATTTTTGACCCAGGAAACTCGCGGATTCAGCATAGTTTACCCGTAATATCATGATAATATTTTCATTAATTGGCCATACCAGCAAACACAATATAGTGGAAATTGTCATTTGATATGACTTTTATATCTAAAATGGCCAACAATATATTTTCAAGATGTTTCCAGTTTTATTCTGCTTAGTTGAACCACGGAGACATGAACATCGCCATGCCATATAGCTTGAAAGAGCGTATTTTTGATGATTGTTCTCGATCAAACTACCAGATAATTAAAGAAAAGAGTTGATCGGTAAAACTAAGTAAATTTTAGTCTGTTTATCTAGCAGGTGTACAAAGACATAGCCAGAGATGAAACGTCTCCCTCGTCCCAAATATAATTCTTAGCAAGGTAGTGGCCAATCATAGTATCACCCAATATCCCCGAAAGTATCGTTAAGGGCGGCTAAGAGATCTTAAAGTGATGGATGGGAAGAATAAATTTAGTCCATTTACACACTAATTTGTCGAAACTCAAGCTTTAAATCAAATAAAACCTTATTTGTACTATAACTATAAAAAAAAGATATTAATCAAATCTCATCTAAAATCAAAACCCTTACTTTTTGTTATAATTTATTTTCTACGTTCATCGAAAAAGGTAGTTCTGTATATTTCAGAAAATTTCCAACCCAATCTTGGTTTCTGGCAAAGTTACGACGCATTTCACGACGCAGCCTTTAAGTCAACATTCCCTTGCTTGAACTAATCATAAAAAACAGGGAAAGAGGAACCCTCTCAAGTATTCATATATTAATTTCCTTTACTCACACCATCGAACATACAGTCTGCATAGAGAAGAAAAAAATGAACGACAAACAGTCTTCGATTAACACAAGATCACACAAGATTATGAAAAAAAAAAGAAAAACGAAGAAAAAAAAATTAAACAAAACATTTACCTAGCACAAATGAACCTAGATCTAACAAGAAAAGTTGAAACTCTACATGTAAGTATCTGTCCCGATGAGCTCAGAATAAAACCCTCTACGAAACAGTTGGTTCAACACTTCTACTAGGTACGCAAAACAGCTATATTCATCGATTTTTTTCAATTCGAACTAATCATAAAAAGTCATATAAGAATCGTAGTTACATGAAAAATGAAATTGATGTCGTGTTTGTTTCGCTTTTCGACCTATGTTTCCAGGAAAATGTTGTTCAATTACTGTTACTGCCCCTGAGCTATGGCACGTAATTAACAACCTACTATCTATATTTGTACTCGCTTTATGGAAAAAAGCTCTAAAGATTTCTATTTTTTGTTTAGTTTTCGGAGATGAAATAGATCTAGCTATCGGAAAATTAGTTATTTCCATTTTTGATGAAGCCAACTCCTTATCGCCATCTGTTGGTCATCTTTAGCGTTTGATGATGCGAGATTCGTTCGGTCTCCCAGGCACTTATTATTAACAGACTTAATTATGAGTACCTTGGCGACCAAGCTTTGCTCAGTATAGTCTTTAACAAAGCCCGCTATCAGATGGCGCTGTAGGATTAGTAAAACGCGCTATTTTCAAGAAATGTATGTTCAAAAAACGGAGAAAACAAATTTCCCACGAGATGAGATCTAACTAGATCGGTTATTCTTTCCCGAAAACCCCCGGATACTAAATTTTATTAAAATCTTTACAGCCGTTGTCGAGAAACCGATTACAAATATACATACAAATATTGCTCGTTTAATAGTATAGGATATTGAGCCCTAATTTAGACTCTACATGTTATGTAATTGGTGGCACAAGCACACACACGTAAAACACTAGTACATACGTAAGTTGGGTATAGATTTTATAAAGTACTTCTCTAAGAAAGCGAGGGGTGGGTGTGTCGTTTTTAACTGGCGTTAGAAATGTTCCGCGTGAGGTACAGGATGTTTTAATTCATTAAATAAAATATTGCAATATTACATAGTCTTTTCCTAAATTTTTTAAATTCTTTATTCTTATCATGTAAGGTGGATTCTGCAAGGAAGAAAGCACTTAAGTATTTTTTTACTTTCTGCAGAAACATCAAGATTAGAATGCTGTATTCAATTAAAAAAAAAATCCCGCCACGTAGTCTGACAACTATAATAAATAATTATAATAAATAATACAACTTTACAAAAAAAATACTTATAACGTTCTGGTATATCCACTTATATTTCGTAATTCAAATATGTAATCGTAATTCTACATCAATATCTTTCTTTATCAGTATCTCAGCGTGTAAGTGCCTACTTAAGACTAAGTTACTAATTATGAATCGGACATCTTCCCTACCCACAGAATCACAAGTTTTTGTGTCAAGAACTTATTGATTATTGGCAAAATTTTAGAGGAAAACTTCCGGTACTATATTGTTTAACAAGGTGGTTTCTTGCTGTTTATCTAGATGATATTTTAATTTCTTCTTTTGGTTGTTTTAGAATGTAATAAAAAAAAAAAATTAGATTTTTGCTTATTTAAATCTTGTATTGGAATCTTCAATTTGATTATTGTGGTTAAGAAAAACTAGTATTTTTTGTCAAACGTTTTCCTTCAACAACAACAATAATAAAACCCAAATAATTTATACAAGACCATAACCATTCAAGCAAATCCTCTTTTTACAACGATTCTAAAACTAAAATACCACCAGCCGGCTCTAAACGTAAAAAACCTACTTAAACCCAACCCTTACCCGTAGCAAATCTATAAAAAAACATTATAGAGCCCACTTAAAAAAAACGCGGAAATAAAACCGACATCTGCATAGAAACAGCCAACTAAGCTTCACGCACACAGACAGAAAGCACTAACACAAATAAGTATATTCGTAATAAAGTACCTCGGTAATATAAAACTAAGAAACATCAACATCTTGGCCCCCCTCCCCCAGGGGGTGTTGGGGGTAATTCTCCCCCGAACTTACTAAAATACTAAAAACGGAGATACAGGGGGAAGGGGGACGTTTTCTTATGCACGAACCTTATATTTTAACCTAAAATGTTGGGCCGGAATCCGCGCCCGGAAGATTTGTAGCTAGTATTTTGCGAGTTGGATTATGAGTGATTATAAAATTCAGATTTGGGTTTTGTTGTGTTCTAAGAGTTCTATGGTTTCTCTATTGTGAATGAGAATTAGTATGCGTATCAGTACTGAATTTAACATGACTTTTTATGGAAGCTAAATTTTACTTTTAGCTGTACTGTACCTTTAGGTAGGGTTGCTTTCTCTATACCTAAGTCAAAGTAGGAAAAAAAAATAACTTCCATACAAAATGCGCTGTCAGCTGATGCAGTTCCTGTAGAAGATCAAATGTTTTTTTCGTATTTCGATCTAGAAAGTTGTTCAGTTTTGTGGTTCGAATAACATTCTGAATGGAACGCAGATGATTGTCAATGCCGTTGCTGTGGTTGGTAGTGAGTCTGCCTTTCATTTCGTTCGATCCCCGCCCAGGGCAAATATTCGTGTGATGAACACAAGTGTTTGTTCTTTGTCTAGGTGTTATTTATCTATTTGTATACGTATATCAGTCTCTGTTACCGATAGTTCAGGCTTTGCCTAGTTTTGAGATCACATGACCTTGTGTGAAATGGCCCCCAGTATTTATTTATTTCAAAGTGTGGTTGTGATGGAGCGTGCATGTGTGTTATACTAACAAATCACAAGCTGCTCTGATAAATAGCTCATCATAATCATCATTGTACGAGTAACGTCCCATGAAACGTTCACGGCAGGACAAGGAGCTCTCCTACAGAATTCCAGCAAACACTCGTGATACGTCCCGTGAGGTGCCGGTAAAGAATAGTACCAACCCATACATATCCGTGGGTGTCGTAAGACGCGACTAAGGGTTAACTGAAGTATGGGCCATAGCATTCTCCTTTGTATCTTACATCTTACTTACTGCGGTCACCTACAACCGCGGTCCATGGTGCCGGCCGTAACGCTAACAAGCGAGGTGACTATATATGGTACTTCCCGTCCACATTTTTCCAGCAAAAGCTAGAATTCTGGAGGGAGCTCCCTGTCCTGAAGTGGACGTTTCATGGGATGTTATGACTCGTGATACAATTAGGAGGGGAAGTACCATAGTCGCCACGCTTGTTAGCGTTGCGGCCTGCACCATGGACCGCGGTTGAACGATATACTGAGCGCGTTGTTGCCCATCTTCCGGTAGATAAGGTCTTAGTCGCCTCTTACGACACCCACGGGTAGAGATGGGTTGGTACCACGATACTATTCTTTACTGGCACCACACGGTCTAATGGTCTAACCTATTTGATCTTAATAGAAAATGACGTACACACTTAGGCACGTGTGCATACGTCATCCTGATTATGTTATACGCAAAAATGTGTTTATACTTAATATGTCAATGGTTATATGTCGATTCAATAGGTCGCCTCTACGTCATGACGTCAGAGCGTATAGAATGTTCGTAATTTAAGCAAAAAGCTTGGTTACTCTGTACACCCAACAGCACGTCAGTAGAAACACTTTGGACTTCGTGGCATGGTATTAGAGTTGCTAATGTTTCCGTTGACGTGCGGTTGACCGTACGTACAACGACGGGGAAGTAGAGAAATTATACGGGGTATAATTGAAACGGAATGTAGGGGCTAGTGTGGTTAACCTACTGTGTGGGAACTGGGAATGTCTACTATGACAACTAGGGGGTTTTTTTTTATGTCACAAGTGGGCAAACGAGCAAGTGGGCCACCTGGTGGTAAGTGGTCACCACCGCCCATGACACCCACTCACTGTCTTATTAGTGAAATAATTGACACTAATAAGACAGCAAAGCGCGTTACCCACCCTGAGAACTAAGATGATATGTCTCGTGTGCCGGTAATTTCACTGCTGCTTTACGGCAGAAAAAGGCAAGGGGGTGATACTTCCCCAGACGGACTTTGCACAAAAGCCCTACCACCTACAAAGCACCAGACGCAGCGCATCTTGCGCGACGCAACTTGCGCCCCGAACAGCGGAACAGCTCAACATCTTTCAAGGGTTGGACCGGACGCAGCATATCTTGCGCCAAGTAGCGTAGGATACGCTGCTCGCTAACAAAATTCTCAGCGTAACTTGCGCGCTGGTGTGAATGTGTGTCGGAAATCATCATGACATCCCTTGGAAGGTCGTCATGTTGTCTGTACGAAAATACTTGAACGCAGCAAGCAATGCACGTCTTTACTTACTGTCGTCGTTTTTACTTACCTACATTAAATTCAGCCGTAAACTTATTTAGATCTCGTACTTACCTGAAAAGACATAAAAATAATAAATTAGTAAAAAATCGTAGCTCATTTCTTTTTTAAGTAACAAATTATTAAACTAGTCACGACCGCCCATAGTAGCTACAAAATTTATTAATTGTAAGAAAGGAACTCTGACACAAATAACACACCAAAACTGCGTTGCCTACCTTGAAAACTAAGTGTAGCAACACACGTACAGAAATTCCGCGTCGGTACGATCCGCGACTGATCCTCCCGTCAAGCACTAGAGTGGAATTTACGTGTCGGAACGAGCCGCTACCACCGAGCAAATGTCTTTTTTTATTGTCAATGGGTTTACTCTTGACCTCGATCTAGCCTTGAGGACAGAGATGAGGTCGACGATGGGACGAGCTTGCCCAGAAGAAGCCTATTTACTCGCGACTTGAATAGATTCGGGTTATATGTACTCGGAAACACAGACGCAGGCAGAGAATTCCACTCTTTGGCCGCGCGTGCACATTATAAAAGATGTTTCAAAGCGCTTTGTGCGAATGTGTGGAATATCAACCAATTGTGGGTGATATCCTGTGGTGCAGTCACAAATGGCAAAACCTAGCAGTAGGTTCTGACGCGAAAATTCCGCTCTAGTATGTCAGACTTGACGGAAAAATCCGTCGCGATTCGTTACGACGCGGAATTCCCACAGGTGTGTCACTAAACTAAGGCCGGTATTTCACTGGGACACCATGGCAGCGCAACCAGTCGCCGCTACCAACAAAATGTATACAGCTCTATAGAGGGACACACCTGGTGTCCGTTTGGTTGCGCAACCAATTTGGCGGCGCAACCAGTTCGGATGCTGGTCGCGCTACCACTCCCAGTGAAATATAGCCCTTAATACTGTGGCCGCAGGGTGTGGCGACTCTGGTGTCTAGTTACGGACACCAGTGGCGCAACCAGTCGCGCAACCAGACGCGCAACCAGTCGCGGCCTTAGAAACACACCGGACACTACATACATCGAGCGCGAATTTGAAATTCGAAATTGGAAGTTCGCAGTTTGCAAATTCAGTACAAAAGACCCTCAGAAGGACTATGAGAATACAGCGGGCTGGTGCGCGCGGGGGTGCGGGGTAGATTGCAAGGGGGGCGGAGAGTGTCCGTGTTGTGTGAAGTACTATTACTTTATTATGTGACTAAGATAAAATGTCTTATGTACCAATGATTTCAACGACTTCCTTAACCTTTGAACCGAATAACTACAACAAAAGCGCTGCTACTTTAACCACAGATAATATAATACTATACTAGTACAGATGCCTCACGTCATAGAACGAATTTGTGCCGAAAATTGTTCGGGCTATTTTTTCCATAAGGTATTTTCTTAGAATAAATTGATAGCTGGATGTTAAAATTGATTTAATGTCATAGTTTAACCTTTACCTACCAACCTAGTAGTAACATTTAGTTTAATTATTAGAAACAAAAGGGCCAAATGGATTCGGGCTATTTACTCCGTCGAAAGTACCGTAGTACGGAAGGGGACCCCATGCTTTAAGTCAGATTCAGATACTTTTATTCAATGTCGATTATTTACAGAATACTTATTTAATGTCATGCTGAATACAATGCAAATAGAGCGAATCTACACCGTTTCGGATCGTGCTATGGCAGCGTAAAAGAAACGGCAAGAAACCACTGCAGCACGGCCTACTTTAAGAGTCTGGAATATCAGAGCACCTCTCCAAGAGGTATCTCTTTGTCATTGATATAGTCATCTAATCTATAGTAAACACGGCCGCACATCAGTAGAAACACTTTTGGACCTTATGGCGTGGTAATAGATTGAAAAAGTTTCTACCGACAAGCGGTTGACCGTACCTAAGCTTTTTTACATAACATAAAACAGTCAGAAATAGGCAAGGGTTTGGTACTTCCTCAGACGGACTTTGTACAAAAGGCCTTTCAAACCGTACCCTCGTAACCGAAGCCGTAGAGCGAAAACTAGAAACATTATAAATACGACGGAAAAGTTTTAGTTTGTAAGCGTACTTTCTTTTATGTTACCGTGTTAATCCGATTTTAGTCCAAATTATTTTAGCCTAGCTTCAAAAAGTCTTTATAGAAGACTTAATAAAATTTTGAAAAAAATAATTTTTATTTAATCTCCATCTTTTATTTGCATTTTTTTTCCTTAAAATATGAAATTATATATAAAATTAATTTTTCAAACTTGTATTTTTTGTATTGACATATTTAAAAATTATGATAACAGAAATAACAATTAGGTACTAGACCATACTAGGTGTTGGTCAGTTCCTAAACGAAAATTCTAATGATAAAAATGTAATTCATCATCATCATAACATCCCATGAAATGTCCACTACAGGACAGGGAGCTCTCTCCAGAATTCCAGCTTTTGCTGAAAAAATGTGGAGGGGAAGTACCATAGTCACCTACTTGTCAGCGTTACGGCTGGCACCATGGACCGCGGTTGTAGGTGACGACCACAGTAAGTAAGATGGTACGAGTATGATACACAGGAGGATGCTGCTCTGCCCATCCTCCAGTTTATAAATCTTAGTCACCTCTTACGACACCTACGGGTATGGGCGGGATGGTACTATTCTTTGCCGGCACCACACGGGATATGATTAGACATTGTTTTTTTTTTTGTATTAAAATTATAATTAAAACGAGTAAAATCACAGGCTTGAAGGCAATAAATATAAAAAAAGGATTCAGTTACGGCAATTGAGAGAAAGCCTTTCAATAGCCGTTCATAGTCGAGGAAATCGGATCAACACCCCATTCACTAAATAAAATAACGTGCGGTGAAAAATTGTGGAAAAATCCGTCAAGGGTAAGATTTAGGAAAAGGGTTCCGTAGATTCTTACAGTCATTATTTTTATACCGTTATCGGATCCAAAATAATTGTAATTGTCTACTAAAAGAGTTTAAATCTATTCTAAGTCCTATGTAATTCAAAAGTCAATTATCTCGCTTTTTGGTGAAAGAATGTTATTATAGCACACAGGAATTTATCAATAAATTAGTAAAACATTTATTTTCATATTTTTTTTTTTATAAGTATAATGACGAGATTATGCATGCTTATATTAATGATGTATTGGGTTTAAGGTTTTTGGAATAATAAATGAAATGTAAAATAAACAGTAAGAAAACAAAAAAGTTAACAGTTTCGAAAAAACCAGCAACAAACGACACAATAATTCATCTTAATAATGTCCCAATAGAATCGGTGAAACAATTCAGATATTTAGGCAGTTTAATTACTAATGACTCCAGATGCACTCCTGAAGTTGTTTCTAGAATTGCAATGGCCAAAGCAGCTTTTAACAACAAAAAACACCTTTTAAAAACTAAAATCTCTAGAAGTGTTCGGAAACGACTGATAAAAGTGTACATCTGGAGCATTGCATTATATGGTTGTGAGACGTGGACTCTAACACAAAGAGATAGAGAGAGGTTAGAAGCGTTTGAGATGTGGTGTTGGAGGAGAATGGAAGGGATCAGTTGGACAGAGAAAAAGACAAACGAGGAAGTTCTAGATTTGGTTAAAGAGAAGAGAAATTTGCTGAGAACCATCGAAAATAGAAGAGGGACGATGGTCGGACACCTGATAAGACATGACACTTTCATAAAGAATATTATTGAAGGAAAAGTAGAGGGCAGAAGAGGAAGAGGAAGACCAAGACGCACTTATTTTGACCAGATAAAAGAGAGGGTAAACGTTGAGTCTTATCAGGATGTCAAATCATTGGCAGAGGACAGAGAGAAATGGAGATTGCTCTACCGACAAGAGCGCGGCTCTTAAATATGAGAAGAAGAAATGAAATGTAGACAACTATGTTTGTAAAGGGCCAATTTTCTTAAGCTTAGTGAGTTAATCAATGAATATGTTATTGTCACATTAAATATGGCGAAGATACAGATTTTTTAAGTTCAATAGTTTCACATATTTAATCTTAAATTTACATGCGATACTAAAATTATCTAAACTACCAAAATAAAAGCAGATTTAAAAATACAGATAATATAAATTTTAATCTTATAAGAATATACAGCACCCTAGAGAGGAACCCTTTTATAAGATTCCTGTAAAAAAAATAGTACTGGACTTGGAACAAATTTTTCTTAAGAAATATAGATTAAATAGTACGCTATTAACTTTTGGTTTCCCATAAAAACTCGTCATTAACTGTAGGCTTTGTATGAAATATAAAAAATAAAGCTTTTTTCATTCTTGCATCGCATGCTGACCTCTAGAAGAAATAAAGACTGCTCAGAATCTCAGATCTCACGTTTGCCACCCTCGGCTTCGCATCGGGTCACAATACACGTTTGATCTGGGGCATTTTTGACTATTTCTCCCTAGGTACGTAATCTTCTATTTTTAATTTACATTTCTTCGTAGGTAAAAAAAAGCTAAAAATGTATACAGGGATATTTTTAGGACCTGATATGAGTATTCCTACCTTGGTAGTGAGGTCAAAAGCAACAACTTTTGTTCTACGACTTTGGTAACAACGGTAAAAAAAAATTCGACTTACCATAAAAAGCGACCAACACATTTTGTATGGGAAGTCGAAATTTTTATGTGCGTTGTTAGCGAAGTCGTAGAAACAAAAGTTGTTGCTTTTGACCTCACAAAAAAGTAGGCATATTCATATCAGTCAAAATAACCTTGTATATTTACAAATTGCAAATGAAACACAAATAATGCAAAGAATAATTTGCTTGTTTCTTTTTCCTGATTTGAAGACGATGAACCACAGCGATGAACAAATTGGTTTTTGAAAAAGGAAGCAAAAAATATTAATCTTTCCACTACAGACCCCTAAAATTGACACGTGCGGTAAAAAAAAAGAGAAAAAAGAGGCCAAATAACCCTGAACCTCGTTCGGTATAAATTCACCCGACTTTTTTTCAATCTTTATTTGCTTTTACGACCAGCTAGTGAAAACGAGAGTGGCTGAAAAAAATACGTCACTATTCCTATCGTACGAGCGGTGGAAAAAAAAAAGATGGCGAATGGCCGTTGAGAGCGAGAGCCTATTTTCAAATTGCCCGCTACGCTTTTTATTTATAATTTTATCTTTAGGGTTTTTGGTAAAAAATATAAGAAGATTTAAAGATGCACTGGCCAATCTTTTTTAAAATCTTCAGGTGTTTCAACGTGCAAAGTTCACCATGCTACATGATTTATCAAAGAGTGATTTATGCATGTGCCCTTGATCTGTGTACGAAAAGGACCTTTTTTTAAATATTTTAAAAATTACGAGCAATAGGGTGTTTTCCAGCGTCTTTTGAAAGTTCAACTGGAGCATCGTTAAGAAAATGGAAACACTGATAGTAAATGGTAACTCAATGAAAATGATCAAGTCAGTTTGATAGCTCCTCTAAAATATCTGTAAAATATTTATTCATTAATTTATTTTTTATGATTTCATTTATTTTACAAGCTATAAAATAAAAAAATACCAACAGTGATGAGCGTGCCACCGACACTTGAAAAAACATAGTTGACAAGCGTCACAGAAAATTGCCCATTATAAATTTGAACGGACTGGCCCGTTGGTGTGGCTGGTAGTATGCCTGCCGGGCCGCGGGTTCGATCCCCGCCCAGGGCAAACATTTTTGTGATGAACAGGAGTGCTTGTTCTGTATCTGGGTGTTATTTATCTATTTATGTGTGTAGTCCATGGTACCCATAGTACAGGATTTGCAGATGACTTTATGTAATTTGTCCCCCACCTTTTTTAACGTCTTAAGAAATTTTGCGCGGTGTTATTTTACTACATATTATAATTTATAAAAATACTCAAATTCTCAGTCGTTCTTTACGAGGTCATTAGCTAATGTGGTAAAAATATAAGAATTGAATAAAATTAAAACTGTTTTTTTTTACATTTGTGACAGGATGATAGTGTAAATAATAATTGATGAATTTCGTTAATTTCAAGCTCATAATGTATTGTAAGTTACAACCAAGCACACAAAAAATTGTAATTCATAAAATCTTCTTTTAAGTATCAAGAAGCCTTAAAGTATAAATTACGCACTTGTTTGAATTTATCTAAGTTAAACAGTCAGATGTATTAAAGAAAGTTCGAAATTCAAATTCAGAAACAGTACTTTAAAATATTCGAATATTTAATTCCATTTTTAAACAAATAATACGGGATAGTACCGAATTACCAATTCGAATGAGCAACCGCTATGTACAGGCTGCAGATTAAATTCTATGTGGCACATAGAAAAAAGTAAATAGTGATAAAAAAGCGCATTTATTATGAGCCGATCAGTGTGCTTGTTTGTATTGCTATCGGGCCACAGGATGTCCTGAAAATTTTATTATAACAATATGAGAAAACTGAACATTAAAGTTTTTAGAATGCATAAATTTGTAATATTGTCATACACATTTCAAGCCACCACTTTAACAATTTCAAAGCGATTTTTAAAGCAAAATAAAAAAAAAATATGCAACAAAGTTTTTAAATATACTGGGTAAATAAAATGAAGATTAATTATTTGTAGTCTTACTGAAAAAACAGGCAGGCAAGTACATAATTTAAACTTGCATCCAAAATCGCCGCTCTGTAAACAAATTTAAATTTTTAAAACCAATTAAAACACAACACCCTCAATTTCAAAATTGCACCTGTGTGCGTCAACGTGGCATCACTCACACGCATCGTGCATCAGTGTGCGTATGTATGATGAGACTGTGTGCTTGCGTATCGAGGTCAGATGCAGTGTACACCGGCAGGCGAAAATGACGCAACGGAAGAAAAAAATTTATTAACTTTGGAAAGTTCGATTTTGCAATTTCTCGATGATAGAGGCTTTTTTTCTGCGAGAATCGGATATCGTAACGTGATATCCCATTTTATAAGCCTTTTATATGAGACTTTTGTATAATAAAAAGTTAGAACATATTATCACCGATAAAATGTTAATGTTCACGAAGTAAATCTGGTGTAAAAGTCGGTATGTTTACGTCATCCACTTCAAAAACAATGTTTTTAGGGTTCCGATACCAAAATGGTAAAAAAAAGGAACCCTTATGGTGCCGCTCTGTCTGTCTGTCTGTCTGTCTGTCCGTCTGTCTGTCACACCTCTATATCTCAGCAACCACTTACGCTATCGAGCTGAAATTTGGAATAGTTTTAGAATATAGTTGCCCAACTTAATTGCACATGAAAATTTTTTGAAAAAAGTATGATTATTAATGTAAAGGGGGCCAAAATAGGGGGGGGCAAATTTCAAATTGTCGCTACTAGGTCGAGTGGGGTATCATATGAAAGGGCTTTACTTGTACATTTTAAAATATATTTTTGTATTTTTTTAAGTTTCTTAGTTTTCAAGTTATGATGAAAAATGTCAAAAAAAATACCATTCCCCCCCCCTTATCTCCGAAGTTTGAGTAAGGGAAAATCTGAATTAATTACAGTTGACAGAGGTTTATGTAAACTTTACAGCAAAAATAAAACGATCTTTCTAAGTTGCACAGTTTTTCATAAATCTGCAAAAAACCTTTACAAACAAATTTAGTTTTGCGGTCCTGAAAATGGACTTTATTGCTTCCAAAAATACTATAGGTATATCGGAACCCTCGGCGCGCGAGTCCGACTCGCACTTGACCGGTTTTTAGGGTTCCGATACCAAAATGGTAAAAAAAAGGAACCCTTATGGTGCCGCTCTGTCTGTCTGTCTGTCTGTCTGTCTGTCTGTCCGTCTGTCTGTCACACCTCTATATCTCAGCAACCACTTACGCTATCGATCTGAAATTTGGAATAGTTTTAGAATATAGTTGCCCAACTTAATTGCACATGAAAATTTTTTGAAAAAAGTATGATTATTAATGTAAAGGGGGCCAAAATAGGGGGGGCCAAATTTCAAATTGTCGCTACTAGGTCGAGTGGGGTATCATATGAAAGAGCTTTACTTGTACATTTTAAAATATATTTTTGTATTTTTTTAAGTTTCTTAGTTTTCAAGTTATGATGAAAAATGTCAAAAAAAATACCATTCCCCCCCCCTTATCTCCGAAGTTTGAGTAAGGGAAAATCTGAATTAATTACAGTTGACAGAGGTTTATGTAAACTTTACAGCAAAAATAAAACGATCTTTCTAAGTTGCACAGTTTTTCAGAAATCTGCAAAAAACCTTTACAAACAAATTTAGTTTTGCGGTCCCGAAAATGGACTTTATTGCTTCCAAAAATACTATAGGTATATCGGAACCCTCGGCGCGCGAGTCCGACTCGCACTTGACCGGTTTTTTTTATTTAAGTTACGTGTTGTTGCTAGTGAATGAATATTAAGTATCAATGTTATAATCCATACAGTCATATTATACATTCGATTGCCCTTGAAGATAAGGAATCAATGTTTTTACTTAAATATTTTTTCCTTAGTTAATACAGGGTGTAAGAAGTAAAACTTGGAAAAAAATATCTCTCTATAAAAACAGTCCAATTAAGGATTTTTTAAATACCTACATAGTAGTGATCAGAGCTGTCACCTGTAGTGCCGGCAAAGAATAAATCTATCTCTACCCGTGGGTTTCTTAAGAGGCGACTAAGATGTGGGAGGATGGGCAGCAGCGTCCATTTTATATATTGCGGTCACCAACAACAGCAATGCATGGTGCCAGCCGCAACTCTAAGAAGCATGGTGACTATGGTACTTCCTCTCTAAACTGCACCATGCGTTTTCGCTGGAACTCTGGAGGGAGCTCCATATCCTGCAGTGGACGTTTCATGGGATGTTATTATGAGTGATATGTTTTTGGGGCTAGTTTATTAGTTTCGTAGACTTATCATGCCTTTCAGCTTTTGTCGGTTTACTATTATTTCATCTGTGCTCTTATACCATGAAGTTAAATCCAGAAATTTAGTAAGTTTTTATGTTTCTGAAGTATGAAAATAATTTCTGGACTGTTTCTTACAACCACTCTACATTGTACCCAAGCTTAATGGCTTCAACTAAGCTTCAACTAGAGCGTTTTTATAGCTACTAAAAGAACGCTATTCAGCGGCTTGACAACTCTTGATGATAGTATTGCTATTAGCTTAACGGTACTTCTACAAAAAAAGGCATCTGTTTACAGGACACCCTGTATATTTACAACAAACAAAATTCAAAATGGCGTACATTTTCTCCTACGCTTTCATCACTCTCGTAATGGCCAATGCATTCGACCGCCAATCATCTTAACCGTTCGCTGCAAGTCAATTCATCTCGTTTACAAGCGCCATGACTCGCACTGACCCACTTTCCATGTTTGCTAATATATTTATAAGTTACTTTGAAAAACCAAAATGGCAGTAGAGCTGCACTGTTGCAATTTTAGGTTGCGTGAAATAATTTACGTTTGTTTACGTTTTTCATTGCATCGATTTTAATTTCAAAATGTTTTGAAAATATATATACAGGGTGTTAATTTGATTGCGTGCCATAGCTTAGGGGGTGGTTCAGTAACGATAAAGGAACTCATAAAAAATATTTAAAAAATCTAACTTTAAAAAAATTACAACTGCATTGAAACTAAACTAATGCGGAGGGCAATGACCCGGAGCACCGCGCTATCAAAAGCGCGCGAAAGAGTTTCAGTTATGTATGATGTATGTATGTGCCTACATTTTCCACTGATACTCGCGCGCTGGCTCGGTGATAGCGCGGTGTTCCGCGTCAGTTAAGTTTCAATGGAGTTTTTTTTTTCAGTAGGATTTTTTTAAATATTTTTTTTGTGTTCCTTTATCGTAACTGAAACACCCCTTAAGCTATGGCACGCAATTAAATTAACACCCTGTATATTTTTTCCTTTTAAAATGCAGTCAAAAAAGTTTTGTTTGCTATCATAATGTGATCACCCTGATAAAAAAAAATCTTGACATCATGTAATTAATTATAAATGCTTTGAGATGCATTAAAAAAGCCACATGAAACAATGTGTGCTTTTATCTATTTAAAATATTTTACCATATACGTTTAATTCTGGTTTTTGTTTGCCACAATACTAAATGTGTCTCTCCAAGTATTTTTAGAACAATGTTTGTCATGCATCGTGTAACCAAATCAACTCTTCCCATTCAACTGCAAGTCAATTCTTCTCGTTAAAGCAGGCGTCACTTCGACCCACTTTTATTTGGGGCGAATTTGGGTCAAAGACTTTAAGAGCGGTTATTGTTTGGTGTTAGGTATTATTGCGGCTCTCGAGGGCGGAATGTGAAAGCGGAGAATGCATTTACATTAACGGATATCTGTGGTTTTATTCGTTTTCTAAAATAAGTCCCTTTCGAAATGTTGTTTGTCTCTTGTTTTGATATTGTATTACACGAATGTAACACATACTTTGATATGAAAACTATATTTTAACTTTGTGCCAGAAATTATAGACTATTGGATGCTTAACTTATCTGTTCGTTCGTCGTTATAGATGTAGCTATCATAGTTAAAAATAAAATTTCTTAATGATTATCACATGTCTTAGAAAACTACAATTTAATATTTTAAGTATTTTTTTCTCACAAAACTAAATATCAAACTTATACGTCTATTCCTCCTGTACCTGTACTCTATCGCCGAAAAATGTAGACTCGCAATACGCATTAAAAATCGCCACTAGCATTGTACATCATTCTAGCTTCACCACTTATAATTTCTAGGATACTTGTTTATTTCTTACAATAATACTCGTTTACGTTATGTAAATTTATGTAATTACATAAATTATATGATAAAAACAACTCATAAAATAAGAGATAAAAAAATTCCAGTTTTAGTGTAGAGTTGATAAAATTGTTGTTTTTGCACACATAGCTTGATATATAGACTTAGTTTTAATTTAATTTAAATTCGACGAAATAAATTGTTAAAAAAAAAGTTATCATCATCACTCCTCGTAGTTAATAATGCCATTTACAAGCAAGTACCCTAATAACGAGTAATAAGTGTACATTGGTTGCATAAAATCCAATGCCATTGAGGTGTATATGTGTACTCAGAAACCGGCTTCATAACCTTTCATCTTTGCGCTTCGTGTACAGTGAAAATATTTTAATGTATGATCTGTCAGAGGTCACAGCAATTACAGGTTGATTGTGTCTCACGAACTCGTTTAAGGTAAAAGACTTTTTATTGTGTCACATTTACGAATGAATTTCTAAGAAAATCATTAAAACCTTTGATAAATTTTGGTAGATTCACAGTCGCATTCAAGATTTAAACGAGAAGGTGTCCCCGTTTTCTAAATTTTAAGTTTCCTGAATCATAAAGTGGCTAAGAGCATAAAGAGGCATAATTTTTTTACGGTGCCATTTTAAGCAGGAAACGTGCATCTAGCAAACTGTATGATCGTAAAGATCAGCTTTCAGTCGGGTTAGCTTATTGTGCACTGATTCTTCTCTAAGATGTTACACCATTAAAATAATGAGATTAATTAGAAGTATAGTATATTTTGATTCATAAAAACTATATATATATATATATTTATATATGTATTATAATTTAGGATAACATTTTTGCGTAGTGGCTTCCGCAAATGATTTCTTCAAAAACAGAATGAAATCACATGTCCTCAAACTCGATTGGAATTGCATATGCCGCTCAAAATTCTAGTTAATTATGTATGTGAATGGTGAAATTGCATAAACTTGAAAACATATAGCGTACTTTAACGTATCAATTTTATGAAACGACTCTACTAAACGTATCTGGCTGTCATTTATTTAATTATCCTTCTCTTTATTGCTCAGCTTTATTTTAGGGTACTAATTAAAAAAACTACATGTTACGAAATTTCTGCTGTTATTTGTTTTCTTTAACTCATGATCCCATAACTAATAATTGCATTGATCAAAATTTTTGTAATAATTTTATTTACCTTTACAGGACACGCCCAATAGTTTCAAAATCACTATAAAAGTCGTTCAAAGCTTTCTTTACAAACTTCGTAAAGAGAACATGAATAATTTTATGGGAATATTTCCATAGTTGTTACGCTTATTAAAATACGCCCTAATCTTAATCCTCATCGCCCGTTGCACAGAGGTTCTTTAAAGTTGAAATTCTTCTGAATTGATTCCTTCCTGTTTAGTTGGCAAAAAGATTGCCGGCAATAGATTCAATTGAAGTTTATTTTAAATAAAATATTTTTGTTCTGAAACTGGCAGTAAATCAGCCATCATAAACGTTTGAACATTGAAAACTGACAAGACCGCAAAGCCTATTAAAACTCAGTGTAATTTGCGTCCACCTTGACATTTTGCAAGTACGTACATCGCACACTAGGCCACAACCAGATGTGATGTAGCATTCAAAACAGCCCCAAGCTGTAGTTAATTGAACAATTAAGAAAAACGCATGATTATTGTTTGTTTTTAGTTTTATGATAATTTTCCAAGAATAAGAAGGAAATAGAAACATGTGCCTTTTTACTGTGTTTTTACTATTACTTGTTTTTTACAAACAAATCAGCAATTTGATACCTTGTCAAAAATATATGATATTACCTACGCCCTAAGTTGACTGTTTCATAGACAAACATAACTTTTTTACGCATCTTTATATAAACAAATACCTTACAGCTTTAGGTGAATATTTTTTGTTTTTTAACTTCATGGTTTTTATAGCAAAACAAAAATAAATGTAAAAAAAATAATAACGGTAAAAAAAACACATTTTCTTGCATATTTGGATATAAAAATTTTAAACACATCAAAGCAAAAAATTTTTTTTTAAAGATTATGCCGATAATAATGAAACTACAGCCAAAAAATCCCTAACTTCTCTCAACCACAAATCGTCTTAAGCTTTAAACAAAAAGACAGCCATTGCTACTCTCTCCTTGCAGTTAAAAAAAGAAGACAAGTGTAAGCACCCGGCGACGCGTGTTTATTGCGTGACCTAAATACTGCACATGGGCCTGCTGGAGTTATGCACATTATGCGTCGGTGTGCACGTCTGATAGTCAGGGTCGTATGTACGGTTAGAAAAATAAATTTGAATTTTCATTTTAAACTAATTTACACTGTAGTTTCGCACTTTTTATGTTTATTTGATACGTTACCGTTAGATTGTGAAAAAA
Source organism: Athrips mouffetella (assembly GCA_947532105.1). Taxonomy (NCBI): domain Eukaryota; kingdom Metazoa; phylum Arthropoda; class Insecta; order Lepidoptera; family Gelechiidae; genus Athrips; species Athrips mouffetella. The sequence continues at coordinate 2,250,978 of OX383972.1, forward strand.
CATGAATGAACATAATTTTAGAGAATAATTTAATAGCTGTCTGTCTACGTTTAAATCTATTTCATTTTGTATGAACATTATGTGAAAACTATATATTTTTTTTATGTTTTATGATATTTATTATTTACTATTAAATTTTTCTGCTGACTGTACTTGCAATGACAACCAATATTGAATTGTGGTGAACCTGTGCATGTGTGTGTTTGTCATTCTTTCACACATTTTTGATCACTCTGTACATTTTTATTTGCATTTTTTAACGTGTGTGCGTTTAGTTTCGGTACAGTCATCGTTATTAAAATGTTGCGTTTGTGTTAATGTTTTTTTTATGATAATTACTAAACGTAGTTTTAGTAAATGATGATTGTTTGAATTTGTTGTTAAAAATAATATCCTGTCTAATTCTCAATTCATCGCAGATATATATTTGAACAACTATTTTGCTTATTTCTTATAGTGCGAAGTTTTTTAATGATTGACGTTTTAATCTGATTATGAGAAATTTTAGCTCTGAGGTGTTGCACAATTCAGTTCATTTATACCATAGAAAGTATGTTATTAAGTAGTAAGATTAGGTTTTTAGTTCATGACATTTTATTCTTTTATAATTGTTGCTTAGTAATTTTGTTATTTCTATTCCTTAATTAATACAAAACATATAACACTGTAATATGTTGCTTCATAAACATTTACTACTTCGTAACCAAATTGAATTACGGTTGATTCTATTCTCTAAGCTTGTTTTTAAACGAAGATAACCTACACCCATTTACTTTTTTCTCAATTAATCCGAGCAAACTGTACACATCCTGTATCGATGTGTGCGCACTAATTGCGATAGCTACTTCATTTAAATTTCGAACGCCGGCTCGATGTGAAAGCAGAATAACTCGCTATTTTAATTAATTGATACTCTTTTTTTTTCTTTCAAATCTCGGTATAAAGTACAAGTAAATTGATATTACTATAGTACTAACTATGCCCACGACTTCGTGCGCGTAGATTTTGGACTGTTCAGTATACATAAACAACTGGACAGATTCAAACGTGGTTTTCAATAATGTGTTTGGCTTACTTTCGTGATACACATAAGCTTTATTTAATTGAAATCGCTTCACTGAAACAAAAATATGCGAGTACAAAGTTTCAAGCGGCGAAGCCGAAAAGTACAATATTTAGTATTGGGGGACATTTCACTCAAGGTCATTTGATCCCAAACTAGGCAAAGCCTGTACTATGGGTATCAGAGACTGATATACATACATAAATAGATAAATAACACCCAGACACAGAACGATAACTAGTGTTCATCACACGAATGTTTGCCCTGGGCAGGGATCGAACACGCGACCCACGGCGTGAAAGGCAGGCTCACTACCAACCATAACAACGGGCTTGTTTAATTGTTATAAGGTTGTCGAAGTAAACAACAAAAGTCAATTTTAATCTTATAAATTTCATATTAATGGGGTACCAATGGGTTAAAATTCCAAACTAAACTTTACCTACTTAGGCTAAATTTGAACTTAACAGCTAGGCTTTAATATACCTACAGGGTGTTAGGGATAGCCTTCCGAATACTGAAGAGGCATGATCAGTTAACAACACTGAACAACTTTCAGTCAACAAAACTTTCTGGAAACGGAAAAACTATCGGCTTCTCCATACAAACTGCCCGATCAAGTGTACAATTTTGTATGGAGACGCGGATTTTATTCTGCGTTTCCTGAAAGTTGTTCAGTGTCGTTGACTGATCATGCCCTTCAGTATTCGGAAGGCTGTCTCTAACACCCTGTATGAAAGTAAAAAAGCCTAACGTAGCGTTCACTGTACCTTAAATGAATGTAGGTGAACAATAAAAACAAACTGTTTACATCTCATGCAGAACGTGGAAAAAAACTTGGTTTATTTTGGGTTAAGCTGTTGTTAAAACTGTTAAATGCAAATACGTTAGGCTATGAAGCTGCTGATGCAGGAACCTTCTTAGAAGAAATTACTAATAACTGTGTAAGTAGTTTAAGCTTGTTTTAACATTGCTTTGACCTTGTTACGACATTGTCTTGCATTGACAACAATTACATATAATAAATACCTTATATTTTTTTCATAATTATAATTTTGTTAGTAATGTTTTCACTAAAGTATTGGAAAAATCCAAAATCTACAAGGATATAGGTTTTTCGACCTGTTTTTTTTTTCAGATGAAAGAATTGATATTTGTCAACTTTCGTATTTATTTTCTAATCACCTTCCCATACCTATCTTGTTTTTTTTAATAATGCCCTGATTTAATTTAAAATTCAGATACACCCTTTCACTTCATCCCTAACAATAAACGTCACTACCGGACATTACGGCCTCATTTTTATTTGGCACATAGTATAGAGAACACCCTTTTTTCCGTACATAGGTACATAACATACCCCCACAATACATACCCCCCAATAAGTACATAATGTACACCCATCCCAATAATTAGTGGGTGTTTTTTAAACAGGCTCCCAAATTCTGAAATGAAGTTTTATTTTGCCCGATTGCGTTTTTCCAATTTGCTATTGGAATGAGAATGGCGTATTTTAAAATGCTAAATGGTCGAAAGCATTTATTTGTTTCAGCTGTATTGGGCAAGGTTGACATGTACTCGTAGAATGTTCACGTGATTGGGGTGTGATCTAGCGTAACTATATAGTTAATTTTATAAGTATGTATAGGAAAAAAATATTGATAATACATAGTTAAAATCAATTAAAATCATATTTAGTAACTAGACCATATTATGATTTAAAAGAAAATTTTGCAAACTTATACTAAAAATTTATTTTGAATAATGTATTGTGTAATATGCTGTGATATTTATATTAAGTTAGTAGTTACTTTAAATTAAGGGGGGGTGCATGGTAATTAGAACGATATTTCAAACGTTGGCCTTACACGTTACGTTAACCCTTAAGGTAATATTTAAGGCAAACGTTTCGGTTTTGGTAATATCATTGAAATAACCACAACCACACTCAGATCGGGACAAGACTGCAGAAAGATTCTTTAAAGTTAAGGCTCCTTTAAAACTATTGCTGACACTTTCTTCAAGAAAACATGTTTTAGCTATACATCTAATAACGACACTTTCTGCAATTGATGGCTAGCCTTTAGAATAAGCCCTTTAAAGGTACGTATCACACTAGTTTAAAAATCCATGTGGTACCGAATAAGAATAGTATCAACCCAACTCTACCCGTTGGTGTCGTAAGAGGTGTCTAAGCGCTTATAAATCGGAAGATGGGCAGCAGCATCTTTCTGTGTATCTTACCATCTTACATAATGCGGTCACCAACAACAGCGGTCACCAACCGCAACGCTTACAAGCGTGGTGTCTATGGTAAATCCCGTCCTAAGTACCACGAGTTTTGGTAGTATTTTGGAAGGAGCTTTCTGTTCTGCAGTGGATGTTTAAATGTATTGATGTGTTTTCTATTGTCGCTCTTTTTAGGGTTCCGTACCCAAAGGGTAAAAAAAGGGACCCTATTAATATGTCTCCGATGTCTGTCTGTCTGTCTGTAAGCGAGCTATATCTCATGAACCGTAATGGTAGACAGTTGAAATTTTCACAGATTATGTATTTCTGTTGCCGCTATAAAAACAAATACTAAAATTAAAATAAAATAATAAATGAAGGGGGGCTACTTAAAATGTGATTTTAAGGTGATTTTTGCTAGATTTTTGTTTTAGCTCTATCGTGAAAACGGGAACACTTACAAGCATGAAAATTGGTATGTTTATGGTGCATGAGCTATAGAATAACAACAAATAATAAAAACGATTCAAGTGCATGTCAGACTCGCGCAAATTTAATACGCTTTTGCGTGACTGCGCGTCTATAACTAAGACGGTTTTTTTGCCTTAGTGGTACGGAACCCTCTTGCGCGAGTCCGACTCGCACTTGGCCGGTTTTTCTTCCACACGACGCCACTTTGTTTGTGAAGCGATGTAAATGTAACTGACGTCATTAAGAGATTGGTAATATCCTACAAAGAATAAAGATATTTTTTAGTTTTTATTTGGTTACTTAATTCCACATTTCATTCAATAAATCAACTAGATATAAACCTCATGATGACTTATTTCTACCTAAACAAAATGATATAGACATAAACTCTCACAAATTCCTCAAATATCTCGAGCTAGAAACCGAACTAACCAAAACATCTTAATTCAAATTCCCAAACCCATACATAGATGAAGACAATCACTCTACACAACTATCCACACAGAAACTTCTATGTGTGCGTGTATCCTTCCCTGACCTAGAGACGATAGACTGTACTATCTTGTGTGGGTCAGTTCACACTATAACCGAAACCAGAAGACCTCCAAAACATTACCAATCCTCAAACTTCGAACAGCCACACCGAGATCTTGCATTTCTGGTTTTGCACTACTATACGTCCAGTTTACCTTGGTCTTATGTGTCTTTAAGATTTTCGCTTGATCGTAGGAGATTCCCAGGTCAACGTTTTCTGGATACACGTGGCTAGACGCAAGCCAGACGATAGCTTACATAGTGGTTTGATAGGAACGTTTTGTGGGTAGAATGTTTAAGCAGTTTGAGGGTAGATGTGAAATTTACAACGAAGTAATTAGTTAGGGATTGTTGCGGTTCGCTTTTAACGCTTTACGTGTATTGTTAAAGTGTTTAACTGTTTGAGTTAATAATGTTACTCTATTAACGTAAGGTTATTTAAGAATTAAGAATAGGTATAATATTATTTATTACTTTAATGCAACAAATAAATATTTCCTTCTTTCTTTCTTATAGAAACATAATGTAACAGAAACCGTGAAAGACTCTGTATGCAAACAAGTAATATTTGTTATCGCGTTCACTAAGGATTTTAGGGAAAACATCGATCTGGAAGAAAATATTTCTTTGGTATTTTCGAAAAAAAAATTATAAATGATTCTTTGGGAAAATTGTTCAGTTTCGTTGACTGAGCACGCCCTGTCAGTTTTCGGTACACCGAACACCTCGTTTAGGGTGACTTTCGATTAGTGTCGAGTTAGCAAAAGATATGCATGTACAACTTTTCCTCTATGAAAAATATTTTGACTTTTCAGCTGATTGGCAATTCAATATGGGAGTGCCAATTGTTTTTTCTCGTATTTCGACCTATGTTTCATAAGGACATTTGTTCAGAATCATGACTAAATGCATATATACTCGTACTACTCAAAACAAAATAAGGGCCAGCAGGATTTTTTGATATATTATTAAAATGATAAAAGTAATGCATATTTTCTAATGATTTTTATTTAGCTTATTCTATTGTTTACAATTTGAACTAATGAATGTTTCAAATAATGCTCAGTGGCAATTTTTATCGAACTTTAATTGAAAAATTACTATTAATGACATATCAAAAAAATCTATTGGCCCTTATTTTGTGTTGAGTACCTAGTATATTTTGGTAAGTATGAAGAACTGATAAGAAGTCACCTTAGATAGAGAGATATAGTCAGCTCTATCGACGATGTGGTGCCGGCCTACGTCCCGTGTGGTGCAGGCATAGAATAGTACCATCCCATACATACCCGTGGGTGTCGTAAAAGGCGACTAAGGGCTATAAACTGGAGGATCCTCCTGTGTGTCATACCATCTTACTTACTTCGGTCACCTACATAGTCCGGTCCCTTATAGTCTTATATCGCCAAATTCACCAAATTGCACTAGAAAGCACAAACCAGAAATATCCTGTAGATAATCTGCAGTTGGCTTCTGTTTTACTTGAAACTCCAGATTAAGAGACAAGTAAAAACCAAAAATACAGACCAATTATTTCATTTGATCTGTATTTTTTACTTGGCGGCCAAGTGTAAGTAGGTCTCGCACACCGAGGGTTCCGTACCAGTACTGCAAAAAAAATTGTCTTAGTTATGGACGCGCAGTCATGCAGAAGTATATTAAATTCGCACGAGTCCGACACGCACTTGACCAGTTTTTATTATTTGTTGTTATCCTATAGTTTATGCAATTACGTTCCAATGTTCACGCTTGTAAGTGTTCCTGTTGTTACGATAGAGCCTAGCCTAAAAACACGTTTTTAGTAGCGCAGACCCCTTTATTTTTGTTATTTTTTTATTATTATTATTTGTTGTTATAGCGGCAATATAAATAAATAATCTGTGAAAATTTCAACTGTCATGTTTCAACAAGGTTCATGAGACAGACAGTCATCGGAGGTATAATAGGGACCTGTTTTTCACCCTTTGGTACCAAGCCCTAAATATGAACCATTCCGCAAAAGTTTTCTTTAAAAATAGTTTAAATTATCGTTATATGTGCAGTGTGCATACTTTATTAGGGATATTCCTTTCTTTTACATTTTAGAAATATTCGTTAAAAGAGCCTTGGACTTCAACCGACCGTCGATGAAATTCAAAATTGGAACTTCCGAAACCCGAAACCGGTTGCTAAATATAGCAACACTAGCTTCATATAGATGCATGCAAATTGCAAACATAGACGCGTTCAAAGTCAGGGGTTGGCACTGCACCGGGGTGAATGACCGCCGAAACACAAGGTCACGCACACTAGCGCGCACACACACGCGAAACGACCGTGAAATTAGAAATAGTAGTGATGGGCAAGTAGGCTATCGATAGAGTCAGTGTAAAACTAGCTAGCTGTAAAAAAAGTAAGTGAAAATCTTAAGTACTTTTTTATTTGTAATTGCAGTAATTATTGAGAAAATTTAAAAAAACTTTATCATTATTAATTGCTTTGACTTAAGAATTGACTCAATTCAATAATTTTACAAAAACTCTTTCATGTAACTAACACTAACAAAATATTCAATTTCAATGTAAAAATTCAGAGAATAAACATAAAATTCCTTATCTGGAGTCATCGCGCCGAAATTATCATGTGCAACATAGTGCAGCGGTCAGGAAGTTCTTGATATCGCTATAAAATTTGTTATTTATTCGATATTAGCATGCAACCGGCGTCCAACGCTAATTCGGTCTGCCAACAATCTTCGAAATTTGTATATCTGAGGCTATTCAGTATGTTTTCTTTAGCAAAATCAAGGTCTGTTTTGACTTAACACACTATTTTTGGCTTTTTAGAAGGTTGATCGGAAATATTTAAGCAATTTGATCAGAATGAGATTATGGTATTTTAAAAATTGATTAACTTTACCATGGAAAGTAGGATAGCGTGATCGACACGTCTTGAATGGGAAGTTAGAAAATTGTTTTTCTATGGGAGAATTGCTTGATTTCATTTGTAGAATCACTGTACTTTGGAAGTAAAACCAATAAAATATAATGTGTACTTTGTTATAAACCAAAGTAAAGCATAACTATGATCGCGTATATATATACCGAAGCCAAATCCGAAATAAAGGCGCCTAAAAATACTCATGCTTCTTCCTTTTTTTGTGTTAATTGCGTTCATTGACCTCCTAAATCTGTTATTCAAAAGTAGTGCAGATTTAAATTTGTAATCAGTCTGTTAAAATGTAAATAAGCATGAGTGTCTGTATTTTTCCATTTTTAACAAATAAAACAAGGACTAGATTTAAACAATGCAATTGAAACACTAACTTGAATAAGTAGACCTTCAAGGTCTTGCTGGCTTTTGTTATGGACTTTAATTATCATATTGTAAATGAATACATTTCCTAACTAGCACAGTTTGTCAAAAGCAAGAATTACGGCAAATATTTTTTTTTACAGGACGTAAAGCATCTGTCACAGGCATTAATTGTCAAAGAGTTACTCCGCTATTGATTGGCTCTTAAGTTAAATAGGAGAGGTATTAATATTTAATTATGACTCTTTTTGTCAAGATTTCTTTTGAAATTGGCAAAACAATAAGGTTTTCTTCTTTGACGTTTTGAATGCATGGTTAAATGAAATCAGACGTCTTTGACTTTTACTGTTAACGTCTATAAGAAAATAATCTAGAGACGGGTCAAGATTTTGATGTGTTGATAGTATATTTGGCCGTACCTCGGTAGGAACACTTTGACCTTGAGGAGGTCTGTGGTTACGGGCGATTATAGCGTAGCCCTGGTTTAGCTTGAACTGGTTTTGTTTCAAAGTGCTTGCTGCCATGCATATTATAGACTATTTGACATAAACAACGCACTATACCTAGACCTAAAGACATTACAACAAATTGACACTTATTAGATAAAGTTTTTTGATTCGGAACCAGTGACCTGCGCAGAAGGTAGAAGCACCACCAATCACATCAACAAGCCTCTTAATGTTAAGGTAGCGTAACAAAAAAAGTTCAGCTATTGATAACTTAATCTATCGATAGCTAGCAATAGGTGTTACTGACATCACTAAAGAGTCGATGCACTAGTGACTAATTTCATTTTCACTAGTGTTTGGTTTGAAAGCCACTCCGAGTTTGTGGTTTATTTTGGTTAAACTACGTTTAAATTGGCGGCCGTTTGATAACAAACAAGATTCTATTTTTGTATGGGAAATGGATAGTAGATGTAAATATTTCAATATTTATTTTATTTAATAAAGGAATTTCCCTTACAACACCATGTACAATTTTATTTTTTTAAAAGATTGTATAGTTCACAGTTGACACTTTTCGTTTTATTGACAAAAATAGCAACAAATTTAAGCGCATAAAAAAAATAAAGGGATAAAATCATTGAAGCTGTAAATTAAAGGCTCTTGTGGAAAAGCAACCTACACCTATGATAGTTGTTAATTATTAAAACCTCAACTCAGTTAATAATTGACAACTATCGTTTTGTAATTATGTAATTGATATTTTTGTTATGTTAAATTTGAAATTGAATTTTTAAAATATCGTGCCTTTTTTAAATTATATAAACTAGATAAACTAAAATAGTGCGCACAAAGCAACAAAAAATTAAGTCATGATTTACTGACATATTAAATATTTATGATTTATTTACGATTCCACCCTATTGGTAAATTTTTCTTAAAAAACTATTAAGAAATCATCAACATAAATCAAAATAAACAATCACACTTGGAAAGCGCATATAAGCTAGTCTTTTATAACTAGTTTTCGTCTGAGAATGTATCAACCTCATCGTCATAGCTATAACTCAACCGGAACAATGACACGCAGTTTGTATGAACGGTCGAACAAATCGCGTGTCAACTTCATTTGGTCACGTTGTACGTCTATTTTTTGTGTTCGGGTGACCAGCTAGCATGTGAATTGTATCTGTAGTTCTATAGGCGAACACTATTTTAGTTGGCTAGGTCATGTCTGATATTCTAGTGAATCGTTTCGGTTTGGAGTGGGAAAAATGTCGTAAGAACATATTGGCTGTTTTTGTAACAAGTAGCTTGTAATGTTTTGGTCTGGAAACATCTGTCATCTATTGTTTTCGGTTTTCTGCAATTTTTATTTTTACAGGTGAAATCTGTTTCGGTTGTCTAGGTCATGTCTGATAGGTCTACGACCGAAGTCACGATGGCCCTAATTCAGGAGACTATAATGTTCTAAGCGTCATGATAGATATAGACTATAGTGCTCATGATAGATGCATTAGAAACGGTGTATATTTACAATTTTTATTATTTATTTTTGACTGCGTATGTTAAGATAATCTTATTTAATATTCACACACAGTATGTACTGTAGTGATCCTCCTCGAAAGCCTTCTTTTAGCTGAGCTGGCTGGCGAGTATTTCTAAAATTGAATTTGATTTCGAATAATGACGTCACGTTCTGAAAACAGTCGCCAGTCAACTCCTGCCCACGGCTGGGTACGGACGTTGCTATTAGCTTTCTATATAAAAAAAGAATATAAAACATAAATGCGAATCCCTAGCGTCTCTTTTATAATAACCCCGGTCCTCGTGTTCGCTATAGTACTGTTTAAGAATAAATGATGATGATGATGTAGACTAGCTCTATTTGTATAGTATTCTGCATATTTTGACAAACAATAAGTATTTTGTAAATAATCTATATTGAAATAAATTAATTAGAATCTGAATCTATTTAAAACCATGAAAGTTTTATTTATGTTTAATAAAGAGTTGCTAATTTGACTTATTTAATTAGGTATTTAAATAATAGTAGTTTAAGATACAAGTTCCGTAAGTAGAATTATTACAAACAAGTTGACGTTTTGTAAACCTCTACGGATGTTCTTACGATATTTTTCAATATTTTATAACAACATTATTTTGTACGAAACAGCTACTTACCTACCAATGAGCTGGTTATTAAAAAAGAAAGACTAGTTTTAATTATTTACTTCACGCTTCATCTATGACAGATTTATTTTAAGTTCTTTAGCAAGTCCCTTCAGCGCCATCTATCGATACCTTTAAATACTCAGTTGACGCTGAGCTGCGAAACCGGCTCATTGTTTTTGCATCGGAACCAAAGGCAAAGGAGTTTTTGTTTATTTATTCAATCCAAATAAATTAAATATCAATAGGCTTAACTCATGCTGTTATGGACATTATAATTTCAATCTTTGTAAATAAGTTGCTTAGTTTTATATATTTTATAAATAAAGTTAAAATAATTTTATTTTAATAAAAAAGATGAAATAAATAAATAGCACTTGTTCAGTTAATGAATACTTACGAGCGACGTTTACGTTCTTGAAAGTATATATTTCGAGTAAATGTATTGAAAAGGTAAGTGTAAGTCTTTTATTGGTTCTGTTCACAGAAAAATAAAAGTAATTAGAAGGAGGATTAAAGAAATAATTCTTCACAAGGTAGTGAAGGTGTCGTTCTACGGATTTGACGGATTATTTTGAATATTTCCTAGGGATCATCGATGATGATGATGGTGACATTAAAATTTAGGACATGTTGGCAGATGTCATCCGTAGTTGAATAAATTAGCAAGGTATCTATTCCAAGCGAAGCAAGGAGGTCCAAAATCTTTGGTTCTGTTATATTGTAAGTAAATATAGCCTTGACATGCGACATGCCTGCTTGATCATACGTCATTTTATACCTTCCTGGAACCATTTAGGCAATTAATGCCAAATTGGAGTCAAAGACCTGTCTCAGCAAATTTTTGGTTAAATGTACCTACTCTGCTTATAACTATCGATATAGATAGTTAACTATTTTGAAATAAAGTAAATTTACTTCACTACTTTTAAGACTATTGACGTAGATGAATCTTTTGTATTGCAATTGTATTTAAACACAAAATTAAAAAAACAGCGTCGGTTACAGCTCTATCGGATTGAATATAGCCGAAAATTGTGTATAAAGAAATATACATTACACACACATTATTTCTTCATTAATTCTGCAGCATATCTGTTGATTTAAGTTTTCAGTATTTTTTTGGTATGTGAACGTATTTATCCTTATGAACGAGACTTTTTACATAAATTGTAATCCTAATTACTCGAAAAAATAGACACATTATGAGTTATGACCTCAAAGACAAAACCAGAAAAACAACCTGAATTGATAGCATTACTAACGTTCGACCTCGCACGACATTGCCTAAGCCCTTGCACAAAAATTAAAAAACAAAAACCTGTGTCTAGCTCACCTTTTGTAAGATAAGAATTCTTTTCAAGCACCATTGAAATATAAGCCTTAGGCAGTTAGGGTAGAGATGAAAATTGTAAGAAGATAATTAGGTAAAAGATAAAAAAATTTGAGTCCTAATTCCAGCGGACAGAGCATTTATTTCAATAACAGTTAATTTCGACCAGTTCACCATTTCTGATCGCCGAAAATTCAGACTTACAATCTGAGAAACAAGATCTAAGACGCAATGCCTTTATTCTGGCACTTACGACTATTTGACTTGAGTAAGAAATCGCCAAAATGCATCGTAAGGTTGTTGAACTCGCCCCAGCCAAGGACAGTGCATTCCATTTTTAAATTTAAAGCTAGCGCTCCAATAGAAGGCAGGATCTAAATAGCGGCCATCTTGGGTCGTCAGTTTTCGCGGGAAGTTTTTTTAATTGCGCGTAGGGGCAAGTCATAAACCTCCTTGAGTTTTTTGGCAAATTGTTTTTATGTTTTCTTCTTATAAGCTTGTAGAGTCAATAACCTAGTTAGGTAAAGATCGTTTAGACAAAAACAGGTTGTTTATTTCAACGTAGATATACATTACGTTGGCATGACGAGTACGTGTTAATAAAAACTTATTAATACTAAGTAGACGGTATATTTTACTTTACTTCTGTAATAAGAAGTTATGCAAATTACGAGCGATGTTGTTTCGAAACATTTAAGGATACTCAGGACAACTACTGACTTAAAAATAAAAGTAAAATATGATTTCATAGTTGGCTCTACCGCTACGTATACCAAAAGATCATGAAAGTGATTTTTTATGAAACTCATAATACAAAACACATCTTTTGTGCTTTAGGGTTGATGTAGGTAACCTTTCTGTTACACCTTATATTACACGCAGGTTTTATTTTTCACGAAATCTGGCAAATCAAAATAATATTTTCTGTATTATTTTGTCATACAATTTATGATCACAGCATTTTAAGTGTTAAAATCGCCACATGATAAAACGAAAGTGGCGAAAGCTGGATAAAGGTATTGACATTTTGCGCTGTCTGCGTCTACGGATTCCTTACCACCACGACCTTTTTTTCATTAATAAAGTGATGTGACCACCACCATAGAAATCCCAAGTACAACATTATATCGAATTTTAAACATTGGTGTAAAACCATGGATGATCAGCTGATCGATCAATTTGTATGAAGTGTCGAATTTGTAAACCTGAGAGTGCATGCGATTAGCAATAACGCCCCTGACGATTCCTTTGATTTTTGCGTCTAAAATGGCCTTAATCTCGTTCTAGCATACCACTGGCACTGTTGCTATAAAGAGAGGAGACACCTTTACATTCTACTTTAGATACGAAAATATTTCTTCACGTGAGACTTCAAGTTTTATATGTAAACCTACGTCAAATCTTACTTAACTAACTTGAAAGATTTTGATTATCATAGTAAAAAACCTTAAACCCATGGTTTATGTCCATCCCTTCTTGCATTTCCTAAAGCTGAACAAAACCGTTTTTTTCGGCAGACAATGTGGGTATTGTGGTGTAATTACAATTAGGGAGCCCGCTGCTTGCGATAGCCTACTCGGTGCCTCACGAACGGGCCAACGAGCGCAATAATTTGATATAATTGTGTTTGATGACGGTTTTAAAACAAATTTCATTTAATTCAAATGATTTGCTTTTTTTGGGGCTCTGATAAATCATCAACGTAAATAGTTCTAAATAAATGAGGGGCTGGGAGTTCGCACAATGGTAATTATGAGTCCAGGTTTGAAGCCCGTTGGGTATTTGATTAATTCGATAGTACCTGGGCGACCGAGCTATGCTCTGTATGATTAAAATATCATCGGGTGAGCAAGCTATACTACTATACTACTAACAGATGGCGCTGTAAGTTTCTTGAACGCACTAAAACGCGCTAAGAAATATTAAAAAGTATGGTTAAAACGAATTTTCCCAGACATGAGACTTAGCTAGATCGATTTCTTCTTGCCCCCAAAAACCCCATATATATATATATATACCCCCCATATATATATATATAATATATATAACCCCATATATAGATATATACAAATATTGCTCGTTTAATAGTATAGGATATAGCTTGATTAGAATGACAGCAGGACAGCTCTATACGGGAGAGCAGGACGGAACGATAATTGTCTCTGTTGCTCCAATATCTTACGTATCGCTCCGTCCTACTCTCACACTGCTGTACATCAACTACAAAATGTAAGCTACATTTTTTATCTAATATGTTTTTTCGCTATGTAGTAAAATACAACTACTACCTGACAATATGATTATGCAAGTCAAGTAGCTAAATAATTCCGTACAAGTACTCGTAAAGTCAGTTTCCCCATTCAGACAGTTTGAGAATATCAAACACGTATCGGTGACCGGTTGATTGATATGTTTTGTGTGCCACGGCTACAATGTAAGCTTAGGCAATAGACTGTATACCTACATGTACACACTACAAAGCTCAACTGCTCATAAACAGCGTGAATTTTTATTCGTTTTAAACCCGAAGCCCAGTGATTCTACTCATGAAAACAAGCAACTTTCCTGAAGAAAAAAAATTTTTGTCTGTGTCTCCCCATAGTAAAGTGGTCACGTGATCGACACATTTTGTATGGGAAGGTGATTTTTTTTTTCGAATAAAAAAAATTCTGCGGTAAAGTTGCTTGTTTTCATGAGTAGAATCACTGGGCTTCGGGTTTAAAACGAATAAAAATTCACGCTGTATTGTAATTTGCTTAAAAGGAATTATATGCATGTCGCCATATTATGAAATTGAGACAATTTTATAATTTCTAGGGTTCCGTACTAGGTTTCTAGGGTGAAAAACGTGACCCTATTTGTATCCGATGTCTGTCTGTCTGTCTGTCAGCGGGCTGTATCTCATGAACCTTATAGTATAATATGTAGGTTATGTATTTCTGTTGCCGCTACAACAATAAATAATAAAATTTAAAAAATTAAGGGGAGCTCTCCTACTTAGAACTCGTGTTTTTTAGGCGATTTTTGCTCGATTTTTGTTTTAGCTCTATCGTAAAAACGGGAACACTCACAAGCATGGAAATTGTTATGTTTATAGTGCATAAGCAGTTGAGGTTGGTAATGAGCCTGCCTTGCTGCGGGTTTGATCCCCGCCCAGGGCAAACATTTGTGTGACGAACACAAGTGTTTGATCTGTGTCTGGGTATTATTTATCTATTTATGTATACATATCAGTCTCTGATAGTACAGGTTTTGCCTAGTTTAGGATCATTTATTGAATAGTGACCCTCCCATGAAATTTGAAAAATATGCATCAGATCAAATTGACCTCACGGCAGACGTTACGCTATGTAACCACTTCGACGAACCGATTACCATGTTCAACAGATATTAGCTGTACTGTGGCTGTATAAACAACTTTAAACGGCTTAAACTGAATAAAACGATACGGGTCACGGTATGTCAAGGACATAAAAATGACATATCAGATTGTACTCAGGACAGTGTGCTCAAGAGCTCCATGAGCTTATTCCACCACACCCGTTTCACCATCGGAAGTCCAGACGCACCGCAGGATATCATTCACACATGGTTGATATTCCACACATTCGCACAAAGCGCTTTGAAATGTCTTTTAAAGGGTCGAATTCTCTGCCCTGCGTCTGTGTTCCCGAGTTCAAACCCGAATCTATGCAAGTCGCGAGTGAATAGGCTTCTTCTGGACAAGCTCGTCCCATCGTCGGTTATTGTCAGACCTCAAGACTAGATCGAGGTCAAGAGTAAGCCCATTGACAATAAAAAGAAAACTCAAATACTCAGATGCTTTTTTGGGTTACCATAGAAAATATCTATGTCACCGTTTTTTCGTGATGATTCTTAAACTAATCTATGTAACTATAGGTTTTTAGGATGTTCGCAATTATTTGTGAAATAGTAATTTGCCATATTATCGAGTGCGTACTAGTCACTAGAGCCACACCTACAAAGGATATAAAAGATACTCAGCTTCTCATCCTCTTGTTTAAACTTTCGTTTAGTCGCCTTTTACGATCACAGGACAGGAACATTCAACCATGGCTTTATCTTCTTAGCTTAGAAGCTGCGCTCGAAAATGGAGCAATCCTATTGCCTGGCACTATTCTGGTGTAAAGGTACCATAAACGTAATAAGTACTATTTTAAACACGCACAACATAAAAGAATTATTAAAAACTACGTCATAAAAAAATATGTTCCAATACTTGTACATAAACCTGCAAAATGACGTCAAAATTACCAACTCTCCTTTTCTCGCAAGTGCTACGCAACGGTTTTATAATTTCAAAAATAGATCGAATAATTCAAATAAAGAATAGATAAAAAATAAAAACCGTCAATGGGTAGAAATGTGGCGTAATGCGTACGCGTAGAGTTTAGCTACGAAAACTGTAGACTGCGTAGATTAGAAAGGCCTACGGCGTAGCATAGATAAGATTTGCCTACGCGTGCCTACGAACTCGTAGCATTGCGTACGTTAGATAGAATATATTTTATGTAGTGACAACGACTCGGACTACATGTGAATAAAGTTTTAGCCCGTGTGATGCCGGCAAAGAATCGTACCAACCCATCTCTACCCGTAGGTGACGTAAGAGGCGACTAAGGGTTAATGAACCAAAGGATGGGCAGCATTATTCTTCTGAGTATCATACCATCTTACTTACTGCGGTTACCTACAACCACGGTTACTTCCCCTCCACATTTTTCCAGCAAAAGCAAAAATTCTGGAGGGAGCTCCCTGTCCTGTAGTGAACGTTTCATGGGATGTTATGATGATGGTGATGAAATAAAGGCCAGGTTAAAAGTACCCTAAACCGACGAGCATGTATGAAAGGATTGATGAAGATTCAGGAAGCAAGGGAAGTATGTCAAGTTCGTAGCAGGTGGAGAACTGTGGTCTCTGCCTACCCCGACGGGAACAAGGCGTGATGTTATGTATGTATGAAAAAGATGTTGTTTTTTTTAGCACGTTTGTATGTACGGTCAACCGCTTGTCGGTAGAAACTTTTTCATCTCTATTACCACGCCATAAGGTCCAAAAGTGTTTCTACTGATGTGCGGCCGTGTGTACATAAAAGGCTTATGAAGACTATTTTAAACCGATGTTTTACGTGTATTGCAGGCATTAGCTTAAACTGTATTGTGTAGTATGCAGTTTGTTGAAAATAGTATAGTACAAAGTTTAATACAAGTCTCAAGTCCTAATACAAAGTGGTTTCTCCATGTTTCGATGACGACAGAGCTCACATGTTCAACACATGGTTTCAATGTGTGTATGCTGCATTGAATTTTATATATTATGTCCTGTAGTACGCACGATACTGTCACTTGAAGAAATCCTCATAAACCTTCGATAGATATGAATGATTTAATTTGAAAGAACGTTTATGCAACTAACGGTTCTTTAAAGTAGAGTTATGATACAAAAGTACGTGTAATGAATCGTTTTTCTTTCAAAATAAAAAAAAAATCTGCTACATAGCTAAAGGGGTGAAAATTGCAGAAAAAGGTCCCCTTATTATAAGTTACCTTGAAACGGGCCCCGCATGGGGGTTGTAATACATTTCTGAACGATGACGTGTTGTCACTAGTGATATGCCGTTTCTGGTAATATCCGAAATTTTATCGATGTTTTGTTTGCTATCCGAACCTGTATGTTTTTTAAATGTCTTGTATCACTAGTGAATGCAAGAATTTTAAAAAGTATCAAATATTGCTTATTCACATTGAGTATTATGATGTCATTTTACGATTTGAGTTAAATAACATTCCTTAAAAAAGTACCGCCACGTAGGAATAAAAGAAGTGACAAGATTAAACCCACCTAAAGCAAGTAAACTACAACTACTATTCATTTTACACAATCCGATCAGGATTCAAACAAAAAACTGTCCGCATTTTTGTTTTCTATTTTGAAATTTCACAGTATAAGTCCTATAAAGCATCTGAGAGAAAAATGAGGCTTAAGCCTATTTTTATGGCATTTTGAGCAGCAATCGTGCATCCACAAAAATATATGATTGAAGATAAATTAGGCTGGAATTCGGATATTATATTCGTATAACATCCCAGTCTTCCCATCCCTACGCTCATTACCTCATTAATAACGATAATTAAGGGTGTCCACTATGAGGGTGTTTATTACACAAACAATACTCTGATAGTAATCAGGAAAAGCTATTACCGTAGTTTAACATTTCACTGATAGTGAAAGTTAGAGTGGGAGCGAATTGTGGATTTAATACGTTGCTCATACAGGATTCGAGGGCGAACGGGGACTGGAGCGCTCGTGGCTGAATAGTAGCTGTTCTTTCTTTCTGTTCACGAAAGTAAAGCAACGTTGACCTTGGTCAGAACCTAGATTGGGCACAACAACTAGAGAGTTTCCGCGCTTCGGAAGGCACGTTAAGCCGTTGGTCCCGAATGCTGTCAATGATAGCAGTTGTTAAGCCAAGTCGGAGGCCATTTGATGGGTTGAAAACTCTGTCAGCCAGGTTGGACACACGACTGGCAAAGCCTAATCTCCGATTGGGGCTGATTTTCCTTCTGGGTTGCGGAGGTCAGATGTCAGTCGCTCTGTGTAAAAGCAATTGTCCTCGTCAAATCCCTTAGGTTAGGTAGCCGAATCCGTATAAAACCCATTGGCAAAAACGGAAGAAGGCTGTTGTTGGTGACCGCAGTATGTAAGATGGTAGTCGTCGTGAGCCCTTAGTCGCCTTTTACGACACCCCCGGGTAGAGATAGGTTGGCGCTGTTCTTTGCCAGCAGCACACGGAGGAAGAAACATATTTATTACTACACCAAAAGTTGTTACGCATACAAATGAGAGACGAAGAGCAGATGTGGGAGTATACCTATTACTTAGACTTTTATTATATTAACATTATAAACCATAGTTATCGAGTAAATAGATAAAATGTACCAAGAGACACAGCTGCTCATTCGTTTCAGCCGTTTTCGAGAAACTGATTACAAATATATGTATTTTAAATTTTGTATTGTTCTTTATTAAATTTCATGTGCAATAAATAATATTGTAATATACAAATATTGTTCGTTTAATAGTATTGGATAAACCATAATGATCAAGTGAATTAATAAAATCCACAAAAATGTCACAGTTACTCATGATTATTTTAATCATTAAGAATAGTTGCATTCAGATTCAAATAATTTTATTCAATGTAGATTCTTTACAGAATACTTATTGAATGTCATGCAGAATACAATGCAAATAGAGCGAGCCTACGCCGCTTCGGATCGTGCTATGGCAGCGTAAAAGAAACGGCAAGAAACCACTGCAGCACGGCCTACTTTAAGAGTCGGCTTTTACAATGTGTTTCTTGTGTTTCGCTGGAATATCAGAGCACCATACCTCCTTGTCATTGATATAGTCATCTAATCTATAGTAAACTTTTGTACATAATGTTTGCTTTACACATTCTTTAAACTTTCTCTCAGGTAATTGCACTATATTGTCAGGTATTTTGTTGTAGTATCGTATACACAGGCCAACGAAAGATGTATTGACTTTAGTTAATCTAGTATATGGCTGATCAATTTTGTGCTTATTTCTAGTATTAAAATTATGCCTGTCACAATTTTTAGGTAATTGATGAATGTTTTTTCTAGCGTATATTCAATTTAAAATTCTGCCAGAAACTTTAAATTACCAAATTTATTTGCTATCAAAAACGTGGGAGTTTTACTCATTGTCCACACAAAGAATCGAACCCGGATGTCGTCGTTTAAGCTACAGTTGCATCAAAAAAAACATCAAACTAAAACTCCACCCAAAAGTGCGCGTCTGACCATCGAGCTTAACTTAGAGTTTGTGTAAACGAGCGTTTATTAAACGCTAAGTATAGCGGTTGATTATCTGAAAGCTATTGAACTAACAATCCACCATTGTGCATTTGTTTTGACAGCTAATCTAACAACCAATTTAATCGTGGGGTGGAGGGTATTACAGTTTTTTACGTACTCCATCCACGGCGGTGGTATTTAGGCCAGTATTCCGTTTTCATTTGTAAAATATTTGGTCAAAGAAACGTTCGTAAATTTCGTAAATGTTTTATCCAAAAAAAAAATATTGATTACGTACTTAACTTTCAGTTGCAACTCTTTATAAAATATCCAATTGCCACCAACGCGAAATTTCAAATTTTGTAAGGCCACAACATACATACATACATACATAACATCACGCCTCTTTCTCGTTGGGGTAGGCAGAGACCACAGTCCTCCACCTGCTACGATCTTGACATACTTCCCTTGCTTCCTGTACTTTCATCAATCCTTTCATACATGCTCGTCGGTTTAGGGTACTTTTAACCTGGCCTTTATTCAGAACGTCCTGAATTTGGTCCTGGTACGTTTGCCTAGGCCTTCCCCTTCCAACGTTTCCATTCACTCTCCATTCCTTTAAAAATTACGAACTTTTTAGTCAGT
The DNA here is from genome assembly GCA_947532105.1 of Athrips mouffetella. NCBI lineage: Eukaryota > Metazoa > Arthropoda > Insecta > Lepidoptera > Gelechiidae > Athrips > Athrips mouffetella. Next base: position 2,271,009 of record OX383972.1, read on the forward strand.
ACCGCACAGCCTGGACATTTCAATATGTAGTCAGGAAGTTACACCAATAATATAATTTCTATTCATCACATACATTTTTATTATTAAGTTTGGCCTTTATTCGAACTGATATAAAAATTAAAAATTAAACGCGCGGTCGTAAAAAAAGCGTCAAATATACCGCTCGTCAGCGCAGCCCCTTTCCAGTAATAATAGCGTCGTATGCGTTGATCGAGGTCAAGGTGGCTGCATTTGTGCAACTTTCGAAACGCGGGCCGAAGCAAGGAGGGAGCCGGGTTTAGGAGAGGGAAGGGAATCGCTTAGTAATGAATTGGTGGTTGAATTTGAACTTAGTAATGTTGGTGGTTGTTGCGTTTTTTTAATTGGATAGTTGGGCCGATTTATTCTTTGATTGTAGTGCAAGTACTATAGATAATTCGAAAAGTTCACTTATAAATGGGGTGCCTCCTAATCACCTCCTAAACAAAAATAAATAATAAATATTAGGTTTCATTTAAGTTACACTTACAACAAGCACTAGGTTTTATCACCTGTGTGTCACACTGTGCCACTCGCCTTTCACGAAAACAAGACAGTTGATTTCGAAGTGAGTTGCGACTTGCGAGATGAGATTGGCGGTTTCACGTAATAAGCAGGACCCCTGCATGTGAATGCAGAACTGCATCCTTGAGCTTTGTTATTTATAATCTGTGTGTGTTATACGCATTATGTTTTTTTTTATACCTTTTTTAGAGTTGTGTAGAATGTGTAGTCGATTAACAAGTTTGATGTCTTAGTTATTTTGCAATTGCTCTTTGGAAATCGGTGTATCATATAGTGTTTTTTTTTTATTGAAAATGGACCTCGATCTAGTCTTGAAGATGAGGTCGACGATGGAACGAGATTACCCAGAAGAAGCCTATTCACTCGCGACTGTTTCGATTTTAAAAGGCGACTAAAAGAGTTGCTAAAGGTGATAGGGCTTTGTGCAAAGTCTAGCTGGGAAAGTAGAGCCTTTAATACTTTTTCATTTAGTAAGCCCTCCAAAGATTCCGGTAGTAAAACACAACCCATATAACCTAGTTGTTCAAAACATCCCATGAAACGTCCACTGCTGGACAGGAAGCACCCTAAAGAATACCAGCAAAAACGCGTGGTACCTATAAGTGTGTGGAAGTGCCATAGTCACCACGCTTGTTAGCGTTCTGGTTGGTACTATGGACCGCGGTTGTTGGTGACCGCAATATGTAAGATCGTTCGATACACTAAAGGAAGCTACTGCCCATCTTCACAATCTCTTAGTCGCCTCTTACGACACCCACACGTAGAGATATACAGTACACTAAATTAAGTTATTACGTCGCGAAGACATGACAAAGAAACAAACACCGAGAAGATAGAAAACTAAAGATCTATTTAAAATAATGTATTCTTTCTTTTATTTCCTATTGTAATGTTCGTGGAAGATCAAGGATCAATGGCGCGAGTGCAATAATAGAGGGGGTATAAGGAAAAGTGCGCTTGCGCAGGTAACGTTTCTACTATGCCTAGAGCGTGTTTTAAAACGTGCGAAGGAGATACGTAGAGAAAGAAGGAGGAAAGGCATACTAAAGGCTGTGTAAATTACAAATATTGACCAATTCTCCAAAAAATTATAGAAATAAAAAAACGATAAATCTATTTACAATTTTATCTGCTACTCTCTTAGTTTGACAGACGAAGCGATATTTTATTTAAAGTGATCAAACGAGCAGGTGGGCCACCTGATGGTAAGTGATCACTACCGCTCATAGCACCCACTGTCGTTCGTCCAACTTGACCCCTCTTTTATAGAAAAGTTCTTGAAACGGGAGCTCACCTTAATCGGTTACGATTTATGACGTATTAAAAAAACTACTTACTCGATCTCGTTCAAACCAATTTTCGGTGGAAGTTTGCATGGTAATGTACATCATATATATTTTTTAGTTTTCATTCTCTTATTTATATATAACGGGGGGGGACACACATTTTACCACTTTGGAAGTCTCTCTCGCGCAAACTATTCAGTTTAGAAAAAAATGATATTCGAAACCTCAATATCATTTTTGAAGACCTTTCCCCCACGTATGGGTTGGATGAAAAAAAAATTTGAGTTTCAGTTCTATGTATGGGGAACCCTAAAATTTATTGTTTTTTTTCTGTTTTTGTGTAAAAATCTTAATGTGGTACATCTACTTACCAAGTTTCAACAGTATAGTTCTTATAGTTTCGGAAAAAAGTGGCTGTGATATACGGATGGAGAGCGAACAGACAGACATGACGAATCTATAAGGGTTCCGTTTTTAGCCATAGTTGCCATTTGGCTACGGAACCCTAAAAAACTGAAATCTAGGACAAAGTTGGGAGAAAGGGTGCTCAGACGCCGCTTCCTTATGATTCCGATCCTTTTGTGGTTCTGAGGATTGTTGTACCTCGAAATGCCCGTGCATTAGTAGGATTGAGACCATCTTACTCACCAAGCCAACCTTGAGAGCAATGCTTTAGGATCGTAAGTACACAACACAACCCACTAGGGCCAGACAGTGAATCTATACATATCTATACTTATACGAGTATGTATGCAAAAACGTTGTTTTTGTATGCGAAGAAATTTTTAAGTGCTGTTTTCGACGAAATATAACTTTCTATTACTGTAAGATTCGATGTGGTTACTGTTTTGTATTTGGTAGGACAACTAGAACGCTTTTCGTGATTCAGAAGGCACGGTTGTACCGATTACTATGATTGATATTAGCTTAGTTAACTGTGTCAGTCAAGTTTGCCTAGCAAAGCCTTATCTAGGATTTAATCAAGTTTGTCTTTAAGTAAAGAGTAAAAGTATTTATTTGCTTCATTATCATCATAAGATCCCATGAAACATCCACTACAGGACAGGGAGCTCCCTCCAGAATTCTAGCTTTTGCTAGAAAAATGTAGAGGGGAAGTCCCATAGTCACCTCGCTTGTTAGCGTTACGGCTGGCACCATGGACCGCGGTTGTAGGTGACCGCAGTAAGTAAGATGTTAGATACAAAAGAGGATGCTGCTGCCCATTCTCCAGTTTATAACCCTTAGTCGCCTCTTACGACACCCACGGGTATGGAAGGGTTGGTGCTATTCTTTGCCGGTTCCACACGGGGCTTATTTGCTTACATACACACAATGTGGATATCTAGGTCTTATGGAATAATTAAGGTTATTTGTATTTAGACTCTTTTTAGATCTTACATGTATCGACAAATACTTATGCATTTTTCTTGTTACCTCCAACGCTTATCAATCTTTTTTGTAGCCATGACTCTAAAACCTGAGTATATTTGACGGAAAGAAGAACACTGTTTTACAAACTTGTTTTTTCTGACAGATTTATCAGATTGCTTTTAATATAGCTGCAAATATGTTAAACTAACGAAAAAAATATTATTTCCATCAAAAATACTCTGGTTTTATTGTCATGGCTGCAATATACAGGGTGAATTTGAAAACGTTCAACAAATTTGGAAATTGTGTTCAGACCACGATACTGAACAACTTTCCCCAAGGAACATAGGTCGTTAGACGTAAAAAAATCGATCTCCCATACAAAATGTATGGTCAGCTGAGTGACTTTACTGTATAAGGGTAAAATTTTTTTCGTCCTATGACCTATGTTCCTGGGCAAAAATTGTTCATTTTCGTGGTCTGAAATCAACCTCAAAATTTGTAGAATGTTGTCAATTTCACCTGTAGATTGGTAAGCATTAGAATGAACGTATAAAAAAAAAGGATTATACACGTTCTTTCTGTAAATAAATAGGGTTAAAGATAGGATATATGCGTAGAAATTTACATAATTTTAATTTGATTTCCCTTCAGAGGCATTAAAAAAAAAGTTCTTAAACTGGAATTTGCCGGCTGCAGAAACTATAAAAACCCGAGAAGTGCGAGTCAGACTCGTGCCCATAGGATTTCGTACTCCAGGAAAAGCGCGTGGTACTTCGGAGGGGATCTACCATAGTCACCACGCTTGTAAGCGTTGCGGCTGGTGACTGCTGTTGTTAGTGACCGCAGTAAGTAAGGTGGTACGATACACAGAAAGATTCTGCTGCCCATCCTCCGGTTCATAAACCCTCAGTCGCCTCTTACGAAACCCACGGCTAGAGATGGGTTGGTATTATTCTTTGCCGGCACCACACGGACCAGTACAGAACTCTAAAAGGCATAATAATATGCAAGTGCATGATGCATTAGTCGCAGCAAGCAACCGGTCGGCCTTGGTCGCGTGCGGAAGCGCCTAGGCTCTATGGAGCATGCTACCTTTGCCTCCTTTATTTTCTTAGATTCATGGCCGCCATTTTCTTTTTTTTTTCTTATAAACCGGTTGTTTGTAAGTGAATATAGACGTTAATAATAGGTTTTGTGGGTTGTGCATTGCGTTTTTAGTTGTTGTGGTGAGGCTTTTGGCGGGAAATTGGCTTTGCATTTGCTTTCTCGGATCTGATCAATATTACTTGCTGGGTAACTCAAAATGAGCATCATGTATAATATTCTCTTTTTAGCACACTGATTGATAGATGCCATTTTGGTTTTGGATGCCATCGATTTATGAAAATGAAAATATATTTATTTACTGAAAATACGAATTAGAAACTGAAGATTTTCCAATGGTTCCCAAACTAGGACAACGCATGTATCTTCGGACCAAATGTGAGTTAGATAATAGATTTGCTTCATGCACATATCACATTTGCTTACTGACATAGTGTCAATGAAATTAAAACTACAGAATATATAAATGCCGTCTGTGGTAGTATCGGACAAGTGCGTGTCGGACTCTCGCTTTTTTAATACACTTCTGCGTGACTGTGCGTCCACATATAAGACGGTATTTCTACCTTAGTGGTACGGAACCCTTGGCGCGCGAGTCCGACTCGCACTTGACTGGTTTTTACACCTTGTATAGGTATTTCTAAGAATATCAGCAGCTAGACATCAGATAACCACTGCATGCTAAGTCAATGGCCGTTTTACAATAAGATTCACCTTCACATGTCTTTGATTGTCTCATAGATTGTTAGATAGACATGTCGTTTAGTTGTGACATAATTAAATTTAGGCAAGTTTTATTTTTACTAGCGATAGGTGGTTTAAAATCGTTGTTACGAGAACTTTCTGGATCTGTCAAAAACTTAAAAACCAGTCAAGTGCGAGTCGGACTCGCGCACCGAAGGTTCCGTACCACTAAGGTAGAAATACCGTCTTATATGTGGACGCACAGTCACGCAGAAGTGTATTAAAAAAGCGAGAGTCCGACACGCACTTGTCCGATACTACCACAGACAGCATTTATATATTCTGTAGTTTTGATTCCATTGACACTATGTCAGTAAGCATTTTTGGAAGCAATAAAGTCCATTTTTATGACAGCAAATCTAAATTTGTTTTTAAAGGTTTTTTTGCAGATTTATAAAAAAACTATGCCACTTAGAAAGATCGTTTTATATTTCCTGTAATATTTAAATTTTTTTAATTCTTTCATGTGCAATTAAGTTGGGCAATCATATTCTAAAACTATTCCAAATTTCAAGTCGACTGCATGAGTGGTTGCTGTATACGCGTGTGACAGACGAACAGACAGACAGACAAAGTCGCACCATTATAAACCGCCTTTACAGTCTAGTAGTTAGAGGGCTCGGCTCTCGATCCGAAGATTCTGGGTTCGATTGCCGGTGACACTGTCAAACAAAAATCCCTTTGTGCGACCTCCCCCGTTTGGATTGGACATAGCAGGATGCATCACCTGATTGTCCGAACAGTGAGATGACTCCGTGCTTCGGAAGGCACGTTAAGCCATTGGTCCCGACTACTAGCTACTGATGTAGTCGTTAATGGGCCATGTCAGAGGCCGGAGGTTTAACAACTCTGACACGAGGGTTAATGAGGTCGGTCATCGACCTTGCAACCCACACGATGTGGTGATGATGATTTTAGCGTGTCACTCAAACTTTGAAACTGAACAACTTTTCCCAAGGAAAAGAGGTCGGAATACGAAAATCATAAATTCAACTTCCTACAGAAACTGCACCAGCTGGTAGCGCATTTTGTAAAAAGTATTTTTTCGTATTTCGACCTATTTTTCTTCGGAAAAGTTGTTCAGTTTCATGGTCTAAGGACCCTATACAGGATGTAAGGAACAGGTTTCCGAAAACTCAAAGGATATGATCAGTCAACGTAACTGAACAATTTTCAGTGAAAACAACTTTCAGGAAATGAAAAAAAAATCGGTTTCTTTACAAACGAATAATCAAGTTTGCAATTTTGTATGGAGAGGCCGTCTTTTTTTCATCTTCTGGTGGAAATATAGCTACTAACGCGTTTGCTGTGCTTCAGAAAAACTATTTTATATAATGATTGTAAAGTAATTTAGAAAGACCAGTTTTCACTGTAAACTCTCTGACAACTTACTTTTTCAGCGCAAACTCTCTTAAAACTATGGAAAAGCTAAATCTATACAAAAGGTCATACAAACATGACCACTAGTGGTCACCCATCCAATACGAAAAAAAAAAGAATCGTAATTATTTCATGCCCGTGCAGCATTCGAGCGCATGATTTTTTTCTTGTCACTTCGTTTTTGTACCACGTGGCGACACTTTATTTTTGAAGCTTTGTTATAATTCCTGACGTCATAGTATGATAACAAATATATCCTACTACGAATTAAGAAACTTCGATTTGCTTTTTGATATCATTTCCATAAATTCTATACGAACGACAAAACAACTATACAAAGAGGCCAATAGAGGTTGAAATCTCGTAGTCGACTTATACCCATATAATAAAAGTCCACCTGCTTATCGCTTAAGTTATAAAATACCGGCTAAGTGCGAGTCTTACTCGCGCATTAAGGGTTCCGTACCTATCTACTATACAGGGTGTAAGGGACGGTGTACCGAAAACTGAAAGTTCGTGCTCAGTCAACGAAACTGAACAACTTTCCCAAAGAAATATTTTTGGGAAAAGAATAACATTTTTGACTTCTCCATACAAATTGCTCTATTTGATTGAATAATTTGTATGGTTAGTGGAAAAAAAAATTCATTTCCCAAAAATGATTCTTTGGGAAGTTGTTCAGTTTCCTTTACTGAGCACGCCCTTTCAGTTTTTGGTACACCGACCCTTACACCCTGTATGGTATACTGAAAGCTTTTGTCCTTTGATTTATAAACTCCGCGTCCACTCTAACCGGACCCTTCTTTAATATGAAAGTTTTTGAAACGGGAGCTCACGATAATTGGTTATTGTTAATTGTTACAAAGGCTGTAATACTTAGCGATTTTAGACTCTTTTCGTTTCTTTTTCCTTTTGAGGTAAAGAACCCTAAAAATGACATGAAAATGATGAAGAACCGACTAAAGTCAGCTTGCGACTTTTATTGGGAAACAAGCTTGATAAATGTGATAGTTGTCTGGTATTAGTAGCTACAGCATGAACGATTTAATTACAATGTAAGAAAAAAATACAATTATCGGTCCAATTTTATTTTAATTAGAAACTGTTCCAAAAATATGAGGCCTACTTTTCAAATTTCGAAATTCGAACTCGATTCAATATGGCGGCGGCGGCGCTGCGCGCGATCACTTAGTAGGCTTCGAAAAAAGAATACGATCCAAGATGGCGGACTTTCTCGCCAGTATCTAGGGACGCTGACGTCACCAATTGACGTGTCCTTCGGGATAGTTCTAGGTTAAACTTAAGAATTTTGAAAAAAATCTTATCTAAAAATAAGTGTTTACAAATAAAAAGATTGCACAGTGTATCTTTCAATTGTATAAGTGATTATTATTTTTTATTCAATTATTAAACAAGAAAATATGTTCTTAGAAAGGAGTAAACAATCCTGTTCAAAGCTACGAGTTGTTTGTTTTTAACTTTTTTTGTAAGTAAACAAATAAGAAGCTCTTTGTTTAAAAACGAAAATGGAGTGAAGAATAAAAAACAAGGAAAATAAACAAAAGAATAAACAAAAATACTTACCGAAAAACAAAACAGGATAAACACAGGAAAGTCCAATTAAAATTCTAAATAATTGTAAAAATAAACACTACACGACACAAGGCACTAAAGTCTTTTTCAGATAAAATAAATATCTTGAGTTTTTAATTTTAATTTAAGTCATCATTGGTGTTGTCTGTAAAAATAGAAAAAAATAAAATAAAACCACTGTGTCCGCCCGCCATGAATTTTTTAATCAAAACGCCCGTTTTAAATAGATAAAACTATTCAAAATTCGAATTAGAATCTTAGTACACACATGAAGTGCACTACAAGTTCTTTATTCAAAAAACTGCGACGTACTGGCGCGCCAATCAACATTCGGAGGGAGGACTCCTTTCCTAGTGATGTAGACATAAAAATATTTTGAAAAATCGGCAACGAGCGTTTTGAGCCAAAAAATCTAACCTAACCTAACCCAGGCGGGCGGACGACTGGCGGACGCGTAGGGGCCGCATTGCCAAATATTTTTTTTTGCATCTCGGCCGAATTATGCACTTGTATGCGACTTACGTCGTCCCTTCCTTGTAGTGGTGCGACATGTACCGATTGGGCATTTTTATATGGTGTGCATGTGTGAGTGACGCACACATTCATGACAGTCGAAATTTTCGTTAGTGTGCGTTTAGCCCTTTGGTTTAAGGTTATTTAAAAATTTTACGTGTTATGTAAACATGTAATTTTTTTGGGAGCTAAATATTTAGGTGTCGGGGTCGTTGGCTTTGAGTTTCGGGAACGCTGACTAATTTCTCAAAAGGATTGGTTTTGAAGTATGCACCGCTGTAACAGAAGCTGCTGTTTGATTTTGGAACGTTTCTCTGTTGCGCAGGCGCACCAGCGAATTCCATTTTTGAATTTGTGCATTTATTTTTTATTTTTATCGCCGGGCGTTCTATGGTCATCGCTTATATGTATCTTTGAAATGATGCGATATTTTGGCTGGCTCTTATCTGTCTATTCAAATGCTTAATTTAATGACGTCAACAAATGTTCACATGCTGAATAATTACCTACTTTCCATATACGTATTAACATTGTTAATAGTTTCAAAACTAGTTTAGTTTATAATATCGACCATACTGACCGAGGCACTTGTGACGAAGTGGCGTTTGGTTTCATTTCGATCACGAAAGTTTACAAATGTTTCTTAAAAATATGGTCCATTTTCTATAACACTTCCACACCTAGCTTGTTTTCTCCATACAAGGTGTAATAAAAGGGTATAATGACCCTGAAGGATGTGAATATGCCCATGAAACTGAACAACTTTTCCAAATACGAAAACGTAAATTCAACATCCTTTAGAAACTGCATCTTATGGAACTTTCACAATTTTTTCATCAACAATTTCTTTTTTTTCATATTTCGTCTTATGTTTAGGGACAGTTGTTTGGTTGCATTAGCAGCACCTCTTTCGGGATGAGAAACCTTTTTATATACACCTAATAGACCAATCAGAATGATTTCCCGAACGCGCCAAAAGACGTCATGCGTACGTTATCGACCAGGGAAATTAAGTTCATAGAACAAATCACAACAATAGCCGTTAAAGGTAGAGTTGAGCACTTACCAAGTGATCCTTCTGCTTGTTTGTTCACTGTCCACTGCTGGACGTAGGCCTTCCTTGCTCCGTAACGACCGGTCCTGCGTTGTTTGCATCCAGCGGCTTCGCAAGACTGTCGGTAGAACGTCGGTCCACCTTGTAGGGGCCTGCCCACGCTACGTCTTCCAGTTTGTGGTCACCTCTCTAGAACCTTTACACCTCATCGGTCTTCGGTTCTTAACTGGCACTTTAGTTTAGCGATTCTTAGAGCAATGTCGGTCACTTCAGCTCTTCTGCGGATCTCCTCGTTTTTTAATAGATCCCTCAGAGAGACTCCGAGGCCTGTTTCTTCTTCTTCTTCGGGTGCCGTATCCTCAGTGGTTGTCAGCAGCCACCGTCCGAAACTCAGCTCTATGTCTAGATTTTCTGCTTAAGGTAGCAGCGTCTAATCCGGTACAGCTTCTCAAGTTATCCATCCAGGTGTTTCTCCTTCTTCCTCTGCCTCTTTTGTCCTCTATTTTTCTTTCGAGTTCTTGATTATTATGTACCTTTCGTTTCTGTATACATGCCCAAAGTAAGCGGCTTTCAGTGGTTTTCCCGTGTGGTGCCGGCAAAGAATAGTACCATCCCATACATACGGACCCGTGGGTGACGTAAGAGGCGAATAAGGGTTATAAACTGGAGGATGGGCACCAGCATCCTCCTGTGTATCATACCATCTTACTTACTGCGGTTACCTACAACCGCAGTCATGGTGCCAGCCGTAACGCTGAGAACCGAGGTGACTATGGTACTTCCCCTTCACATTTTTCCAGCAAAAGCTAGAATTCTGGAGGGAGCCTGTCCTGTAGTGGACATTTCATGGGATGGTATGATTGAGTGGCTTTCCGTTTTTTAAATGTTTCCAAAATCTCCAGACTTGTTTGCTCATATGTTATTTAACATCATTCCATGACCTAGGATATCTAAGAATTACGTAGACTTTTTTTACAAACTTGCCACTCTGCCAGCTCTATTTTCTATGACATTGATAATCATGCCAAATGTCACGGAAATAAATGTTAGCTCGGGAAAAATGCACTAAAACTAGTGGAAAATTACATTACTGCACTAGAAATAGAATAAAGTATGTGACGGATCCGGCTAGAAAATAGATGCAGCTAATTTAACTGACAACTGTGAATTCGGTAAAGATTTAGTAACGAAAAGAAGAAAGATATGTATTTTTTTTTATAATAAAACGCATTTTGATACATTATTAAATGCAAAAAAAACGAAAAAGCCACGTGTAGTTAATACCGGAAATCGCAAAAAAAAATAACAATTATTCCATAAATTTTAGTCGAAGCAGGTATTGACAATGGAAGGTACTGCCGCCTGGCTAAGAATGGTACCTTCCTTTCTCTACCCGTGGGTGTCGTAAGAGGCAACTAAGGGACTTAAAACCTAAGGTACAGGCAGCAGCCTCCTTCTGCCTTACATAGTGCGGCCAACAACAACCGCGGTCCATAGTGCCAAACGCTAACAAGCGTGATGACTAAGGTATCCTTCCCATCCAAAACACATTTGACAGGAAGCAAGCCAAGCTCAATCCAAGATTAGACTTTTGCCAGGTTAGTTGCCTGCCAACTTTGCCAGAGTTTACCCTTTTTTTACTCATTACAACCAAAAACTAAAAAAATATTTTTAACTGAATCTTTTGATCTTGCAACAATGGTTCGAAATTATACTTGTGACCTAAAAAAAATTTTTTTGTACTTATCTATAAAGAAATCATAGTAAATCACCATTTATTTATTATTTTCATACAAATAGCCATAATAACAATGACCACATAGATAATAGTATAGTTAATCAATAAAGCATAGACTAATAAAACAACTAAATCGTCTGCACAACTTTTTGTAGTAAATCGCTAAGGAAGGCTTTGCGGCCCTAGACAACAAAAGACCACTTCACTAGCTCTTAAATTCGTTTAAAAATAGTTTAGGTAGAGCTCCAGTACCAGCGGGTATAGTATTTTTCTTTAAAGATGACTTTGCTGTTAGCCTTATTGGCTGTCACAGCTTCACCAGGCGGGTGGAAGGCTCTGCCCGGAATAAATATGGCTCGGACCTCGGTTTAGATTGCCGGGGATCGGAGAGAGTAGGTGGAGTAGGTTATTACACAAATTTAGAAATCATAACTTTTAACCGATAAAATTCATAGGTTGTCTTCCAAATCTCAAATATCGTGTTCAAAGCTTTAAAATTTCGGATGAAAATTCCTCAAAAGTTTATATACGAAGAATATGGCTTTCTGCTGGTTTCTGGTACCTGCTCACTCAAAACTTCAACTCAAAACAGCAACAACCCAAATCTATTCAAGTCCATTTCTCGTTCTTTCTTGTCTCGTTCCATCGTCGACCTCATCTCTGTCTTCAAGACTAGATCGAGGTCAAGAGTAAGCCCATTTTCAATAAAAAAAACTTCTATTTAGTTTTACACTACACTTATTTTAAAAAATGTGTACACAATCAACAACTAAAATCAGAGCTAACGATGGCAGTAACAATACACAATTAAAGCACGGCCAACGTAAGAGTTCCGTTTTGACGTTTTCTTATCAACAACACACAGGGTTAATTTTTCTTTGCAAGTCGTAATTTTTCATACGTTTGAAAGCTGTCAGAATGGACCTATTACCATGGCTTTACTTTAGTAAATAAAAGGAAAAGTCATAAGCTTTAAACGTATCTTAAACAATTTATGGCGCGCTTACCTACTCCCGCTGTTAACCTAGCCACACCCTTCTCTCGCTCTCGCAGGCCGACCCACTGAATAGTTCTAAAGGTCCTACTATTTGAAGGCACCTGTCCTTACGACCTTGCCGCTTTTTACTTTTATTTTTACTAGAACTTGGTTTAGGGGTTAAACTGAAGGAGAGTGCGCTTTTAGGGAGTTTGAGATTGGAATCTGTTCGCAAAAATTTTGTTCGGAATATTTGTGAAGGCCTGAGTGGCGTAGTGGTCACTACTATTCAGCTGCCGATTCCTGGTTGAGGCAGGTATCCGTATGATGATTTTAAGTCTTATTCGGGTCTGCGTGTTTTTTTATGTCACAAGTGGGCAAATGAGCAGGCGGGTCATAATTTGACACTAATAAGACAGCAAAGCGCGTTACACACCCTGAGAACTAAGATGGTATGTCTCTTGTGTGTTGGTGTGTTTGACCCACGATATAGGATTTTTCTAGAACGTGGCTGTGAAGTTGGTGTTTTTTTCTCAAACCCAAGAAATATATTATTTTACCATACCATCACTTTTCAAAACCACACCTTTACTACGAGTACTATACTCTACTACTGTTATTAAGTTACACAAATACTATTATTATAAATTTGGCTAAAATGTACAGAAAAAAGTTTATTTCACTGGAAACAATATTTTTAAACTCCTTTACATCTATTGCTAATTCTTTGTTAAGATTCATCAATAGATTTAAAGGATCTTTAAGCTTAGTAACTTCATCTTTATAATCTTTATTAACACAACATTGAAAAAACACGACTCCAAACTCAACCTACTCTCCGTTTCTTTATTAACATAACCTATCCCATTATTCCATCCCTTTTCCACCAGAAACTTTCCTTTTCACTAAAACAAAACCTATACCCACACATACATAGCTGTTAGAACCGTGGTTAAAACAGATGCGCGAGCGCATTAGATCGATCGCGGGTTATCGGCCGAGTGCCCTTGTTAGATAAAGGACGAAGCGAGGTTCAATGACAACGATTATATACTCGTAGAGGGGACATTTTATTTGGCCGTAGAATGAAGAGATAATTACCTAATTCATCTAATGAGTTGGTTAAGGTTACCTAACTAAACATAGAGGAATTTACAGTCAAATGTAGCAAATAAAAAAACAAAAAAAAAGAGAAAGAGTTAATAAAATCATTTTCAAATTTCAGTTAGGGTAGGACGAACATTTGTCAAGGCAAAATTAAGGAAGATGGATTAAGGCAGTGACAGAATTGCGTAGGCCACCCGTAACATAGTCCGACGATATAGTGGCGTGATCAAGTTTTGATGGGGGAAGCGAGAGACCGGAATACTGTAGACCATAGTATTTGTTTGTAGGTATATATATTTGTAATATGTTTCTCGAAAACGGCTCTAACGATTTCGATGAAATTTATCATACGGGGGTTTTCGGGGGCGAAAAATTTATCTAGCGTGGTGTAATGTCTAGGAAAATTAGTTTTTCCATGTTTTAAGCATTTTTTTAAATACGCGTTTTAGACAGAAACCTACAGCGCCATCTGTTGGCGGGTAGCATAGTTTGCTCACCCGATGATATTTTAATGTTGAGGCGGCTATTATAGAGCGAAGGCCATAATTTATATGTGTAAGGTACATATTGATAGGGATTTTTTATCTAATATCTATCTATCTGATTTAATATCTATAGAGACAGGATGATACCTATTCTTAATATTAAGAATAGGTATCATCCTGTATCTACTCAAAAGAGCGTCCTTCCTGCAGGGCTGTGCGAAGCAGCTCAGCTATGACCTGGAAAATTCAAACCAATAGCATTGCTCTATTTGACAGCGCAACTGACAAACTAGGAAAATGGCACAATTGGTTGGAATTTTCCAATACATTTGCTCGAAAACGTACTTACAAGGACGTAAACATTGCTCGTACGTGGGACACTCAGAAATATTTGCGACACTAAAAAAAATTGTTCTACAGGTACATATATTTTTATTAAATCTTTTCAAAGTACTCTCCACCAGCCTCTATACAAAGATTCATGCGTCTGAACCAGTTTTCAAAACACTTTTTCCAGTCCGCCGTAGACACCTCGTTTACAGCCTGCTCGAACGCAGCCAGCGCATCTTCCGGCGACGAAAATTGTATCCCCTTGAGCTGATTTTTTATTTTTGGAAATAAAAAGAAGTCACACGGTGCTAGATCAGGGCTGTAAGGAGGGTGACCCAGGAGTTTGACTGGTGTGCTGTCCAGGAAGTCCCTCGTTTTGAGCGCGGTGTGTGCAGGCGCATTGTCGTGGTGGAGCAGTAGTCCGCGGAGCCCTGTGTTTGGTCGCTTGTTGCTCACAACAGAAAAAACTTCTGGTAAACATTTGGTAGTATACCATTCGGCGTTGATGCTTCTTTGATCTCGTAAGGGAATTGAGGCCAAGTGGCCAGTCAAATTAAAAAAGCTGGCGATCAAAATCTTCCCCCCGCTTCGAGATCGCTTAACTTTGGTAGGCGTTGGTTCATTTTGAAACACCCAAACTGTCGACTGGCGCTTGGTTTCTGGATCGTATTGATAAATCCAGGACTCATCACCTGTTACGATGTCGTAAACACGCCGAGACGAGCCTGCTTCAAATTTGTTCAGCATATCACGGCACCATTCCACCCGGGCCTGCTTCTGAGCGTCGGTGAGGTAGTGCGGCACCCAGCGCGATACTATCCTCCTCACGCGAAGATGCCCGTGTAGAATCTCGTGAACGCTTCCCGATCCAATCTTTAATATGTGCTGAATCTCCTGATATGTAATTCGCCTATTATCTTGGATTAAATTTTTCACTGCTAGCACGTTTTCTTCCGTAATAGCCGTCAAAGGGCGACCGCTTCTTTCTTCATCCCCCAAGGTTGGTCGACCGCGCCTAAATTCGTTATACCAACGATACACGGTTGCCTTGGAGGGGCCTTCATCCATAAATGCCATTTGAAGTCTATCGAACGATTCATCCGGTTTCAGGCGACACTTGAAATCGTAAAAAATCATAGCTCTAAAATGTTCCCGGCGCAGATCCATTTTTCAGTAAGACACGATACTTTGAATTGGCTCGCAAAAAATGTGGAGGGAAATTTTGAAAATGGAACACACATATTTTTACTTACAAGTAATCATATTTTCGAAAAAGATTCTGACCGGCCAGTCTCCCATATATAAAAACTATTTTTCGCAATACTTTCTGAGTGGCCTGGTAAGTAGTTACTTACCGAACTAGTGCGGTAAGTAAAAACAGTATACTACCAAGGCGTTACACTCTGATCATAAAATTTTTATTTTATTTTTATTACTTCTACCTGTTTTCTCACAAATGTATTGAAAAACGTCGTAAGATACACGGCCGTAAGGGTTATGACAAACTCGTGCCGATGGTAAACCCTCGACTTCGTCTCGGGTTTACAAAACGTCAACTCTTTTATAATAACCCTACTTACGGCACTTGTATCTGAAAGTACTATTCCCAATAAGCTAGAAAAATGGAGCAATACTATTAGTTGGAATTTTCCTAGCTCACAGGCTCGCTACCTAGTAAAGTGAGATATAATTTCGAACCACAGCAATGGTACAGTCAACGACAGGTTTAATTTCACAGTCGCCATGCGACTCTAGCCCGCACGTCTATCGAAATAAGAATGGTACAATATTTAATGTGTCAAGTTTGATATGCTCTTGACTGTAAGCACGACAGCAAGCACGTGGAAACAAAACCGCTGTAAGGTGAACCAGCACTACTTTCCAAACGCCTGAAACCAGAGACTCGCTCAAGGTCTTTGTGTTTCTACTGACGTGCAGTCGTGTGTACATAGCTACTGAGTGTGTTGTCAGTGAATCATTTATTAACAATAGAACAGTTACCATGGTCTAGTTGTTAGACCTCTCGGTTCTCGATCCGGAGGTTCTGGGTTCGATTCCCGGTGGCGACACTGTCAAACAAAAACCCCTTTGTGCGACCTCCCCAGTTTGATTAGAAAATTGCAGGATGAATCACCAGATTATCCGAAAAGTAAGATGATTCCGTGCTTCGGAAGGCACGTGTAGCCGTAGGTCCAGACTACTATCTAGAGTCGTTAATGAGCCATTTCAGAGGCTTTTGGTGGCTTAACAACTCTGACACCACGGTTTGTGAGGTCGGTCATCGACTTTGCAACCCACACAATATGAGATGATGATCTTTAATTTTAAAGTAACTTTATGTATCACTGATAACAAAAGCCGTCGCATCTACACCCAGTCTGTTCCTCTATTATCCTGCACACACACACGCACAGTCTGCGCCGGCGCAGCTCACACGGATCTTTTGTTTGGGACAACGAGCTTAGGCCTTAGACCTTTTTGCTTGTCGCCTACTAATGCGTAGTATTTTGATTTTAAATTAGGATCAAGGGTCTAAATACTGATTAAAATGGAAAATGGTTTAGGTCTTGTTTTCCAATTTGATTCAGGTTTGGGTCGTGGGAATTTTTGTTGAAGTTATTTAGATATATAAAGTATTTTTTCTATGGATACTAAATATATCTACTATATTAGTTACTTGTTTCGTTGATAACTCGTTCTCGAAAACGGCTCTAATGGTTTCAATGACATTTTAACACTACAGGTCTATAGATAAGTGGAGTAGGAGTGGAATTCTCTGCCTGCGTCTGTGTTCCCGAGCTCTTACAACCCGATTATATTTAAGTCGCGAGTGAATAGGCTTCTTCTGGGCAAGCTCGTTCCATCGACGACCTCATCTCTGTCCTCAAGGCTAGATCGAGGTCAAGAGTAACCAGAGAGAGGTCCCATACATAGTAAAAAAAAGTAAAATGATTTTACCATCGTAAACTTAAATTCTAGTTAAGTTAAGATAATTAATAGGCAATTTTCTACGACGTTTGTCAACTAAGTTGAGAATTCTTTTTTAATGGCTTTGTAAAATAATAGGGTGTTTTTTAGGAAAATAGAAAATGGGAAAACTAATACTAAACGGTCTCCTAGGATAAAAATTATTTAGTCTATTTGATTGCTACTAGGCCCGACGTACTATGAGCAACTTCCCATTGATTTAAAAAATGAATCTTGTGACGAAACTTTCAGGAGTCGACTGAAGAACTTTTTGTTAAATAAGGCATTATACTCCATGACGGAGTATTTTACTATTGTACGCTGATCATTATGACTATTTATTTTATTTGACATTTGTATTTTATACCGTTTATTCTCTTTTGTTAATTCAAATAATTTTATTGATTTTTTATATAATTATTGACGATCGTATTGTGAAATAATATAATTTGACATGAATTGTAATTGTATGAAGTTACAATATGTGATTAAATAAACTAAACTGACGAATGTCTGTAATTTGTTTTCTTCTAAAAATATTTCATTTAATACACAAAGTAATAAAAAATAAATTAATACCAGCAGACATGAAACGTAGTTGATAAACTTCATAGAAAAATGCTCATTGACATTTGACAGCAGGAATTTAACTGACTTAGTGAGTCAGTCGTCCCGTGTGGTGCCGGCAAAGAATATTACCAACCCATAAGTAACCGTGGGTGTCGTAAGAGGCGACTAAGGGTTATAAATTGGAGGATGGGCAGCAGCATCCTCCTTTGTATCTTACATCTTTCATACTGCGGACACCTACAACCGCGGTCCACGGTGCCAGCCGTAACGCTAACAAGCGAGGCGACTATGGTACTTCCCCTCTACATTTTTCCAGAAAAAGCTAGAATTCTGGAGGGAGCTCCCTGTCCTTTAGTGGGCGTTTCATGGGATGTTATGATGATGAGTCATTTTCAAGCTATGTGATCGTTTAGTATCAGTGTTAGCCTTTCTTCTAAAGTAAGTGATGGAAAGTCAAAATCCCTACAAAAAATAAAAACTAAACATAAATAAAAAAATTACTGAAAAATAAATAAACGAAGCGAATTTGATACTTAATTATTATACAATACTTACGCAATTAAAACTTAATATTTAGTTATAAAAAACTTATGCCATATATAAAAATCTGATCATCATTTTGAAGACCGATGAACCCTGAAAAGGCGACAACCTCTTAGTGAATGCACTTTGTAAAAACCAATATACAATACGTATATGCATAAATTGCATGCATTTTTGTAATTTGAATTAGTATGTCGTATACTAATTTGACGGAGTTTGTAAGTAGGTATTTAAATGCATGCAACGACAAAATTCTGTATTTAATTTGAATTTAAGTTAACGAACAATTCGAAGAGAATAAGTTTTTTTTTACTCTGTATGGGCTTATTTTTTGACCTCGATCTAGCCCTGAGGACAGAGATGAGGTCGACGACGGAACGAGCTTGCCCAGAAGAAGCCTATTCACTCGCGACTTAAATAGATTCGGGTTATAAGAACTCGGGAACACAGACGCAGGCAGAGAATTCTACTCCTAGCAAAAACCAAAGCGAAGGAGTCTGTGTATCTGGGTTCAATGTCTACGAGAGATGGAATGTGTGAAAGTGATATTGAAAGAAGAGTGAATGTAAATATCGCTTTTAGGAAGACGTGCTTGAAAACATTCCAGAAGTCAAATTATTTAAGTTTCATAAAAATGAAAATATGGTCCCTCCTTATGAAGCATTAGAAAGTTCCATTTTCCTTTTTGATGATATATCTTGCGAAAATCAAACGCATATTCGTGATTATTTTTCCATGGGCCGGCATAAGGATACAGATTGCTTCTATCAGTCTCAGACCTACTCAAAAATTCCAAAACAGTTAATACACGATAACGTAAATTTTTTGATAATTTTCAAACAAGATGATGTAAATTTAAGACAATTATATAATGAACACGTTAATTCTGACTGAGCTTCATAAATTTGGAAAGACCCATTCACCTGTTTGATAATTAACAAATATTGTAAATTAAATAATGGTAGGTATCGAGTAGGTGTCTCACGAGGCTCGTTTGGCCGTTCATAGAGGCATTTTGGTATCAACACGGATGTACGGCAGTGAAGCATGAAAGTAGAATCAGTGTAACAGAAATAAGAGTGCTGAGGAGTGACGACGCAGTGACTAAAATTTAAAAACCGGCCAAGTGCGAATCGGACTCGCGCATCGAGGATTCCGTACCACAAATTTAAAAATACCGTCTTGGTTATGGACGCTCAAACGCAGAAACGCGCGTGACCGACACGCACTTGATCAGTTTTTATTATTTGTTGTTATTGTGTAGCTTATGCACAACACATATACCAATTTTAACGCTTGTAAGTGTTCCCGTTTTTACGATAGAGCTAAACCAAAATCGAACAAAAATCACCTAAAAATACGTTTTTAGTAGGGAAGTCCTCCTTAGTTTACTATTTATTAATATTATTAGATGTTATACCGGCAAAAGAAATACATAATCCGTAAAAATTTCAATTGTCTTTATACGAGTATTACGGTTCGTGAGATTCAGTCCGCTGACAGACAGAGAGGCATATAAATAGGGTCCGTTCTTCACCCCTTAGGTACGGAACCCTAAATAGGTTCAGTTTGTCACCTTTTATGACACCCAAAGAGGTGAGGATTTTTAGCTAGTAACACATGACCATCAATTGGGCCTAATTTCACCATCAATTGATTAATTTATACTTTATAATTTATACTACACTACTTATATGACATTTTATAATATTATTTGTAATTATTAATTAATTAGTTATGGAACAATTAGTTCTGAAATAAATTATTCATTCATTAACAAAGAGATTATTTTTCTTGGTTGAAAAAGCTGTAGCAAGAAATCATTATGTATTTTATGTTTATGTGTGGAATTGCCGTAAGAACACAACGGGACACCTTGCTCCGCTCGGAATAGAAGGAATACTAATTTATTCTACTACTAGCTGGTGCCCGCGACTTCGTCTGCACAGAATTGGTCAATTCACACAATATCTTTATAAATTGTAGCCTATGTTTTATTCTCATGTATAAGCTATATTATTGTCAAGTTTCATTAAAGTCCATTCAGTAGTTTTTACGTGAAAGAGTAACAAACATCCATCCATCCATACTTACAAACTTTCGCGTTTATAATACGACTATTAGTAGGATGGGAATTGGGATGACATCTGCCTTTGTGTCCCAAGCTGAAATGTCAAATCATCAAACGTGATTTGACATCCTCATACAAAATTTACAGAACGACGCCTAAGCCGTATTTACAATGAATTAATGAATGTCAGAATACCTTGTGACGCATATTTTCATTAATCTTCCTTATTACCCTTATTTCTATGGAATAACTTAATAAATCCGTATCCGTTAGCTAACCGGTCAATTAGTTAACAAACAAAGTAGAGTAAACTAAAAAAAAAATATTGTAAAAATACCGATTTCAACATATATTTGATTACAGTACCTGGGCAACCGAGCTTCGCTCTATAATAGCCGCCTCAACCTGAAAATATTATCGGGTAAGCAAGCTATGCTACTCGCCAACAGATGGCGCTGTAAGTTTCTGTCTAAAGCGCGGAATTTACAAAATGCTCAAGACATGAGACCTAGCTAGATCGATTTTTCGCCCCTGTGTGTTAAAATTCAACGAAATCGTTAAAGTCGGTTTCGAGAAACCGATTACAAATAAGATATATTATTGCTCGTTTAATAGTATAGGATATAAATGGTGACTGTTTGTATGTCCGTCCAGAGTTCAATCACCCTTTTGAGGGTCGAGAGACTCTCTAGTTGGCATAAACGCCTCAATTTTTATACCGATTTTTTTTGTTAGATTTACTGATTGTCAGAAGGTGACTTATGTAAATAATTATCTCTATGGCCGATGACCTATCGTAACAAAGTTTGCATTGAATGTTTCACTGGTTTAAGCTGTTAACGAATAAAGTCAGAGTTATGATTCCGTGTTTACCTGTCAGTAGTTAGAGACACAATAGACGTAGTCCAGTCGCTTAACGTCTTATATCGCCAAATTCACTAAATTGCACCAATTTTTTTTTCAGGTACTAGTTAGGTATACAGGTCTCAATTTTTTACCCCAATTCTTGAATTTTCTATAGAAATTTTTTGAAGTTCAAGAATTCGCTCCTATCAAAAATTGAGAGCTATGTACCTAACTAGTACTTACCTGGAAAAAAATTGGTGAAATTGTAAGGCGTGTCTACGTGAAACAGCTAAATCAAAGAGATTTTAACCTGGCAGCGTAGCGAGGTTCAAATCTCTTTGAGCTAAATGACCGCACTAACGGCAGACTTTTTGTTCTGACAGTCCGCCAGTGTGACTGGTACTGTAATTATTTTCGATATTATTAGTAATTAATATGAGAAAAACGCTCCGCTTATATGCGCGTATTATCCAATGTCTTTGAAATGCAAAAAAAAGCTTGAATAGTTGTTCAGTTCAAAGAGTAGAGTATAAAACGTAGAGCAATTTTGAAAATAAAAACTATAATTTTTGCCATACCGGCCACACTGGCGGACAAAGTCCGTGACTGCCCGTGTCTGCCTGGCTAGCTCTCATCTGCTGAGCCTCAGAAAACCTTGTGGGTGCTCATGCCCATTCGATAACTCTTTTAAAAGAAGTTTCAAAGAGACCCACCCACAATACACTCCACTCCCACTCCCACTTTACAATTTTCGTGTGTGCTGGAGCCCTCAAGCACTAACAGAGACAGTGGCCCTACTTCTAAATGTTAAAAACAGTCAGATTTAAAACTTTTCACTGACAATATAGTTTTAGCGTTTTCTTTTCGTATTTCGATGTATGTTTTTGGGGAAAGATGTTCAGTTTAAAAGGTAGATTGACAGCCTACGAGTTTAATTGGTTTATTTGTTATTTTCCGCAATATGGTAAAGATTCGCGTTTCTATAAATACCTGACCATTATTTCAGATATAAATCAAATAGGCATTATGATATCAGTGAATGTATTGTATTGTGTAATGTATGTCTTATCTCGAACGACACGTAGATGTTTGCAATGTAGATTTTAAATTCAGTTACGTCAATGCTTTCGTTATAATTAAAGCCTTTAAATCACTTAAAATGAAAAAGACCGCCGATATAGATGGCCTGTCAGTTAAAATTATTAGTGCCGTTATAGAAAGCATTGCACCATACTTATCTAGTATTTTTAATAAATGTGTAGATGATGGTGTTTTTCCTGATTTGATGAAACATAGTAAAATTATTCCGTTGTTTAAAGCTGGTAGTAAATCAGACCCCACTAATTTTAGACCTATTTCTGTTCTACCAACTCTTAGTAAGATATTTGAAAAGATAATTTTAAATCAGGTTCAGAGCCACTTTTATCGCAACAACTTGATGAACCTAAAACAGTTCGGTTTTACCAGGGGTCGCTCAACAGTCGATGCAGGTGTTGAGCTTATTCAAAGTATATTTGACGCCTGGGAGGAGTCAAGTGATGCCATTGGCGTTTTCTGTGACTTGTCCAAGGCTTTCGATTGTGTACATCATGATATTCTTATCAGGAAATTACACCATTATGGAATTAGAGACCAGGCTCTAAGCCTTCTGGAGTCGTATCTAAGTGAAAGGATCCAGAAGGTTGATGTAAATGGGAAAAGGTCACTAGGATCAAAAATTTGTATGGGCGTTCCACAAGGCTCAATCCTGGGACCATTCCTATTCATTGTCTACATTAACGATTTGCCAAACCTTGTAAAGGACAAGAATGAGATAGTACTATTTGCAGATGATACGTCTTTGATTTTTAAAGTCAAAAGACAACAATCAAATTTTGACGACGTAAATAGTACAATCTCTAATGTAGTTGAGTGGTTCACCGTAAATAATCTTTTACTTAACGAAAAGAAAACTAAGTGTGTTAAATTTGTTTTGCCTAATGTAAAGCCAACTGCTACAAGCCTATTAGTGAAAAACGATAAATTGAGTCTTGTGGAATCAGCTGTGTTCCTAGGTATTACCTTAGACAACAAATTACAATGGGGACCGCATATTAATAAATTGTCGAACAGACTTAGTTCTGCAGCATACGCAGTGAAAAGAATAAGAGCTCTGACGGATGTAGACACCGCGAGGTTAGTCTACTTCAGTTATTTCCATAGTCTCATGTCATATGGCCTTTTGTTATGGGGTCATGCTGCGGATGCAAACAGCATTTTTTTACTACAAAAGCGAGCTGTTCGTGCAATTTATAAAATGAAGCCTAGAGAATCTCTTCGAAATAAATTTAAAGAAATCAACATTTTGACTTTTGTGTCGCAATACATTTATGAGAATTTAATATATGCTAAACGGAATATACATATTTTTGATAAAAATCGTGACAGGCACAGTGTCAACATAAGAAACAAGAATCAACTTGCTTCTCATGTCAGCCGTATTCACAAAATTAGTAAAACATATAAAGGTCAATGTATACGCTTCTATAATAAGGTACCCGCTGATATTGAAAGTTTACCGTTAGATAAATTCAAAACTGTAATCAAGCAGAAATTATGTAAGAAGGGTTATTATAAAATATCAGATTATCTAGAAGAGAAAAATCCATGGGATTAGACTACGGTTCTAACAGGCTAATTCAAAATTAAAACTGACCTATGTATGTTGTATATCAACCTTGTACATTCAAACATATTTAAAAGAGCGCGTGGGTTTTTATTGTCGCTTCTTTTTTTTCCCACAATGGCGCCACATTGTTTGTGAAGCGATGTAGTTTAGCTGACGTCATTAAGAGATTTTAATATCCAACAATGAATAAACGATTTTGATTTGATTTGATTTGATTTGATTTATTTGACTGTGTCGAATTACATAGTATGGAATCGATGTCGTTTTCGGCGTTATGTTATTATAGTGCACCACTTGGCTTGCCTGCATGACCTTGTAGAGTATACTGGAAACAAATGCCACCCCCTTTTTTTTCTCCATTGCCATTCAAACAAAGGCCTCTGATTCATAAAAAACCCATATTTTCACTGAGTGAAAATAGTACATTGCGCAGTGCGCTATTTTGGTGATTACACTCGAGGCTCGAGAATTAGATGAATCCGAGAGTGCAATGACGTGCTCTAGCATCTCTACGCCGCTGACGAGCCCGGCGTGCTAGGTCCTGTGTTGCAAACTTGGCGTGCTTTGACAGCATAGAATAAATAAATAGATAAAAACCTTTATTCAGTAAACGTGTATACTGCCGGCCTCACAGTCAGTTGCAAAACACATCTATTAATTTTAATGTCCGATTAAAACTTGTGCCGACATTTCAATAATACTAATAACATAGAACTAACCTACACCAACACACAAAAATAATCTCCTAAGAACCAATTTGGTGTGCGCGTGGAGACATTTTAGACAAAAACTCGTCGACGTTTGTGTCTAATTTATACTAAGTATTACTAGTGTGCGTTTGTGTGGGTGTGATGATGTCATCGTAAGCACTTCGGTTGAAATAGTTTAGTTACTAACCTATACCAATAAATCGTTGTCACCACGGCAAAGAAACGAACTAGCTAATTTGTACAGTCAAGAGCACATCAAGCTTGACTCATTCGACTTTGTACCGTTCTTATTTCAATAGCCGTACGGGCTAGAGTCGCACTGTGACTGTCAAGCTTGACCTGTCGTTGACTGTACAACTAAGAGCAGGTGAAGCTAAAACAAGTAAATTTCGAAGCTGGTTGGGCTTTAGTGCAAAGTCCGTCTGGGGAAGTAGGTAACACACCCTTGCTTTTTTGTGCTGTTAAGCAGCAATGTTTGCACTGCTGCGTTTCGGTTTGAAGGGCAAGAGAGCCAGTGAAATTACTGGCACATGAGACAGACCATCTTAGTTCTCAGGGTGGGCAACGCGTTTTGCTGCCTTGTGAGTGTCAAGTATGCTGCTAATAACAGAGTGGGCGCTATGGCCGGTGGTGACCACTTACCAACAGGCGACCCAAAAATCCGCTTGCACACTTATTACATAAAAAAAACCGGTCAAGTGCGAGTCGGACTCGCGCGCCGAGGGTTCCGATATACCTATAGTATTTTTGGAAGCAATAAAGTCCATTTTCAGGACCGCAAAACTAAATTTGTTTGTAAAGGTTTTTTGCAGATTTCTGAAAAACTGTGCAACTTAGAAAGATCGTTTTATTTTTGCTGTAAAGTTTATATAAACTTCTGTCAACTGTAATTAATTCAGATTTTTCCTTACTCAAACTTCGAAGATAAGGGGGGGGGAATGGTATTTTTCTTGACATTTTTCATCATAACTTTAAAACTAAGAAATTTAAAAAAATACAAAAATATATTTTAAAATGTACAAGTAAAGCCCTTTCATATGATACCCCACTCGACCTAGTAGCGACAATTTGAAATTTGGCCCCCCCTATTTTGGCCCCCTTTATATTAATAATCATACTTTTTTCAAAATTTTTTCTTGTGCAATTAAGTTGGGCAACTATATTCTAAAACTATTCCAAATTTCAGGTTGATAGCATAAGTGGTTGCTGAGATATAGAGGTGTGACAGACAGACGGACAGACAGACAGACAGAGCGGCACCATAAGGGTTCCTTTTTTTTACCATTTTGGTATCGGAACCCTAAAAAGGTAATTGTAAGTGTGCACTAGCTTAAAAGCAAACTTTAAAAAACATGATAATTTCTTGTCTAATATTTGCATATTTCGTATGGTTTGATCAAGGTTCGACTATGCACATTGTATAAGGCCTTTGTTCAAGGAGTGATCACACCTAGCTGAATTCAAAGACTGATTCGGCATATATTGCTGGGAGGCTAGGTTATGTTAGTCACAATGTCCTTACTTCAACGAGCAATGTATGCCGAATTAGTCTTTGAATTCAGCTAGGTGTGATCACTCCTTCACCCATCAAAGTCTGCGTTTGAAGCGCGGATAACTTCTTTGTTGCGTATTTTCTTTTGGATTTCGGACATTACAATTAGTTCACCAACCATCATTTTCCGTGCCTATGTTAGTTTTATGTAAATTGAAGTAAAAAATAAAATAAAATGTCTTTATTCCGTCAGAAACTAACCATAATTTAATTACAGATTGTTGGGATCTTCTAAAATACCTGTGCCAGAAGAACCCGCTCTACCATATCTACCAATAGCTAAAAGAATAGTTAAAGAAAAATTTAATAGAATAAAAATAAAAAATCATTATATAAAAAAATAAAATTATTATTTTAATTAAATAATTTAATTAAATAAAAATAAAAAAAAATTGATGATTGATGTGAAACAAGAATTTTGAATGATCTTGACCCGTGTGGTACCGGCAAAGAATAGTTCGGTCAACCGGTAGAAACTTTTTCAACTCTATTACAATGCCATAAGGTCCAAAAGTGTTTCTACTGATGTGCTGTTGATGTACCAACCCATCTCTACCCGTGGTCGTCATAAGAGGCGACTAAGGGTTTATGAACCGGAGGATGGGCAGCAGCATCTTTCTGTGTATCGTACCATCTTACATACTGCGGTCACCAACAACAGCGGTCGCCAGCCGCAACGCTCACAAGCGTGGTGGTTATGGTAAATCCCCTCCAAAGTACCACGCGCTTTTGTTGGAGTTTTGGAGACAGCTGTCCTTTAGTGGACGTTTCATGGGATGTTATGATGAAACAAAAATTTTGATGTGTAGAAGTGTGTAGATGTGTAGAATAAAGGTTTTATCCATGACCAGTCTAGAATGTAGATTCTAGAATTGATTAGAATTCCTAATAGCCGGGTCAGTCACCCGTATGTGTGAAGTCATCGTCGTCGACCAAATGCTAGTTATGTATTTGGTTTTTATTTATTCTGTATACAAAATGCCTCTTACCGCCAACTCATAGATTTTTTATCAACGGACTTGCTCTTGGTCTTAACTTAGCCTTTATAAAGAAATTAGAAAAAAAGAGGTCGGAGATAAAACAAGCTTATCCTGAAAGAGCTTATTCACTCACGACTACAAAATTCGGGTTAAATGATACGCTCCACTCCTAAGCTATATACGCATAAGAAAAAAAAACGGCCGTGTGCGTGTCAGGCCACGCGCAGTATAGGGTTCCGTAGTTTTTTAACGATTTTTTATGACAAAGCGGGTTTTGAGTAAGTATAACGTTTATATAACATGATTGCTATTGATATTTTTATTATTATTAGTTTCTCGTATATAGCTCATTAACCTGTTAGGTTGTTAATTGAACTTTTAAAAACTAAAATTTCTTAAGTATTAGGTGTGGTTGTAGATTTATTCACACATAATATAATACTGTATAGTTAACTATTCGTCTGATTATTGTTTTTCTACTTAGATCTTTTGTGGACACCCCAGGTCCGTGAGTTATACAGGTTTAGAATATAAGTACTTTACTTAAGACCGTCTGTTGTTATAATAAAACAAAATAAAATAAAAATAAAATAAAGCCTACTTAACTGTGATAGTTTTCCTTTTGATTTCATCGTAAATGCTACTATCGTGATTTTTTTCACATTTCCAATAACAACGATTTAGCCGGCAGAGGGAAATTTGACTCCAACAAAAAATTGCGCTTTCAAGCTTAATATTTCGGAAATGGATCGCTAAATCTAAAAATAATCTTTGCAAACTTACATTATTATTAAAAGACCTATCCAACGACACTCCATAATAAAGTTCGCCACTTGTAGGAGAGGTACCTTAAAAAAAATATTAAACCTAAAAAAATATTTTTCAAAATTTTATTCTACCTCTTTGTTGGCGTGAATGAAATGTATATCCGTACAAAATTTCAGCTTTCTAGTTCTAAGGGTCTCTGAGCTAAGCCGCGGACAGACAGACAGACAGACATGACGGAACTATAAGGGTTCCTTTTTGACTACGGAACCCTAAAAAAAATAATGAATTGATGAAACTGAACTAACGTAAAAATAGTCGTTTGAAGTCAAGGCTAAACCTGACCTTTGTCAATCTAACGCCCAACAAATTGAACAAACAGATCTAGCCTTGGCCAGTCTGAAGCTGCGAATAGCTAGGTCATTCACCCAGGGGTTTCTACCTACTAAATCTCTTACGATGGACTGTTTACTTCCTAAACAGACAAAGCGTAAATTCAAATTGAAACCGGTGTGTTTTTCTTTCTTGAAACTTATGAAAACACATTTTTTTATGGGAAATTATACCCTAAAAAAAAAGTATAGTTAGTTTATATATTATAGTAGGTATATTTTTTATAGCTTCTGCACTATACACATATTTTTACACTTGAAGGTTTTAACGATAAAGTTGAAACAAAAATTCGCCTAAAAGACACATTTTAATAGGAAAGGCCCCCTCAATTTTTTTTTATTTTCTTGTTGTTATAGCAGCAACAGAAATACATAATCTGTGAAAATTTCAACTGTCTACCTATTTGATCCAGCAACCTTGATTTTCAGACCTTGCGTCAAATATGTTTGTTAAAAATTTTTGCTGACTTGTTTATTATGTTGGCACAATGAATATGTAATCGAAGTTTTAGGACTTTTTACGGTTCATGAGATACAGCCCGCTGACAGACAGACAGACGGACAACAGAGGCATATAAATGGAAACGGGATCCTAAACAGACCTAAATCATCAAACATCCCATAAAAAGGTCCACTACAGGACAGGAAGCTCCCTCCAGAATTATAGCTTTTGCTGGAAAAATGTGGAGGGGAAGTACCATAGACCTAAATACTGTGAGCAAACAGTGTTTTCAGCCTTGACATTCTATCGAGTCTAGGTTGTTAGGTCATTCACACAACGAACGTCACGGTACCTCGTTCCAACCTAGTGGCAATTTGTATGCTTGTCTCGATTTAAAGAATTTTCAAATGTGAATGTACAAAAACTGGTAGATCATCATCTATTCTTAAAAATAATGATTATTTAAGTGAGTTTCAACGAACAACAACAATTTTGTTGACAAATGAAAGACATAAGATCCATTACATACGAGTATTCTTTTTTTTTTATGTGACAAGTAAGCAAACGAGCAGGTGGGCCACCTGATGGAAAGTGGTCACCACCGCCCATGAAGCCCTAGTGGCATAACTTGACACTAATAAGACAGCAAAGCACGTTACCCACCTCGAGAACTAAGATGGTGTGTCTCGTGTGCCGGTAATTTCGCTGGCTCCCTCACCCTTCAAACCGAAACACAGCAGTGCAAACACTGATATTTTACGGCAGAAATAGGCAAAGGTGTGGTACTTCCCCAGACGGACTTTGCACAAAAGCCCTACCACCTTTTAAACCTACCACCTTTACCTATCTAAATATTGGAAAAAGTCATTGTTACCCCAGTCATTTTATAAGTTCGTATCATTATATCAGCCCAAAGACGTCCACTGCTGGACATAGGCTTAAGTTCGTAAAGTACTGGGTCAAAATAGTACGAACTCAGCAATTCAGTAGTAATATAACCAGTATAATCTGAACAGGCGCTACGCTACAAACGCACAAAACCAGAGACCTGCTCAAGATCAAAGTGTTTCCACTGACGTGCGGCCGTGTGTACCAGTCAATTTTTTGTTCCGGAGCATAGACTGCTGCGTCATACCATCTCATTCATCGTGATTTTTTATTGGTTTCACACTCCCGAAGCCCAGTGATTACTCTCTACTTAACCAAAGAGAAAATATTAGTAAAAGAAAATTTAAAAACAAGCAACGTAAAAAAACTGTCCTACTATAATGAAGCTTAGAAAAAACTACAAAAGTTTGACGGGTGACCGCAATTCAAAACTCTCAAACTACCTATATTATGTCGTAGCAGCAATCAATAAGTGTTCAATACCAAGAATCTATTTAAAGCTAATGTGTGCGGTGTGTGTAGATATCGTCTAATTATGCGCGCGCGCATGTGTTATAAACAAGCGTTATCAATCAGCGTAGGCGCGCCGTAGACAAGGTCAGAGCCTTGACTCGGTCATTGGGACATTTATAGCTAGTTTTAGTTAGGGTATACTATACCACCGTCCCGTGTGGTGCCGGCAAAGAATAGTACCAACTCATCTTTACCCGTGGGTGTCGTAAGAGGCGACTAAGGGTAAATAAATCAGAGGATAGGCAGCAGAATAGCTCTGTGTATCGTATCATCTTACATTCTGCGTTCACCAACAATCGCGGTCCAAGGTGCCGTAACGCTAACAAGCGAGGTGACTATGGTGCTTCCCCTCCACATTTTTCCAGCAAAAGCTAGAATTTTGAAGGGAGCGAATTTGAGAGGGAGAGAATTTTGTCCTGTAGTGTACATTTTATATGATACCTCTTCTAAGGTATCCTTTGATAAAATAAGATCGGATTAGAAATTGGTATTGGGTTTCAATTTTTTAAAAGTACTTAACCCATTTAGTGTCAAGAATATTACCACCTTATATTATTCTTCCTCATGCATCCTCCTTTGTATCTTACATCTTATTCTTCCTCATGCATCCTCCTTTGTATCTTACTTACTGCGGTCACCTACAACCGCGGTCCATGGTGCCAGCCGTAACGCTAATAAGCGAGGTGACTATGGTACTTCCCCTCTACATTTTTCCAGCAAAAGCTAGAATTCTGGAGGGAGCTCCCTGTCCTGTAGTGGACGTTTCATGGGATGTTATGATGATATTATTCTTAGAGTTTCATATGATACTTTTTCTTTTATTATAAAGCTTACCAACACATTTTGCAGCTAATAGGCTAAAACTCAAAATATTTAGCCGATTTAGAACTGACTGACTGACTGATTTAGAACTTAATTTACCTGAGGACAGAGATGAGGTCGACGCGACGATGATGACGGTAGGAGCTCGCCAGAAGAAGCCTATCCATTTGTGCCTTGAATAAATACAATGTGAACTTAGGGATACAGACGCAGGCAGGAATGCCTTAACTGTCAGTGAGCGCTAAGTTCCCAAAGCATAGAAAACCTAAACTTTCCAGTTTTTTCCATTTATTTACATGTAAACTGTGCTATTCTCATCTATTCTACATTACACACACAATTATGTATGTGTGTGTGTAGTGTCAATGATCGCTAGAAACTGAAGGTCAGTGTCGGCCACATTAGAATGAGCGTTGAGGTAGGTTAGGTGGCAATTCTAGCAGAGTCATTTGATGGCTGAAGTGTGTTAAGCAATGATGCAGGTAAACTAATTGTAAGTACAAAGTAGCTCTAGCCCTTACGGTTATTGTCTGCGCATGGGTGTCAGGCAGAGATCCAATGAAGGATTTTCACGCCTCCCTCCCATCTATCCCGCTCACTCCAGCGACTCATGTTTTGAGTTCTACGCACTAACGGTCAGAGCAGCATATACTGAACTAAAAACAGACATTCTGTGTCATTTGATGGAAAATGTAACTATCAATTTATGTCAAGTTATATGAATGAAGGTTAAGTAAGTATAAAAAACTAGTACGTAATTATTATCATCATATCTTGCAAGGTCGATGGCCGACCTCACAAACCCTGGAGTTGTTGAACCGCCACAGGCCTCTGAAATGGCTCAACAAGTAAGTAATAAATAAGTGTATTATGCAGTTTGATGACTTTGTGAATAAGATGTTTTCAAGCAACTTAAACTAGCTTTTAGAAGTTCCACTAGATGGTGCTGTTAGTAAGCACTAGGAAAACAGAAAATGAAAACACTGATACTGAACGTTCACCCAGTATGAAAATTATTGTCAGTTTGATTGCTGCAGTCAAAGTCCGTGATATATGGTATTTTCTTATAAAAAGATTACATTATTTTTACCGAGCCTTAAAAAAAGAAATTACCAACAGTGATCAGCGTACCACCCAAATTGACAGAGGTCAAGTAAAACTACCTATTGCAATAGCCGTGGCAGCAGAATAGTTATGAGGCCTAATAATGCCAGGGCCTCGTTAAGAGAGCTCCGGTCACTACTCTGACTGAAACCACTTTATATACTTTACAACTATTATATATTAATCATGTAGTCGTAACAAAAGCTTAAAGAATAATTAGTCAAAAAAGTAAAAAAAAAACCGGCCAAGTGCGAGTCGGACTCGCGCACAGAGGGTTCCGTACCACCACATAATCATAATTGTATTAGTTGAAATTTCAGTAAGTTAATGTGCTAGATTTTTTGAGTCCGACACGCGCTTGACAAAATTTTATTATTTGTTAATATTTTATAGCTTATGCACTATAAACATATCAATTTTCAAGTTTGTAAGTGTTCCCGTTTATAAAATAGAACTAAAACAAAAATCGCCTCAGCAACCATTCAACTTGACCCCTCTCTTATGTGAATGTTCTTGAAGCGGGAGCTCACCACAATTGGTTACCATTTGTTGTGAGAAAAGTTGTAATATTTAATGATTTCAGACTTTTCCCATTATTTGTACTGTGAGACCTAGCTTCTTGCCAAATTTCATAATTTTAGGTCAACGGGAAGTACCCTGTAGGTTTTGGTATTTTGCATAAATGTATGGAGATGAGGACATAAAATGCCATATCTTTTGATTGCGTCGTTGTAAAAAATTGAAATTTTCAGATCTTGTGTGGTTCATGGATCCTAATATGTGGTATTAATTTCAACCTGATACCTTTACCGGTTCGTGAGATAAAGGGTCTTGACAGACAGACAGACAGACGGACAACAAAGTGATCCTATAAGGGTTCCGTTTTTTTCTTTTGAGGTACGGAACCCTAAAAACAATGAAATATATCAAAAATAGAAAAAATAACAAACCACGCTAAAAATCTAATAAAAAGTATGTAAAAAAGAGGTGTCGCCAACAAGGCCCAATTAAAACATAACGTAGAAGATCACTAAAAATATACATTTTGGCAATGAGAGCGGAATTGCTATAGAACACAAACCAGAGGGATAATTTTACAAAGAATTTACAATTATAAAGTAATGTGTATATGTGTAATGGCTACAAAGCAGTGTATCTTTTGTAAAAGAAACACAGAAACTTAAATCTATGGATGAGTCAATATCAACATACATACATACTGCACTATTTTACAGAACACACACAATGATGTGTTTGTGTGTGTAGTGTCGATGTTCGCTAGAAACTGAAGGTCTAAGTCGGTCCCATTAAACATTGAGGTAGGTAGAATCTAGCTGATACATTTGGTGGCTTCCTGTGTGGTTGGTGATTACATGTTGCAGTTATATGAAAAAGCTGGCATTTTTGCATACTTACATATAATAACACTAGCTGGTGCCCGCGACTTCGTCTGCGCAGGTTTATGAATTGTAGCCTATGTGTTATTCTGATGTATAAGCTATATTATTATAAAGTATCATTAAAATCCATTCAGTAGTTTTTACGTGAAAGAGTAACAAACATACATACTTACAAACTTTCGCGTTTTTAGGGTTCCGTACCTCAAAAGAAAAAAACGGAACCCTTATAGGATCACTTTGTTGTCCGTCTGTCTGTCTGTCTGTCTGTCTGTCTGTCTGTCTGTCTGTCTGTCTGTCTGTCTGTCTGTCTGTCTGTCTGTCTGTCTGTCAAGACCCTTTATCTCACGAACGGGTAAAGGTATCAGGTTGAAATTAATACCATATATTAGGATCCATGAACCACACAAGATCTGAAAATTTCAATTTTTTACAACGACGCAATCAAAAGATATGGCATTTTATGTCCTCATCTCCATACATTTATTCAAAAATGAAAAACCTACAGGGTACTTCCCGTTGACCTAAAATTATGAAATTTGGCAAGAAGCTAGGTCTCACAGTACAAATAATGGGAAAAGTCTGAAATCATTAAATATTACAACTTTTCTCACAACTAATGGTAACCAATTGTGGTGAGCTCCCGTTTCAAGAACATTCATATAAGAGAGGGGTCAAGTTGGATGGTTGCTGAGGCGATTTTTGTTTTAGTTCTATTTAAAAACAGGAACACTTACAAACTTGAATATTGGTATGTTTATAGGGCATAGGCTATAAAAAAACAACATTTAATAAAATTTGGTCAAGCGCGTGTCGGATTCAAAAAATCTAGCACATTAACTTACTGAAATTTCAACTAATACAATTATGTTTATGTGGTGGTACGGAACCCTCAGTGCGCGAGTCCGACTCGCACTTGGCCGGTTTTTTTATAATATAAGAAGGAAGTAGGATAGGATTATGCCGCTTTCCCGTTGGGGTAGGCAGAGACCGCAGCCCTTCACTTGCTACGATCTTGACATACTTCCCTTGCTTCGTTTTGAGATGCTTTTTTTTATAGAAAACAGTACGAAATACAGTTTTCAAATTTTGAGAAATACTTATGTGAAATTTGTGTAATTTTATATTTGCATGGAAAATTTAGTTTTTATAAGTTTTTATAGGCATAAGCCAATACATCTTTAATTGAATTTCATACCAAATTTCTTTTTGACGTGCAGTAAAAGTAGCTAATTTGACTAGGTTGCTGAAAAGAAAATTATACTTGTGATAGAGCAACAAAGATTTGTTGACAGTTGGATGAAGATGACAGGCGGGCGATGTTGTAAAACGACGCCGCTTCCCTGGGAATTTGACACATTCCGGGCAAAACATATGTGTTTTGCCCGGAATGTGTCAAATTCCCAGGGAAGCGGCGTAGTTCCGGTTTAATTCCTCGAGTTTACAACCTGGTCAATTGAGCTACTCTTTATTGAACGTCTAAACGGAAACCTTCCATAGATTTTGTATGAAGTTTTTGAACGATAACGATTGCGTTTTCTTTTCGAGCACTAAAGTAAAATCAATATTTATTTCGAAAAATTCACAGCCAATAATGCAGAAGCGAATAAAGACATAATTACTCCATAAAAAAATCATCAAGTTAGCTGTTAACACCAGCTATTAACGCAACTTGTACCCTTTTTTATGCAGCCCGTATCCTATATCTTATTGCTGTTAAAAGCGTCTCTCTATTTGGTCTCTATCAGCTTTTATTTTCAATAAAAACACAAACTGGTCAAATTCATTATTTGACTGCAACAGCGACATTAGTGTGTGTGAATTTAGTCAGTGTCAGTGACCGCTAGAAGTTGAAGGTGAATTCGGTTATGCTTTGCCGGACGTTGAGCTAGGTTAGGCATGTACCAGGCCACTCAGAAAGTATTGCGAAAAATAGTTTTTATATATGGGAGACTGGCCGGTCAGAATCTTTTTCGAAAATATGATTACTTGTAAGTAAAAATATGTGTGTTCCATTTTCAAAATTTCCCTCCACATTTTTTGCGAGCCAATTCAAAGTATCGTGTCTTACTGAAAAATGGATCTGCGCCGGGAACATTTTAGAGCTATGATTTTTTACGATTTCAAGTGTCGCCTGAAACCGGATGAATCGTTCGATAGACTTCAAATGGCATTTATGGATGAAGGCCCCTCCAAGGCAACCGTGTATCGTTGGTATAACGAATTTAGGCGCGGTCGACCAACCTTGGGGGATGAAGAAAGAAGCGGTCGCCCTTTGACGGCTATTACGGAAGAAAACGTGCTAGCAGTGAAAAATTTAATCCAAGATAATAGGCGAATTACATATCAGGAGATTCAGCACATATTAAAGATTGGATCGGGAAGCGTTCACGAGATTCTACACGGGCATCTTCGCGTGAGGAGGATAGTATCGCGCTGGGTGCCGCACTACCTCACCGACGCTCAGAAGCAGGCCCGGGTGGAATGGTGCCGTGATATGCTGAACAAATTTGAAGCAGGCTCGTCTCGGCGTGTTTACGACATCGTAACAGGTGATGAGTCCTGGATTTATCAATACGATCCAGAAACCAAGCGCCAGTCGACAGTTTGGGTGTTTCAAAATGAACCAACGCCTACCAAAGTGAAGCGATCTCGAAGCGGGGGGAAGATTTTGATCGCCAGCTTTTTTAATTTGACTGGCCACTTGGCCTCAATTCCCTTACGAGATCAAAGAAGCATCAACGCCGAATGGTATACTACCAAATGTTTACCAGAAGTTTTTTCTGTTGTGAGCAACAAGCGACCAAACACAGGGCTCCGCGGTCTACTGCTCCACCACGACAATGCGCCTGCACACACCGCGCTCAAAACGAGGGACTTCCTGGACAGCACACCAGTCAAACTCCTGGGTCACCCTCCTTACAGCCCTGATCTAGCACCGTGTGACTTCTTTTTATTTCCAAAAATAAAAAATCAGCTCAAGGGGATACAATTTTCGTCGCCGGAAGATGCGCTGGCTGCGTTCGAGCAGGCTGTAAACGAGGTGTCTACGGCGGACTGGAAAAAGTGTTTTGAAAACTGGTTCAGACGCATGAATCTTTGTATAGAGGCTGGTGGAGAGTACTTTGAAAAGATTTAATAAAAATATATGTACCTGTAGAACAATTTTTTTTAGTGTCGCAAATATTTCTGAGTGTCCCACGTAACTGACTCATTTGCCCTGGTATGCCAAACTAATGTATCTTCTTTATTTAACTTTAAAGTTTGGAAATATTTCTTAGTCATAGCTTCCAGAATAATAAATATTATGATACATTTTTTTTTTTCAAAAGTTGCACAACATATATTTTGTCTATGAAGATGCAAATAAAAAATCTAAAAAAATTCTGTTACATATAAACTTATGGGATTTTTCTTGTTTTTGCTCATTGACGTAAGAAAAACGCTGCGCTTCTAATCCATTAAGTTTTATACAAAATCGAGACAATGCATCTCAAATACATAAATTTGGTTTTGTATACTATCCATTAAAATTTTAATAAGATTCTTTTAAAAATTATGTGGTACGTACGATATAAACCAGACTCGCAGAATACGTTTAAGCTCTATTACGTGTAACTAATGTAGGTCAAGATCATTAGTTTGGCGTAACAGGGCCGTCATGGCAATTTTATTGGTGTCAAAATATTTTTCAAAAAAATAGATTGCTATTATACTTATACACGATCAGTAACGAAGATAGATGGGCCCGATGCCAGCAAATGCCTAATAAGCAAGAAATTGCGCAGCGAAAGTGGCAGTGGATAGGGCATATTCTCCAGCGTAACGACGTCAACGCTGCGTAGAGGAGCCGAGTGGCAGACGTAGACCTGGGCTTCCCGTTCACACCTGGCGACGTACCATCGAGAGCTAGCGCAAGGCTGCTGGACTGAAGAAGAAGCAAGAAGGACGGCGCAAGACAGGGGGAAGTGGAGACAGTAAAATTAGTCCGGTACAAGTAAGGCTAGGAAAACGATGATAAGATTTAAAAAGGAAAATAAGTAAGTATGCTGTTGTTGCTACTATACTAGGGCTCCTCGCTGGTACATCCAACAGCACGTCAGTAGAGACACTTTGGTATTTATGCCATGGTAACAGAGTTGCAAATGTTTCCACTGACCTGCGGTTGACTATACGAGTACCAGCGAAGTGCCCTAGGATAGCAACAACATACTTATTTTTTTTTTTTCAACTCTTATCATTATTTCCCTTGCCTTACCTATTCCTTTTTTACGAAGTTGGCTACCTAACCCAGGCGATTTGACGATGGCATTGGTTTTCACACAGAGCGACTGCCTTCTGACCTTCGCAACTCAGAGGGTAAACCAGACCTACTAGATAAGCCTTGCCAGGTTAGTGGAAAACCTGACTGTTAGAGTCTTCAAGCCGCCAAATGGCCTCTGAATGACTTGGCTTAACGACTACTGGCACTGACAGTTACTGACAGTAGTCGGACCAACCTGTACCTACTATAACCGGAATGATATACAATGTCTAACGGAAATGTGTGATAATACTGAACGATGTGAGTAATGCCCATGATACTGAACAACTTTTCCCAAGGACCATAGGTCGAAATACGAAAAACCAAATTTGACCACCCATACAAAATGCGTTATCAGCTGATGCAGTTTTTATGGGAGGTTAATTCTTGATTGATTTATTCCTTGGGAAAAGTTGTTCAGTTTCTTGGGCAGATTCTCATTTTTAGGG
Source organism: Athrips mouffetella (assembly GCA_947532105.1). NCBI lineage: Eukaryota > Metazoa > Arthropoda > Insecta > Lepidoptera > Gelechiidae > Athrips > Athrips mouffetella. The sequence goes on from OX383972.1 coordinate 2,309,218, forward strand.
TTCCGTACCTCAAAAAGAAAAAGACGGAACCCTTATAGGATCACTTTGTTGTCCGTCTGTCTGTCTGTCAAGACCCTTTATCTCACGAACGGGTAAAGATATCAGGTTGAAATTAATATCATATATTAGGATCCATGAACCACACAAGATCTGAAAATTTCAATTTTTTACAACGACGCAATCAAAAGATATGGCATTTTATGTCCTCATCTCCATACATTTATTCAAAAATGAAAAACCTGCAGGGTACTTCCCGTTGACCTAAAATTATGAAATTTGGCAAGAAGCTAGGTCTCACAGTACAAATAATGGGAAAAGTCTGAAATCATTAAATATTACAACTTTTCTCACAACTAATATAACCAATTGTGGTGAGCTCCCGTTTCAAGAACATTCATATAAGAGAGGGGACAAGTTGGATGGTGGCTGAGGCGATTTTTGTTTTAGTTGTATTTAAAAACGGGAAAACTTACAAACTTGAAAATTGATATGATTATAGGGCATAGGCTATAAAATAACAACAAATAATAAAATTTGGTCAAGCGCGTGTCGGACTCAAAAAATCTAGCACATTAACTTACTGAAATTTCAACTAATACAATTATGTTTATGTGGTGGTACGGAACCCTCAGTGCGCGAGTCCGACTCGCACTTGGCCGGTTTTTTTGTATTATCACACCTTTCCTTTACACGCTGTATATAGCTGTTACTTTTTGGTTTGATGATGAAGAATGTGACAGCAATAGATTAAGTCTAAAGACGCTTTTTGTAAGTTTTAATGTCGTAATATAATGCATACCATTAAATACTTACATCTATGTAGCCAAAATTACCGTGATATGTCATTCCAAGGTCTAGCGGTCAATGGCACTGAAAACACACTAACATAGTTTGAGCAGAATCATCGATGTACAATAAGATAAGCAGATGGACGGACGCGGTAAGGTGAGATCTGAATGAGTTAGCTAAAATTAATTATTAGTTATAATTGTACTCACTTATTTTTAGTCCTAATAAATAAAATAAAAAGAAAACCATGAACTGCAAAATTTCAAACCATTAGAATGGCTCCATTTTCTTAGGTTAAAACTGCGCAGTAATTGCATCCAGCTATAATGCATTTTGTTTAGAAGATTAAACATGTTTATTAGTACATCGACCATTGTTTAAAGTTGTTCAGTTTTGTAGGCAAATTCATACCGCTCTGAGTTCATATACCCGTTTTGTTACACCTTTGTATAATAATTACTTTGTTTGTAACTACATAAATACTATCGTGTAGTGATTATGTTCTCGAATGCGAAAGTATGGATGTTTGTTTGTTTTTTTTTGTTCCACTATCACGCCTAAACGTTTATTATATCATCCTTATGTTTATTGTATCATCCTTACGAATAAATAGTATCATCCCGATCATATCAACTTCAATGAAATTTGGAATGTGATAGATCAAGCACTGGACTAACACATAGGCTACAATTTATTCTGGAAAAATGCATTGATCCTGTAGGACACTTTATAGGATGACACAAAGAGTATTATGACGCGCTGCGTGTTAAAGTTAGTACTAAATATATTATATTCGATCTGTGACACCCACAACGGCCTCACTTTTGCGTATGATAGTACCCGTTTTAGAAGTCAATTCCGGGAATTTCTTACGTTATGAATTTCTTTCATAAAATAACGAATACTTCAAGAATTTTATGAACGCCCTTGAACCAGGGATTCTCTAAAAATACCGACCGATTTTAAGAGAGTAATTTTTGTGTTCTAGATAAAGTTATAGAATCTCATTTTTCTCTGACGTAACAAACTTAGGGTCGTACGTTATCTAAAAGTGTTAAAAGATATAAAAGAAACACTTTGAGGGGTATTTTGTAAGCTAAAGTCAAATTATTGTGCAGAATGAGCCGCGTCCCCATTAGGCTCACAGTGAGCGGTTAACTGTTTGCCCCTAGTTCGCCTCCCTATATTTTAAAAGGAGTGTCCATTCAGCGCGTCCTGTACACAGTTTGCAGCGATTGGCTTGCGGATTCATTCAGTGAGCAGCTGAGTCGCTGCGAACTATGCACGCAGTCGGCGGCTCAGTCAGCTCGCTACGCTGCCGACACGCTGCGCAATTTCAAGCGTTCATATACACTAACCATACCCTCCCTCCCAAGAGTTAGCAAGCGCTTCACGGCTAATACGCTGCAGTTCGCCGCTAACTAAACATTGAGTAGGCGACCGATACTCCGCTCAGAGTCAGTCAGCGGATTGTCAGCCGCTCACTGTGAGCCTAATGGGGATGAGGCTCGAAGCGATTCATCGCTCGTCTTTCTAATCAAGTCACAGGGGTTGTTTCGATCTAGCACTGCAATGATCGCAAATAAATTTTTAATTTGCAAAGTTGGTAGGATTGATCATCCATTCTGTTCTGAAACACCGATGACATTACAATTATACTGCTTTTCGTTCTTTGGAAGGCACACTAAGCCTAACATATGCCATGTAAAATGACTGCAGTGTAAAAGCTGGACAGAGCGATGCGTAAGATATAGGAACGACAGAGTAATAAAAACTCGTTATACCCAAGTATTCACTGATTTATTCCGGTATTTCTTCAATAGTAAATCAACTATATTTTTAGTATCATTATAACATCCCATGAAATGTCCACTACAGGACAGGGAGCTCCCTCCAGAATTCTAGCTTTTGTTGGAAAAATGTGGAGAGGAAGTACCATAATCACCTTGCTTGTCAGCGTTACGGCTGGCACCATGGACCGCGGTTGTAGGTGATCGCAGTAAGTAAGATGGTATGATACACAGGAGGATGCTGCTGCCCATCCTCCAGTTTATAACCCTTAGCCGCCTCTTACAACACCCATTTTATTTCGTTAGATTGTTAGTATGACCTATTTTATTTCCTTAAAGTAACAATTCTCAATATGTTTACTCGTGTTCGTTATGTTTTCCTCAACTCATAACATAACCGATATTTTTCTAAGTTCATATTGGTCGAAAGTCAGCCAATAGGGCAAAAGCCAACAAAAGCAAAACCAGCCAGTAGTCAATCAAATCATTTTTAAATCTTATTGTAAAAATTATTAAATCAGTAGTGAATTTAGCACAACCTAACAACAGATATACGTATTCTTTCGTCATGCTCTTACGCATATCTCTTTCTGGATGTAATTCTTATCAAGCTCCAACCAAAAATCCAAATCCAAATTCCAACTGTATTAGTCGAACTCAAACTTAAACTCAAAAACATTTAATCATTGTTGGATTTAAAATCTCTTAATGACGACAGCTAAACTACTACTTGCCTCAAAAGTTATTTTCAAATAGTTTCATTTGCACAAATAAATATCAAAGAAAAGCTGCAGCCAACCTCAAGGTCTAAACTGACAAACAAATCGAACAACCTTTTGTCAAGATCTTTAGAACCACACACAAAAGATTTCTCACTTTTCTCCTTACAAGCAACTCAACCTAGGTATATTTAGTCTTTGTGATGCTAAAATCTAGGTATACTGGATTTTAAGTCGCTGAAAACCTTAAGGAACTAAATAAATAAAAAGAAATGGTACGACCCTGAAATATATAGATCGGCTAAAATCTGTTTATAAAACTGAATAAGTAATTTTTCCCAAGGAATATAGGTCGAATACGAAAAAAAAGGACGGGTTGCACTCCTGAGAAGTGAAAACTTGCATTTATGAATATTATGCTTTTTGTTAGGGTCAATCGCGCCATTGCTCGCGTACTTCTTTGATGTCACTGAATAAAAACCCGTATTGTAATAATAACAATACGGTTGACAGTTTACGTTTTTTCGATCAGGCTACGGATCTGACGCGAGTTTAACATTTTTTACCCATCTGAAAAAAGCCACGATCACACCTAGCTGAATTCAAGACTAATTCGGCATACATTGCTCGTTGAAGTAAGGATATTGCAATTAACATAACCAAGCCTCCTAGCAATGTATGCCGAATTAGTCTTTGAATTCAGCTAGGTGCGATCGTGGCTAAAGTGCTAAGCGCTGCTAAACAACTTTTCACTTCAATCCTCAGATAGCATAGAGATCAATTTTTATCGTATTTTGACCTAGGTATGTTCCTCAGGAAAATTTGTTCAGTTACATTGGCATATTTATTTCCTACAGGCATGGTGTATCTTCTCTGTTGCATCTGGTTTAGGTACAGGAAACCACACGTCAGTGGAAACATTTGCAAATGGCATAAAAACCAAAGTGTTTCTACCGAGGTGCTGTTAGGGGTACAAGTGAAATTATGGCTTGCTGTCGAAAATATTATTCAGATTCAGATAATTTTATTCAATGTAGATTACTTACAGAATACTTATTGAATGTCATGCAGAATACAATGCAAATAGAGAGAGTCTAAGCCGTTTGAGATCGTGCTATGGCAGCGTAAACGAAACGGCAAGAAACCACTGCAGGACGGCCTACTTTTTAGGCCTGCATTTCACTGGGACACCATGGCAGCGCAACCAGTCGCCGCTACCAACAAAATGTATGCAGCTCTATAGAGAGTTACACACCTAGTGTCCGTTTGGTTGCGCAACCAATTTGGCGGCGCAACCAGCTAGGATGCTGGTCGCGCTACCACTCCCAGTGAAATATAGCCCTTAATACTGTGGTCGCAGGGTGTGGCGACTCTGGTGTCTTTACTGGTGTCTAGTTACGGACACCATGGTGGCGCAACCAGTCGCGCCACCGTGGTGTCATATCGGCCTTAGAGTCGGCTTTTTACAATGTGTACCTTGGTAGTGTATTATTATTCTATGGTAGCTTGATTAGAAATAGAAAAGGTAGCTTGAAATACTGCTGTGTATTAGAGCAGGACGAAGCGATGCGTAAGATATTGGTGTCGCTCTCACTTTGCCCTGCTCTCACGCATAGCTGTCCTACTGACATTCTATTCCAGCGTCATTATGTCAACTGTAGCTCTAGATAACTTGGCAATCGCACTAATTTATTGCAAAGTTAAGCAGCGTTGGTTCTTGCAGGGAATCAATAGAGTGACCGCTGCATTTTCCGTGCATTGGAAAGCACGTTGACCCGTTGATCTGCCAACAGTCCATTGCTGGCTTGAAAAATTTTACAGTAGGTTTAGTTCAGCTAGCTACTGGTGTGAAGTTGCTTACAGGATCAAATAATTAATCAAACATCTATTCTTATTCATATAAAGATCATCATGTATTAGATAGGTAGGTACTTCATAAAGTCAGGATTGGTTATCTCTCCTGCGTATGTATATAACGCGAATCTATTCAAGTCGCGAGTGAATAGGCTTCTTCTGGGCAAGCTCGTTCCATTGTCGACCTTATCTGTCCTCAAGGCTAGATAGAGGTCAAGAGTAAGACCATTAACCATAAAAAAGTTAAAAACGTCGCTTTACAAACAAAGTGGCGATACGCCATTTGAGAAAAAGAAAATTAAAATACTTACCACACTTTGAATCAGTTTCCTGAGACCCAGTGTTTTAAGTCTTTGTAATGCAAAAGTCTAGGTATAATCCCAGGTCATTAGCTTAGCCTTGAAACGGTTCGTCGAACTTTTACCTTCGTTCGGCGATTCGTTAAATAGGAAATTAGAGTGGAGGTCGAGGTTCAACGTTTCGTCGACGTTGTCATTTACATAATGCAGTGTTCGGGAGTATATTTTTACATTTCCAGGGTCCCAATTCTTGAATACCACCGGGTGATAAAATATCACCCAAAAAATTTAAATACCCAGTTTTTTTTAAGTGTACAATAATAATTTGAATACAACTTTTATGAGCTTTTCTGGGCTTTTACAATTTTAAAAGTCTCAAAAATCACTCGAAGTCACTCGGTGATTCAAGAATTGGAATCCTGTCCAAACAAAGGTTCTAGGTATTCCAGTGTTTATGTCTATAGTCAGTCTAATAATGTTTTATTAATGTCGTTGTTAAAACTTAATTTCTAGGCATATACTATTAAATGAGCATTATTATAAGTACCAGGCGATCGAGCTTCGCTCTATAATAGCCGCCTCTACATTAAAATATCAGCGGGTGAGCAAGCTATGCTACCCGCCAACAGATGGCGCTGTAGGTTTTTGTCTAAAACGCGGTATTTAAAAAAAATCCTTAATAACGAATTTCCCCAGACATGAGACCTAGCTAGATCAATTTTTCGCCCCCGAACCCCCGTAGGTATGGTAAATGTATCGAAATCATTAGAGCCGTTTTCGAGAAACCGATTACAAATATATATACAAAAAAAATATTGCTCGTTTTAATAGTATAGGATATATTTGTACCTAATCGTTTTCTCGATAATGTTTCTAACGATTTCCATGAATTTTAGTATTTGGAGGTTTGTGCGGACGAAAAATCAATCTAGCGGTCTCATGTCTGGGAAAATTCGTATTCTCCGTGTTTATGAGCATTTCCTTAAAATAGCGCATTTAAATAACCCTACGGCACCATCTGTCAGTGGGCTTTGAGCAAAGCTCGATCACCCAGGTACACTCAACAGCACGTCAATAGAAACATTTTTGGACCTTATGGCATGGTAATAGAGTTCAAAAACTTAACGTGCGGTTGACCGTGCTTAGTTATGTTTTATACAATGTCTGGTGATCGACTGCACAAACTTAAACGGTAGATTCTAACAATGAAGCTAACTTTTTTTTATTTCAACTTATGTTTCTTGGGAAAAGTTGTTCAGTTTTAAAGTCAGAATCTCGGTAGATGGTGACGGTTCACAGTGTATAAAAATATCATCGATACGAACTAAATAGTATGAAAGTTTAACGTACCTTGCAAAGAACATGTTCTAATTGTATTCGGCGACCTAAGTTCCTTAACTTTCGCTATGGGTAACTTAGGTTAAATCAAAATTGACCAGAAATTGCCACTTGTCTGTGACCCTGGATTTATGCACATTCGTTTTGTTAGGTAGTGCGTCTGAATCTAAGACGGTAATGGCCGCCCGGCCGTGAACTGCGTTTCGGGCCTTGAAAGCTACAATAGCCTAAGAGCCCTCTGCAACATTCTGCACGATTCAGATTTTGATATTGGAAATGACTTATCGTCACAGATTAAATAATAGTAAACTGACGTTTTCGTTCGCTCCAGTATAGGCTCTGTGGCGACAATGTCGCACCTCTTTATTGAAACAGAGCGTGGTGCTGGCCACTTTGATTGCAGCACCGCGCTCTGAAGGCGAGCTGTCAACTTCCGACGATTCTCACTTCTTTGGGAGCTCCTGAACAATGCTCGAATCATCGAGAGCTTAGATTATAAATTATCAGTTATGGATATTATTTCACGGTGTAATTTATCTTGTATATTATGTAAATAATACCACACCTGTAAATAACCCATTCATGAAGTTTTCTTGCCTCACCGATCTCCCGCACGCTACATTTATATGGAGACCTACAAGTATGCGTCTCCAAAGCTCCAATTTCACGATAATGTGCGATCCCCTTATATCTCAGAGAGTTGTGAAGATATGATATTCAAAAATGGCTCAAAAGACGCATATTTACGAGAGATGTAAGGTGCAAAAAGAATTTTTCGAGAACGTTAAAAAACGAAAACCTTATGGCTGAAATAGTGAAAAATAAATAATTTTTTTTCCAAATTTTTGATTTTGGCGCTCGATATTTTGGAAACGAAGAATGATATCAAAAATTTGAGTAAAATTCTTCTGGACAATTTAGTCAGCCACAATTTGAGTCTAAAATAAAGAAATTCGGGTTTAGTGTTTGCCCTGTAGCCTAACCTTTTTGAAAAAAGTCAAAACGATGTCCTATTATATAGTAGAGCCATCGGAATGAAATGAAATGAAATTAATTTAAAGAACTAGAAAAACTTAAGTCTGCTGCAACTCTTGGGTGGCGTCTTTGAAGTGATGCAATGCGGTACATAGATCACCTAAAAACAAATAACCTTTTTAGGCACAGACCTACTGTGCCTAAAAAGGTTAGAGGTCTTTACAACAAGGCAATTCAGAAGTTGCAACAGACTGAGGATTGACAATCTTAAGTTCTTCCAGTTCTTCAGTTTCGTTTCTTTCCGATGGCATTTCACGTACTTAAAAGCAAATAGGTTCAATATGTTCGTGGTAACGTCCTTTCGGCAAGATTGGGAACCGGGTGGTGTGGTACCACCTTATAATGTTAAGTTATATTAAACGCAAATGTATGTATTGCTAATACTTATAATAGTAGATAAGTAGCCAAGGGCTGTAAGGGATCAATTGCAGCCCGAGATATTTAGGCGCACGAGCGCAGCGACCTAACTACTCTGCTTTACATCTCGATTGTGAGGTAAGTGGGTCCTTATTACCACTAAATTGTAGGTGACCAATTAGCGCTCCAGGGTAATAATGTAGCTAGAAAAGCCCTAGGGCGGTAAGTAATTAAAAAAAACACCACTCTTTCAAAACTCAATTACTTACCGCCCTAGGGCTTTTCTAGTTACATTATTACCCTAGAGCGCTAATTGGTCACCTACAAGCCCCATTTGGGGGTAATAAGGACCTACTTACCGAATATGAGAGATGTAAAATAAATAAATCACATTTGGATTAAGAAACAGGTTCAGAATTTAAAGGTAGGATCTCATTCTACAAAGGAAGCTGACTATAGCAGACACAAACAGACAGACAGATAGGCATTACAAGGTCTATGTTTGAAATAAAACAGCTGAGAGTTTGGTTTGTTTCAGTTGGAAAATACAACAACACAAATAGTACCTAAGTAAAACATAGATTAAGCCTATAAATGCTACGAAACTTTCGTGTGATTTCAATGTCATCACCATAACATCTACTAAAACGTCCACTACAGGACAGGGAACTCCCTCCAAAACTCCAGCATAAAGGTTTGGTACTTTGGAGGGGATTCACCGTAGTCACCACGCTTGTAAGTATCGCGGCTGACCGCATTATGTAAGATGGTACGATACACAGAAAGATGCTGCTGCCCATCCTCCGGTTCTTAAACCTTTAGTCGCCTTTTACGACACCCACGTGTAGAGATGGGTCGGTAATATTCATTGCCGGCACCACGCGGATTTAAATGTGTACATGGTTTTTTAAGTCGTTCAAAAAATAGTGGGTACCAGAAAACGTAAACGGCTATTGTTAGCATCGTTAGCATATTGTTTAAAACAGTATGACGGATTCTTACCAAGAAATGGGTTTTTGATAAGTTCCCGATAAAAAAGTCACCTAAAATAAAGAACTAGAAGGAGGGTAGATAAATATGTCTGCCAATAAGTTTAACTACCCGCCAATAAGTTTAACTACCCGTTCATCCGTGATCATGGTATTTGCAACAGCGCCGAAATATCGGAAGCGCATCAAAAACCCATATCGTGGTAAAAACCCGTCATACTGTTTTCATATAGTGTTTATTGATAAACAAAGAGTGCATTTTTCTACTTATCTTCAATATCTTTTTGGACCCTGAATTCCGCAGTTTTCCGAAGCTTCCACTCCTTTGAAAAATAAAGCTTTCACTTGGTCCTACCAAAGCACTTCATATGGAATCAATGACTTGAATTTTGCTTCCGTATCTTTCACTACCCTTCAAAGTGAAACACAACAGTGAATAAGTGCTGCTTTACGGCAGAAATAAACCCACCCCTTTGCTTTCCTCCCCAGCCTACTTCCCCAGACGGACTTTGTATAAAGCCCTACCACCTTCAAAGTTGTCAAATAAACTACTTATGACCTTGACTTGAACTATTGCTAAATTTGACAGGTGTAAAAGGCCAGGTCTTATCTATTTGCAAATTTTTCTAATAAAAAAAAAGAATAATCGAAGGCTTCTTACATAACTTCATTTCATATAAATGTTTGTTTACCATCAATTGCAAACTTTGTAGACTTCATTAAAAATTCTACTCAGGCTCGACCTTGTACAAATCAAGCTAAAATCCAGCTCAGTCTGAGTAAACAGTGATTAGTGAATAGTACGTGACGTGTAGCGTTCACGACCTACCTCTACTAAATGTGGATATTATGAGACCTTGAAAAAAATTGGCGTTTTATACCCGACTGCCCCAAAACAGGAGGGTTATGTTTTGGAGTGTAGGTATGCATGTCAGTATGTATGTATGTCGATTTCTTTGTCGCGCTCTGCAGCCTAAACGGCTTGATAGATTTCAATATGTGAAGTTTCGTTAGATTTGTATTATTGTGGGAGTGTCATAGAGCATATAAAAAAATTATAATAAAAAATATTTCATTAATAAAACTTAAAAGTACTAAATAAAACAATATTTCAAAAAACTAAATACCTGGTAGAAAAATATGTACCTACTGAAACGAGAAAAAACAAGTTCTAAAAATTTCAGGCTGGTATTACAAACCGGGGTGGATTAAAATTATGTGCTTAGAGGTGGTTTTACAACATCAAATATATTTTTTAGTTTTTGTATGTCTCCGCCTGCAATAATACCTCATGAAATTTTTTGAACTTGTTTTTAGGGTTCCGTACCCAAAGGGTGAAAACGGGACCCATTTGATATACCTCCGATGTCTGTCTGTCTGTCACCGGGCTGTATCTCATGAATCGTAATAGGTAGAAATTTGATTCTAAAGACCTGTTTTTTTAGGCGATTTTTGTTTAAGCTCTATATTAAAAACGGGAACACAAACAAACTTGAAAATTGGTATGTTTAAAATTGCTATGAAATAACAACAAATAATAAAAAAGTGGTCAAGCGCGTGTCGGACTCAAAAAATCTAGCACATTAGCTTACTGAAATTTCAACTACTTGGTACGGAACCCTCGGTGCGCGGTCCGACTCTCACTTGGCCGGTTTTTTCTCTTTTCAATTCATATTTTTCTTCGCATTTGGGTATTTTGTTTTTTGAAATATTTTGTTTTTAAATGTTGTTAACACAGTAGGTATGATATTATTATGAAGATGTGTTGTTATAGTGGATTAGCTAAAATAAAACAAAAAGTCTTATACAAAAACGTATTTTTGTTTTACCTCTATTGTAAGAACTTACGCAACCAAAAAAAAATACTATCAAGTGTGACACTAACGGAAATTCCGTTTTTTGGCTCAGTGCATTCAAGCCTACCATAAAAAGAAGCCTTGAGTTTGAGTCCGACTCGCACTTGGTCGGCTTAAAAATTTTGAGTCATGATTCAATTTCAGATACAGGTATCTTTTTTCTCAAAATTTTTTTTAACTTAACGTTTTGCTTAGACTTGCAGAGGATAAGTCTGGCTATCCAGAGAGGGAACGCTGCCAGCCTTTTGGGCACCCTACCCAGATATGACGATATGGGTGACATTTTTTATTTAGTTTAGTTTATAAGGTAATTAGTACCTATTATGTATGACTTGATCTGTAAAGACATGAATAAAGAGTTATATTAGTAGTTTGAGTACCGCAAAACTAAATTTGTTTGTAAAGGTTTCTTAAACTTGCAAAGTAGCTAAGAAACAAACATAAAAACCATTATAGACGGAGAGCGCGTGGTCGTCAACCCTACCTCATCGATTACCAAGATGCGACTAATCTAGAGTGATGCACATTAAAAAGTTATATCCGAATCAACAGGGTTGCCTGGGCGCAACCTGGCAGGTTTTGTACAGTGGGCAAAAAACTTGTCATTTTTTTGGCAAAAATTACCTCATCGAATACCAAATAGGTACATAGTACATTCGATAGTACTCATCAAAGAGTGCCTAAATCAACAGGGTTGCCTCACTCAATCCTGGCACATTCGGGAGTCAGCCTGATTTTAAGGTGGTCAAAAATGTCAAAAATTACCTCATCGATTACCAAGTAGGTACTTATTACAACTGATAGAGCTCTTCAAGAAGGAGCAAAATCAACAGGGTTGCCTCGCCCAATCCTGGCACATTCGTGAGTCGGCCTAATTTTAGGTTGGCAAAAAAATACAAAACTTACTTACGATAACGAGTAATTAATTGAAACTTATGCCATTTGAAGGTTCTAGACAGCTTAATATTATTGCTATAGTATGCCGACACTTGAAACTCACGTTTCATATTATTATACAGAATGAAAAGTTAAGATGGGGTATACAGGGCAGCTACTATAAGCATTATAGCTACAAAAAAACTTAGTAAAGAGACTAACCCTATCTTTTAGAGATATTTTGACCTACATTCACAGATTTTGGAAAAACTGTACAGTAAACAAGAAAAACGGCAATTTCCACATATATTTTTTTTCAATTTGATCTTCTTATTCATAAAGAACATAATTTTCTATGGGGTCAACCGAGGTTAATGTATTAGAACTGTCAGAAAGCACAGAATTATTTTCCCAAACATGTAATAGAAACAACAGAAATTTTCATGTACCTTTATTTTGAAACATTCTATCCTTTTGATACTAAGAAACAGAAGTCTGTAAAAGGTCCACTAGGGTAAAGGTATTAGAACTCTCAGAAATCGCAAAATATTTTTTTTACTGACTTTTAGGGCCATTAGCAATTTCTAAGTGGGCAAAACACATTTGGGTAAATGCCCAGTCGTCCCACTGGTAGGTGGACGGGGAATTCGTGATTCCCCCTCGTCCTACTGCACTAGCGTTCAAAACAAACTAGTTTTCATGTATCGATATTTTTTTCCTAACAAGTACATGTAAAATATATTTTCGATACAAAGTCCCTTCAAAAGAAACGGGTAATCGGGCAAATAATAGATCTCGTTGAGATCTTCATTTCTGGTCTTTATTTCGGTTGACAGCTGTCAAACTAAAAATAGCTATATTTTAAGAAGACAGGGATTTTTTTTGTGTATTTTGACGACAAATATCTTTTTATTTACTCAGTATCTTGCCGTGATTTTCAGTTATGTGTTTCATGACCATTCAAGTGATAATATCGCTGACTAAAACACGATTAGTAAAAATCGGCTCGACAAAATAAAGATCAAAAGTAACCTCTTCAATTTTCATGATTTCCTCTTTTTGTGGAATCTGAGGTGTTTTAAGTAGTAAAATTAAGAAAACAGAAAGGCATTCGTATTTGCTATCATATGATTAATCTAAAATTTTATTTTATTACTTAGTTTTTACAAAAAGTGGATATATTATATTAGGCGCTTACGTCATTTAGTTTTAGTAACAAGCACATTATATCTGTCGCAATCTTATGCGTTGCGTATTGCGCACATTATCCCTTTCTTTCAAGCGAAAAGACTGCGCCCACTGTCAAATAACTATCTTTTCACATATCCTCTAAAAACTATTAACCCTAAACTTCTCGATTGTTAGGACAAAGATAAAGAAAAAGTTTATTTCAAGACTACATAAAACACAATAAAATACATTTCAGGACTTTTGAAAATAACTGAGCTTAAATTTCGTTGAGATCTTCATTTCGGTTGAAAGCTGTCAAATCTAAAACCACTATAACTCAAAAACTGCTCACCCTTAGCTATTTTATGATCGAACGAATTAAAGATCTCGTCGAGGTATTTATTTAGGTTAACAGCTGTCAAATTTAAAATCGCTATAACATAAAACTACTCGTATATTAGGACAAATGATATATCTAGTCGAGATCTATATTTCGTTTGACAGCTGTCAAACTTTAAATTGAAAAAAATTGAAACTACTGACCCTAGACTACTTGTATGTTCGGACAAATGATACATCTCTGTCAAACTTTAAATCACTATTATTTGGAAACTACTGACCCTAGACTACTTGTATGTTCGGACAAATGATACATCTCGTCGAAATCTTGATTTCGGTTGACAGCTGTCAAACTTAAAATCGCTATAACTTGGAAACTACTGACCCTAGACTACTTGTATGTTGCGACAAATGATAGATTTAGTCAAAATCTTTATTTCGGTTGACATCTGTCAAACTTAAAATCACTATTTTGGAAATTACTGACCCAAGACTACTTGTATGTTCGGAAAAATGATAGATCTCGTTGAGATCTTCATTTAGGTTTGACAGCTGTCAAATTTAAAACCACCACAGCCCAAAAATTACTGATCCTAGACTACTTTTATGTTTGGACGAATGATAGGTCTCGTCGAGATCTTAATTTTGTTTGACAGCTGTCAAACTTAAAATAACTATAACTTAAAAACTGCTGACCCTAGACAACTCGTATGCTAGGACAATTAATAAAAGATCTCGTCCAAACGAGGAGTCTAGGGTCAGTAGCTTACAAGTAAAAGTGATTTTAAGTTCGACAGACCAAAATAAAGATCTCGACGAGATCTATCACTTGTCCGAACATACAAGTACTGTAGGGTCAGTAATTTTGAGTTGTGGTGGTTTTAGGTTTTACAGATGTCAAGCGAAATGAAGATCTCAAAGAGATCTATCCTTTGTCTTAACAAACGAGTAGTCTAGGGCAAGTAGTTTTTTTAGTTATAGCGATTTTTAGTTTGACAGCTGTCAAGCGAAATAAAGACATCGGCGAGATCTATCTTTCATCCGAACGTAAAGTAGTCTAGGGTAAGTAGTTTTTGAGTTATGGTGGTTTTAGATTTGACAGCTGTCAACCGAAGTAAAGACCTTGACGAGATTTATCGTTTGTCCGAACGTGCAAAAGTCTAGGGTGAGTAGTTTTTGAGTTATGGTGGTTTTAGATTTGACAGCTGTCAACCGAAATGAAGATCTCAACGAGATCTATTAGTTGCCCAAATGCCCGTTCATTTTAAAGAGACTGTATGGATTTTTTTTTGTACTTAATAGAAAAAATATCGATACATGAAAACTAGTTTGTTTCGAATACTAGTGCAGTAGGTGGAGGGGGAATTGCGAATACCCCGTCCACCTACCAGAGCGACACTCCAGTAGGACGACGCGGCAAGCCCCACAATTACCTGTACGAATGTAGATGTAGTGGATGTATGTGTGTGCCTGAGTGTGTGTTTGTGTGTTTTTGTGTGCATGTGATGTGTGTGTGTGTAGTGTAGGATGTATGTGTGTATGTTGATATAGTGCTCTTTAAGAAGTGGCAGTATCAACACGGTTGCCTCACCAAATCCTGGCACTTTTGGCCTGATTTTATTTTATTACTGAATAAAAATTTATTTTACATTTACTGAGAATTTTAATAACTTGACCCTGGTTGACCTTTAAAGACTTCTTTTTCATAGTAACAAGAGAATAGAATATTTCGTATAAAAGGTACAATATTTCGTAAAAAAGGTACATGAAAATTTCTGTTTCTCCTATAACATGTATGGTCGGCTCGGTTAACCCCATAAAAAATTATGTTCTTTATCGATAAGAAGATCAAATAAAATGATAAATGTTTACGTGGAAATTGCCATTTTTCTTGTTGCCTGTACATTTTTTCAAAAATCTGTGAATGTAGATCAAAATATCTCTAAAAGTTAAGGTTAGTGTCTGTACTAAGTTTTTTTGTAGCTATAATGCTTATAGTAGCTGCCCTGTGTACCCCATCTTAACTTTTCATTCTGTATAATAATATGAAAAATGAGTTTAAGTGTTGGCATACTATAGCAAATATTATTAAGATGTCTAGAACCTTCAAATGGCATAAGTTTCAATTCATTACTCATTATCGTAAGTAAGTTTTGTATTTTTTTGCCAACCTAAAATTAGGCCGACTCACGAATGTGCCAGGATTTGGCGAGGCAACCCTGTTGATTTTGCCCCTTCTTGAAGAGCTCTATCAGTTGTAATAAGCACCTACTTGGTAATCGATGAGGTAATTTTTGTCATTTTTGACCACCTTAAAATCAGGCCGACTTCCGAATGTGCCAGGATTGAGTAAGGCAACCCTGTTGATTTAGGCACTCCTTGATGAGTACTATCGAATGTACTATGTACCTATTTGGTATTCGATGAGGTAATTTTTGCCCAAAAAATTACAAGTTTTTTGCCCACTGTACAAAACCTGCCAGGTTGCGCCCAGGCAACCCTATTGATTCGGATACAACTTTTTGTCGTGCATCACCCTAGATTAGTCGCATCTTGGTAATCGATGAGGTAGGGTTGACGACCACGCGCTCTCCGTCTATTAGGTCAATAACCGCTTAGATGTAAGGTCATACAAAACGTGGAGCGAGGATAATTACCATATTTACATCACACAATGCTACTAATTTTGTTTCATATTTAGTCTGTGAAACTGAAAGTTTTGTTTTTTTTATCGTCAATGGAAAGTGGAAATGTTACGATAATGGAATAACTAACCTATAGTTTGAAGTGAAAACTTTCAATTTTGATTTTATGAGTTTTTAACTGAATTCATTAGGTCAAAAATTTATTTCCTTGAGTTTTAATAAGAACAAAATATAGTTTTATAAGCATTTGTTGAAGTAAGTAACAAGAAATATAATTTTATTATCAAAATGAACTCCGGCGCGGAAAGTCGAGTTTATCCAAAGAGTACAGCTTTATACCAGAAGGAGTTTATCTGTCAAAGAGCAATAGTGATGTTCCGTAAGCGTGCCAAAAGCTAGTGCTGTCCTAGTCGTAATTTCTTCGTCCAACAGTTTAGATAAAAAAAAGGCAGGCAAGCTGCTCTTGTAGTGTCAACTAAAAATAGTACCACCCCATGTCTACCCGTGAGTGTCGTAAAAGGCAATTAAGGATCTTGAACTAGAAGATGGGCAGCAGAGGCCGCAGAGGAAACTCGTAAATCCATAGGTCCGTTACGTAACACGCCTACACCTCTGGTAAGTCAACGGAATCTGCGTTACACATGGTGGTAACGCGGATTGAAGAGGCAATAGGTGCTAAGCAATCTGTCTGGGCACCTTTATAGACATTGAAGGTGCTTTTGACAAAACTAATTTTACAAGTATCGCAGAGGCCCTGCAGAAGCACGGAGCCAACCCGGTAATGACAGAGTGGATAACGAACATGCTAAGCAAACGAACGGTTAGATTCGCTGGTAACGCCCAGGCGGCGATTGTGGTAAGGGGCTGCCCCCAGGGAGGCGTCCTGTCCCCGCTGCTGTGGAATCTGGTTATCAACGACCTCATAACCAAGCTAAACGCGAACCACTACTACACCATAGGGTACGCAGATGACCTGGCAATACTGATCACAGGTAAGTTTGCCAATACAGTATGCGATCTCACTCAAACAGCCTTGCGTATTGTGGAGAGATGGTGTACAACCTACGACCTTTCAGTCAACCCAACTAAAACCGAAATGGTAATGTTTACACACAAACGAATACTGGGCAACTACCATTTACCCAGGCTGTTTGGCGCAACACTACAGCTTTCAACCGAGGTAAAGTATCTAGGCTTAATCCTGGACAACAAACTCAACTGGAGCAAGCACATTGATAACAAATTAGACAAGGCCAGCATCATCTTCTGGCAGTGCCATAGACTGATTGGTAAGCGTTGGGGTCTCTCACCGAGGATTGTTCTATGGCTCTACTGTATGGTGATACGCCCTATCGTCAGCTACGGAGCTCTGGTCTGGTGGACAAGATGCGAACTCAGCACATGCATCAACAAATTACAAAAATTCCAAAGATTAGCTTGCATGGCGATCACGGGCTGTATGAGGACTACGCCTACTGCAGCCCTTGAAGCCCTGCTAGACCTTCCGCCGCTGAACCTGTTCATTAAACAGGAGGCAGCATGCTCTGCGGTACGTCTTAGAGCTCTGAACCTGTGGAACAAGAACAAGGTCCTGCACACGAGCATTCTTGAGAAAGCTTTCGTGGACATCCCGATACTGATGGCCACGAGTGACAGGATACCGAAACAGTATGTATTCGATAAAAAGTACAAGATCCAGCTGCATGAAGACGATAGCTACGAGGGCTTAAATCCCAGGGAGCTTAGGATCTTCACAGACGGGTCAAAGACGAGAACAGGTACTGTATTAGGCGTTTTCTCCGAAGACCTAAACATAAAAATAGCTACACCATTGGGCGCCTATAACACAGTTTTCCAGGCTGAATGTTTTGGGATATCAATGGCAGCTACAGCCATATTGTCTAGGAAGGTAAAAGAGAAATAAATACGAATCCTCCCAGACAGTATGGCGGTACTCCAAGCCCTGAGTAACAACACCATGACTTCAGGGCTCATCTACCAATGCCATCAACTACTTGCTGAGGTATGTACTAGCAACCATCTGACCTTACAATGGATCAAAGGTCACAGTGGTAACGACGCGGCGGACGAATTGACTCGCAGGGGGTCGGACTCTAAGGCTATTGGACCTGAACCCATTATACCCATACCGGCGAGGCAGATTCGCACGCTGCTTAGAACAAGGACTTATTGCTTACACGAAACGAACTGGACCAGTCAAGACACGTGCAGGCAGGCGAGGGAAGCCTTACCTAGCATCAACAGTCGTCTGTCCCGCAAGCTGTTACGTCTTAGTAAATCGCAACTTAGACTGGCAACCGGCGCTATTACTGGTCACGGATCTTTTAACAAACATCTTTTTGTATTAGGTGTTACTGACAGTCCTCTTTGCAGAGCCTGCTTGAAGACAGATGAAACAGCTGCTCACGTCCTTCTGGAGTGCACGGAGTTAGCCACATACAGGGCAAAGTACCTTGGTGTTCCCAGGGGCCTTCCTGAAGTAGCGAGCAACGTCACCGGCTTGCTGGGCTTTCTTCAGGAAATCGGGTGGCTTGAGTAATCGCTGTTCTACCCACACGCAAAATAGGCGCATTGACGTCGAGTTGCGGAAAATAGCCCAACGCACAATTACAATTACGTAAGACAAGACCAACCAACTCATCCGGGTTCGGTTTGTTTGTGTTAAGTTCTCTTCCGAGTAAAGGCACGAGCCGAGCGAGCGTAGCGAGTGCCAGAAACGAATTTGATACATTTTTTTTCGACAGTTTTAAGTTTTTTTGGTTTACCAACTTACTAGGAAGTTGATCAATTTACAATTCTTGATAGTTTTCGGTGACATTCCGTAACGAAAGTTACTTCTCGACTCGATTATTTCAAATCCAAAATTGGTACAGTCAAGGGCACATCAAGCTTGACACATTGGACTTTGTACCGTTCTTATTTCAATAGATAGATTAGAAGGCTAGAGTAGCACTTCGAGTGTTAAACTTGACCTGTCGTCGACTGTACCTATTCTTAAGTTTATAGACAGTACCTGGGCGACCGATTTTCGCTCAATAATAGCCGCCTCAACATTAAAATATCATCGGGTGAGCAAGCTATAGTACCCGCCGACAGATGGCGCTGTAGGTTTTTGTCTAAAACGTGGTATTATAAAAAAAATGCTTAAAAACACGGGGAAAACTATTTTTCGTCCCTGCAAACCCCCGTGTGGTAAATTCCATCGAAACCGTTAGAGTCGTTTTCAAGAAACCGATTACAAATATACTTATAGAGCACAAAATTTTGAATTTCATTAAGGGTCTTACTTCAAAAAAGTTAGACATCTGTTGAACACTTGATTAATAATGCGCACAAAATAACTGGCTATGTCAGTTGATGCGCAGAAGTCAAGTCATAAGAAAATAAGTAATTTTTACTTATCAATGACATAGACAGAGTAATTTAGTACGATTTTTTTAATCAAGTGTTCAATACATGTCTAACTTTTTTGTAGTAAGACGGTTATATTTTGAATTTGGAAGGATCGAGTTGATAAGTTTAGTAAACTTTTGTTACGAAATGCATCACACCAACTTACGCGGTCAATTGTTCTAGCCACAAGAGTGGTGACTGTGGTAGGTATGTCGGTAGAAACTTTTTCAACTCTATTACCACGCCATAAGGTCCAAAAGTGTTTCTACTGATGTGCGGCCGTGTGTACGTCCCCCGAACATATACCACGCTCTTATCTGTGAAATTTTGGTGGGAGATTTATAAGATTTTCTGATCATCATCATATCGTGTGGGTTGTAAGGTCGATGACCGACCTCACAAACCCTGGTGTCAGAGTTGTTGAGCCGCCAAAGGCCTCTGACATGGCTCATTAACGACTACATCCGTAGATAGTAGTCGGGACCAACGGCTTTACGTGCCTTTCGAAGCACGGAATCATCTAACTTTTCGGACAATCAGGTGATTCATCCTGCAATGTCCTAACCAAACTGGGGAGGTCGCACAAAGTGGTTTTTGTTTGACAGTGTCCCCACCGGGAATCGAACCCAGAACCTCCGGATCGAGAGCCGAGCGCTCTAACCACTACACTACGGAGGCTGTTGAAGATTTTCTGATAATGATGCGTAAAGGATATAAATTGTCATTAATATTATAAATAGGTTTTTTTGTTAGATTTCTACCGACTTACAACCGTGTGTAAGTATAAGTATCTTCAACTTTTCTGTATTATCAACTTAACTTTGAAGTGAAAACTTCTTTAGCGGCGCGTCAGATCTGACGAAGATTGTCTATATGTAATATAAATTGTCATGTTTGTCTACGATAGCGCAATAAATGAATATTGTATGTACTTTTATACTGATAAATAAAACAATTTGTGCGAAATTATTCCCTAACCATTCCAAAATATTCAAAAATGCACAACGTTGATGTTTAAGTTTTCACTTCTGCCGGCACTCCCGGAGTGCAACCCGTACTTTTTTTTGTATAGTAGAATTAATGTCCTAAGGCATAATGTTACGTTCGCAAAATGTCACGTTCGCACAAACCCTAGACTGACATTTTGCGCCGGGAGGGTTTTTATATGGTCTGAAACCCACTTTTAAAATTCTTTCATATTATACAATGTTACACAGTTAAAATGCATATATGTCGCAGTAAGATGGATAAAGCCGTAATATAGTTATATCCCTAGGGATATAATTATATACCGTAACATAATTATACGAAAGCGATTCATTATTATAAAACTTACTACTACTTACTAGTGTCGACGACGGAGGTTGCCTGCTAGCCTGATGCTGGCAGGCTTCTGTAAATATGTATATTTAAACTTAGACGTAAGCAAATTCCAAATTACGACATTGATTAGTTTTGGCAGTCTCTCGGTCTCTACTTGATTTACTTGTAAATACTGTGTGTTTTACCATTTTTAATTATATTTTATTAACCTGAGGAGCTGTCTTCTAATTTCGCAGCCAACCAGCGCAAATCAGTAATAACTAGATTAAGTTCAGTGTTATAAATATATTACTTGATTAAGCTTACCTAACCTAACCTAACCGGAGGGTACTCCGAAAGCTATTTCACTAAACTTAATCTAGTAATATAAGTATATCACTAAACTTGGACCGTTTTATAACTATATTCCTGGTGAGATAACTACTCGTATGTTACGGTATATATTATATTCCTAGGGATATAACTATATTACGACTTTATCTATCTTACTGCGACATATACATAGTTTGATTTTCTTAAAAGTCTAAAAGCATACCACCCAAATGTAGCTACAGCCCACACAAAAATATCTCATCAATTTTGGTACACCACTTCTTCTTCCCTTTTTATTTGCCCGCAAACATCATCACTCTTTCTGGCCTCAATATGGTTGCTTCATATATTATTTGTAGATAATATATACTATATATACTACCCAATGTATGCAAAGAGGGGATTGAACTGCATCTCTACGGGAGCTTTGCACTAACTACACTGAAGGACACGAAAATTTGTACGGCAAATAGTAGCAGCTAAATTAGTGTGCCTTTGTGTCACTACATTGAACAAGATTTGTTAGGTAATCTTTTCGCCACCCACATGGAGCCACTTTGCATGTGAAGGTCATGACGAGATAAATTTCTTTACTGAGCAAGTTTTTGATCAATAAACGAAAATTTACTTTGTAACTGTGTTTTTAAGTACAGTAAATAGAATATAAGTCAAAATAAGAAAGTTGTTTTGCTAACATATGGCCATAATGCCGCATGCCGTCCGTTGGGATAGATCATGAATTTGATGTGAAGACTCAGGGTGTCTACTCTAAAAGTCCGATATATCGAAACGATACTACTCGAAACATGCAAATGCAAAACTTCGTCTCTTGACAATAGAGTAGAATATTGGTTGGATGCAGTTTGAAAATTCATCCAACCAATATTCTACTCTATTGTCAAGGGACGAAGTTTTGCTGTTGCATGTTTTGAGTAGTATCGTTTCGATATATCGGACTTTGAGAGTAGACACCCAGTCTCGTACCGTTGTAGTTTTCTAAGGGCCGTAATCGTTGGAAGACCAATAGAGTATGGTACAAGAAAACTATGAAACACGTTATAACAATAGACTCAGTAAACAAAATATACTAAAAAAGTTTACAATCTTTTCATTCTCACAAGTTACAAGGTAATTTATTATTATATAATTAGCATGCTGTGTCCCACAGCAAGGCAAAGGCCTCTCTCCCATCATTCCACTGTTCCCTTTCCTGGGGCCACCTCCCAATTCTTCGCGCAAATAGTAATATCCTTTAAATTAACATTACCCCCCCAGTTTGTCTACTAGAAATTCTTTTGTAAAAAAAACTGCTTAAGCAGAAAAAACTGCCACCTAAACTAAGCAAAGCCTCTGCTACATCCTTTTTTTGTCCGCCACTGTACAGCCTCGCTGCACTGAACATTTGCCAAATATTTTTTTCTAAATATGTTCTGTCGTGCGTTGACCCCGGCCGCCATTATCGGCCGGACGAGCGTTTTAGATCGACGCTTGCGCAGGCTGACTCGCGTATTCGTTCTCGCATTTGCATATTTGTAGGCAGAGCTCTTCTAAAGAATGTAGGTACTTCAATTTTGAAATATATTAGTTTGATTAGGATGAGAAGCTTGATAAGCATGACAACATTGTAACAGTTGAATGATGTTTTGAACATTTGAAGTGAAGATGAGCAAATGACAAGGAAATAAACGAGAGGCTCAAAAGGACTAGTGTTCAGAGCCGTAAAACAAATTAAAAAAAAAGGAAGGAGAGATGCGTAAGATAAGTATTAGAGGCAAAACGACATGCCTCGCTTCGTCCTGCTTTCACGTATAGATTTGTCCTGCTGTAATTTTTATCAAGCTACATTATTTCGACTGTATTATCCATTTTTATCCCGTGTGGTGCCGGCAAAGAATAGTACCAACCCATACATACCCATGGGTGTCGTAAGAGGCGACTAAGGGTTAACTGGAGGATGGGCAGCAGCATCCTCCTTTGTATCTAACATCTTACTTACTGCGGTCACCTACAACCGGGTCCATAGTGCCAGCCGTAACGCTAACAAGCGAGGTGACTATGGTACTTCCCCTCCACATTTTTCCAGCAAAAGCTAGAATTCTGGAGGGAGCTCCCTGTCCTGTAGTGGACGTTCATGGGATGTTATGATGATGATGATGATGATCTATTTTTAGGGTTCCGTACCTCAAAAGAAAATCTGAACCCTTATAGGATCACTTTGTTGTCCGTCTGTCTGTCAAGACCCTTTATCTCACGAACGGGTAAAGGTTGACATTAATACCATATATTAGGATCCATGAATCACACAAGACCTGAAAATTTAAATTTTTTATAACCACGCGATCAAAAGATATGGCATTTTATGTCCTCATCTCCATACATTTATGCAAAAAAGCAAAACCAACAGGGTACTTCCCGTTGACCTAAAATTATGAAATTAGGCAAGAAGCTAGGTCTCACAGTACAAATAATGGGAAAAGTCTGAAATCATTAAATATTACAACTTTTCTCACAACTAATGGTAACCAATTGTGGTGAGCTCCCGTTTCAAGAACATTCATATAAGAGAGGGGTCAAGTTGGATGGTCGCGAAGGCGACTTTTATTTTAGTTCTATTTTAAAAACGGGAACACTTACAAACTTGAAAATTGGTATGTTTATAGTGCATAAGCTATAAAATAACAACAAATAATAAAATTTGGTCAAGCGCGTGTCAGACTCAAAAAATCTAGCACATTAACTTACCGAAATTTCAACTAGTACAATTATGTTTATGTGGTGGTACGGAACCCTCGGTGCGCGAGTCCAACTCTCACTTGGCCGGTTTTTTTTCGATTTTTCTAACGCTTACCAACACATTTGGCAGCTATATCAAAAGAAATCGGCTAACGCTGTCAGAAAAAACAAGTTTGTAAAACAGTTATTTTTTCCGTCAAGTATATTCTGCTTTTCGTGTCATGGCTGTAAAATAGATTGGTAAGCGTTGGAATAATGTGTTGGCTGGAAGAAATCTCTTGCAGAGATAAGCCCGCCTTTGTAAATGTCCTGTTTTTTGTATATTTCTATGTATTAATTGTGCAATAAAGAATATATATAATAAACGAAAAAGAAATATTCTAGGTATTTTTTAATTATACTCGTAGCTGGCTATGGATAAGTCTGACCGGCTAATCTTGGTGTGCAAGAGAATTCAAGCCGCCAAATGACTTACAACACACAGCGCAAACCGAAACTTAGCTTAACGTGCCTAACGACACACGGAAAACATTATAGTCGGTAACAACTAGTTGGTCGGCAAACAGTAACGGTAACACACGCAGTTTTCCTCCAATTTAAGCAAAATACAAAAATTGTCTATGTTGTACAAACTCATCTCTCAAAAACTAAAACTCTGGATTCAAACATTGAAAAAAATACAACTTTTACCAAAGACCCAGTCAAATAGCAATTACATCCCGTGATAGACAAACCTTTTTTTTTTGTATGTCGACCTATGGAAAATTTCTTTTCTTTTCTTCATAGCATGATCAACTGTTTCAGTTTTCACGAAACATCTCCAGAAACTTTTAAAATCTTTCACATCTAAACATATTTTTCAGATTCTACGCAAGCATCAACGGAATTGCATCTCAAACGCGCTTGTGAGTTGTAAAAACGTTTATAGATGTGCGCGTGCACATATTTTTGAGAAGCGGAAGAGGTATTGACTCCAAAGAGTTCACCTTGGTTCAATAGCCCGGTTGATGCTCCTCATAGCTTTATAGCATGCGGTTATGTTGGGATTTGCGCAGATAAAAATTAGAAGCCGAATTTGAGAGATTGAATTTGAGAAATAGAATTATTTTTACGTTCATTAGCAAATATTCGCTCAGGATTGTGAATGAATTAATGAATAACGCTTATTGCATAATAACGAAGAAAACATTTTACACTAAGCATGTTTGTAACATGTGGCAAAAAGGCAGCTATTGTCAATAAGAGTGATCTGTTCCAGACAACCTTTCGATCTAATCAGCATTACACGGAAAAAGTGAAAAAAAGATAAAATGTAAATTGTGCTTTATTAGATAAAAGCTATCATTAACAGTGATTTTCCTAAAAGGCGACTAAGAGAATTTGAGACACCGTCTTTCTGCGCATAGCACAGTCGACTACTCTTTAGTGGTAAAACTATGACCTTGAGCGGCTTTCTGGTCTGGTCACAGCATAGCACTGGTTCCACTTAAACTGATCTTGTTACCACTTCATCACAACATCCCATGAAACATCCACTACAGGACAGGGAGTTCCCTCCAGAACTCCAGCAAAAACACGTGATACTTTTAAGGGGATTTAACATAGTCTACACGCTGGTATGGAAAGGGCTATGCTCGGAGTCTCTCTGCGCGATCGAATCAGAAATGAGGAGATCCGCAGAAGAACTAAAGTAACTGACATAGCCCTGAGAATCGCTAAACTGAAGTGGCAGTGGGCAGGGCACATCGCAAGAAGAACCGATGGCCGTTGGGGCGTGAGGGTTCTAGAGTGGCGACCACGTACCGGAAGACGAAGCGTTCGCAGGCCCCCCACAAGGTGGACCGACGATCTGGTCAAGGTCGCGGGAAGCCGCTGGATGCGAGCAGCGCAGGACCGGTCGTCATGGAGTTCTTTAGGGGAGGCCTATGTCCAGCAGTGGACGTCTTTCGGCTAATATGATGATGATGATGACACGCTGGTAAGCGTTGCGACTGGCGACCGCAGTTGTTGGTGAAGATGGTACGATACACAGAAAGATGGTGCTGCCCATCCTCCGGTTTATAAGCCTTTAGTCGCCTATTATGACACCCACGGGTAGAGATGGGTTGGTATTTTGTAGTTTTTACCACTTTCTTAATCATAATCATAAATCTTTATTACTTACAACACAACACTATGTACAATCATAAACAGCGATACAATAACAAAAATATTTTTTGGGAAAAGTTTTTTAGTTCCGTTGACTGAGCTCAGTCCCAGTACAGTACTGCCTGTATATAAAATGCGCTCTCAGCTGAAGCATTTTCTATCAAAAGTATTTTTTTTTTTCATTTGGTAGGAAAAGTTGTTCAAGTTCATGGGAAAATTCCCATCTATCAAGGTTGTTATACACTTTTTATTACACGTATGAAAACTACAAAAACTTCCAAAAATACTTCAAACTTTATCCCTTCGGCAAGGAGCAAAATAATAAAAGTAAACTTACGTATAAAATACAGTGACCATGCAAATATTCTCTCCATTCACTACCCCACTAAACTATTCACAACTCAAAGTTACAACTTGGTAGTTGACCCATGACCTCACCCAAGGGTCCGATAGTAACCCTTGGGCCCTTAGAACACCCTTCTCCACTATCCACACGTATTCGGTAACAGATCGTATTAGACAAATAAGTGTATCAAATCCGTGTCATATGATCACGTTATACTCGGAAATATAGACAATTTTTGTAAATTTGAAATTGATAATGTGAGATACTAAAATCTAATCTAATCTATGAGGAGTCAAGACAAATTATATTTTTTGGACTACAAATCCAAAATAATGACGGTTGTCGCAATACTTTCTATGTTGTATCATTATATGAACATCGTACTCAGGGAAAAAATTATATAATACTTCATGGGAAAATTAACCTTCAGGTTCAAATAATACGCTTTGTTATACAATGCAGCATCATCATCATCATCACCTAGCCTTATTCCGTTTCGACCTTTGATAACCTACGGGAATTGAGGAGGGCTCTGGTTTTTACATAGAGCGACTGCCATCCTAGATTAGGCTTTTGCCATGTTAGTGAACAACCAGAGTTTTTAAGCCGCCAAATGGCCTCTGACTTCGTTTAGTGACTACTACTCTCGACAGTAGCCGGAACCAACAGCTTACGTGCCTTCCAAAGTACGAAAACGCTCTAGTTTTTGTGCCACTAGCTGTCACCCATCCGAGTTCTGGCCAATTTTGTTTAACTTTCGTGATCGAAAAAAAGATCTACTACCACTTCTCGGCCATGATTTCATCGTAATACAATGCATATCTCACAAAATAACCGGTTCACCAATATTGGCATCTTTGACGTGTTTAGGTAGTGGAGAAGCACCCTTAAAACCCTTACAAAGGTCAATGGACCGGACAATACGGCTAGACGATAACAACCGGAAATAGCAAATAGAGACGTCGGACGCGTATTGTTATTTTAGTCTATTGTCACACGTCACTTCCGGTTTTCATTATGTGTGTCTAGACTATTTATGTAGCAGTTTTTGAATAAGGGTTGTAAAAGACTGAGACTTTCGTAAGTATTTTTGAGGTACTTAGTATAAAAGTAATACAAATACACAGAATGATTTTTTTTAGCAATTTTATGTCTATACAGCATAAAAGTAGGACATTCAGTAGGAGTTCGTAGAATACCTTCTGAAAGATTCTTGACTCGACTACGGAAAAAATAAGATAAAAAAAAATCATCCAGTCCGACTAGCATTTGGCTGAATATTTCGAGAAAAAAAAACCATTAACAGTTCAAAAGACAAGCTCGGACAGATAGATAGACAACGTTGGCTTAGACCCTGTCCAGAAAGAGCGAATTCGCCGCGATTTACTCGCGCGTGTTTCGCGCGTTCAACTGGACGCAAACAAGGCGCTCCTAGTATCTCAACTCTCGCGCGAGCCGAGAAAATTCGCGCGATGCTTGTGGGTGGACGCGATGTATTTATTGACACCCAGTACCTCGCCGACGCGCGTAGAAACTCGCGCGTAACAATTCGCGGCGAATTCGCCCTTTCTGGACAGGGTCTTGGTTTTTAAAGACCCATTGGCTCTCTTTCGCTAAATAACCCTAAAAAACAATATCTTACAGTCGTAGCTGTATAGTACTGTAGCCCGTGGATATTAAAATTACGAAAAAGGTTACCGTTTGTCTTTGTGAAGTTGATAGATTTCACCATTTCACATACTAATAGCGAAGTCTTAAAGATCGTAAACGTATACTCGTATAGTGACGAGTGATGTAGCCCGGCCATATTAACAATAATTTACATTTTTGAGTTACCGTTTCAAATTTATACATCTGTTAAAAGACCCTCTGAACAAACCATATACCTATTTTAAGATTGTTTCTGTGGCCGGTTCAGATTTTAAGACTCATTTCGTCTTAAATGTGTTTTTTGGAAAATGTTCATAGTCTTACTATTACTTATGGTAATTTAACAAAGCTGTACAACATGACAATAACGAAACAATGCGGTAACCTAAAATGTATATAACCAAATTATATGGAGAATATAGTTTGGTCACTATATATGGTTACGGCGGGTTACGATCTTTAAGACTTCGCTTTTAGTATGTGAAATGGCGAAATCTATAACAATTTTATAAAAACAAACGGTAACCTTTTTCCAATGTCCACGTGCTACAGGACTATTATAAGAATGACAGCAGAACAGAGTTGAGCGTGAGAGCAGGACGGAGCGACACTGTCTCTGTCACTCCAATATCTTACGCAAATGGTAACCTTTTTCCAATGTCCACGTGCTACAGGACTATTATGAGAATGACAGCAGAACAGAGTTGAGCGTGAGAGCAGGACGGAGCGACACTGTCTCTGTCACTCCAATATCTTACGCAAATGGTAACCTTTTTCCAAAGTCCACGTGCTACAGGACTATTATAAGAATGACAGCAGAACAGAGTTGAGCGTGAGAGCAGGACGGAGCGACACTGTCTCTGTCACTCCAATATCTTACGCAAATGGTAACCTTTTTCCAAAGTCCACGTGCTACAGGACTATTATAAGAATGACAGCAGAACAGAGTTGAGCGTGAGAGCAGGACGGAGCGACACTGTCTCTGTCACTCCAATATCTTACGCAAATGGTAACCTTTTTCCAATGTCCACGTGCTACAAAACTATTATAAGAATGACAGCAGAACAGAGTTAAGCGTGAGAGCAGGACGGAGCGACACTGTCTCTGTCACTCCAATATCTTACGCAAATGGTAACCTTTTTCCAATGTCCACGTGCTACAAAACTATTATAAGAATGACAGCAGAACAGAGTTAAGCGTGAGAGCAGGACGGAGCGACACTGTCTCTGTCACTCCAATATCTTACGCAAATGGTAACCTTTTTCCAATGTCCACGTGCTACAAAACTATTATAAGAATGACAGCAGAACAGAGTTAAGCGTGAGAGCAGGACGGAGCGACACTGTCTCTGTCACTCCAATATCTTACGCAAATGGTAACCTTTTTCCAATGTCCACGTGCTACAAAACTATTATAAGAATGACAGCAGAACAGAGTTAAGCGTGAGAGCAGGACGGAGCGACACTGTCTCTGTCACTCCAATATCTTACGCAAATGGTAACCTTTTTCCAATGTCCACGTGCTACAAAACTATTATAAGAATGACAGCAGAACAGAGTTAAGCGTGAGAGCAGGACGGAGCGACACTGTCTCTGTCACTCCAATATCTTACGCAAATGGTAACCTTTTTCCAATGTCCACGTGCTACAAAACTATTATAAGAATGACAGCAGAACAGAGATAAGCGTGAGAGCAGGACGGAGCGACACTGTCTCTGTCACTCCAATATCTTACGCATCCTTACTGACAGGCTGATGTCAATATCATCATTACAGGGAGCTCCCTCCAGAACTACAGCAAAATCGCGTGGTGTTTTAGAGGGGATTTACCATAGTCACCACGCTTGCAAGCGTCGCGGCTGGCGACCGCTGTTGTTGGTGACCGCGGTATCCTCCTTTAAATAAGCCCTTAGTCGCCTTTTACGACACCCACGGGTAGAGATGGGTTGATACTATTCTTTGCCAGCACCACACGGGCGATGTCATTATGTTCAAGCTATATAATTTCTACTGTAAATACATAACCCGATACTTACAAAGAATTCTTCTTACATTACAACAAAACACTATTCTAACAAAGTCAACAAACCTCAATAAAGCCAATAAATTCTTTATAACCCGACAGAGATCCCGTAAACAGCGCAAATATAGCTCCAAGCTGTATAACCGCGATAATACAGCTATAAGTCGGGCAAAGGGCGCACTATCGTCCCACTTGACCGCGTATGTGGTTACGTGTGTGTGTGTGCCCTTAACTAGTCCGAGGAATGTAGGGATAGGAGAAAAAGGCAGTGAAAAAAAAACTCTCCTTTTTGTATTTTTGTGGATGATGTCAGTTGATGTTATGTATGTCAGCTATCATCGTCATCGTGACATCCCATTAAACGTCCACTACAGGACAGGGAATTCCCTCCAAAATTCCAGGTTTTGCTGAAACAATGTGGAGGGAAGTACCATAGTCACAACGCTTGTTAGCGTTACGGCTGGCACCATGGACCGCGGTTGTTGGAGACCGCAGAATGTAAGATGAAACGATACACTGAAGGATGCTGCTGCCCATCCTCTGGTTCATTACCCCTCTTACGACACCCACGGGTAAAGATGGGTTGGTACTATTCTTTGCCGGCACCACTGGGGCTGTCAGCTGTCGTAGTCAAAGAAATGTAGAGATATGAGGAAAAAGCGCTAAAAACTGTCTTTTTTGTGGTAATCACGAACAGTTTTGATGTCTTGTTGGATTTATCGTTGAAATATAAACTAGGCGAAGTTAGTCAACGGAACTGAATAAATTTGTTTTGTTACAAGTAAGCAAAGGAACAGTCAAATTTGTAACTTTACCAAACTTTAGAACGTCTTTTATAAAAATAAAAAAAATGTTTACTTCAGACTTTTTAGGCCCATATAAATATGCCTGCATATAAAAACAAAAACAAAAACCTCCACACAAAAACAAACAGTTTTCTTGAATGAAGACATCATTGTTTCGATCTGAGTTCTCGATACTTTTTTAGGTCCAAGAGAAGTTAAGATGTAATATCATAACATTATTACATTTATTTTATAACAATATTAGGCTAAGAAAGTTTCTTACATTAATCGTATTATCACTTTCAGTATAGCCTCCCCTAGCTTAAGGCTTAAAGGGTTTCAGTTGGAAGGAATGGCCATAGTCATCATATTTTGTAAACCTACCGCAGAATAATGCCAATATAACTGTGCTATCAATAGATATCTTACGATAGATATAGCTCAGAAAGCAAATAGCAGAAATACAATACGATATTCTTCAAATCAATATTTTTAAAAAGCAATATTCTTCAATATTCTCCATTGATACTTTTAAAATAAGGTTAAAAGATCATTTTCTATCACAAGTTGCTTAATAGCCATCATCATTGTAAATCTATCTGTTAAGCACTCATCATTTTATTCATATAGTATATGGTAAGTATATGGTAAGTTGTGTATTTATTTATCATATGTGTCTATTAATTATATATTTGTATTATTTATTAGTCTATTTTTTTATTTATGATAGATATTTGTTGTCATAATTTTTTTTTTTCACTTTTCTGCACTATTGTGTTCCCAATGATACAACTTACTCACTGCCTTCGGTTGGCTGGAAGAAATCTCTTTTAGAGATAAGCCCGCCTTTGTGTATGTCCTTTAGTTATAGTCTTTTCTGTGAAATTTTGTGCAATAAAGAATATATATTATTCTTCTACTTGAATTACTACTATTTTCTCTGCGGACACTACTAGTATTCTTGCTAGACGGCTCCTAGACACTGTGACCCAGTGGCCGGTAGTGCGACCTTGCGTCTTGTGTTGTTGTTCCCTCTCTTTCGCACACACACGACTTCTATGCGACGCGTAGTGAAGGCTAGTAAGTCTCGTTTGCTAGTTTTGTAGTTTAGATAACTATAAAAATTGTAGTAGAGTTGAGAGGTTGTAGTAATATTGAGAGGTATTGGAATATGTTTTAAATGCGACATCTACATTGTCAAAATACTGTAAATTTTTGAGACTATAGACATGAGTAAATTTTGATTGCACCTAAAATGATTTCGTCCATGGTATTTTGTAGTGTGGCGTAAAAAAGGAAGAGACACGAAATTAAGGGACAGTCATTATACTGAGCAACTTTTCTGCCCATGATACTGAACAACTTTTCCCAAGGAACATAGGCCAAAATAGAAAAATCAATTTTAGACCTCCCATAGAAATACATCAGCTGATAGCGCATTTTGAATGGAAGGTCGGTTTTTCGTATTTTGATCTATGTTACTTAAGAAAATTTGTTCAATTTTGTGCAGATTGACACCCTTCAGGATTATCACACCTTTCTGGTACACTATGTGTATCTCCGTTTTTTTTTACTAGCCTATACTGTCCCACTGCTGGGCAAAGGCCTCCCCTCCTCCTCTCCGTTTAAAGTCCAAAAAAAACATGACTAATCCATTAGCAAATTATGGTATAGGCATATATGGTGCTAATAACCTAGTATTTGCAAATATAGAGTTTAAACCATTCAAACCACAAAGAAAAACCATACAATTACCTAACAATTTGGAACAGAAAGCCAAAAGTAAGGATCTTCGAATCTTGGCCCATAAATAGAAATAGGATCATTTAGTTATTATATTAAAAAAAAACCGGCCAAGTGCGAGTCGGACTCGCGCACTGAGGGTTCCGTACCACCACATAAACATAATTGTATTAGTTGAAATTTCAGTAAGTTAATGTGCTAGATTTTTTGAGTCCGACACGCGCTTGACCAAAATTTTATTATTTGTTGTTATTTTATAGCTTATGCACTATAAACCTACCAATTTTCAAGTTTGTAAGTGTTCTCGTTTTTAAATAGAACTAAAACAAAAATCGCCTCAGCGACCATCCAACTTGACCCCTCTCTTATATGAATGTTCTTGAAACGGGAGCTCACCACAATTGGTTACCATTAGTTGTGAGAAAAGTTGTAATATTTAATGATTTCAGACTTTTCCCTTTATTTGTACTGTGAGACCTAGCTTCTTGCCAAATTTCATAATTTTAGGTCAACGGGAAGTACCCTGTAGGTTTTGCATTTTTGAATAAATGTATGGAGATGAGGACATAAAATGCCATATCTTTTGATTGCGTCGTTGTAAAAAAATTAAATTTTCAGATCTTGTGTAGTTCATGGATATATGGTATTAATTTCAACCTGATACCTTTACCCGTTCGTGAGATAAAGGGTCTTGACAGACAGACAGACAGACGGACAACAAAGTGATCCTATAAGGGTTCCGTTTTTTTTTCTTTTGAGGTACGGAACCCTAAAAACAAATTACGTCGGTATTTTTTTTAGTATATCCGTAAAATGTCAATTCCCGTATGATTCCTCTTAGTAACATGACAGCTGATGCTGACCCTGCCGTATGGGAATAAATATTTCACGAAAAAATTATAAAAAAAAATCGAAAACAAATTACGTCGTAATTTTTTTTATTATTTCCGTAAAATGACAATTCCCGTATGATTCCTCTTAGTAACATGACAGCTGATGCTGAAAAAACTCCGTTTATCGATTCGTGTTCTGCTTTTTTTTTCTATAGTCACGTAATTCCTTACATTTGGGTTTATGTTGCGAATTAAAGTCAAAACTCGAAATAGTTTATTCATTGTTGGATAGGTATTAAAATATCTAAATGACGTCAGCTAAACTACATCGCTTCACAAACAAAGTGGTGCCATGGTGGGAAAAAAAGAAGCGACAATAACGTGGTGTTCTTTTTCCTATTTATTCGACCTAATACCTAAAATAAAAATAAAATGGCAATAAACTATTTTATTTTAATTTTAAAAGCAATCACGCCATGCACATAACACGCGTTGCTTTTCTCAAAAACATATTTTCTTGAGTTACTCCCCTTTGCGCTAGGCCTGCACTATCGCCATCTCGCTCGTGTGTGGCGTGCCTAGCGATAGTTAAGACGTTCAAGGTTAACCGGTCGGCGGCAACTCGTCGGGATTCCTACGGGAAATAGGGACCGGGGATTATTTCGTGTTGCAGGATGTTGCTAGAGATAGATTAAGGTTCCTAGGACAGTTCCTAGTATGGCTAATAGTGCGGTCAATTAGCTGTTTCACGTAGACACGCCTTACAATTTCACCAAATTTTTTCCAGGTACTAGTTAGGTACATAGCTCTCAATTTTAGATAGGAGCCAATTCTTGAATTTCAAAAAAAAAACATAAAAAATTCAAGAATTGGCTCCTATCAAAAATTTAAAGCTATATGTACCTAACTAGTACCTGGAAAAAATTTGGTGCAATTTGGTGAATTTGGCGATATAAGACTATAAGGGACCGGACTATAAATAGTATTTTTCTAGAATTACTCATTGTTTTATTCATGGATTAAACGAAAACTTCGAAAGATCCAGTTCGCTCGAGACACAGATTTAGAGGTGCCATGGTAACTAAATATGGTGGCATGGCCAACTTAGGTGGTCCATCTGCTCATTCGAAGATTATACTTAACACCATCATAAAAACGTCCACTGCTGGGCAAGAAGGTTCCTCCAGAATTTCACAGCCAATTGCCTGGATCAGAGCAATGTAGACGTCCGTATCGCACTGATCTTTGACATCTTTTGATAACCCCGTTTGTTAGAGCTGCAGTTTAAACAATAATAATTTCGTGGTGTTTAGTGACGTAGAAGGACGCTTTACCCATAGTCGCCTTTTACGATGCCCACGTTTAAAGGGGTGGTAATATTTTTAGCCAAAATCTCACCAAATTGTAAACTTAAAATATTAGGTTATTTCAATCCGTTTGCTTACTTATTAGTGAGGTTTAAAACAACGAATTTTGTTCTACGACCTCGCTAACAACTCAAGAAAAAATCAACTTCCCATACAAAGTAACGTAAGTGACATTTTGTATGGGAAGTTGAATTTTTTTTTGTGCGTTGTCAGAAAAGTCGTTCTTGCTTTTGACCTAATTAATAAGTGGGCAAACAAAATATAAAATCAGCCTCTCCATACAACATTGAAACCTTAATAGAAAGGCCGATTTTTAAAATTTCTTGAAAGTTTAATTGACTGAAAGTTGTTCAGTTACGATAACTGATCATGCTCTTTCATTTTTCGGGAACCTGTCCCTTGCACCCTGTACAGTGTACAGTTCTGTGTAAAAACAAATACAGAAAATATCATAAAAGATTAAGAAAGATTCATATTTCATCTTTCTGCAACAGACGGTTAGTTATAGTTAGGTCATCAGCTCAGTTCACTCTGTAGTTTTAAACTGCGTTTTTTATTGTCTTGTTGCGTCTAATCCCTGCCGACCTCGATGTAGGTCGTTACTCCGACGCCTATACGTTGATGTGACGAATGTGCCGCCGACTGTAATGACCTCATTTTGTGCAACGGCGGCTGCATTGAATCAATCCGTCGTTGACTAGAATCATGAATTTTTGAAGCGTTCGTAATGAATTTTATTTCGCATACGAAATTTGTCATCAGGCCCACCTGCTCGTTTGCTCACTTGTTAATTAAAAAAAACGAAACAAACGAAATTTGTGAACGAATTTGATTTCGAATGCTGTCAATTTTACGCATTTTTGAATCATTCTAAAGCAGTGTTGCTATAAAATTCAAATCTTTAAACAATTTTCGTTTCACGCAGAAAAAATAAAAACCGGAAAGAAATGAGCCGCTTTTATAAAAAGTAAAACTAGTTTTCCTTTTCTTGATAGATAGCGTCGTTGTAGGAAAATTTTACTGTCAAGTTCTTTTTTTCCACGTTTATTTCTTCACGCTTCATCAATGACAGCTTTCGCGCCCTACCTCCTCAGTTGCTTGTACCCGAGAGGAACTTTTTGAAGGCAACCAAAGAGCTGTTGTTGTTTACGAATAAATAATAAGTCAGGAATTGTAACTGCGTTAAAAAAATGACCCAACTAAAGTCGTGTATTTCAGAAGTCGTTCCACCGCGTCATTGGCTCAACTACTACTTGCTGACATTGCAGCATGCGCGTGAACCAATCGCTGCTCTCGTTCTGAATTTGAACCAATTGATTCGTATTTTGAATATACGTCCTTTTGGTTTCACGTAGGCCCACTTTTTATTTGGAATTTGTTCTGAATTAGAGTTCCTGACTTATTATTTATTCGTAGGTTGGTGTAGCCACATTTTGGGCTAAGTTACTATAAAATCATTTGCCATTGATACGAGAAGAAGAAGAATGACAGATTTATTATAAGTTCTCCAGCAACTGTCTTCGACACCTTTGAATACTCAGTTGACACGTAACTGTGAAAACAGCTCATTACTCATTGATTTTGAAAACCGGTAATGAATTACGAGGGAATGCAACGAAAATTAAAAGCTAATATGTCAGTGTCATGTCATGTGTGAAGGAAACGTCAGTGTCATTCTCATCACTCAATTTCGAGTGGTAGAAATGCAAAACGAGTAGGTCAGACCACTCGTTGCAGAACTCACGGGAATGAATATAAATATATAATAAAAAATTAAAATAATAATATAAAATTGCGAATTTACGGATTGCTAGACGTCGCACAAAATAACTTTGGCCATGTCAGTTGATGCGCAGAAGTTAAGTCATAAGAAAATAAGTCATTTTTGACTTCTGCGCATCAATGACATGGCCAAAGTTATTTTGTGCGACATCTATACGAATCTTGCCAATTCGATTGCGAATTAAAGTTCGAACGCTTCAAAAATGCATCTCCTGAATCGTTAGACATTAATTTTCATTTCCCTAGCCTTATTCCGTTTTGGATGGAGATCTTTAGGGGAGGTCTATGTCCAGCAGTGGACGTCTTTCGGCTGATATGATAATGATGATGATTCTGTTTTTGCCAATGGTTTTTAAGGATTCTGCTGCCTAACCTAGGGGATCTGACGAGGGCACTGGTTTTTACACAGAGGGACTGCCATCTGACCTCCGCAACCCAGAGGGGAAACCAGACCCAATCCAAGATTAGGCTTTGCCAGATTAGTGGCTAACCTGGCTGTCAGAGTTTAAAAGCCGCCAAATGATTTCTAAACTGGCTTAACGACTACTAACATTGTTAATAGCCGGGACCAACTGCTAAACGTGCCTTCCGAAGCACGGAAGCGCTCTAGTTCTTGTGCCACTAGCGGTCACCCATCAGCGTTTTGACGACGGCCAACGTTGCTTAACTTTCGTGATCGAAAACAAAGAGCAACTAAAACTCGACCACGAGCGCTTCGCTGCATCATAAGATGTTAATTTTGATCATAATAAACCCTTACACCCTGTTAAGCATATATAGGGTGTAAGGGACAGGTTTTCGTAAACTGAACAACTTTCAGTGAATGAAACTTTCAGGTAATGAAAATGAAAACCAGCATTTCCATACGAAACTGTAAACTTGATTGAACAGTTTCTACGGAAAAGGAACTCTTTTTTCCTGAAAGTTTCATTAATTGAAAGTTGTTCAGTTTCGGAAACCTGTCCTTTTTACCCCGTACAAGTAGATTTTAACTACTTAGTTCTTGATAGCAAAAGATATGCATGTATACTCTTGACACTGAGGAAATTTCCTTTTATCCATTTTAACGCTTACCAGTACATTTTGTACTCGTAAAACTAGAGTTATATTTGACGGAAATAATAACATTAATATAACATTATACACACTTGTTAAAGTGAATACTTTTTTAGCGGCACTTGGCACTTTTTAGATGGGAAAAGATGTTAAACTCGCGTCAGATGTCGCGTCAGATCTCGTGTCAGATCCGTGGTCTGATCGAAAGAGCGTCAACTGTCAACCGTATTGTTATTACAATACGGGTTTTTATTCAGTGACATCAAAGAAGTACGCAAGCAATGGCGCGATTGACCCTTACAAAAAGCATAATATTCAAAAATGCAAGTTTTCACTTCTGCCGGCACTCCCGGAGTGCAACCCGTCTTTTCTTTTTTATCATTTTTACCTACTATGTTTCTTGAGGAAAGTTTTTCAGTGTTATGAGCACATGCATTTCTTTTGCTATGAATATCTAATTAAAAGTCACTCAATATACTTTCGAGCGAAGAGAAGCGAGAAACTAAAAAGCAGTTGAAGTGACTTCATTTTAGTTTTCTCCAATTTAAATTCTAAATTGGTTATCTGCCAAACTGCATATGTCATTAGATATTTATTTTTGTATAAAACTAAGTGGAAGTTCGTATACCATTATTATTATTTATTTATTAAGATATAAAAAGTACAGTAAACTTAAAAATAAACACTGCCCCACAAAACTGCAAAATCCAGCAGTTTGTTCCATACTATTTATAGCGCATTACAAACTTAGATTTGAAACTACTTTTTAACTCTCGCATATATCGCTTGAAAGTAAGTGCAGTGCTGCTGTACAATTTTAAATACCTAGTCTTTTTTTATAATAGTTCTAAGTCGCTGTACACATCAATGTCGCGTGCAGTAGCGACTGGAAGCAGTTCAACCGGGGGGAGTTGAAAATGGGTGCAGTTGCAACCAACCCGCGAGTGGCGGTGGCGTGATGTGACTTATGGGATTTTATTTCACACTTATTTCAAACAAAATGCATGAATGACGTGATTTAGTCTACGCTGACTGATTGCCGTCAAAATGTGTTAGTAAGCGTTGGAATAGACGAAACAATGGAGTTCCTTATTCCTTATTCATGCTTTTATCTCTATGGTTTCTTGGTCTTGCCCACTCTTGTCCGCTCTTCAGAATTAGAATCTTTTATTAGCAGTTATTAGTACCTAATACTAAACATATAAGTTAATAATTCTTTGCAACTTTTGCGGTAGCTAAAGTTGTTTACAAAATCCAGATCAAGTTTAGGCGATGATTTGGTTATGGAAACCGCTAGATATGGGTAGCGATATGATGATAAGTCTTCAAGTCTACTTCTGAAGTACCTAACAATGTTAATGTTAATAACGGATTTCCGCTCCAAAACACTGTGTAAGTATAAATTAACATCAGTAAACATTTTTACATCGGAAGCTTTGTTCGAAATATAAATACGAATCACAGGCGTTCGATTTAAAACAAACAATTCAAATTAAAAACAGAACAAATAAATAAAAAAAGCTCGCATCGCGTTCGAAATTTAAACAGTAATGACGATTGCACAGGACAGAGAGCGCGAAAATTAAACAGTGTGCCAGTTAAAATTATTTTTTCACTGCTTATACCGGCCAGTGTGGGCTCGGGAAAAAACGAAAAAGACTATACAAACACGAAGATCAGTCATATACACGCACACAGTTATAAAATAACAGAACACATTGACGCATAAGAATGCATTTATACGCCCACACAAGGTTAAAATGCGCACACTTGGAAGAAAATTCGGTGTTCATACAGTCAAAATTTTATCGATGTGTGGGTAGCATCATTTGCACGCATGCATTTTTACTTACTAGTTCTTCGGCCGAGTTTATCTTCGGCCGAGTTTATATTTATCGATTTAAAACTGTATTACCAGTGGATAAAGTACAAAATCGAATGCAAAATCTAAATGATTGGTTGCATTACTATCAATGTGTGCGTGCGGGATTCATTCGTTTTGTTCCTTTTTTAAATTTCACCGTTTAGTTCTATCTATTTATTGGTTGTGCGATTGTGTGCGTGTATCTCATGCGTATTTGAGGTTTTTTCGTTGGTGTGCGACTCGAAAGTGCGTAGAAAAATGGTGGGGTTATAATTGTGTATTATTTTATAGGCACATTGTCTGTCGCTACTTTTTGTCGTTGATGATTTTATTAATCGGCCATTTTGTTTGTCTGGCTTGCTACTCTGACATTTACGAAATAAGTCAAGATAATTTATCCGTGCCACGAAATATCTTAGTGGATACGTTTTCTGTAAGCCATTCATTAAGATTACATTCTTTTAATGATATACTGTATAAGTGTCCATTAAAAGTAAATTAATCTGCCGCCGTGCTGTGATGACCAACCCCATTATGTTTTCTTTTATCTCACTGAAATAGGTTACATAATGTAATACAAAAGTGATATATTCTATAAGTACCTCTCAGAAATATACAGGTTATAGTAGAAGTATTAAATAAATAATTCGTCACAACTTAGGGATACTCGTATGTGACGTAAAGTCACAACAAATTACATAATCCTATTATTTTAGTAAATGCAATGAAGGCGTCGTTCTATTCATTTGGTAGGGTTATTTTAAACATTTCACAATCATCGATAATGATGTGACATTGTATAGCAAAGGAGATGTGACATGCTGGCAGAGGTCATCCCATAGTAAAATATTGAGGGACATTTCACACAAGGTCATTTGATCCCAAACTAGACAAGCCTGTACTTTGGGTATCAGATTGATATACAAGGTGTAACAGAAAGATGTGAATCTGCCCACGAAACTGAACAACTTTCTCTAAGCAACAAAGGTCAAAATACGGAAAAAAAAACTGACCTTCCATAGAAACTGAATCAGCTGATTGTATGGGAGGAATTTTTTTTTTTGTATTTCTACCTATGTTCCTAAGGGAAAGTTGTTCAGTTTAATGGGCAGAATCACATCTTTCAGGGTTGATATACCCTTTCTGTTACACTTTGTAGATACGAGTATATGCATAAATAGATAAATAACACCCAGACACAGAACAAACACGTGTGTTCATCACACAAATGTTTGATCGAACCCGTGGCCCATGGCGTGAGAGGCACCCTCACTACCAACCACACCAACGGGCTTGTCGACATTAGTACGGTATCTATTCTAAGCAAAGCAAGGAGTTCAGAAATCTTTGTGGTACCTATTATACAATCGTAAATCAATTTTGTCTGAACATTGAAGATATTTCTGTCAGTTTTTTTGTTTGTATGTTCCTATAGCATTAAACAAAAACTACTGCACCGATTTCAGTGAAACCTTTATTTATTTGAAAGCTTACATCACAACCTAAACTTTCGACATATTTTATCTCACTGCAATGATGGGAGCCGGAAATACTAGGTAATTTTTTGGACCTGATTTGCGTATGCCCACGTTATTACAGAGGTCAAAAGCAACAACTTTTGTTCTACGACTTTTCTAACAACGCACGAAAAATTTTCGACTCCCCATACTAAAGTGGTCACGTGGCCGACCCATTTTGTATGGGAAGTTGAAAATATTTCGTGTGTTGTTAGAAAAGTCGTGGTCACGTGACTGACCCATTTTGTATGGGAAGTTGAAAATATTTCGTGGGTTGTTAGAAAAGTCGTGGTCACGTGACTGACCCATTTTGTATGGGAAGTTGAAAATATTTCGTGGGTTGTTAGAAAAGTCGTAAAACAAAAGTTGTTGCTTTTGACCTCTGTAATAACGTCGGCATACGCAAATCAGGTCCAAAAAAAATAACCTAGTATAACAATTTTTTTACAACCAAGAATGAGTGTAATCACTGCAGGTTTGTTGTCGTTCTTGCACAATTTTCTACGCTGGCAGAGCTGGACAATCAAAATACTACATACTTACATTACGTGCGGACAAAGTCACGCGCTAAAACTCGTTTTAATATAAAATTCATATGTTTATGAAATAAGAAATTAAGAACGGTACGTCAAAAATATTGCAGTCATTGAGCTTTTGAATAGCATTTGAAAGCGCCGCCCGCGTTGTATGTATCGTAGTCGTAGTAAAAGTCTACGAAACTCGTAGAGCTCTACGAAATCATAGATCAAGTGCTACGAATTGTCTACGCGCCATCAGTGTTAGAAAATTTAAGTGTAATTTTCAGTGTACCTTTTTTGCTTGATTGAATGCAGCATGTTTCATGTAGTATTTTATTTATGCTTTTCATTTATCCAACATATATTGGGTTTTTAGGGTTCCGTACCCAAAAGGATGCTAATCTGAACTAAGCCTACGTCGCGTCGTCTATCCGACAGGCCCTAAGGGTTCCGTACCTATCTACCATATGATATACTAAGGGCGGTTTGCACTAAACTTAAGAATCGCCCAAGTTCTTGCGTAAGAGCCGTCAAACTATTGCTAGGAATGTCTCAAACAAGTTAGGGGCGATTCTTAAGTTTAGTGCAAACGGCTTTTAAAGCTTTTGCTCTTTGACTTTAAAAACTCCGCGACCATCCAACTTGACCCCTCTTTTATAGAAGAGTTCTTGAAACGGGAGCTCACCTTAATTGGTTATTATTAGTTGTAAGAAAAATTGTAATATTTAATAATTTTAGACTTTTCCCTTTATTTGTACTGTGAGACCTAGCTTCTTGCCAAATTTCATAATTTTGGGTCAACGGGAAGTACTCTCTAGGTTTTGTTTTAGTGCATAAATGTATGGAGATGAGGACTTAAAAAGCCATATCTTTAGATTGCGTCGTTGAAAAAAAATTTAATTTTCAGATATTGTGTGGTTTATAGTCATTAATATTCTTTATCAATTTTAAGTTGATACCTCTACCCGTTCTTGAGAAAAAGGGTCTTGACAGACAGACAGACAGACGGACAACAAACTAATCCTATAAGGGTTCCGTTTTTTATTTTGAGGTACGGAACCCTAAAAAGGACTTAGGTACTTTCTTAGCAGGTGAAATATAAAATTGATTGGTAAGCATTGGACTAAACAAAAAAATATGGATCATACAAATAAAAATAAACCATGTGTGTTGATGTTAAACATCAAAACAGAGTTGTTATGTTGGCCCTACTAAACATGATTCAGAAGCATATTCTCAAAAACTTTCTCAAATTTAATAGAATAGAATTGAATGCGTTTCACACGCCAGCAACAGTAATAAAACAAATGTGATTTGGAGCGTGAACAGACAAAGCCATTTTCTAAAAACATTACGCAGAAATTTCTTATAAGAGTGAATTTCTACCAACGCTGTGCGAACGAGCTAAGCTTCGGAGAGTGTGCCCAAGAGCTCCATGAGCTTATTCCGCCATCCCCCTTCTACCATCGGGAATCCAGACGCACCGCAGGATATCACCCATACTTGGTTGATATTCCACACATCCGCACAAAGCGCTTTGAAACATCCTTTATAATGCGCACGGCTAAGGAGTCGAATTCTCAGCCTGTGCCTGTATTCCCGAGCTCTTATAACCCGAATCTATTTAAAGTCGCAAGTGAATAGGCTCCTTCTGGGCAAGCTCGTTCCATCGTTGGCCTCATCTCTGTCCTTGGGGTAGATCGAGGTCAAGAGTAAGCCCATACACAGTATAAAAAAAAACTGTGAGCTAGAAAATTCCAGCCAATAGTATTGCGCCATTTGACAGCCCATTTGATATTTGATAAAATGGCACAATGGCACTATTGGTTGGTATTTTCCCAGCTCACAGCTTTACTCCCTACATTGGTGGAAAAGCAGCCTAATGTAAAGCCACAGAGCTCTGAAGTCCATGCGTCTTGCTCTGCATCTAGAGACGAATTCTTTGTTTCATTCAATACAAATCAGTGTCATACATACATACATACATACATAACATCACGCCTCTTTCCCGTTGGGGTAGGCAGAGACCACAGTCCTCCACCTGCTACGATCTTGACATACTTCCCTTGCTTCCTGTACTTTCATCAATCCTTTCATACATGCTCGTCGGTTTAGGGTACTTTTAACCTGGCCTTTATTCAGAACGTCCTGAATTTGGTCCTGGTACGTTCGCCTAGGCCTTCCCCTTCCAACGTTTCCAGTCACTCTCGCCTGGTAGATCTCTTTCGTCAATCTTCGTTCATTCATCCTCTCTACATGACCAAACCATCTCAGCATCCCTTTCTCGATTTTGGTCACTACGTCTTCTTTTACGCCACACCGTTCTCTTATCACACTATTTCTAATCCTGTCACTCAATTTAACACCAATCATACTCCTTAGCGCTCTCATTTCCACTGCATTAATTCTACTTTCATGCTTCTTCTCTTTCACTGCCATACATCAGTGTTGGTACCAAAACTCCCCCATGAACAGCCAAACGAGCTTTGTGAGACACCTTCTGACTCCTCATAAAGGCGTGCAGGGCACCATTCACCATGTTTCCAGCATTCACTCTTCTTTCAATATCACTTTCACACTTTCCATCTCTCGTAAA
Source organism: Athrips mouffetella (assembly GCA_947532105.1). NCBI lineage: Eukaryota > Metazoa > Arthropoda > Insecta > Lepidoptera > Gelechiidae > Athrips > Athrips mouffetella. The sequence goes on from OX383972.1 coordinate 2,353,283, forward strand.
CTTTGAGCCCAGATACACAAACTCCTTCACTTGTTCAACTTGTTCACCATCTATTAATATAGTACACTCTGTCATACATTCTTCTCTTTCAAGTACCATTACTTTAGTCTTGCTTACATTTACTTTCATTCCTTTCCTGTCCAAAGCCACATTCATCATTGTTACCATCTCCTGCAACTCGTCAGCAGATGACGCAAGTACAACTTGGTCATCAGCGTAGAGAAGACATTTGATGAGTAACTCATTCATTCTCAGTCCACACATACTCTCTTTGAGATCAATCAAACAATTATCCATGAACAGGTTAAACAGCCAAGGTGACGCTACACATCCCTGCCTAACACCTTTTTCGATGCTAAACCATTCAGTGTACGCCCCGTTTATTCTGACACAAGCACTGGAATCCTCATAGAGAGATTTCAGTGCTTGAATCAGATGACCGTTTACCCCATACATAGACAATGCTGACCACAATTCATTCCTCACCACTAGGTCATAGGCCTTTTCCAAATCCACGAACGCGCAGTAGACTTTTTGGTTTTTAGCCAAAAACTTTTCAGCTATGCACCGCAAGGAAAAGACCTGATCTGTACATCCCATTCCCTTTCTAAATCCCGCTTGTACATCCCATATTTTTTCGTCAGTATCTTTCATCACTCTTTCAATCAAAACCTTTGCATACAGTTTGCCGACGACACTGAGAAGGCTTATCCCGCGATAATTTTTGCAGTCCTGTTGTGACCCTTTTCCCTTGTACAGCGGCACAATCACAGCCTTGCACCAGTCACCTGGTACTTGGCCGTTCGTCCAACACAAGTTGAAAAGGCGGTACAACTGACTAGCCACAATGCCTCGCCCAGCCTTCAACATCTCGACCGACACTCTGTCATACCCAGCTGCTTTACCTGATTTCATACTTTTCATCGCTTTCATAATCTCATCCATACTTATCTCACTTACGCAATTCTCCTCTTCATTCTCATTCATTTCCACAGAAGACCTAGGTTCGCTGGCCTCTGCTTTTTCTCTCTCAAACAGACTTTCAAAATATTCCTTCCACCTCCTCAGAACACATTCTTCACCTTTTATAATACTTCCATCCTGGCTTCTGATTTTACTCAGCTCCGATGTTCCAAACTTTCCTCGGGCTGTCCGTATGGATTTCCAGAAAAACTTTTGGTTAGACTGGAAATCCTCAGTAAGCCTTCTGTCAAACTCATCCTTACACTCTTCTTCTTTCTCTCAACAACTTCCTTAACAATACCTTTCGCTCTTTTATATACCTTTCTTGCTACACTTACTTCATCACTTGTTGCCCTCTGCATTCTTTGGTTAGCTTTTACTGCTAACCAATCTGACCATGCTTTCTTCTTCTCACAAACAGCTGCCTGTACACTTTTATCCATCCACATATTCTTCTTCTTTCCACCCTTTCTCCTTTTTGACACCCCACAAACATTGACAGCTATACCTACTACTCCATCTTTAAATTCATTCCACAAACATTCAATATCATTTACTTCATCCAGGTTCTCAAATCTTTCACTCAAGCCTTTCAAGTATTCTTTTCTGACATCCTCCTCTTGCAATCTCTCTACTTTAATACGTTCTAGAACGCTCGTCTGCTCTTGTGGTCTATGCCGCCACCGGTTAAATAGACCACCAATTCGGGTCACAACCAGGTGGTGGTCTGTGTCGATGGCGGCTCCACGATATGCGCGAGCGTCCAGAACTCTTTTTCTCAATCTTTCATCCACAACTACAAAATCGATCATACTTCTCGCATCACCCTCCTCTCTTGTATACGTATGGATCCTTTTGTGGTCAAACATAGTGTTTGCCACAAAAAGACTCCATTCCAAACATATCTCAAGCAGACTTATTCCATTATCATTCACACGTTCATCACCAAACTTACCAACAACTCTTTCATAACCGTCACGCTTTCTTCCTACCCATCCATTAAAATCACCTAGCATGATAACTCGTTCATTCTGATCACATTTCTCTAACGTATCTCTCATATTTTCCCAAAACTCATCTGTTTCTTTCTGGGCTTTCAGGGACTTTCGCGAACCAATATTCGTTGGTGCATATGCACCTAGAACAAAAATTCGGGTCAGTCCGACTTTCAGTCTGACCCAGATGAGTCTTGGGCTCACACACTCGACTTCTTTCACGCACTCTACCATTCTTCCGGAAAGTATGACACCGACTCCCTGACAGCCTCTACTGGTACTGGGAACACCAGACCAGTACGCTGTGTAAGGGCCGTGTACTGTGGTGTCACAACCTTTCCGTTTAGTCTCATTCACACAGAGAACGTCTATACGCCTTTCATCCATCATCTGACATACTTCATCTATTTTGCCATTCATTCCACCTCTGACATTCATCGTAGCAAAGCGGCTCTCCGTAGCCCGCTTTTCGCCCCCGGGAGGAACGTGACGTGATGGGTTGCGAACCACACCGCCGCCTTTTAAGTTTTTATTTTTATTCAAAAACATTGCGTTCCCACGAGTAGCAAGGGATTACGGTCCATCCTGGCAGAGCCCGCATGCCAGGACAAGGCTAGCCTAGTTCTGGGTTCGCCTGGGCCCAGGGCCTGTGACCGCTTTCGACTAGACTCGCCTCTAGCCACGCATCCATCGGCGCGGTCAACCTTAGATTAGCGGAATGGACAGGGATAAAAGGAAACGGGTGGGATAGGTTAGTTGGGACAGGAATACTTGGTGTAGGAAAGGAATAAGGTAAAAGGATATTACTTTCTCGGAAGGATCAGGATGAGTTAGTAATAGCTCGGGGAGCCGGGGTCGCGTACCCGTATACAATACAACAACTCCCAAGGAGAGGATAGTTGAGATGTGTACCCCCTGACCTAACAAATCAGTGTCACCATTTACTAAAACTAACACGCTTTCCGCATCCACACTACTGGCGTCATTTGAGTGCGATAAAGATAGTACCATTATTGCGAGAGAGTAAGATGCAAAAAACCAGTGACAGCGTCTCTATGGCAACGAATGTGTTTATGATGTGCATTCAAAATAAGCGCTTACATAAATTGGATAGTATACCTAGCCAATAAGGAACCAAATTTGTTTACTCTCTTCGCTTCTACTCGCGCGCAGGCGGAGTGGCCCTATCGTTGTTCTGTGAGTAAAGCCATCGTAATAGGTTCATTCTGACAGCTGTCAAACGTATGAAAATTACAACCTGCAAAGAAAAATGAACCCTATGTGTTGGTGATAAGGAAACGTCAAAACGGACTTCTTATGTTGGCCCTACTTTAAGTGGTGTAATGGACAGTCTGTGTGGTTACCACTAACTTCCCGTCTAAGAAACGACACTTAACGTTAATCTTTCATTAAGTATCTTGCCCTCTTTTTCCATTTGATTAACAAGAAAAATTATAGAACGAGACTTAGTGATCGACTTTAAGCGAAATTTCTAAATACCAGTAAGAAGTGGGCGAAAAAGGCGATTACGGAAATATGATTTGGAAGTTGGGCAGCAGCGTTCTTCTGCGTCTCGTACCACCATACTACAGCCACAAATCACTGCGGTTCATTGTATCAACTACAACTCTAAAAGCGTGGTGACTATATTACATCCCCTCTAAAATCAGTATCTTTCAGGTGTTTCGGGTGGAAATCCCTGTTGGGTGTTTTAAGCCCAACCCAGTGATTCGCTAAATGAATGAAAATTACAAAGAGGTATGGTGCTCTAATATTCCAGCGAAAAGCAAGAAAAACATTGTATGAAGCCGACTCTTAAAGAAGGCCGTGCTGCAGTGGATTCTTGCCGTTTCTTCTACGCTGCGATAGCACGATCTGAAACGGTAGTAGACTCTCTATTTGCATTGTACTCTACTGTTATAGATGAAATTTAATAAGTATTCTGTAAATAATCTACATATGTAGAATAAAATAATCTGAATACAAGCAACTTTACCTTAGAAACGCAATGTTTCGACGTCCAATAAAAAGGTCAAGAGATCGACACATTTCGAATGGGAAGTCAAAAAAAATTCTTTCGAGTAGATATTTTCTTTGGGACAGTTTTTTTTTTTATAAAACAACTTGGGTATACGATTAAAACTGATAAGATAATCAATCACTGTGGTATTTTCATTTGCATATAGGTATATAGGATGATTTTTAATTAGTTCCTGATAGAAAAAGGTATGAATGTACTCATGAAACTGAACAACTTTCCCCATGGAACATAGGTCGAAATACGAGAATCAAGTTTTGACCTCCCATAGAAACTGCATTAGCTGATAGCGCATTTTGTATGGGAGGTCAAATTTGGTTTTTCGTATTTCGACCTATGTTCCTTGGGAAAAGTTGTTCAGTATCATGAGTACATGCATATCTTTTGCTATCAAGAACTAATATAAAAATCACCCTATATAGGTTTGTGCATATTCCGTGTATTAAAGCTTAATTATAGCCAGTACCTTAATTATAACTAACTCGCTAATTAAACTCAACATCATCATCATATCGTGTAGGTTGCAAGGTCGACGACCAACCTTACAAACCCTGGTGTCAGAGTTACAGAGCTGCCAAAGGCCTCTGATATGGCTCATTAACGACTACATCCGTAGATAGTAGTCGGGACCAACGGCTTAACGTGCCTTCCAAGGCACGAAATCGAGTCGAGCGCTGTTAAACTAAAACAGCACATGTGTTTTATTGCCTTCTTGTGTTTGACTTGAGAAGCGAAATATTTAATGTTACAGCAAGTAATAAAAACAGCCTGAGCGCTCACGACCTACTTCTAAGTGCTTTTACGAGATAGGCTCCTTGTTTAGGGTTCCGCACGCTTACGTATAGATTTTTTTAGCACCCGGGCGAGCAAGATTTGCTTTGTATAATCTTAACTAAAGCCCACTAACAGATGATCGAATTCGTAGATTATGTTTCTGCAGAGATGGACGCAGGTCGGCAGGTCGATGCTGCCTACTTCGATTTTAGGAAAGCGTTCGATTTAGTGCATAATGACGTTTTACTTCAGAAGTTGGCGGTTACGGGTTTCACTCCGAAATTGCTCAAGTTATTTGCAAGTTATCTGAGGAACCGGAGACAGTATGTACGAGTCAGTGGTTTTGAATCTCAGGACTACTACACCAGATCTGGCGTCAGTCAGGGTAGCACCTTGGGCCCAACACTCTTTTTGCTGATGATAAATGACCTGCCCAACGTCATAAGTACAGCTGAGTGTGTTCTCTTTGCGGATGACCTGAAATTATGTCATGGGATTGGAGGTGTCGCAGATAGCGAATATTTGCAGAGAGATATCGATGCTGTCGTGGAATGGAGCAAGAACAATCATCTTCCATTTAATACTGCCAAGTGTAAGGTGATAACTTATACTCGTAAACGATCCCCTGTATGTACCACGTATAAACTCAATGACGCGGCATTAGATAGAGTTGATGACATTCGTGATCTAGGACTAATACTAGATTCTAAAATTGACTTTCATAATCATGTGACATCGATTTGTAAAAAGGCCAGTAGGATGTTAGGTTTTATTATGCGGATCGCATCACAATTTGACAATACAAGAGTAGCTATAGTTTTATATAATGCGTACGTGCGCAGTAAGCTTGAGTTTGGGGCCATAATCTGGGATCCTTACGAAGCTAAGTATATCCTCATGGTTGAAAAGGTACAACGTAAGTTTGCGCGGTGGCTCTACAAGCGAAGATACGGATACTATCCTTTTTTGTATCCTTCCTTGTTTGTCTCTGCTATGTTAGACATGGAAACTCTTGCCTTCAGAAGGAAAATGCTTCTTCTGGTGCACTACCTCTCTATACTTCATCATAAGATTGACAGTCCTCTGGTGATAGAGAAAGTAGGGCTCTTGATACCCTGTCGCATGCCTCGAGACGAGGCAGGGATGCTAGAGCCACGCCGCCGACCGCGGTTGCTGCAGCGGCCTTCCTCACGTACTCGAAACGCAGCTCACGCGCCTACAGCGAGAGCGCTGACTTTGATTGGGGATTGGATCGCTCAGTGCCACGACGTAGATTTGTTTGCAGACCGGTTCGGATCTCTTTTTATCAGTGCAAGAAAGTATGTTGATGATTTATATATTACTGACCGTTAACAATATTTTGTGTTTTTGTACTTATTATTGACCATTGTTATTGACTTGTGTATGTTTTTGTTTTTTTATTTATGTGTGACATGTAAATCTTTTTTATAAGTATTTAAATTGTATTAATTGTTAAGCTTTCTTGCGTGTTGGATTAATTCTGTTAGCGAGTAAGTTTTTATGAATAAATAAATCAAATAAATCAAATGACGCTGTATGGTTTTTGAAACATGTTATTTTCAAGAAAAACTAAGAAATGTAGAAAATGAAAACTGGCAGGCATTAGACCTAGCTAGATCAATTTTCCATCCCCGAAAACACTCGTATGTATAACTAGGGTGACCAGACGTCCCGTATGTTACCCTTTTCTTTTCTTTCGTTCTTCTTTTTACCCTCGACGGAACGGAGGCGGTATATGCGTTTGGGGTTAGAGGTTGTTTGTGTGTGTGTGTGTGTGTGTGTGTATGTTTGTATGTCTGTTACCATTTTCCAGCTAAACTACTAGACCGATTTCGATGTGGTTTCTTGCATTTAATGGCTGCTGTTTCAGCGCAGGTTCGTAGATATGTTTGACAGTTGTAGACCACCAGGGGGCGCTGCAGCAGCCAGGATGGGTGAAGAAAAAAATATATTTTCTCGTCTACCCTATAGTGCGGGGTGTCGTTAGATAGGTCTTTTAAAAATATTGTGAGTATGCATAAATCATTTTTCGATTAAGGGATCTGTTCGTGAAATATCTAGCTTAAAAGCGCAATTTTTGTATCTCGAATTAAGCTGCCGCCAGCTAAACGACTGTAATTAGAAATGTGAAAAAAAATCATACCGCGAGTCCTACTCGCACTTGGCCCTTTTTTTACATTACTAGTAGTACCTGGACGAACGAGCATCGCTCTAATAATTTTAATAAAATGAATCTAACCATCTTACGCAAAACCCACCCGGCTTCTGAAACGCGTTATTCAAGAAAAGCTTAAGCGCCATCTAGTATGGAGTAGAAACACTACAGTACATAAACCGAAATTCTGCACCAGATGATTTTTCGGTAAAAATTTAAATAGGCCTTTATAAACCCTTAAAACGTAAGTCATAATAATTATTCATAACAATTAATATAATAATACCTTTAAAGCCGCATTGCTACCCACCAACAGATGGCGCTGTAGGTTTCTGAAAAGCACTAAATCGAGGGAAGAAATAATTAAAAAACACGGTGAAAACGAATTTTCTCAGACATGAGACCAAGCTAGATCGATTTTTCGCCCCCGAAAACCCCCGTATGCAAAATTTCATCGAATTCGTTAGAGCCGTTTTCGAGAAACCGATTACAAATATGTTTAACTAGCTGTGCCCGCGGCTTCGCACGCGTGAAATTCAGACAATGTGCAGTCTTCCTCTCCCCCATCCTCTCCCTCTCCCCATCCCTCTTCCCCTCCCTCTCCCTATCCCTGCTCCTAACCCTACCCCTACCCCTATCCCTAACGCCATCTCAACCGCTATCCCTATCCTTATATAAACATAGAAACGACACCCATATTGATTTTTAGACATTTTAACCATATCGCACCCCAACCCCATCCCCAGGGGATGATGGTATTTCACGTTCACCACGTTGGATTTCAAAATTGTTTTAGTTTTCGTAATCAGCGACCCGATAAACCATACAAACGATAGCCATATTGGTTTTAAGTTTTTTTCACCCCATTTCCCTCATTTAGGGTTGAATTTGGGGTGGAATTTCAATAACAGTGATGTACGTTCCACAGAATTACAACCCTAATGCCTAAATAATAAATGAAGTGGATTTTTCTTTGAAAATGAAGGATTTGCATCTTCAGCCCCCTTTTCACCCTTTAGGGTGTAAAATTTTCAAAAACCCTGAGACACATACAACTTAATTTTTAGTCGTCAATCTAAATACAAATTTTGGAGATCCTAACTTCAAAACTGACGGAATTTCATACAAACTTTCATTCCTTATTTCACCCCCGCAGGGGATGAATTTTGAAAAATTCTGAAATACATACTTATTATTTTTTACCAAGAGCTCAAAAATTAAGTTCTATAATTCTACCTTTAAAAATGAAAGACTTATAGACCAACATACGGAAAAAAATCATCCCCTTGAAGGGTGATTTTTAAGAAATACTTACTGTTTCTTAATTTAAAAAAAAAAGCTTAAATTAAAATATGTGGCATAATATGGGTTGTAAATTAATTTGGTAAATTGATATTAACTGATTGTAAAACATATTCCTGTAATTTATTAGAATAGGAGAGAGCGATGGCAGCCTCCGTCGGATTTTTTTGAGTTTCTAATTATATTATAGTCGAATATATATAGTGCTTACCAATTTCTGATAATATTACTGTGTTTATCTCTCCGAAAAACCATTAGGTAGGTAAGTAAATGTGGGAAGCACTAAGAAAAGTTATAATTATTTGTATGTTTGGCAGAATTCGAGACAAACAAACTCTTTTAAAATGTTTTTATTTCATTTGTTGTTTCTTATTTACCTCTAGTCGGGGGACTTTCAAAAAAGTTATTTATTCCGTTTTAAATCACGTTTTAGTTTCCGGCGTGGGTTTTTTTTTATTTTTTATTTTTTTCTCTTCTTCTTTTCTTTCAATATTATTTTTCTTTCTTTTTTGTTTTTTTTTTGTTTTCAGGGGTTCTACAACTTATAACGGAAAGGTGTGATAATACTGAAGGGTGTAAATCTGGCCATGAAACTGAACAACTTTTCCCAAGGACCATAGGTCGAAATACGAAAAACCAAATTTGACCACCCACACAAAATGCGCTATCAGCTGATGCAGTTTCTATGGGAGGTCAAAAATTTATTTTGGTCTATGACCTGTTCCTTGGGAAAAGTTGTTCAGTTTAATGGACAGATTCACACCCTTTAGTATTGTTGTACCCTTTCTATCACACCTTTCATGGTGGTAGGGCTTTTGTGCAAAGTCCGTCTGGGGAAGTACCACCCCCTTTCCTATTTCTGCCATGAAGCAGCAGTGTTGTCACTGCTGTGTTTCGGTTCGAAGGGTAAGGGAGCCAAAGTGAGCAATGCGCTTTGCTGTCTTATTAGTGTCAAAATATGCCACTAATAAATAAGACAGTAGGTGCTATGGGCGGTGGTGACCACTTACCATCAGGTAGCCCGCCTGCTCGTGTGCTCACTTTTAACATAAAAAAAACCTTGTAGAAAACATAAAAAAAAAATAATAATAATAAAAATTACGGAACCCTCGCGAACTCTAAAAACCTTACCAAGTTTTTATTAGAAATCTTCTCAGTTGATGAGTTCCCTACTTCTGAAGTTTATTCAAATACTCGGCAGGCACCTAGCTAGGTAATTCAGACCTTGATAATACATAAAGTCTCACAACTTTTGGTGCTATAGATTCAGATTCAGATTCAGATAATTTTATTCAATGTAGATTCTTTACAGAATACTTATTGAATGTCATGCAGAATACAATGCAAATAGAGCGAGTCTACGCCGTTTCGGATCGTGCTATGGCAGCGTAAAAGAAACGGCAAGAAACCACTGCAGCACGGCCTACTTTAAGAGTCGGCTTTTTACAATGTGTTTCTTGTGTTTCGCTGGAATATCAGAGCACCATACCTCTTTGTCATTCATATAGTCATCCAATCTATAGTAAGCTTTTTTACATAACGTTTGCTTTACACATTCTTTAAACTTTCTCTCAGGTAATTGCACTATATTGTCAGGTATTTTGTTGTAGTATCGTATACACAGACCAACGAAAGATGTGTTGACTTTAGTTAATCTAGTATATGGTTGATCAATTTTATGCTTATTTCTAGTATTAAAATTATGCCTGTCACAAATTTTAGGTAATTGATGAATGTTCTTTCTAGCATACATTATATTTTCATAGATATACTGGCATGGCACTGTCATAATGTTGATTTCCTTGAACAGTTCTCTCAGGGAATCACGAGTCTTCAGGCAATAAATTGCTCTTATAGCCCTCTTTTGTAAAACGAATATTGAATGTATATCAGCTGCTCGGCCCCAAAGCAGTATGCCATAAGACATAATGCTATGGAAGTAGCTAAAGTAAACCAGCCTTGCAGTAGCTACATCAGTAAGTTGTCTGATTTTTCTAACAGCATATGCAGCCGAGCTCAATCGACCAGAAAGAGCCGTTATATGAGGGCCCCATTGAAGTTTAGAGTCTAGTGTTAACCCTAAGAAAACTGTACTATTTACAAAATCTAATGGTTCATTATTCAATACTATGTTATGTGAAGTAGACCTTACATTTGGTAGTGCAAATTTAATACATTTAGTTTTTTTGGCGTTTAGGACTAGATTGTTAACAGTAAACCATGCATGAATCTGTCGAAGTGCATCATTGACTTCGTTATAATTTTGTGATTTCCTACTTACATTGAATATTAATGAAGTATCATCAGCAAATAACACAATCTTTGACAGATTCTTCACCACAGAAGGAAGGTCATTAATATAAATAAGGAATAAAAATGGCCCCAATATGGACCCTTGAGGTACGCCAATTTTGACAACAGATCCCAGTGATTTCGTCCTGTTTACTTGTACCTTTTGAATCCTGTTTTCCAAATATGACCTAAGTAGTTTAAGTGAATTATTCTTAACACCGTAATGTTCAAGTTTTAGCAACAATGTGCTATGATCTACGCAATCAAATGCTTTGGATAGATCACAGAAGATACCAATAGCATCTTCAGATTTTTCCCACGCGCAAAAGATGTATTTTAAAAGTGCAGTCCCGGCATCCGTTGTACTGCGCCCTTTCGTGAAACCAAATTGATGGTCATGTAGTAAGTTATTTCTATTGAAGTGTGAAAGCATTTGATTGAGTATGACCTTCTCAAAAATTTTACTAAGTACAGGTAAGACTGATATTGGTCTAAAATTACTGGGATCCTTTTTGTCACCAGCTTTGAATAATGGAACTACTTTACTTTTTTTCATTAAGTCAGGAAATGTACCATGATCGACACAATCATTGAATATAACAGCTAAATATGGAGATATAGTATCAATGATCGCACTACAGACTTTTACTGACATTCCCCATAGGTCCTCAGTGGTTTTCATTTTAATACTTTTAAAGGCTTTAACAATTTCGTTAGGGGTGACATGATTAAACCCAAATTCAGTTTCACAGGCGTCCACATTCTTTTGAAGTAAATCGCTAGCAAGTGAAGATGATGAATTGAGTGACTCTGTTGTTTTCAAAGGAATATTAGTAAAAAAGGTTTCGAATTCTTGAGCCACTTCTACGTTTGAACTAATAGTTCCGCGATTTGTATGAAGTGTGATTTGATTGTCACGCGGTTTCACTTTTCCAGTTTCACTGTTTATAACATTCCATACAGCCTTAATTTTGTTATCAGCAGACTGTATTTTTTTCCGTAGAAAAAATGATTTTGCTTTTAAACAAACTAATTTAAACAATTTTGAATAATTTTTGACATATTCAATGAAATTGTCGTCATTTGAATAATTTCTAAGCTCATATAATTCAAAAAGTCTCTCTCTACTTTTGCGAATACCAGCGGTAGCCCAGTCACTGAATTTGAATTTTACAATAATTTGCTTTTTTCTAATAGTGAAAATTTTACTGAATTCAGTATTAATCAATGTGAATAAATCTTCATATGAGTTATTAGGGTTGTTAGTATTATAATTGTGACAGGGCAGTTTTTCTAGCAACGTGTTTTTGTACTTTTCTAACCTACCGCTCGTTAGGCTCCTGGTTTCTATATCTATATTCTGGGTTACTCGAGAATAATTAAAAGTAACACTTTGACCAGAGTGGTCAGACTGAAGCGAGTTTATGATACTTTTCTCAAAATAATCGCAATTACAAAAGACGTTATCAATACAGGTAGCCGAGGATGACGTCACCCTTGTAGGTTCAAAAAATACATGCTCTAAATTAAAACATTTGAAAAGACTTATAAGTTTGTTACTATAGGTATTATTTTCTAAGATATTGACGTTAAAGTCACCACACACTATCACAAACTTATTTTCTTTTGTCACTATTTTTAAAACATCTTCCATTACTAACTCGAACATTGAAAAATTTTGAAAAGCGGGAGGTCTGTATACGCATACTACAACATGCTTGTCCAGCTCAACACAAGATATTTCAATACATCTTTCAACCGAAAGTCGAACAATATCTTTACGGTTCTTTATCTTAAAACTGTTACGAACTAAAATCAGTGATCCACCGTGTAAAGCAGACTTTCGATTGAAAGCACTGGCTATACAATAATTTTCATAATTTATCAACATTTGATAGTCTTTTTGCCAGTGTTCTGTCAGACAAATAATGTCAAATTTTGTTCTTTCTAAGAATAATTCTAATTCTAAAATTTTTCCAGAAAAACCTTGAATATTTTGATGTAAAATTTTCAAAATATTAGATTTTTCCTTTGTCTTTGCTATAGGAAGTTTTTTGCCAGAAGGTTTTTTTTCATTTACTTCAGTAAAATTTTGTGTAGAAAAACCCTCTTTTGTCGTATGAACTAGTTTAAAGAATTGGTGTTAGTAATGTAACTAACTATAGAAGTTTTTTGTGTATAACTTCCTATAACAGAGTCAGATATATTATATGCTATCAATGTAGCCAGGTCTTTCTTAAACTTAAGAGGCAGATACATAGTATCCTTTGTCAATCTAAAATAACTTACAAAAATATTCATGTCAAGATATAAAATGTCACTATGACGACTTGTCAAATTTTGTAAATGTAAATTCATTCTGTGTATACATTTGTTGTGTTGCTCAGTAACATTTGAACAGTATGGAAAGTTACACAGAATAAACCTACACTTAGTTTCACTCTGTATCTTGTTTAACAATGTCACAAAATTGTTTAATTTTAATCTACTTATGTCAGAATGATTGCCTACCACGATAACAACAGTGGTGTTTATGTCAAACTTGCCTACAGCAATCTTTCTTACAAGACCATCGAAAGTAATATCGGGACAGCAAATATTGGTCACCTGCTGATTATGGCAGTAATTAAAAATAGACCCTAGACCTACTCCTATCCTGTCTGAATATACAAAGGTCTTCTTTTTATTGGAAGTCGACGAAAAGTCCTCGCCATCCGTGGTCTCTGTGCTGTTATCGACAGATGGCTGCTGTTCCACCGTGGCGCCACCAGCGGCGGAATCATGTGTTGGCGACATTGGCGACGTGGTGATGTCTTGACTCGCAGTCACCACTCTCTCATCGATGTGCTGCCGTGGTGCCACCACGATGACGTCATTCACAGCAGTTTGCTCACGCGCGGCGGCATCATGTGTTGGCGACATTGGCGACGTGGTGATGTCTTTACTCGCAGTCACCACGCTCTCATCGATGTGCTGCCGTGGTGCCACCACGATGACGTCACTCACAGCGGTCTGCTCATGCTGGTCTCCGCGCTGCTGGCGTCGATTGTACGCGTGTCGCTTTTGGCGGCGTTGTTTCCTTGTAAGGCGAGCTGAAAATCGCCAGTTAAAAAATGTTGAGGTTGAACCGCAGGTTGCAGGCGTACAGCTAGAAGACATGCTGATATTTGATGTCCGCGGTGGTTCTAGACCACAAGCAACCTCTTTGTCATTGGTGAGGGTGGCTATCAGTTGCTGCTGAGTGGTATTAAGCTGCTTGAGCTCAGCTGTGGATGACAACATTTCATGCATGCGCTGCTCACTTTCTTCATATTTATTTGTCAACAGTTGAAGCGAAGATTGACTTTTATCATAAGCCGTTGTAATCTCCCTCAGTCTAGAATGGAGCGCATCAATACATATAATATACCGGATGTAAAAATTTGGTTCACAGTTTTGTTTTTCAATTCAAAATATTTAATTATGATTTTAAAATTCAAATTCAAAAGTTTATTGCGTTCCACAAAGTATAAAGTAATGTAAAGTTTCAGTCTCATATGTGGACAATGGTGGGCACACCTAAACTTGAGATTAAGATTTGAAACTTATTAATATTTTTGTATTATAAGAAAGTTAAGACTGTATGGAATTTATAAACATTGGAACTAGTAACAGTCGAATCCCAAACAGCTATTTTTACATACGAGTAAGTGGGTTTGAGGTGAGCCATGTGAGCCAGTGAGCCATGAGGTGTATTAAAACGAGCTTACCCAGAAGAAGCCTATTTACTCGCGATTTAAATAGATTTAGGAACACAAATGTAAGTAAAGAATTCCAAAAAAATAAATAAGAAAAAAACGAGCACAGATTCAGGTAAAGATTTAAATATATATATTATAAAACAAAAAACAAAAAAAAGAAACTACTACCAAAGACCCTTAGACTTTACCAGTAAAATTTAGACTTGCAGAGTTTTGTAGCCTGCCAAAGGTTATTTCCATGTTAAAGGTAGCTTAGGGTATTCTGGTATGATATCTGATTTTTTGTTCTCATTTTGGGAATACCTACTCCAGAATACGTCCCCTAAAGGAATAAAATTATACAAGAATGTCTTTGCGAGATCGAATCAGAAATTAACCATCAATCATAATTACAAGTAACCGACACAGTCTGGCCCACCGTCGCAAAGTTGCATGTCTGTCGGTCTTCTACAGATTGTACTTCGGAGAGTGTGCTCTAGAGCTCCACGAGCTTATTCCACCATCTCCCTTCTACCATCGGGAGTCCAGACGCACCGCAGGTTATCACCCATACTTGGTTGATATTCCGCACATTCGCACAAAGCGCTTTGAAACATCTTTTATAATGCGCACGGCTAAAGAGTGGAATTCTCTGCCTGCGTCTGTGTTCCCGAGTTCATATAACCCGAATCTATTCAAGTCGCGAGTGAATAGGCTTCTTCTGGGTAAGCTCGTTCCATCGTCGACCTCATCTCTGTCTTCAAGACTAGATCGAGGTCAAGAGTAAGCCCATTTTCAATTTAAAAAAAAAACATAGCTATGACTTGGAAACTTATGACCTTTGTCTACAAGTATGTTCGGACAAATGATAAATCTCGTCGAGATCTTAATTTCAGTTGACAGCTGTCAAACTTCAAATCGCTGAAACTCGGAAATGGTGCCAGCACACCCCAGATACTACATACAACGAACACGCATTTGAAATTTGAAATCAGTTGTACTGAATATGCAGACCTACGCTAGGTCTGCATATTCAGTACAACTGATCCGCAGGGGCACCACGCGAGTCGCGCGGGCGGGTGCGCGCGGGGGTGCGGAGCGGAGGAGATTGCCACGGGGCGAAGAGTGTCCTTTCTGTATGATAGAACTATTACTTTAGTCTGTGGTGCCGGCTCAAAAATTACCATATATTACTGATCCAACTCAAGTGGGTGAAGTAAAAGGCGACTAAGAGATCATGAACCAGGGCCCTGAGTCAAGTGGCTTTCTATTATCGCAAACGCTATAGAAAAGAATAAAAATGCCTGGGAATGACATTAGCTGTCATGCAAAGTTTCGTTAGCTAATGTCAATCCCATACATTTTCATTCTATTCTACTAGCGTTTGCGATTGTAGAAAGACACTTGACTCAGGGCCAAGAGGGTTCTATAATAGCGCCCTTATACATATCGTTCCACCTTGCTGCGGCCAACAACCACTGCGATCCATTTTGCCAGCCACCACGCTAACAAGCGTGGTGACTATGGTTCAATGCATCCTCTTCAAATTTTCTGGGAGCTCACGTTCCAGCAATGGCTGTTTTTATGGGATTTTATGATGAAAACGTTTAGTAAATGAAAATGCTAAGTGACAATTACCACTGTGGTACGACAGCTACATCAATAACGTAGCTCTTTGGCGAAGGTCTTTCATATAACTTTAGAAATATCATCATGACATCCCATGAAACGTCCACTACAGGACAGGCTCTTTTTTGTTTTCTAGTTTTTGTTGGAAAAATGTAGAGGGGAAGTACCATAGTCACTTCGCTTGTTAGCGTTACGGCTGGCACCATGGACCGCGGTTGTAGGTGACCACAGTATGTAAGATACAAAGGAGGATGCTGCTGCTCATCCTCCAGTTTATAACCCTTAGTCGCCTCTTACGACACCCACGGGTATGTATGGGTTGGTACTATTCTTTGTCAGCACCACACGGGACAGAAGTATAACATTGCAGAATTCATAAATGCAGACCTAAACAAAAATTTGAAGCTAGCTAGCACCACTTTTGGCCGCCTCAATCTGGTTAGAACCAGTTTTGCTAGTCCCGAATTGGTTCCTTGCCCCCACAGGTGCATATTAGTGCATAAGATGCATGCACGGATGCACTGTGTCTGTGTGTGTTTGTTTGTGTGAGTGCCGGGTGAAATGCAACTTGTTCTAAGGAGTAGACTCGCGGCAGAGGTCAGCAACTTTAGGGCAGGTTTTTTTAAAATACTAACACCATGTTTGAAAGTCAAATTTATTGGAAACAATAGAGAAAGGAAATATGTTTTGTATGACAAACGCAGAGATACTGAATATGTTAACTAAAGTAGAGAAAATTTCGTGCGATGTCATCATAACATAAAACCGGGCAAGTGCGAGTCAGACTCGCCTGTTAAAGTTTCCGCATATGTCTACCATTATGATACTACAAGCCACTCAAAGCATGATCCCTCTTTAATATTGCGTTTGAAGTACCTACATGAAACGCAAGTTTACCTTAATTAATTATAATAAGATGTGAGAAAAGTCGTAATGTTCAATGATTTTAGACTTCTAACTTTGCTTGTGCTATAAGACCTAGCTTCTTGCAAAATTTCATGATTCTAGGTCAACGGGATATAACCCGTAGGTTTTGTTTTGTTTCATAAATGTATAGAGATGATCGAGGACATAAATTTTTATTGAGTTGTTGGAGAAGCTTGTAATTTTCACATCTTCAAGATTCTATGAGCCTTCATATTTTATAGTAATTTATGATAACTTTACTATTCTGATAATTTTACCCGTTCGTGAGAAAAAGGGTCTTGATTGACAGACATACAGACGGACAACGAAATGTTCCTGATGTAAGGGTTCAGTTCTTTTTCCTTTTGAAGTATGAAATCCTAAAACAAATTCAAAATTCAAAAGGTTTAACATTGACATTCATGACCATTTATTTCAATCGGCTTATAAACTCAGACAATATGCGTACACAATAACAACAGTCAAACTAATGTAGCTTGATTGTAATGACAGCAGTGTGAGAGCGAGACGGAGCGATGCGTAAGATATTTGAGCGATAGAGACACGTATCTTTTTACCCAGCTCTCACGCATAGCTTTGTCTTACTATTCTTATACTATTAAACGAGCAACATTTATATATTTGTAATCGGTTTCTCGAAAACTGCTCTAACGATTTTGATGAAATTTTGTATTCGGGGGTTTTCGGGAACGAAAAATTGATCTAGCTAGGTCTCATGTCTGGGAAAATTCGTTATCCCCGTGTTTTTTAGCATTTAAAAAAATACCGCGTTTTAGACAGAAACCTACAGCGCCATCTGTTGGCGAGTAGCATAGCTTGCTCACTCGATGACATTTTAATGTTGAGGCGGCTATTATAGAGCGAAGCTTGGGTAACCAGGTACTGATTCTAATTTAGGTACATTATTTGGAAAGTACAAAAAATGAGACCAGAAGGTTTACAGCCCCTCACATAGAGTAATGTTACATGGGTAACTGGTCTCCTGGCGGCCATTTTGAAAAGTTTTTTAGTGCTTTCGAATTTCGGGTGTGCCTAGGCCGATGACCCCGTCCAGCAGGGTTGTCGGTTCAAGGTTAAAACATATTATGGATAATTGCGAGTAGAGTTACTAATGATATGGAGGTTTTATGTGCTTAGAACTAATTGCTTTAAGGGTTTTCGTTCGGTTACATATCCGATTTTTTGTTTCTTACTTAGTCAAATAAGATACTCTTTAGTGAGATAAACAAAAGTAAAGATCAGCTTAGGTTAGCGAATTTTTGCCATGCGAAGAGATAAGTTAGTTAGTTAGTGGGCTACTGTTTCCGCAATTACACTCTTATTTCGTCCTTTTTGCGTGCAGGTTGTGCTGGATATTTAAGCCAGCCCAGCTCCTCAGAAGCTTAAAAGTCTCCTGGGACATTCACAGGCTTCACGAAGCGACCTCGTGTTGTCGAGGATTTTGGCCCGTTAGTCGGCCAACTCGTCGCACCCCAGGATCACGTGGTTGACCGTTTCTTCTGCGCTGCGTTTAGGCAGCCCCTACACCTACCGAAGAGAATTAATACTCATTCGATTAAACCGGTAAGGTGGCCAACTGGATTTTACGAGAGCAATCTTTTTTACATAGAGCGACTGAGCTCTGCAACCCAGAAGTTAAACCAGCTCCGATTAGGCCAACGTTACTTTCAGAGTTTTCATCATGCCATTGAAACATCCTGGACACTACATACATCGAGCGCGAATTTGAAATTGGAAGGTCACGTAGGCTTGCTAATTCGGTACAAAAGACGCACAGCAGGACCACGAAATTCTCGCGGGCGGGTGAGCGCGGGGGTGCGGGGTGGATTACAAGGGGGGCGGAGAGTGTCCGTTCTGTATGTTAGTACCTACTGTAGTGTATTGGGATCATAATTTGTAATTTAATAGATTTATATAAATATGGAAAGTTAACCTCTCTCACAGTCCTGAGTGTAGACTTAAGGTTGATTGACGTTGCATAATGCTAGCTTCATTCTATCCACCCCACCCTGAGTCGTATGTCAGCCGTCTCTAGTGCACAGTGTACACTTAGTAAGTTACGCATTATATTACTCTATGGTCACGCGATTAAACCAGATACCGCAGTGATATATATTTATATTTTTTATGTGGCAAATAATCCTGAAGTCCCTCCGGATGCAAACACTACTTGATTTTACTTAACAACTAAAGTAAGCCAACGTAAGAAGTCCGTTTGGACGTTTCCCTATCGCGAACGCACAGGGTTCATTTTTCTCTGCAGGTACAACGGACCTATCACGGTGGCCTTACTAGTCTCGTTGGTAGTTTGCCGTATCCGAAGACTTATGATCTATTTTTTTTTTGTTTCTTCCAACGCTTACCAACACGTTTTGCAGCTCTGTCAAAAGCAATCGGCTAAAGATGTCAGAAAAAACAAGTTTGTAAAACAATGTTATTCCTTCCGTCAAATATACTCTGGTTTTAGTGTCATGAAAAACATGTTTGAATATCGCAGAATGACTACGATATAGTCGACAACTATGGAAAGGGCTATGCTCGGAGTCTCTCTGCGCGATCGAATCAGAAATGAGTACCTAGATCCGCAGAAGAACTAAAGTAACGGACATAGCCCTGAGAATCGCTAAACTAAAGTGGCGGTGGGCAGGGCACACCGCAAGACGAACCGATGGCCGATGGGGCGTAAGGGTTCTAGAGTGGCGACCACGTACCGGAAGACGAAGCGTTGGCAGGCCCCCCACAAGGTGGACCGAAGATCTGGTCAAGGTCGCGGGAAGCCGCTGGATGCGAGCAGCGCAGGACCAGAGATGTTCGTTCGTCACGGGGCCTATGTCCAGCAGTGGACGTATTTCGGCTGATGATGATGATATTCGACAGCGTCGCTAGTTTTGAAAATTTTATATAAACGCTTTGCCAATTCACTATTGCCACTATTGCTATTGCGATGCATGTAATGCCTCTGTCACGTGCCTCAAGGTAGATCCAGTATGTTCAGTTATTGAATTTTTTTTTTAGTTGACAAGATTTTTTAGTTGACAAGATATTTTGATTCAATTTAATTTTACTAACATAGTTCTAAGTAGGTTACTAACAATATGGACTGAAGTCTGAAATAAAGAATTTGAATTAGTTCCAATTTTGATCACCTCGACCACCTGTACGTCATTCTGTACAATGCTACTATCTGTCCAGGCCAGAGTAAAGTAGAATCCGTCATAAACAGAGTGATTTTTCATTCACCAGAAAAAAATTAAGGGATGATTCTGCCCATGAAACTGAACAACTTTTCCAAAGGAACATAGGTCGAAATACGAAAATCCAAATTTGACCTCACATACAAAATGTGCTATCAGCTTATGCAGATTCTATGGGAGGTCAAAAATTTATTTTCGTATTTCGACCTATGTTCCTTGGGAAAAGTTGTTCAGTTTCATGGGCAGAATCATCCCTTAATTTTTTTTTGGTGAATAAAAAATCACGTTGTAGATAGCCTGTAAGAGCTAGTGAAGTGTAAAACATCTCCTAGTCGACTATCAAATCAAATCAAAATCATTTATTTCAGGCCAGTGACCCATACTTAATTATACAAACAAAACAAATGTCAAGAATTGAAATACAAAATTAAATTAAAATTAAACACAAAAATTAAGTTATATGACTAGTCGGTCAATAATCCCGACTATGACTAGTCGGTCAATAATCCCGGTTAATTTTATAAAAATCAAGAAATTTTAAAAAATCAAATGTTTTAGCTAAACTTTGTTTGCGAAAGTGAAAATATATCCTTGTTTACTTGTGAATTAATCGTTAATACTAAGAACGGTGTGGTGCCGGCAAAGAATGTGTATCGTACCATCTTACATATTGCGGTCACCATCACTATGGTAACTCCCCTCCTAAGTACCTCGCGTTTTTGCTAGAGTTCTGGAGGGAGCTCCCTGTCCTGCAGTGGACGTTTTATGGCACGTTATGATGACTAAAAACGGAAGCATAAATGATCGGTAATAGTCATTTTATGCATGATTTTTAACACCATTTCTTTTCCTGAATGGTAATTATTTTCACCAGAACATTAGTCCTAAGTCACATACGAGTATTTCTCAAAGAAAAAGATAAAAATTTTATGTTTTTAGGATTTGATAAAAATCCATATATTTTAGTATGGAGGTCCCTCGCAAGAAAAGGGTACGTTTATGGCTCCATCCTTAGAAGAAAATGTTGCTACTTAAGCATCCTTGGGTCCGGCGGTGGCGTCGCTGTCAAAGTCGGTGGAACTGTAATATGCTCCCCAAAGTATGGAAAACGTTCGGTATTGAAAAAGCACTAGCGGTCACCCATCCAGGTTCTGTCCATAGCCAATGTTGCTTATCTTTCGTGGTTGGAAAGAAAGAGCAACTACAAATAGTCCACGAACACTTCTCCAACCTATATTCTACCAATAAATATTTGCAACGAAATTTCCCAAAATGAAATCCAAAAGAAAAAACTTGTATGGAGAATTTTAATTTAGCCGTTATAACGTCCGTCATCTAATCGTATATCTGGTGGTATTAGGTCCAGAGCGGATCATCATGAACCCTGCCTCATCGCATACCAAAAAGTGCATTAAAAAAGGGTTCCATAGTTTTTTACGATTTTTATCGCAAAGCAGGTTTTGATTAAGTATATCACAACGTTCATAACATAATTTTTTTACCTCCGTATGCTCAGCGAGGTCCTACGCTTCTATTGCAATTTTTATTATGTCCAGTTTTTCCGCTACAGCTTATTAACCTGTGAAGCCTGCTTAGCTGTAATAGTTTACCTTTTAATTTTATGATATGAACTACTACTGTATTTTTAGGGTTCCGTGCCTCAAAAGAAAAAAACGGAACCCTTATAGGATCACTTTGTGGTCCGTCTGTCTGTCTGTCTGTCAAGACCCTTTATCTCACGAACGGGTAAAGGTATCAGGTTGAAATTAATACCACATATTAGGATCCATAAATCACACAAGATCTGAAAATTTCAATTTTTTACAACGACGCAATCAAAAGATATGGCATTTTATGTCCTCATCTCCATATATTTATTCAAAAATGCAAAACCTACAGGGTACTTCCCGTAGACCTAAAATTATGGAATTTGGCAAGAAGCTAGGTCTCACAGTACAAATAATGGGAAAAGTCTAAAATCTTTTTTAGTTCTATTTTAAAAACGGGAATTTTTTAGTTCTATTTTAAAAACGGGAACACTTACAAACTTGAAAATTGGTATGTTTATAGTGCATTATGCTATAAAATAACAACAAATAATTAAATTTGGTCAAGCGCGTGTCGGACTCAAAAAATCTAGCACATTAACTTACTGAAATTTCAGCTAATACAATTATGTTTATGTGGTGGTACGGAACCCTCAGTGCGCGAGTCCGATTCACACTTGGCCGGTTTTTTTTATGTTTCCAATAACATCCATTTAGCTGGCAGGGGGGGGGGGGCGCTTGACCCCAACAAAAAATTACGCTTTCAAGCTAAATATGTTGCAAACGGATAAGTAAATCGAAAAATTATCATTGCAGACTCATTCACTCAATATTTTCAAAAGACCATGGGGGGCCATGGGGTAGACGATGGGGGTAGACGAGAAAAAAATCACTTCCACTATACATGTAGGTGTTAGGTTAGGTTTAAAGATTTTGTTTTACCACTTTGGGCATCACGAAACTTGGGTTTCTTGTTGACTACGGAACCCTTAAAAGTGAAGTACAAGCAGCACCGTCTCCGGTAGGCTCTCGATTCGGAGGTTCTGGGCTCAATCCATGTAGGGACTTTATAAAACAAAAAATACTTTTTGAGGCCTCCCCAATTTGGTTAGAATTTTGCAGGATTAATCACGATTCCGTGTTTTGGAAGGCACGTTAGGTCGTTCATCTTGATTGTATCTACTTTGGTGGATCAACAACTATCAACTATAAGTTCGAACATCGATCTTACAAGCCAATGATGATCCGCATTAATTCTTTGAGTGAGTTGGACCATTTGTAATCATCAAACAATACTTCGACATTCAAGGTGCATTATAACAAAAGTGTATTTAACGAAATGGAGTGGGAATAGATAGTATTCAATATTCCGTTTAACGAGAATATTTAAACCAGAACATTGTCCAGTAAACATCTAAATGTCCGCCAGATTAGACCAGCTTGCCTGGCCAACCTCGAGGGGGCTACAAAGTTGTCTCACGGAATTCGTAAAAATTTAAAACACACCGACACCGCGTTTTAGTAAACAAGTGGCGCCATCTGTTGTTTACCAAAGAACTATAAAGTATATCTTTAATTTTCCTTTCAGCAAACTTGTGTTAAATATTCAGCTTTTGTTCTAAGACTTAAAATTGCGTTTCGCCACACTATATGATAGGTAATGTAATTTTGTGGACTACGGATTTTTCTTGGTATAAAATGAAAGAACCATTTTTAATTGATGAAAAACAAATATTTTTGCGTTTTGTGTGCATTTGTTAATTTATGTAATATAATGAATTTTGTGTTCAGAAGTTATAAAACGAGTGCAAGAAATTATAACCCCATAGTCAAAATCTGTAAAAAATTACAAACATAGACTTATAATAACTTGTTCTTACCGGCCCTGTAATAATAGACACTGCTACTTCTGAAGCCTCTACTATGCTTGTACCGATAGAGCAGCATCATGTGCCACTTGACATTACTATAACGCTTAATACCCGATTCACAAATTCACGCACAACAAATTGCCCTAAGAGTTCAGATAAAAGAAATTACCGCAAAGCCAACTTTATATTACTCTATAGACTACTACTTGACACTGACTGGACTCAACTATACAAAATACAAGACGCCAATGAAGCCGTCACATACTTCTATTCAACGATTAATGACATAATAAATCAAACAGTGCCTTATAAGCGAATTACTGACAGAATATACCCTACGTATCCATACTGGTTTAATCAACAGCTTATTAGCCTCAACAAACTAAAAAATCACTACCATAAACTATACAAGCAAACCGACAACCAGCTTTACTACGCTTTCTTTACCTATTACAGAAAACAAATAAATAACAGTAGCCTAACTGAAATGTTCCAATGTATACACAAAATTCAAACAAACATAAGAAACGACCCATCATCTTTCTGGTCCTTCGTCGCTAATAACCGACGATCTCAAGAGCCTACCACTTTTGGCTCTTTAACAGCGCACGAAATAGTCAGCGAATTTGCCAATTTTTTCGAAAGTGTATTTCTTCCTACACCATCTCTCCTTGATAATAACTTTGCCTTCCAGCAGGCATCTAAAGATCCGCTTAATGCCCTCCAGAACATAGACATCGGAGAGATCACCGAATCCGATATTAGTCGTGCTATAAAACGTTTACGGCCTAAATTCACCCAAGGCCCCGATGGTGTACCCCAAGTCGTAGTTAGAGACTGCCGCGAGGTATTCATAAAACCACTCCACTTCATTTACAACCTGGCTCTAAAATCGGGATCTTTCCCTACGGCCTGGAAGAAATCTAAAGTTCTTCCAATTCACAAAAACGGTCCAAAAGATGACATAAAAAATTATAGGCCGATAGCCATTCTGTCTGTATTCGGCAAAATATTTGAATCGACCATTTACTATCATGTTTACAACCAAATGAAGGGATGGTTTTGCGACGAGCAGCACGGTTTCCTCCCCAAAAAATCCACAATGTCCAACTTACTAAACTCGAAATCAAAAAACAAGTGGACGTTGCCTATCTAGACTTCAAAAAAGCCTTCGATAGAGTAAATAACGATATTTTACTTCAAAAAATGGCTAATGCAGGACTCTCTAGCTAACTTCTAAGACTATTTTCATCTTACTTTTCTAACAGAATTCAATATGTTGAATACATGGACGTTACATCATCCGAATATAACGTAACATCAGGCATTGGACAGGGAAGCTGTCTCGGTCCATTGTTGTTTTTAATACTAATTAACGACTTGCCGTCCGTCATCAATAATTCCACATGCCTAATGTTTGCCGACGATATAAAGTTAGCGCTTCCTATACAAAAACAAACTGACTGCCTACTCCTACAACAAGACCTTGACAGAGTCCATCAGTGGACCCAGGACAATTGCCTTGACCTCAACGTATCAAAATGCACTATTGTTACATATACGCGATCTAAATCACTTATAAGTTGTTTTTATGTAATCGGTAACGAGACTATATCCCGCGAAACCAAAGTACGTGATCTCGGCATATCGTTCGACACTCAGCTAAAGTTCAACGAGCATATAATACAAGCTTGTGCCAGAGCCAGGAAATGTTTAGGTTTCATAATGCGTCAAACCAAATATTTTGACAACAAAGAAGCAATATGCTCAATTTATAACGCGTAGGTTCGAAGTGTACTCGAAACCAATTCTGTTGTCTGGGCCCCTCATGAAAATTTTTATAATCTTCTAGTTGAGAAAGTGCAAAAATCTTTTCTGAGATATCTACATACCAAAATATACGGTTATTATCCATATATGTACCCTACGCCGTTTATTCTAGGTATGGTTGAATATGTCACGTTGGAAATAAGACGCAAGTTGTCACTGTTGAAATACTTCTATAGACTTTTGCGTGGCTTTACCTGCAACCCGTTCTTACTTGCCCAAATACCATTTCATGTACCTCCACCTGATAAATACAACCTGCGCCCCCGTCAACGGACTCTTTTCGCTATACCCTGTGACCGTACCATTTCTTATACACACACTCCCCTTATGGAAGCACTAAAAATCCTGAATGTCTTGGGGCAATCTGATGTAGATATATTCAGAGATGCAGAGAATGCCTTCTTAGCATCTGCTGGGCGCTACTTAGAGTCGATGTATAATAAGAGCTCTATTATTACAATGCCAAAGAACTGTGCAACCTATTAATAATAAATATATGTTTTTTTACTCTTGTCTAGACTTACATGATTAGCTTAAGCTGTTAGTGTAAGGTCTATTTTAATAATAAATAAAATAAAAATAACAGATTTGGCGCGATGGCGCAACCAGGTAAGTTTTGAATACTCAGTTAAAAATTAACAGATTTACAAAACGTGCCAGGTTGCGCCCAGGCAACCCTGTTAATTTAAGATGTAGAAGTCTAGATTGATAACTATTTGGTATGCGATGAGGTAGGGATGCCAACTGCCAGCTTTTAGTATGTATACGAATCGAATTAGCAACATCCACTTTCACGTATTTGTTCAGGGTTGACCCTCCCATCCCAGAGGGGTCATCCTCGTCCCTCCCATTGAAAAAAACCCTTTTTAGAGTGAAAAGTTAGGAAACCGCGACCCCCTTCTCCCCCCCTCTTTACCCCCTTGTTATATAATGTTTAGTAGAGATGAGCCGGTTTTAGATTTGTGACTAGATGAATAGTCGGCTTAAGATTAAATAAAAATTAAAAAAGCATTTGAAAAATTTAGATATATAAAACTGTCGATCAGCACCCCTAGTAACCAACCCACCTCTACTCCTAGGTGTCTTAAAAGGCGACTAGGGATTATGGACCGAAGGATGAGCAGCAACGACCTTCTGTGTATCGTAGATTATGGTGCTTTACCTCTAAAATATTAAATTCTTGAGGGAGCACCCTGTCCAGAAATGGTTGAAAATTATCCATTGCGTTTTCATCGATTTTTCGTTATGTAGTCGGTCCATCTCTACTGTTTACTAAACAGAGTAAGTATATAAGAGTTATTTGCTAAGGGCAGTTTGACTTTATCATGTTTGTGTGTCGTGGTAATACTGAATTTTGATGTGTTATCTCAAATCTTTGCAGATTATCGCGTTTGTTTCAGGAAGTATAGGATGCTGGTTCCGTTCATTTCCTCATAAAGGATATTTAAAAATTTGTTTTAGGGCTTGTTCTTGAGGCATTTAGTTACAGAAATTATGAAAATTCCTCATTCATACATTGTAGGGATTTAACAGTCTTTTTTACGGTTCCGTAGTCAACAAGGAACCCTTATAGTCTGTCTGTCTCTACGCGACTTAGCTCACAGACCCTTAGTACTAGAAAGCTGAAATTTGGTATGGATATACATTTTATCCACGCCGACAAAGTGGTAAAATAAATAATGGGTTTTTTTTATTTTCTTCCCCATTATTAGATAGGTCTTTTAAAAATGATATTAGTCTGAATATATCATTTGTCGATTTAGGGATCCGTTTGCGCAATATTTAGCTTGAAAGCGCAATTTTTTGTTGGAGTCGAATGCCTGCCACCTAAACGGTCGTTATAGGCAATATGAAAAAAATCACAGTGGTAATATATATTATCAAATTAAAAGGAAACCTATCACAGCTAAGTAGGCTTCATAATGTAATGAGCTATAGCTGAAAACCTGGAAATAATGAAAATAACAATAGCAATCAGGTGCTAGGACCTGCCAGCGAAATTACTGGTACACGGACACACCATCTTAGTTCTCGGGGTGGGTAACGTGCTTTGCTGTCTTATTAGTGTCAAGTTATGCCACTAATAAGATAGCGGGCTCCATGGGTGGTGGTGACCACTTTCCATCGGGTGCTCGTTTGCTCACTTGTCCTCACTGGAAAAAGGACCTCGCTGAGCATTACGAGGTAAAAAGTTTATGTTATGAAATACTTACTCAAAACCTGCTTTGCAATGAAAAGCCTTAAAAGCTACGGAACTGTATAATGCGCGTGGCCCGACACGCACTTGACCGGTTTTATTTGTAAGTTATTTTTAACCAACAAATACTTAGCGCATACTTATCGCTTAGTTTTGTCGAGCCAGACTCGCATTTGTTCAGTGTTTACAATTTGGTTTTCTAATTTAGCTTGTGTTCTACAATCATTCTAGAAGTTAGGTTTGATACTTTACGTGTTACCGTTTTTACAAAGGAGACAAAAAGTGGTAAAAAATAAAACTAGTTTCTTGTATGGGGTACCCCGTATATATTTTTTTGCTTTTAGTGTTTTAGAAAGAAAGAAAGAAATGTTTATTTTAGTTATACCAACTAAAAAAGGTAACCACTCAGCTTATGCTACAGCACCTCGCGCTTCTTTAGCGCTGGTCTTCCGTGACCCCTGTCTTCCGTTTTGTTAGTACCTGGGCAACCGAGCTTTGCTCTGTACACTCTGCTCTGTATCATAATCGAAGCCCACCAACAGATAAAGCTGTAGAGTTTCTGAATCGAATTATTTTCAAGAATACCTAAAAACTTACTTACTAGCGGAGCTAGGTTTAGCTTCTGCTGTAGACAAACCTACACGGGGCAAATCTTGTCTGGACCATATATTCTGCAGAGGAAAGATGGAAGTTGAAACAGTTGTGTGCCTCTCGGCGGTTACTGATCACGACATGGTTATTGCTGGCTTTACCATTGACTCAAAAGTACGCTTAAAACCTCCGAGGCGCCAGTTGCGTCTAAATCTAGAGTCCATTGAAGCAGACCTTTTTAACGTAGACTGGTCAATTTTGTCAAATTTACAAAACGTCTCAGATCAAGCAAATAAATTTGTGTCCATTATTAACAACATCGTTCAATCACATTCCATAACCATCTATGTTAGCCGTAATAAGGTTATCTTTAAACCCTGGATGAATAT
The DNA here is from genome assembly GCA_947532105.1 of Athrips mouffetella. Classification (NCBI taxonomy): domain Eukaryota; kingdom Metazoa; phylum Arthropoda; class Insecta; order Lepidoptera; family Gelechiidae; genus Athrips; species Athrips mouffetella. The sequence continues at coordinate 2,381,717 of OX383972.1, forward strand.
GGGTCTTCTGCGATGCTCGTATGTACGTGATAACCTGCACTTAGAATCAAGAAAGTCTCCTACAGACCACTTCAAACGGTTTGTCTATACTAGGTATAGAATTTTTTTTTATCAGCCTTTTGCGTAAACTTAAAAATAAATATGAGTCTGGTTTGCTTCAAATGCACCGTAACAATCCTAAGAAACTTTGGCAAACAATAAATACAGTTACAGATAGAATGAAACCAGCATTTGGGAGTCACACCGAATTGCTAAAATTAAAGCACTCTCCACAAGAATCTGCTGACTTCTGCAATACATTTTTTGCAACGGTTGGATATGATCTAGCTAGAAAAACTCTTGATGAACTAAATTTAACCGAAGATCTTCTAGCAGCAAACGTCCGGACAGTCTCTTCCCTCGCGGGATCATTCTTTATGGAACCAACGGATGTGGGTGAGGTCGAGTCATTGATCCTAAACCTAAAACAGGATAGTTCTCCAGGGATTGATGGAATCTCAAATCGTCTCTTAAAGTCTATAAAAAACTATATCGTGGAACCCCTTACCGCCATTATCAACATGAGTTTTTCAACTGGCATTATGCCCGAGGCATGGAAGATTGCATCGATCACCCCTATACATAAAGGAGGAGAGACAGATAAACCTACAAACTTCCGTCCCATATCTTTGCTTCCTGCATTTTCAAAGATAATAGAGAAATTAGTAAACAAACGGCTAGTAAAATTCTTAGAACAACAAGATATATTAGTTTGTAATCAATTCGGGTTTCGAAGAGGGAGATCTGCAGAAGATGCTATAAATTTATTGACGGAAAAGGTGTCTAACTATCTGGATTGTGGTCGATGCTGTGTCGGTGTATTTTTGGATCTTGCAAAAGCATTCGACACAGTATCGATCCCGATATTGATAGGCAAATTGGACCGGATTGGAATAAGGGGAATAGCTTTGGATTGGTTCGTCAGTTACCTGAAAGGAAGGAGACAATGTACTAAAATTGATACTGTAACCAGTGAATTTGCTGAACTGTCTTATGGCGTTCCTCAGGGTAGCGTACTCGGTCCAACTCTCTTCTTAATATACCTAAACGAACTTGCACTGTTACCACTGAGGAATGCCGATATAATATGTTATGCCGATGATACTGCAGTCATTTTTAATGAAAACACCTGGACAAACTGTCTCACGACAACCAAACAGGGCATGTCGAAAATCGCTGAATGGCTCAGACAAAATCTCCTATCACTGAACAGCAGTAAAACAAAGTTTCTATGTTTTCATAAAACTGCTGCTTCGGCCCCCGGAATAAATACTTCTCAGATTGTCGTGCATTCTTGTCTGAAGAGAAGTGATGATTGCGCATGTATCGAAATTACAAGATCACGCTCCATTAGATACCTTGGCGTAATTATTGACGATAAACTCTCCTTCAGAGAACACATTCAATCTCTATCTGCTAGAATTCGACGCCTGATACACGTATTTAGAGCACTTAGAGATGTGGCTGACTGCAATCTCTTAAAATCTGTTTACATCTCCTTGGGTCAATCAATTATAACTTATGGCATCCAGGCGTGGGGCGGTGCAAACGCTTCAAACCTTATTCTGGCAGAGAGGGCACAGCGAGCTCTTTTAAAGGTGATGATGCGTAAGCCTTATAGATATCCGACATCCCAATTATATGAAGATGCCCAGCTGCTTAGCATCAGACGCTTATATATTTTAAAAGCAACGCTTATCACTCATAAGGAAATATTGAGCTCTCCGAATTATGCAAATATGCTAAACCAGAGAACTTACAAGGCACCTCTTAGGACCACAAATACTGCTTTCGGTAGACGTTTTTCGCCATTTGCATTTCCTTACATATATAATAAGGTTGTTAGGACGATAGAAATAAAAAAACTCTCCTTGCTTGAAGCTAAGCACAAAGTAACCAATGAGATTCTGAAGTGGACCTACAACGATACTGAGTCTATTCTCAAAGCACAAAGATAAATTATAACTAGCTTCAGTTCACTGATGAGTATATTGCACTTACACATACACACACACACGCACGCACTCACACACACACATTTACGAATAATCTCGCTCACTCTGCATGTAAATTAGATTTCTTTTTAATGTTTTATTCTTCGCTAATATAATTATTAATTCTATTCATAATTTAAGCTCTAATCTTACGCTACTATGCCACTATGTACAAGTTAGAATAATTGCTACCTACTATTAAGAATCAGTTTGTGTCCTGCTGTGAATGATATAATGTAGCGATAATCACGATACAGGCTTTGCCTAGTGTGGTTATCGCAGTTAAGCAAAATGTGAATTTTACTGAATAAAAAAATTATTTATTTATTTTAGTTATTTTAGATACGATGGCCGAGCGACCCAAAGAGGATCTTGGCCTCCGACACAAGAAGGCGCCAGCTGTTTCGATTTAGTGCTGTTTGGCGTCAGGTAACAGCTTGAAGCTCGCGCAGGTCCTTCTCAGCTTCATCCAGCCAGCGATATCTGGGTCGACAGCGTTAGCGCGCTTTTGCTAGGTCTGTGGGGTCGACCAACCGGACACTTGTCGTTCGGTTTACACTTTTTCACAGTCCGATACTTTCGCATCCCTTCTAAATGTCCAAGCCATCGCAGACGAGCTGGTTTGACTTTGCCGATGATATTTGGCTCAGCTATTAGTCTTTCGAGCTCCTGATTTTTTGGTCCCTCCAACTGCTATCGTTCCGTTTGGTCGGACCCAACCAAATTTTTCCGGAAGATCTTCCTTTCAGCCAATAAGAGATTTTTTCTTCCTTTTGGGTAAGTGTCCGGGCTTTGCATCCATACTTAAGGATCGGTCTGTTCACGGTCTTGTAGATCAGAACCTAAAAAACTGGTGAAATCAACTTTTTTAGGGTTCCGTACCTCAAAATAAAAAAACGGAACCCTTAAGGATCACTTTGTTGTCCGTCTGTCTGTCTGTCAAGACCCTTTTTCTCACGAATGAGAAGAGGTATCAGGTTGAAATTGATATCGAATATTAAGGTCCATGAACCACATAGAGATATGGCTTTTTATGTCCTCATCTCCATACATTTATGCACTAAAGCAAAACCTAGAGGGTACTTCCCGTTGACCCAAAATTATGAAATTTGGCTAGGTCTCACAGTACGAATTCAGGGAAAAGTCTAAAACTATTAAATACTAAAATTTTTCGCAGAACTAATAATAACCAATTAAGGTGAGCTCCCGTTTCAAGAACTTTTCTATTAAAGAGAGGTCAAGTTGGATGGTCGCGGAGTTTTTAAAATCAAAGAGCAAAAGCTTTTAGTATATCATATGGTAGATAGGTACGGAACCCTTAGGGTGCAAGTCCGACTCGAACTTGGCCGGTTTTTTTTTTAATATCATCGAAATCGTTAGAGCCGTTTTTGAGTACGTGCTTCGAAATATATTTATATTGAGTTGATTTTCCGATTTGATTTGGAAGACAGAACTTCCTTTATCAAGTTGAAGGACCTTTAGAATAAAAGTTAACTTAAAACGTCAATTAATGCATGGTGGGACACTCAATACAAACACAGTATGGTAAAACCTGGGCTTGTATGGAGATGAGGACAGTTAGACAGCAAATACCCGATTTCTGGTCGCAAGCAGTTATCAAGCGCACATGTGCCTCTAAACCAACAGCTTAGGTCGTAACCCTTCCTATGGCGCGGGCCCAACAGACCCTCGATATTATTTGGCAATTTATTAGTTTGCGCGCGATTCGCGCTAATTCCTAGAGGGACGCTCTAGCGAGGTTTTATTTTCCAAACGTTTTTAGATAGGGGTTGGTAGGTTAATGTGCTTGGTATAAGTCACAAGAGTTGTGATTGCTAAATGCTTAAATAGGAGTCTTTGTTCCATGTAGACGCAATTTCGACTGCCAGTTACAGAAGGCTTATTTAAAGTAAATCTTACCCAAAAAAGTATATTTATATCCAGATTTAAGTGATAAGCTTAGGCGTTAAGCGTCGTAGGTTAAGCGTACGACTGGTAATGGTGAGTGAAGTAGGTAGAGTAAGGGCGTTCAATATTTTCGTCTTATCCATGATCGTTCCTTGTTGGGTAAAAACTCGTGTATTTTGTGGTAAAAACTCGATCGTTTAATAAATAATACACAGCATATCATTTTTGTTCTAGCTTATCTAGCCTCTAAAAAATAATGACGCATACTTGGTTGGAACAGGAAAGGGATGGTATTTTTTAAACAGCGGCGCAAAAGGAGAAGAAGAGACGGCCGTTCGGCTGAAGTGGCCCAAACAATTCTGATATTTATTTGTGATATACGGCCAGTTTCATATTGATACTTCTTTGAAGATCAAGCTTCTTTGAATCTATTACCAGGCCTGTGACACTCCGCACTCTAGGTATGCAACGCAGCGCTGGAAGTCGACTGGGTGAGGCAGTCGATTTTACTTTTCTTTATGTCATCTTAAGCTACTGGCGGCAAAATTGTTATTTGCATTTTTGATTGAACAATAATACATACCTACTTGCATCTCGCTCAGTATCTCATAAAGTGACAAAATCATCGCCTTAGCCCACCTGTCCGCGATCACCCGCGATTTAAAAACGTCTCCTAAGCGGTGCACCGCAAGTATCGACTTTGTGCTTAGACCGTAAGGTTGAAATTTGTCGGCACCCCGCCTGAGAGTGTCGGATCTGTAAACGTTAGTTTACTATTATGTAATCTGTGCTATTACTTCTTAAAGCATATAGAAAGAGTTATTTAATAAGGAGCTTTAAGTTTTAAGACGTAGGCAGTAAGACATATTTTAGATGTTCAATATTCGGTTGAGTGATTTTCTGTAACTTTATAATTTTGTAACTGAAGCGCGCCGAAATTAATCGATCGGTCTAGCGATCCCTTAAAGTTTAATGGCATTCCTCAACATCCTGTATTTCAACGTCCGCTATCGCCTTCATCTTAATCTCCCCACACGTTCAAAGTATGGGGGTCGATCGATGTCGCCCAAAGGCATCGTTCTAGCCGCCAATAATGTTTTTTGTACGGATTCTCTTATATACGAGACTGGTAAACTGAATTATAAGTTGCTGAGAACAAAATATTTCTTTTGAGGGTTCCTCGCTTACCTTGAGCTGGAAGAAGGTATTAAGTAATATAAGGTATTAAATATTTAAAAATCGGTACCCTTGTCAATCTCTCTGTCAGTCCGTGTGGTGCCCGCAAAGAATAGTACCAACCCTTCTCTACCCGTGGATGTCGTAAGAGGCGACTAAGGGCTTATAAACCGGAGGATGAGCAGCAACATCTTTTATGTGTATCGTACAACCTTACAGGTCAAGCATGACACTGGCAGTGCGACTGTAGCCCATACACATATTGAAATAAAAACGGTACAGAGTCCAGTGTGTCAAGATTGATGTGCTCTTGACTGTACCATCTTACATACTGCGGTCACCAACAACAGCGGTCGCCATCCGCAACGCTTACAAGCGTTGTGACTATGGTAAATCCCCTCCAAAGTACCACGAGTTTCTGCTGGAGATCTGGAGGGAGCTCCCTGTCCTGCAGTGGACGTTTCATGGGATGTTATGATGATGGTGCCCTTGGTCAATTATTTGTTACAAATTGCAAAAGCTTGATTTTACGCTGCTTGAAATTAAACTCGGAGCTATTTTCGAATTATTGGCTAGTTCAAGAAGTGAAACTCATATCATCTTCCTTAAATATATTTATTATTTACCGAGACACAGTATAATATTAAAGCACAACCTTACACGCTAAGAGCTATCGACCTCTGTACATTAAGTTACTAATCTGGGCTATCGACCGACTGAATTGTCTTTCACTTTACAATCATTATCTCTCCCTACCATCGACATGTAGCTAACTTCGTATCGTGCTCGCTGACCTCCGATTGGCTGGACTCGGACGCTGCGCTACTAGCCAATGAGAAAGAGGAATGTAGTATTGTCTACAAAAACAACTTAAGTAACCATACTATTGACTGCCAACACATCCAAGCACTTAACTAGTATTATAAACAGCTATATCCACTACAAATATTTACCATAAGTTTAGAAAAAGCCAACAGAATTATATCTGTAGCCTGTGGGGAACGCCCAAGTAAAAGCAAGGCCTGGATTAGTGCGACAAATATGTCCGCGACGGACCGTATAAAATGTATGAAGCCTATTATATACAGTCCGTTCAGTGCGCTGCGGAGTGAAACCGGTGCGGGTAGCTCCGCGTTGGACTGAACGGATTTCCACTGATCGAGGTCTAAGCAGCAAAAAACGCTCAAGCAGTAAATGGGCATCCCCTGCTGATTACAGAAATTTCTCAATGATATGATTTGATTAGGGGAATACTTTTTTTTGGGGGGGGGGGGGAACTAATATTTAAACTTTCGGGGTGGAGGAAGTAGCATTATTTTGGAGGAAATATCGAGATTGAGGAAAATTTGTCTTCTTAACATCCCATAATACGTTCAGTGCAGGACAGGAAGCTCATTCCAGAACTCCAGCAAAAACGCTGGAGGTGATTTACTACAGTCGCCACGCTTGTAAGCGTTGTGGCTGGCAACCGCTGTTGTTGGTCACGCGCGGTTGATACACAGAAAGATGCACTGAATCTTCCAATGAAAAAACGGAGAGTCAACCAAGATCAATTTTCTCTTGTTTGGCATATTCAAAGATTTAATAAAGCGTCTTAGTCTATCAAAATTTATGATCTATAATTCAATAATATAATTGATACAATCCAATAAGGTCTTTGCAAGCCCAAATGGAGTCAAGATGCTTGTTTGAAACTATCAAAATCTTGATTGATTAAGCAAATTTTTTTTCAGTGTGCTGCTGCCCATCCTCCGGTTCTTAAGCGCTTAGTCACCTCTTACGACACCTACGGGTAGAGATGTATTACAAAAATACACAAAAATTATTTGTAAAAATATACAACTGGTTTGCAAACGCGGAAACTCTAGGGTCGTAAATGTTACTCACCCTTGCCGGATTTCTTTTCAAGTTATCTGGTACTTAGCTGAAGATTTATTGAGGTCAAGGGGATGCTTAGGAATTGTAAGGATTTAGTCGACTTTTGAGTTAGGCACTAAAACGCTACGAGAGAAAATTCTAGCAAGAAATTTACGAAAAATCGGTTAAAGAATTCTCAATGATGATAAAATGTCATGGTAAGAGGATGCCGAAGGGAGAAAGGCGAAATGAAAGCCAAAAACTAGACTGGTACTATTAACACTATTCACACATTCAACTTTTAGAATTTTTATGTCCATCTTAGCTCAAAACATACTTTTGTGCACATTACGAGTTTTCAAATGTTTAGATTAATGGTATGGCGTTAGTTTTTGGAATTAGGTTTTTTCCAGATTCTATTGTTATTTAACCTGTCAAGTCCCGTTATGCCGAAACGGGAACACTGACAATTAACATATGATCATTATGTCAATTTATATAAAAGTTATGAAAAGTGTTTTGAATTTTATTATATACCTTATTACGTAAATAACTACATTTTCTTTTTGATTCCTTAAAATTTTGACATGGTGCTTTAGAGTTTAACATACTTTGTTGTATATTTGCCAGTATACTTAGTCGTGTTGTTTAATCATAATTTATGAAATTCTAAAACTTTGAGAGAAATGTTTTTTTACGTTTTATTTGTATACTACAAAAATATTCTTGGCGTAATGATTTATTGTAAAAAACCTGCCAAGTGCGAGTCTACCTATTTACCATAAGATATACTAAAAGCTTTAGCTCTTTGATTTAAAAAACTCCGCGACCATCCAACTTGACCCCTCTTTTACGAGGGCCACACCGAAATGATCGGGAATAGAAAAAAGTACAAAAATAATACAACAATATTTACTTTCATTGTTTTTCGAAGTATTCTCCGTGACAATCGATGCACTTTTGCATTCTATCAAACCAATTATTATAACAGTAATTCCAGTCTGAAGTGGATATAGTCGAAACGGCCGATTTGTAAGCTTCGACTGCCTCTTCTGGGCCTTGAAATCGTTGACCACGTAGCATATCTTTAATTCTTGGGAATGTAAAATAATCATTGGGGCTCAAGTCAGGGCTATACGGTGGATGGTCCATTAACTCCACGTTTTCCTGATTTAAAAACGCGATCGTTTTGCGAGCGGTATGTGAGCTCGCATTATCCTGGTGAAGAATGATGCGACGATTCGGATTAATTTTACGAAGTTCTCTTATGACTTCCGGCAAACAAACTATTGTGTACCAATCAGCAGTAATCGTTCTGCGTTCTTGTAAGGGAATCGTGGCCACATGACCAGTTTTCGATACAAACGAAGCGACCATTTTTTTCGACACGCTACGAGAGCGGACAACTTTTGTTGGCTTGACCTCGCCTTCGAAGACCCAAACAGCCGATTGATGTTTTCTTTCGGGCTCATATGAATAAATCCACGATTCATCACCAGAGACGATATTGTAGCCTGCATTTGAGCTCCCTCTATTGAACCGTTGCAGAGTAGACCGACACCAATTAACACGAGCCGACTTTTGTTCCTCGGTCAAACGATGGGGCACCCAGCGGGAAACTAACTTCTTGACACCCAGTTCATCATGTAAAATAGTTTGAATCGCTGTCATACCAATGCTGAGAGAAACCCGAATCTGCTCGTATGTCACATGTCTATCTTCTTTTATTAATTGGCGCACAGCATCGATGTTATCTTGTGTTACCGCTGTTTTTGGTCGACCAGTAGAAGGAACTGTCGTGAGAGAGGAACGTCCACGGCGAAACTCAGAATACGAGTACCAACGATATATAGTCGTTTTACTGGGTGCTTCAAGTTCATAAACAGAAACAAGCGCGGCGAGACATTGTTCTTGAGATAAACCTCGACGAAAGTTGTGAAAAATTATGGCACGGAAATGTTCCCGCGTAAGCTCCATTTTCCCCACTGACTTGTCAAATTCAAATGGCTACTACTCTTTTCTTTTTTACTTTTTTTAAAATTCAAAAATGGAATTGTGTTTGAAATAATACTACATGTCATAAACCAAAAAGGTTTTAATCTAATTTATTCCTGAGTATTCTATTCCCGATCTTTTCGGTTTGGCCCTCGTATAGAAAAGTTCTTGAAACGGGAGCTCAACTTAATTGTTAAAAAGTTGAAATATTTAATGATTTTAGACTTTTCCCTTTATTTGTACTGTGAGAGACCTAGCTTCTTGCCAAATTTCATAATTTTAGGTCAACGGGAAGTACCCTGTAGGTTTTGCTTTTTTGCTTAAATGTATGGAGATGAGGACATAAAAAGCCATATCTTTTGATTGCGTCGTTGTAAAAAATTGAAATTTTTAGATCTTGTGTGGTTCATGGACTTTAATATTCGTTATCAATTTCAATCTGATACCTCTTCTCGTTCGTGAGAAAAAGGGCCTTGACAGACAGACAGACGGACAACAAAGTGATCCTATAAGGGTTCCGTTATTTATTTTGAGGTACGGAACCCTAAAAACCATTGAATTAGCTTTATTCTGTTTTAATACGGAGTCGGCCCTTAACCTACGGGATTTGACAAGAGGGGTTTCACACGGAGCGACTGCTATATGACCTTCACAACCCAGAGGGTGTTTTCAACAATCTTTTAAAATTTTCACTGCAAGGCGCTGCAAATCAGGACGAGAAAAAACCGTCATATAGTGCCACCCAAGTTGGTGCCACCATATAATCAGTATTAAAATGATTAAGTCAGTTTCATTACTTCTGTCAAATGCCTGTATCATTTACGATATGGTAAAAAGATCTCATATATTTTACTATGTCTAAAAAAAGAAATTATTATACTAACAGTGATTAGCGCACCACCCATCAATGATTAAAAAAACGTAGTGGACAGACGCTAAGGAAAACTGCCGATTATATTATGTAAAAAAAAACCACCAGTAAAATTTATGTGAGCACTGAGCACCTACTCAAAGCTAGATGACCTTTACGTGACCCAACCTCTTTGGAAAGCCACATACGAGTATGTCCAAAAACCTGAGCAACTTGGCCGCTATCCAAAGCATACAATATTTAACACACCCACTGGCAAATGAAAGGGTTTCTCGTACTAATGATTCGAATTTCCAAAACGGTTAATGCGTGCCCTCGGACATATTTAAAACACAACTTTTCCGCTCGAAGAGGGGTTTACCCACCGGGGGGTTAAGAGGTGTATTTCGGTAGTTAGCAGGAGGCAAAAGAGAAAAAAGACCCCTTTGGAGTGGGGTAAAAAATGCGTAGTTTTAGCTAATCTGCATGGCGCGGGTGGGTTGTTTAAACTCGGGGTAAGGGGTGCTTTAGGCTTTTTAACACTGTACAAAAATGAGGGGGGTTCCCACCCGCCCCCCGTGTGTGGAATCGGACGTATTATGTGCGAATCTATTTATGTGTGTGCCTCCCCGTTAATATTGGTTGCTATGGCGACCGGCCCGATTACTGCATCGCATCTACTCGATTTTTCGCCGCTTTTTCCGTTGTAATCAAATGAGGTGCGACGCGTGTGTGGGGGGGTTAATGGCAGGGTGAAGGGGGGAGGGGGGTTGACACGCGTGTACTCAATTATCCGCAGTGAATCAATAGCGAGATGAGGGTAGTTGTGATGTTTGGAGCTGTAATGTCGTTTTTTTTATCTGATTATTTTTTTACTCAAACTTCCTTGTTCCCGCGCTTTGGGGCGTTTTGAATAAAATTAGATGTTCGTGCGTTGACCTACTTTCTACGAATGGTGAATATTTTGATTAATGTGTAAAGGAGTTCAACGGAATGATAATATTTTAATATCCTATTGCCGTAATTTGCATTGCTTAATAAATTATTAATATTTTGTTCATCTTTCTACGTAAAACAAAATACATATTTCTTAATACAAATAGCTTTGTAAGAGTAGTTACTATTGGTACCTAATCTGTACTAGAAATGTACAGTTTATGTAGGTTATAAAATGGTAAAAGTTATGTCAATTTGCTAATAGTCTATTATGTAATAAAATAATACACAACAACACCTATCTGGTGCCGGCTAAGAATAGTACCAAGTTGGTACTACCAACCTATCTCTATACGTAGACGTCGTAAAAGGCGTTTAAGGGATTATGAACTGGGATATGGGCAGCATCGTCCTTCTGTGTATCGTACCATCTGCGGTCACCAACAACCGCGGTCTATGGTGTCAGCCGCAACGCTGACAAGCGTTTGACTATGGTACTTCCTCTCCTCACCAAGTAAAGATGGAATTCTGGAAAGAGTTCCCTATCCTGCAGTGGATGTTTCGTGGCATGTTACTAGTATGAGACGATAACACTACATTTTTGATTCAATTCTTCTAAATCCAGAATTATCCTTAATTTGATGTAATTCACAATGAATTAAGAAGGATCGAGTATATATAGCCGCTGGATGCGAGCAGCGCAGGACCGGTCGTCACGTAGATCTTTAGGGGAGGCCTATATCCAGCAGCGGACGTCTTTCGGCTGATATAATGAGTCTATATGTCAGTGAAGAATTCTTTAATCCTACCTTCAGTTATATATTCAAATACAACATACGTGGGACACTCAGAAATATTTGCGACACTAAAAAAAATTGTTCTACAGGTACATATATTTTTATTAAATCTTTTCAAAGTACTCTCCACCAGCCTCTATACAAAGATTCATGCGTCTGAACCAGTTTTCAAAACACTTTTTCCAGTCCGCCGTAGACACCTCGTTTACAGCCTGCTCGAACGCAGCCAGCGCATCTTCCGGCGACGAAAATTGTATCCCCTTGAGCTGATTTTTTATTTTTGGAAATAAAAAGAAGTCACACGGTGCTAGATCAGGGCTGTAAGGAGGGTGACCCAGGAATTTGACTGGTGTGCTGTCCAGGAAGTCCCTCGTTTTGAGCGCGGTGTGTGCAGGCGCATTGTCGTGGTGGAGCAGTAGTCCGCGGAGCCCTGTGTTTGGTCGCTTGTTGCTCACAACAGAAAAAACTTCTGGTAAACATTTGGTAGTATACCATTCGGCGTTGATGCTTCTTTGATCTCGTAAGGGAATTGAGGCCAAGTGGCCAGTCAAATTAAAAAAGCTGGCGATCAAAATCTTCCCCCCGCTTCGAGATCGCTTCACTTTGGTAGGCGTTGGTTCATTTTGAAACACCCAAACTGTCGACTGGCGCTTGGTTTCTGGATCGTATTGATAAATCCAGGACTCATCACCTGTTACGATGTCGTAAACACGCCGAGACGAGCCTGCTTCAAATTTGTTCAGCATATCACGGCACCATTCCACCCGGGCCTGCTTCTGAGCGTCGGTGAGGTAGTGCGGCACCCAGCGCGATACTATCCTCCTCACGCGAAGATGCCCGTGTAGAATCTCGTGAACGCTTCCCGATCCAATCTTTAATATGTGCTGAATCTCCTGATATGTAATTCGCCTATTATCTTGGATTAAATTTTTCACTGCTAGCACGTTTTCTTCCGTAATAGCCGTCAAAGGGCGACCGCTTCTTTCTTCATCCCCCAAGGTTGGTCGACCGCGCCTAAATTCGTTATACCAACGATACACGGTTGCCTTGGAGGGGCCTTCATCCATAAATGCCATTTGAAGTCTATCGAACGATTCATCCGGTTTCAGGCGACACTTGAAATCGTAAAAAATCATAGCTCTAAAATGTTCCCAGCGCAGATCCATTTTTCAGTAAGACACGATACTTTGAATTGGCTCGCAAAAAATGTGGAGGGAAATTTTGAAAATGGAACACACATATTTTTACTTACAAGTAATCATATTTTCGAAAAAGATTCTGACCGGCCAGTGTCCCATATATAAAAACTATTTTTCGCTATACTTTCTGAGTGGCCTGGTATTTAAAATAACTAGAACCATTAAGAAAAGCGTCATCTACCACACTTTTCCGGAACTATCAAACAATTCCCTTAAATGTTTCCACTAGTTGCTTTGAGGGACAAAATGGAAGGCACATAAATATTACCGCAAGTTATGTTTTGAACCCGAGCGAAAGGAAAAGTCTTGTTCTACACCATCTATGAATTTTTTCCAGAAACTAGCTGCATGTTGGGAAAAGTTTGGGGTTTCCCATCGTTTAGTTCCTCCGCCACCCGTGAGATGTCTCTCTATAAAGGAATTCTAAAGCTGTTCGGAAGTTATAAATAGAGCTGTAGCAGGGGTAAAATTAGGAAGATTAATGAAATAATGTGTCACAAGGTATTCTGACGTTCATTCAGTCATTGTAAATACGGCATAGGCGTCGTTCTGTAAAATTTGTATAAGGATGTCAAATCACGTTTGATAATTTGACATTTCAACTTGGGACGCAAAGGCAGATGTCATCCTATAGTAAAATAAATTAGTATTCCTTCTATTCCGAGAGGAGCAAGGAGTCCGAATTCTTTGTAAAATCCCAAAGAATATCACAGAATATTCTAATATTACGTTGAGTAAGAAGTTATAAATATAGTGACTTAAGGTGATCCGTTTTCCATACAAAAATTCAAATGACTTGCATTCTTTCGCGGGACATAAAATTCTGTTGAAAAACGAACGAAAAATGCTATTTTTAGTAAAAATTTTCGATAATTAATACAAAAATATAGTTAATGTACTGAAAGTACTATTTTTGTTAGCAATTTTTGGTTCAATATTACGATTGTGGGCGTGCGGTCAAAACTGTACGGTTGTGCTTTGTGTGCATGTGTGAGTGATCGTACTCATGTAAACACGGACTGACGAGAGTAATAGACTTTAGTGGACATATGGAGATATTTTTCTTATCGAAATTGTTGTTAGGCGTTGAAGTTGCACGATGAAATTTACGCGAATCAACTTTTTGCACATATATCATTAGTACTTATTGCATTAAAAAAATAAAACCTTATATTTGCAGCAGTGGCTCCATCTAGTTGCGTTCGGGTCTAAGATGGCCGTCACAGATCACCTTAAGAAAATACTTACACATTTTCAGTTATGTGGTAACATTGTATCGTTTGCGTTATAAGATGGAGCACCAGCAGACAGGTCGCTTTTTGGTGGGCGATGAGGAAGGGTTGCCGACTGCCTGCTCTTCGTCTAATAGGCCATCTGTCGGCAATAATTAGTACTACGACCAGTCGTGGTTGAGTCAGAGCTGAAATGAGGTGTGGTTGGGTTGAAATGAGATTGAGGTTAGGGTAATGTGAGGTTGAAGTACAGTCAACAGCAGGTAAGCTTGACTCTGGCAGTGCTACTTTTGTCTCTACACTGTCAAGCTTGACGTGCTCTTGACTGTACCCCATCATCATCATCATAACATCCCATGAAACGTCCACTACAGGACAGAAAGCTCCCTCCAGAATTTAGCTTTTGCTGGGAATCAGTGGAGGGGAAGTACCATAGTCACCTTGCTTGTCAGCGTTACGGCTGGCACCAAGGAACGCGGTTGTAGGTGACCACAGTAAGTAAGGTGGTATGATACACAAGAGGATGCTGCTGCCCATCCTCCTGTTTATAACCCTTAGTCGCCTCTTAAGACACCCACGGGTATGTTGTACTATACATACATACCTACACATATCCACGTAAAACTTACGTACAGTGATTTTTGGTTAGCTTAAGGGTAAAAATTAAACCCACGTTGAATTTGTAAGTTACTTTAAATTTATTTTATAAAAGTAACTATAAACAAAATGTTAAATTAGAGATGCAAACAAGAAATATCGATAATTTTATTTTAATTAATAACTATCATAAAATCTTGGTAATATTTCCGCCTTTGTTATCTTGTAAACATAGAATTCTTTATAAAGACTACTTCACACTGGTTGGATATCATGATTGTCCTAATTATAAGGCTATTTTTGCAGTAGGTAGAGGGAGAAGAATACACAGTACTGGACAAGTGCTCGATATTTCCCGTTTCACTTGCATCAGAAAAAAGAAAAATAGGTAATCCACGCCCCCTTTAACCATTCGTCTAATAGGATAGCGATAGGATAGATAATGGATGAATTGATCTATTCAAGGTCAACTGGGCGGGGCCTAAAAGTACTTCTATTTTTCAGGTGCCAGCAAAAATTATCATAGTCATAGATCATTGGTTAGAAGATATTTTCTCTTCCTTTTAGTGACAAGATCGATCAAAATATGTAACTTAGTGCATTCTTTTTTTTTTACTATGTATGGGCTTACTCTTGACCTCGATCTAGCCTTGAAGACAGAGATGAGGTCGACGATGGAACGAGCTTGCCGAGAAGAAGCCTTCACTCTCAATTCACTCGCGACTTAAATAGATTCGGGTTATAAGAGCTCGGGAACACAGACGCAGGCAGAGAATTCTACTCCTTAGCCGTGCGCATTATAAATGATGTTTCAAAGCGATTTGTGCGGATGTGTGGAATATCAACCAAATATGGGTGATATCCTGCGGTGCGTCTAGATTCCCGATGGTAGAAGGGGGATGGCGGAATAAGCTCATGGAGCTCTTGGGCACACTCTCCGAAGTACAATCTGTAAAAGACCGACAGACATGCAATTTTGCGCCGGTGGGCTAGGCTGTGAAACTTTCGTTTTTGATAAACTCTCAATGTGAAATAGCCTTTATAAAAATAAACAAAACAAAAGAAACAATCGTTATTTAGTATGAATATAAGGGTTTGTTTGCTTGGCACATAAATATTTCGATCACTCGCGGACGGCACTAATCTAAAAACCTAAATAAGGGTACAAACACACTAACAAAATCATGCGATTTTTAATCGCATTTTTGCTTAACTGACTTTTGTTTTTATAAATAGTGACGTCGTAGTTTGTATGTCTTAACTTTTCAAATGCATTTAATCTAAAAATTAGCAATTATACTTTTATTAATAAGACGGAAAATAATCAACGTTTTCGTTCAATTTTCATATGAAATTATTTTAAAAACTTCATCAAAACCAGCGTTCTTTATTATTCTATGCAGACAAATAGTTAGAATTTTCCAAAAATTGATTTCTATACATAATTACGTAAGTTACCTAACTATTATAATTTCAATTCCATCTCTATCATAATTGTTTTAATAACGAAAATCACAATTAAATTTTCTTACCTACTTTTTAATTTACACAAATACTTGGTAGTTGGTGTGTATGAGTATATTTGTCAAAAAGTTGTCAATTTTAATGCATTAAATATGGGGTTCTTTTAAAATGCTGCATATAATTTTAATAAGTTATGTAGCAGATAAAACTAAAAAACTTTTCTCTCAAGAAACGTAAGCAGTAACATGAAAAAAATGCTTCCTGTAAAAATGCGCTATCAGATAGTTTAGCCTCTACGTAATATTTAAAATTATGTCCACTATTGTAGAAGGTCTCTATACCAGTTATTCTTTTATTAGCTCCATTGGTAGTCGGTTCCCAAAAAAGCATTAATATAAGTTTGAAATTTAGATTAAACAACTGAAATAAGACTAAAAAACTGTTAAATAAAAGACATAAAAAAAATTTAAAGAAAAGTTTTTACAGAAAGGGCTCAGCTCGCTCGAGGGTATCGCGTTTCCATAGAAACGTCTTCCAATTTAATTCATTTCAATAATTGAAGACAGACTTGAAAAATCTGAGGAGAACAAAATGTCCTTCATTCATTGCTCTTGCCCTATCATTAAAGCACTGTTTTGCCCTATTCATGAAACACTGTTATAATTTGCATTAAAATTGGTAACTAATTAATAAATTATCAATCAACGGATTGTAGCTTACTCTAAGGATTATAATCTAACTTTGGCCACGACAATACTAATAAACAGTTAAATGAATGCATCTGTATACACTGAAAAAATAAGTAAACAAAAAATCGTACGATTTTAACCGTTGGTATGAAACAACCTTTATTTTTAAAGGGCACTGAGTGAGTAGAGTAATTTTTTGTTCAAATATGTGTTGAGAAAGAAATAGTTCCTCCGTCTGTTTATCAATTATCCATGGATAAATAAATCTGTAAATCTATTTCAACCTATTTATTGTGCTGAAAAAAAGAACAGTACAAAATTAAATGGACATAACCTACGTAAAAAGGGGTTAGGTCTTAATTATAGCTACATTTCTGTGTAACAGCCTACAGATACATTCATTATAAGCTAACCGACACACAAACAGTCAACATATGGATAGACTACATACTCGTAGATGAAATAGCAACAACTATGGACATGATATTAGAACAAACGGAAAACACAGGCAACTAAAACGTCTTCATTCTAGAATTTAGAATTTACTTACAATATAGGCTTTATTTCTGGAAATCAAGCGTCAACATAAAGCTTGTCCTAGAGGTAACATATCATCGACATATATTGCAATTTTCTAAAAGCTTAGGACAATCTTATCGAATCATGATTTCCAATAAACCTAGATTTTTTGCTTTAAGAATAACATCTATTCTATGCCAGTACAGGTAATTCGTACCTATAAAAAACTAAAAAAATACATAATTGGTAAAATATCAGAAATTTATCGCATCGAAAAAGATCAAAGTCGAAACTAATCACATTTTGCTTAGCCTATACATAGACCAAATTGAATCCCTTCACCGATTAGCTGTCAGACTTGCTTGGTTCTCCTTCTTCTTCTGTTATCGTGATCATCGGGGGCTGATCATACATACCGTCTTCAGATAAACTGTCATTCATAAGTTTCTCAAATTTGGGAGAACCCGTAGGACACATTACATCTTTAACAGACTCGTACATTTCTGTTCTTATTATTGGTAATGATGCTCTCTTGCCTTTCAGAAAATCTTTAGGCATTTCTGTATCTTTGACATCATTTTCTATTATAACCTCCATAACAGGGTTTTTGTCAACAATTGGTTCAGGAACTTTTTGTTCTTCTACCCGATTTGGTAAACTATCAGATCTATTCAAAGTCTTCTTTGTGGGACTTGCAATCTTTTCTTGAATATGTACCGCAACTCCGTTTAATTTCTCCATCTTTCTGTCTTGTATGTTTTGAAGACTGACTTCCCTAGCTTGTACATCTGAAAGTAATGGTCCATCACTGGAGCCTTCTAAACAGTAGCTGGGACCTTGAAAAACGTCATTGTTTATCAGAGAATCTTGTTTGAAGATAGCTGCAGTAACAATTGGTCTGTCAGGATCGTTTGGGGTTTTACAAATCAGAGGTTCTTGAGAGTTGTCATGAATGATACAGTCACTCTCGTCTTTGGTGTCATACCCTGCGTAGATGGGGTATCCGAAAGGCCCGTGTTCATATCCCATTTGGCTACCATATGAGTAACTAACGTTATGAGACCCAATTGAAGACATGCTCAGATCAGAGATGGAAAGACCAGTACTTGATAAAGCTAAAGCTTTTTCTTTATCAAACCTACTGTAGGATTTATCACTGTCTTCCAGTTTCTTCTCCAGTTCTTCTGGTACGCGATGGATGAGGGCTTGGTTGGTAGATATTTGAGGATCGTGGGGTGGGGAGTTCTGCACGGACTTGGTGTTGTTGGGTCTATATCCAGCTGACTGCTGGACTTCCACTACGAAAATTCCATCGTTGTCAGGAGAGTACTTCATTTTGGTCTCACGTCCGTTCTTCATGTCCTGGAAGAGGTAAAAATAAAGTCAAAATTAGTTCCTGTTTCATTTAATCAACTCTTTAAATTGAATCATATTTCTTTTAAAACTGCAACAAAATGGGTATAACAATAAAATTGGAAGAAAAAAAAGGTCTTCTGAAATGTAAGAAAGTTCAATTTATAAGGTAGATGTTTTTTGGCGTGTAAAGTAGTTTTCAGTGTCTATGACAATTTTTGAAAGTTTTGTACTCCAACTAGTGGTCGTGACGTAATTGTTTTTATATTTATAGATACTAGCCACAAAAGTCTCAATACTGGGCGAAGTCCTCCCTCTTTTTATTCTCTGGGCTTCTCGTTGACAACCTATACTTAAACCTACACTAAAAAGAAGAGTAGTTCGGTTTCGTTGGTAAATTATTGTCTCACGTGTTTTCAGAATAGTTCCGTTCCGATATTACCGTTCTTCTTCTCACTCTCCATGTAAGAATGGTTATTCTTCAGCCTCAAGAAGAAGAAAGAAGGAGAAGTAATTTCATGGGTTGGTATTTATCACCGTTCTTGAATAAGCCCATATTATACTTGCCTATTCAGACTTATAGTTTAAATCGAACTATATCCGCTTTACTTACTTTACTCTCTTATGTCTCTAAACAAAGATGGTTTGAGTTACAGTGTCATGGTGAGGTAGGCTAAGTGCCCGTTGTCGTTCTCGATTGAATCACCTACCTCTACAGACTAACAGTTTATATGTTTTTCTGCCTTACTTTGTCTTACCTTTTCCAACTAAATCCCCTACCTTATAAGACTAATATAATCGATATTTTTCTGCCTTAATGTACACTTCCTGTTCCAACTAATGTTTTAGATGTTTTTCTGCCTTGCTTACATTTTTCTCTTCTATCTCCGCAATAAGATGGTTGTTCTTTAGCGTCATGGTGAAGATGAATCCGTTGGCTAAGTGCCCATTGCCGATCTCGACTGAATCCTGTGCCTCTTCAGCCTAATCCACTGTCTCTTAAGCCTAATAGTTTAGATGTATCATCTCTGCCTTACTTCCAATTTTCTTTTCTGTCTCCTCAATAAGATGGTTGTTCTTTAGCGTCATGGTGAAGATGAATCCGTTGGCAAAGTGCCCATTGCCGATCTCGACTGAATCCTCTACCTCTTCAGCCTAATCCTCTGCCTCTTCAGCCTAGTTTAGATGTATCATCTCTGCCTTACTTCCAATTATCTTTTTTGTCTCCTCAATAAGATGGTTGTTCTTTAGCGTCATGACGAAGATGGATCCGTTGGCTGAGTATACTCATTTCCGTTATTGACTGAATCCTCTGCCTCTTCTGCCTAATAGTTTAGATGTATTATCTCTGCCTTACTTACATTTCTCTCTTCTGTCTCCACAATAAGATGGTTGTTCTTCAATGTCATGGTGATGATGGATCCGTTGGCTGGGTGCCCGTCGCCATTCTCGACTGAATCCCCTGCCTCATCGGACTTGAGCTGGAATTAAGAAAAGAAGATATTATTTATTTTATATATTTTTATCTTTATGGAAAGTAACAGCTAAATCAGTATAGGTTACAAAATATTGTTACAAGAGACAATTATAAGATTCCACATGTAAAAAAGAATACAAATTAAAAACTTATGACTATGACAAAACACAGTACTATATCTAAGTAACTAAGAAAGAATAATAATGAACTAGTATAAAATCAATTACCTAACGAATTTGCATATTGACACTATTATGTAAAAAATACAAGTTTAAAGACGCTGAATTGGTAGAAGAATCAAAGAAAAACTCATTATATCATATTTGTTGGGTTGGTTGTCTGTCGTTTGATAGAGTTGTTACTTATTTAATAACCTATAACTTATGTTTTGCATTTTGGTGCACCTAATATTACAGCATGTTAGATTTACTATGAATAACAATTAGATCCGCGAATGCAAACTTTCAAGCGGCTGCATAAATTGTGAAATTGATCAAGGTTTGAAACTCAAATGGAAAATTCAATAGGTTTTATACTATTGCTAATACTTTTGTGTGAAACCGCAAGCGAAAGTCGTTATTACTTAGTTTTTATACACTATATGTAACTGTTTATTACATGACTTTTGTACTCGCAAAAACACAATAATTCAAATAGCTTAGTCCGAAAAACAACTACGCAGACCTCAAAACTAATTTCGCATTCTTCAACCTCCAAACCTTTTGTTACGCTACAGGTATTCTGATTAAATCTCTTCACAGATACGAGTATATACAAGGTCTGCTTTATTCCAAGGCCTCGAAATATAATGAAACAATTCTAGGTCAAGTTAAGGAGTTAGATGAGTACTTGATAAAATTTGATTTCACCATATTTAACCTAAATCTATAAAGTAATATCAGCAATAGAGTAAGTACTTAAGTACGGTGTGTTATCAATATTTTCCACCCATCTCTTCCTTAATTGATTCAAAATGTTTTAGGGATAACATAGAAGCTCAGTTTGGGCTCTCACATGGCAAAGATCTGGCCACGATTAGATACTGAATACTGTGCAAGGAACCCCGTAAAATTTTAATAGCATCTTTTAAGAGACAGCTGATTTTTTTTTATCATGAACTAGTATTATATGTGCCGATTTTAAGCTAATTTTTTCCCTGAGATGATGAGCAAAAGCTTAAAAGTAGCCATTTTTTCAAAATCTTTTTGAAGTGAAAACTTCTTTAGCGGCGCTTGGCACATTTTAGACGGGTAAAAAATTTTAAACTCACGTCAGATGTCGCGTCAAATCTCGCGTCAGATGTTTAAGTTTTGAAGTGAAAACTGCTTTAGCGGCGCGTCAGATCTGACGAATATTGTCTGTGTGTAATATAAATTGTCATGTAAAGCGCTTCGTGCGAATGGATGGTATATTAACGATATAAAGCCACGATCACACCTAGCTCAATTCAAAGCCATCTGGTCCGTGGTGTCAACAAATTCCTAAAGGAAATATTAAAAAAATAAACCAAATTAAATTTTGATAATCAAAAAACTTTAATAAATTAAAATCTGAGGCAAAAAATTTTGTAGGGGAATTGGCGCGACGCCTGCGGGATCGTGGATGTGACTCCCGCTCCGGAGCGTTCCTAAGGCAGCATTTATCACTAGCCATTCAGCGCAGTAACGGGGCTGGCATCATGGGTACTTTCGAACCGGGTACGCTTCGGGGCGGGCTCTTTGACTGACTGAGTCTGTAATTTTTAATTTAAATTAGATTTTATTGTTTTGACTTTTCATTATTTAAATGTATAATTTTGACATCTAATAATATTTTAAGATTCAAAGACTAATTCGGCATACATTGCTGGGAGGCTTTGTTATATCAATTGCAATATCCTAACTTCAACGAGCAATGTATGGAGAATTAGTCTTTGAATTCAGCTAGGTGTGATCGTGGCTTAAGGGGAAACTTCAATCGGCATCTAGCCCCACAAAGATGGAAAGGAGAATGTGGAATAAGGTTGTGTTAAAGTTTATTTTGTATAAATGATTTTTCTAATAAGAGTTGATCGCGCTTTGTTTTAACAGATTTTTTAGAATGCATCCATATTTCATAATTTCAGCCAAAAGACATTCACTGCCAGTTCAAAACATTTCCTGAATATCTCATCGACGACCGACGACTTCATGTGACGCTAACTAGATTTCCTCACCATCTACATCTTGGTTGGCGGTCACCATTCTGGAACCTTTCTATTTAATAGTCTATCGGTTCTTCGAGCGATATTCACCACCCCGCTATAACTCAAGGATGAACCTCAATTTCTTGTCTGCATGAGGTTTTGCTGTGTTTTGGTTCGAAGGATTGGGATCCCTTAAATCATCGGCGCATGAGACATACTAACCATCTTAGTTCTCTCGCTTTGCTGCCTTGTAACTGTCAAATAATGATATGCCCCTAATAAGATAGTAGGTGTAATAGGCGATGGTGATCACTTACCACCTGGTGGCCCAACTGCTCGTTTTCCCACTTTTAACATAAAAAATAGGGCTGCACTAAAATCAATGCGGTCGACTTCTTTTTGTTCTTTTGTTGCGTAGATATTATGGTACATTTCTAGTAAAACAAGTCGTAAGTTAATAATCGCATACTTCTCCGAAACTCCGAAGGTAGTTCCGTGTCGCCTGTTTGCTGCTAAAAGCATGCGTGAGTAACGCCGCACGCGCAGGTCACATCGCACACAAAGGGGAGCTATTTGCGCGTTTTCGGAGTTGCTAATTAAACCAGCATTGGTGAATCGTTCACCTTCGCTCACACGTGTGGTTTAAACCATAAGCGAGAGCGAGAAATGCTGCCTACAGTCCATGCTACAGTGGAAATATTATAGCAAGGTATTATAGCTTGATTAGAATGAAAGCAGGACAGAGCTATGCGTGAGAGCAGGACGGAGCGATACGTGTCTTTGTCGCTCGAAGAACTTAGGCGCAGGCCAGACAGAAGAGGTGCGCCGCACGGCACGCCTTCAGCGCACCTCTTCTGTCTGGCTTGCACCGCGTCGCTCTCCTACATTTTGTATGCATGTGATTTGAACAGGCGACGAGACGGCATGCCTAAGGCGCACTGTCGGTGCACCACCGGCGCACTATCGGCGCACCGCCGGCGTGACCGCAGGCACGCCGCCGCCGCACAGCACAGTCCGCTGCGAGTGACGCGGAGCGAAAAGAAAAGTGTACCACGGGGGCGCTCGAAGCGCGCCTCGGGCGCACCCGAAGCGCGCCGCGCCCGTTCTGTCTGGCTTGGACCTTACGCACTTACGCATTGCTCCGTCGTGCTGTACACATTTCTACTTGCTCTATTTCTTTTTTTTTTCAATATGGCTTTCACATCTTTTGTCAAGACATATTTGGCCAATCTCATATCATGCCATAAAATTGTAATTTACAACATTCTTAGTTTTTTTTGCCTTTAATTTTCTTCATCTTCTTTTTTCCACTCACTTTGTTTGCTCTGAACATCAAAATTACTTAATGCCATTCCTCTAACGTGTATCAAGCCACATCTGCCAAAGCCTCCGCCAAGACGAGCAAACAAAGGCACAGCCGTACCATCCTTTTCTCGAAGCCACTCGGGGCCCTTTTGACCCCCTGTAATTTCCTTTTAGATAAAGCTAGAGACTTGAATTTTCAAACACAAAATGTAGACACTATACTAAGCTATATCCTTAAATTACATACCATTCCGATTTATAGCTTAAGAGCTATAGCTAGTCGAAGTTAAGCAATTTTGTCACTGACACACTCACTCACTCACCGATCATCAAAAAGATCTCGTACTTTCACTATTCCTAGAGAGCTGAAATTTGGTTTAGTACTCATATTAAGGAAAAACTATCAAACCTAGGATCGTTGAAGACCTGGAGTACTTGATGGCTCTGATGTAAAACCCTAATAGACCAGCCAAACTATGAGGGATATTAAAATACTGTCATAGCAGAAAACAAATCAATCAATGTGATGAGTTTTAGCTGTTGATATACATCAGTGCCATTTTATTAAGCCATTGAGCTGACAAATAATAAAACACGTATTTCAGGATTTTTAGTACTATGAAACATACAAAAAGAAGTGAAATCCCAACAAAAACATTTTCATATAAAATGTTGCCAAGACGAGACCATATAGCTAGCATTTTCAAAAAGTTATCAGATCTCATGTACAGCCAAGCTTCTAACTCACAACTCTACAAGCTGTTACTTCACAAAATCTACACCTTAGTCAAAATATGTGGCTTGGCCGTTTCGCTTCCGTCAAGTGGGCGTAAGGTGTAAGGTCTTTTCTGTTATACAATAGTTCTTTTACTAACGAAATGGCCTAGCCAAATATTTTGACTAAGGTGTAGATTTTGTGAAGTTAGGGCTTGTAGAGTTAAGGCGTGTAGAGTTATCCCGAGCGGCTAGCACTGATCTAGGCCTATTGTCAGTGAATGATTCTTGGAATTTGACTGTCTCGGAGAAGTATCGAATTGGTGTCTTTTGCGATCTCGGATCGTAGATCACCACTTGTTTTAAAACCTACTTAGCCTTTTTTCAAGATACTCATTAAAAAACTTTCAAATTTCCTTCTAAATGGTCACCGAGAAATCAAAAGCAGCTCAACACCCGAAAAACGTTAATATTGATAGTTTCTCGTGGTCTCGTTATTGCGAAATTCTCGCAAGAGTTTCGGCCTATAAGTCTGCAAGAAATTTTCCTTACCTATATTTTCTTAACTTAGACCGTACACAAACATTCTGACCACTTTGACAAGACCCCTAAACTACCGCTACCGTTTCCTTCTATCTCCCACTTTACTAAGAAAATGAGAGACGAATAGCTCTAGCTTAACTGGTCAATAATATTTCCGATATATAATTATTTATTTCTTTGCAAATGTGCATGAGGGTGACAATCCAATATCAACTCTATAACTTACAGTTTATATTGAAACTTGATTGCAATCAAAAGCTGTATAAGAGTCAAGGTTTTTCAAATGAATGGAAAAAGGTAAAAATAATTGGATTTTGACAAGTAAATGAGTTGACCAGGTGCAATGCATTCTGATGTCAGATTAAAATTAGTTACCGATGTATTTTAATCATTTCTTTCGGTTAATTCAAGTCAAATTATCCTTTGTTATACGTAGCTAAGGACTACGTAGAAACGAAATTTAAATAAATACGTAAATAAACGATAAATCAAATTGAGAGATGGTTGACCAAGAAAACGTCACCACGGGACGGTAAATACTCGCTTTTTTTTAATTCACATATTTCACCTAAAATTTTTGTAGAAAAGAAAAGTCAAATTGCCTAGAAAATTTACTAAAAGTAAGGAAAGTAAATAAACTATATATAGTATTTTTCAGGTAGATTTCGTCTTGATCGAGGTCAAGAGAAAGCACACAACATACACAGAAAAAAAAAACCGGCCAAGTGCGAGTCGGACTCGCGCACCGAGGATTCCGTACCACCACATAATCATAATTGTATTAGTTGAAATCTCAGTAAGTTATTGTGCTAGATTTTTTGAGTCCGACACGCGCTTGACCAAATTTTATTATTTGTTGTTATTTTGTAGCTTATACACTATAAACATACCAATTTTCAAGTTTGTAAGTGTTCCCGTTTTTAAATAGAACTAAAACAAAAATCGCCTCAACGACCATCCAACTTGACCCCTCTCTTATATGAATGTTATTGAAACGGGAGCTCACCACAATTGGTTACCATTAGTTGTGAGAAAAGTTGTAATATTTAATGATTTCAGACTTTTCCCATTATTTGTACTGTGAGACCTAGCTTCTTGCCAAATTTCATAATTTTAGGTCAACGGGAAGTACCCTGTAGGTTTTGCATTTTTGAATAAATGTATGGAGATGAGGACATAAAATGCCATATCTATTGATTGCGTCATTGTAAAAAATTTAAATTTTCAGATCTTGTGTGGTTCATGGATCCTAATATATGGTATCAATTTCAACCTGATACCTTTACCGGTTCGTGAGATAAAGGGTCTTGACAGACAGACAGACGGACAACAAAGTGATCCTATAAGGGTTCCGTTTTTTTTTCGAGGCATGGAACCCTAAAAAGGACGGGTTGCACTCCGGGAGTGCCGGCCAAAGTGAAATCTTAAACATTAACGTTATGCATTTTTGAATATTTTGGAATAGTTAGGGAATAATTTCGCACGAATTGTTTTATTTATCAGTATAAAAGTACATACAATATTCATTTATAGTGCTATCGTAGACAAACATGACAATTTCTATTACATATAGACAATCTTCGTCAGATCTGACGCGCCGCTAAAGAAGTTTTCACTTCAAAACTTAAACATCTGACGTGAGTTTAACATTTTTAACCCATCTAAAAAAGTGCCAAGCGCTGCTAAAGAAGTTTTCACTTCAAAAAACTTTTTTTTCACCTCAGATTTTGAACGCAAATCAAAATAAAATTAAACATTTAGCGCGCAATAAAGAAAAACGGCCAGACTCTTGAAAACGAAAAGAAGAAATAATGTAACGATGCTACAAATACTATAGGTACTTAGCAGCAAAAAGGTCCCAAAACACCTAACACTTCAAACCCACACTGCGGTAAAACAAACAAAACCAACGCAGCACAAACAGCTCAAAAAAATCCCAATACATTCATAACTATACAAAATCTAGGTCCTCACTTTAGGTCTAAACGACGGGTCGTTGGCCGGTCGTCGCCCGCGCCGATTTCGGCGAGTTTTTTTTTAGTTTTTTTCTGGACCGCGCAGCCTCGCGCAATCGAGTTGCACTTTTTAGATGCACCTACTTGTACGACTATCTAACGATGGAACAAGAGCGCTATGGAGTCGAAATTTTGTGATTTTCATACTGAAAACATCGTTACTTTTAGTATGAACAACCCAAAGGGTGCCAACGGGACCCTATTACTAAGCCTAACAACCAGTTTCACAAAGCTTCTTTAAATTTAAAGCTCTGTTTAATCTATTGCTGTCACTTTCTTTGTCAACAAAACAGAAAGAGTCAGCAATAGACTTAATGGAGCTTTAACTTCAAAGATGCTTTGTGCAACTGGCGATAAGTCTTCTGTTTGTCTGCCCGACCTTTAAATGTCTGTATCTTTTAAAGCCGTAATAGCAATCTGGTTGAAATTTCGTCAAAATATGTCGGACTTGCACACAGAGGGTTCCGTACCACTAAGGTAAAAATACCGTCTTAGATATGGACGCGCAGTCCGACACGCACTTGACCAGTCTTTATTATTTGTTGTTAGTCTATTATAAATATGTCAATTTTCACGCTTGTAAGTGTTCCCGTGTTTACGATAGAGCTATAACAAAAATCGAGCAAAATCGCGGTTTTAGTAGGGGAGGAATATTTTAATAATTCTGGCAAACATTTTGTTATCAATATTCTGTGAATATAAAATTTTATGTGTTCATCAAAACGGTTGTTAAAATATGAAGTAGGAAGATAACCGATTTTGAAACTATAGAAATTACTTTTTTGTTGAACTGGCAAATAAAGTTTTGACTCTAAGTATGTATATGTTGCAAGAAAATAAGAATCGTAAGTTGATAAATTTCCACGTCAGTTGATCAAATTTCGAAAAATAACTTGTAGGAAATTCGTAGATCGAAAAGTCCGTAAGGTAACGCAACTTAACCGATGCAGAGGTTGTAGAGGTTCATCATAACATCCCATGAAACGTCCATTACAGGACAGGGAGCTCCCTCCAGAATTATAGCTTTTGCTGGAAAAATGTGGAGGGGAAGTACCATAGTCACTTCGCTTGTTAGCGTTACGGCTGGTACCATGGACCGAGGTTGTAGGTGACCGCAGTAAGTAAGATGTAATATATGAAGGAGGATGCTGCTGCCCATCCTCTAGTTAACCCTTAGTCGCCTCTTACGACACCCACGGGTATGTATGGGTTGATACTATTCTTTGCCGGCACCACACGGGACCAACCTAATTCCAGCAAAGCGAATTCGGTAAGTTATTCAACTTACTAACAAATTGATCTACTTACAATTGCGTGTTATCTTCCGGTGACGTCTAATCTTATTCATTTATCTAATTTACAAAGGATATTATAAAGTCTAATTTTTAAAGTTTAAAGAAAGATATGATTTTGGAAATCTAGTAATTTTATTTTTCAAATACTTTAAAACTTTTCCCAATCTGCAAAGTTTCAATACTGCACTATTAATTACACTAAAACTAATCTCAGATTGCAATGAACGACAGTTCCTAGCGGAATTTCGTTGTGTTTATTTTACGAGTTCTTTATCACTAATGTTGGGTACTTAGCACTAAATGGCGAGTATAACCATTAGCGATTATGTTGGCCATTCTGCACACTCTTTCGCTTCTATTGGTACTACTGACTAGTAAGCTAATAGGTCAGTTTCGTACATCGATGCTTATTTTTCGGTCAATGAGAGTTGAACAAAGGGTTAGAGCTTTAGCTCTATCTAACCCTGACGACAGAAGAGGACGACGATAGGTTGAGCTTGCCCAGAAAAAGCCTATTCACTCGCGACTTGAATAGATTCGGGTTATATGAACTCGGCAACATAGACGCAGGCAGAGAATTCCACTCCTTTGCTGTGCGAATGTGTAGTATATCTACCAAGTGTGTGTGATATCCTGAGGTGCGTCTAGACTGCCGTTGGTAAAAGGTTTGAAAGAAATGAAGAATTAAATTTCGATTGGAGGAGTTGTCAGCAGTCACCATGGCTGATAATGGTTTTATGATAATATGGTTTTTCTTTGGCATTAAGCCCGTTTACCACTCTATCTCTTCCAGCGACTATCGGTAAAGGCCACTAAGCAATCCGCAAACTGGATGATTTTTGAGCTATTTATGGACTAAGCCTTGTGTACCTGCCTCTTTCTTTCCGTGGTTATTTTAAAAGGGCACTCTTTCGTCATCATCACAGTGAAGGTTTGCAATCCATGACCATCCTGTTCTTAAAATCCCTGGTTTCGGTAAGAGATCCTAAACTATGTATTTCAGTAATTTGACAACCATATTAAACATCAATGTACATAAAACTTGGTATAATCTGAGTTACCTCTCGATCCGGTATAGCGAGCACGGCGGAGCGCTGATTATATCCTCGAGTTTTAGCTGGCACAAATTTCTATTATTGTTTATGATTGCAATCAATTTGCCTTACTTGTACTAAATAGTAGGTATAACTAACTATATAGGGCGGTTTGTCAAAACTGAAAGGGTATGATCAATCGATGGAACTGAACAACTTTTTCCAAGAAAAAATCACCGGGAAATAACAAAAAACCGGTCAAGTGTGAGTCAGACTCGCGTACCAAGGGTTTCGTACCACCACATAATATTAATTGTATTAGTTAAAATTTCAGTAACTTACTGTGCTAGATATTTTGAGCCGGACTCGCACTTGAGCACTTTTTATGATTTTTTTGTTATTGTGTAGCTTATGCAGTATAAATACTTGTACAAATTTTCACGCTTGTAAATGTTTATGTTTTTACGATAGAGCTAAAGCAAAAATCAAGCTAAAATCGCCAAAAAAAAAACACGTTTGTAGTAGGGAAGCGTTCCTTATTTCTTTTTATTACAGATATACACAATTTTAGAATTGTAGTATGAAACCCATAAAATCGGCGGCTTCATACCAAATTACGAATGGCTTGAAGCCGATTTTTTTACTTTTCTGGTGATGAGTGTCTAGATAAAA
Source organism: Athrips mouffetella (assembly GCA_947532105.1). Classification (NCBI taxonomy): domain Eukaryota; kingdom Metazoa; phylum Arthropoda; class Insecta; order Lepidoptera; family Gelechiidae; genus Athrips; species Athrips mouffetella. The sequence continues at coordinate 2,411,541 of OX383972.1, forward strand.
GTGGTTGAGTTGTACCGACTAATCATGCCCTTTCAGTTTTTGCCAACCTGTCCCGTGCACCCTGTATATCTGTTCTGTGCTTGTAATTAGTTTCACTTTTAAGATTCAGATTACTTATTAATTCTAGGTTATGAAAACTTATTTCAACAATTATTATCTACGTCTTTTTAAATACCCACAGTAAATAAAATAACCCGTATTCAGATAAAAATGTTGTATGGATATTACAAATCATCCAAAATGAACCCCTCCTTTCCTTTTAAAGACAGTCTTATGAATCTGTTGAAACATATGTTTCTTTGGGAAAGTTGTTCAGTTTCGTGGACTGAGCACGCCCTTTCAGTTTTCGGTACACCGTCCCTTACACCCTGTATATAGGGTCCTAATGAAATAGTGTACATAATTTTAGCACGTTACTAAAACCATGAAACTGAACAAATTTCGCAATGGAACATTGGTCGAAATACGTGAAACCAAATTTGACCTCCCATACAAAAGCTGATGCAGTTTCTATGGGAGGTCAAAAACTGATTTTTGTATTTCGACCTATGTTCCTTGGGGAAAGTTGTTCACTTTCATGGTCTAAGTATCATACTAAAATTATGTTCACTATTTTATCAGGACCTTATATTTTGTTCGCTTGCGACTCCAAGTATTTCCCTGTCCCGAACGCGAATACAACGCAGTGCGTTGCACTATAGCAAGCCAGTTTGACTAGATTTTTGGCAACTCTGTGTGCGCCAACGCAGCCGCCTCCCTCCTACATACCCTCTTCCCCTCCCCGCGTTTATGAGGTTTTGATGACTTAGCTTTTGGTATTCGTTATATGGCTGTACTCTTTGAAAATGTGTTCGGTATTCAATGGCGACCACGTTGGTAGATTTATGAATGTTGAGTTGCTTTGCGAGATTAAGTGACGTCATGTAGTTATTTAAAGAGTTTATTTATCTTAACACAGGAAGTGTTAAAATAAAATCATTTTCGAGTTTATTTTGCTTCACTTGTTAGTAAAATAAGCACTTGTAATATAATACTGTAGCTTGAAGTTTCACAGACGTCGAAAACTTCAGAATTATAACAAACTATTTCTTACTCTTTCTTGCTATGATTGACTACTGTGAAGTACTCTGAACTAAATTGAAAAATTTATATTTTATTCCGTATCGGGTTTTTAAATCTCACATAAAAAAATTCAGTCACTAAACAACAAAATGCACAATAGTGTAAAAAATACTTTTCCCGAAAAAATTGTTTGTAGATTTAAGTGTAAATTGAAATTTCTTTTAGACTTCCTATACCAAGTGCGCTGTCATGTATTTTGATACACTTTCTACATTATAATGTATTTTTTTTACGCATAAATGTAATGGTTTTAATGTTTTATGGTCCACAGTTTCAGTTTTCAGAAGATGTTTTTATACTCACTTAAACTAAACTGTTAGGCACGAAAGGAAAAGAACAGCGCCGATAGAAGGGACTCTATTTGCTCGTAACTTTATTGGCGCTTTTTTTTTGTTATCGGTATCGGCTAGGAATCGTCCCGGTGGACAAACAGCTTAGGGTGAATTTCTTAGCTGGAAAAAATCCAAAAAAAGGGGTCAACCTCGGAATGAGGAACAATAAGCAGTAAACTCGTGTACACCTTCATTTTGGTGTTCTAAAAGTTGTCTCAAAAGTCTCATAAAATCTCGTGTCCGTGACGTGAGTTATTCAAGGTCAAAGGTCACAAAAATCAGTGAGCATAAAATTTCCGACTAATTTTGTTTATTTTATTTTTTTCATACGCCCTACTGTTTTTAGATACAGGGTGGAGAGCCCGCAGCGCTCAGCCGTACTCACTGTAATGCAAGAATCGCGAAAAACTTTGTAACCTTTGACCTTGAATAACTTACAACGCGGAAACGAGATTTTATGAGACTTTTGAGACAAAATTCAGAACTCCAAAATGAAGGTGTACACGAGTTTACAGCTTGATATCTCTCATTCCGAGGTTGACCTCTAATATGACTGGACAGGATTGCGCCAATTCTATAGTTTGTCACATGCGCTTTCAAATGGCGCATTCCTATTGGTTGGAATTTTCCAGCTTACAGATTAGCTCCCTCTTCACAGATTAAATAATAGTAACCCTCGTATAGAACTGGTGGAAATTCAACCTTAAACTAGTTTTCTTATACAGCGTGATTTTTTATTCACCGGAAAAATATTAAGGGATGATTCTGCTCATGAAACTGAACAACTTTTCTCAAGGAACATAGTTGAAATACGTAAAACCAAATTTTACCTCCCATACAAAATGCGCTATCAGCTTATGCAGTTTCTATGGGAGGTCGAAAATTGATTTTCGTATTTCGACCTATGTTCCTTGGGAAAAGTTGTTCAGTTTCATAGGCAAAATCATCCTTTAATTTTTATCTGGTGAAAAAAAACACGCTGTATACGGAGCCTGAAAGATTTCACTTACAGTATAAACAGAGTTATTTTTATTTGCATCAAAAAAATATTTCACTCAAACTATAAAACTAAACTACTTTTCCAAAGAAATATCATCAGCCTAATATCTCATGAAACGTCCACTACAGGACAGGGAGCTCCCTCCCTCCAGAACTCCAGCAAAAAACGTGGTACTTTGGTTTTACCATAGTCACCACCATAGTAAGCCAGCTGACCAAAGGAAGTAAAATGGTACGATACACAGAAAGATGCTGCTGCCCATCCTCCGGTTCAAGAGCCCTTAGTCTCCTCTTACGACACCCACGGGAATAGATGGATTCTTTGCCGGCATCAAACGGACATACATGAAAATTTTTAGTCATCCAATTCAAATCCCTTTTTTAACGGCGCGGCGAAAAGTTTGTATGGGAAGGATATTTTTTTCGTTTCTGACTTATGTCCCCTATAATTAATGAACTACGTAGGTACGGTCAACCGCTTGTCGGTAGAAACTTTTTCAACTCTATTAACACGCCATAAGGTCCAAAAGTGTTTCTACTGATGTGCGGTCGTGTGTACATAAACCGTATTGAATTTTCTTCCGTACTTCTCTAAAGTAAGTAATTATTTGAATGCCGTCATATTTTCGTAAGACCCGTTTGATCCTTTAGTTATACAGTAGGTACAACTTTATTTGGTTGGGTCGGCTGGGTTGAGTGGAATATTGTGTACATATTAACTGGCCGGGTTTGATGTATTTTTCAGGTTCCAGAAATTCCTTTAGGAGACAATGGAGCAAAAGGTCCTAAAAATATACTTTCATTTATCTTAAGTGGAAATATATACGGTGCCAATGGATCAATTCAAATGAAAACGCACTTTCAAAAGTCGACTCAACAAAGGAGGTTGCCCCTGACAATAATTGTGACAACTACACAATGAAAAGAAAATTTCGGGTTCTTCTTAAAAAGTTTAAATTATTTTAGCGTGTTACTCAGACCATAAAACTGAACAACTTTTTTTTGAGACCTAATCGAATGTCTTCCAACGCTTACCATCACATTTTGCAGCTATGTCATAAGCAATCGGTTAAAGCTGTCAGAAAAAACAAGTTTGTAAAACAAAGTTATTTGTTCCGTCAAATTGTACTCTGGTTTTAGTGTCATGGCTGCATAATATTTTGGTAAGAGTTGAAGTAAACGAACAGAAAAAAAAATAGATTATACTCCTAGATTAAATGCGAAAAATGCTCAACGTCATCAACGTCGGTAGATTTTTGGGTATTTACTCGTGGCCAATATATGTTTCTTGGGAATATTCCTATATCTATGCCTATATTGTTCAATAAAAAATGGTGTTTACTATTTCACAAGGCCAATATATCAGGCAGTATTTTTAATGATAGCCTAAAATTCTTTACTCTTAGACATATGTAAGGGTTTAGATTATTTATGTTTATAGATATTTATGTACACTTATATTATTATTTTTATTATTATTTTTAGATATATATTTAGTATTTATATATATATATATACACATATTAACTTTATTTCATACTTTTTTTTTCATATATTCTCACAATATTGAAACTTGGCTATTTTTTATTTTCTTTACTACTTATGTTCCTATTTATCATCATATTTAAATTTATGGCGACCCTCTTGTTTCCTGCCTGAGGTGCGGGCAGAATCATCAGCGTCGTAGCCCCCCGCTACGACATCATGCTGAGTCCGGACCTTTTCTCTGGCACAGTACATTCAGATGGTGACTCACTAATATTATGTTCTTACCTGGCTTATTTCTGTTTTGTGTCTTTTTTGTACTGTGTTGGAAAATAAATGTGTTATCTATCTATCTATCTATCTATATATTTTAATTGTTTAGTTTAGTTTTTTTTATGTCACTAGCGGGCAAACGGGCAGGTGGGCCACCTGGTGGTAAGTGGTGACCACTTACCAGTGATCACCACCGCCCATTACATCCACTGTATTATTAGTAAAATAATTTAATCAAATTTAATTTTAAAAAGTAATATAATTAATTCGAATTTTCAATTTTATATTTATATATTTTTTTTTATTTTTACCAATGAGGTAAAAGCGCCGGCTTAATCAAAGACTGAAAGGGAAAGTTACTACTTTCACCTAGCGCTCATAATTAAGCACATTTGCTTTGTTTGGTGACTTTGATAAAATCGCACAGTAAAACAGGGAATGACGTTGTTATTTATGTCAAATTATAGCGACTGTGGAATTACTGTCAGAACCCCGCTACAAAAAAGTCCTCTTCGACTAACGTACTATGAATGAGCGTTTTTTAACCGCGTTTCCGAGGCGATGAAAGCTGGCGAAATGTTTGTGGTCGAGTCGAACCGATCGCCGGCAGCGAGAAGGTGAAGTAAACCCTTCCGAGAGGAATTCTCCAAAACTGTAATTTATGGGCGTGTGAGGCCCGCGGCTCTTGCGTAGGGATAGCAACGAAATTAGAAGTTGTGCGAACTTTAAATGAATTCGTATAAAACCTTTTAAGGGTTTAATCTGAAGGCTAAAAGCAGTAACTTTTGTTTTACTGCTTTTTCAAATTATCTTTTTATTAATTTAGTCATATACATGACCAACTTTAAATTGTCCCCGAAAATTCGGAAGTTTCTACTTGCCCATGATAAGTTTGGCTCTGACGGTTATTTTCTGTGCATGGGTGACAGGCGGAGAGCCAATGAACGATTCGCTAGCTTTCCCCCACCTGCCGCGCTCACCCGCGCGATAATTTTTTTGAGTTCTGCGCATTAACGGTCATGCCAGAGTTATTTTGTACGACGTATGCAAGTGGACAAACGAGAAGGTGGGCCACCTGGTGTTAAGTGGTCACCAGCGCCCGTAGCACCCACCCGAAGCACCCACTGTCTTATTATTTGTCAGAATTTGACATAAACAAGACAGTATAGCTCGTTGCCTGACTCCGCCTTCCGGTAATTAAGATAAGACAAGACAGGAAGTAAAACATAAAACACAATAAAATACATTTCAGAACTTATAAAAATAACTTATTGCTAATACATATTACTTAAGGCAAACCAGTGACTATGATAAGCATTCAAAATACCTGTGTTACAGCCACTGATTGGCCAAATTACGGTACACTCAAAATTATTACAGGTTACTTGCAAATTTTTTTTTACAGTTAAATCCTTTTTAACCTTAAATTATACCCCGATTGACTGTACCAAACCTATATAACACAACAAAATAAAAATATATTTTTATATTAGATAATTGTAGACCAAGAACTGACTCCCTGTGAGGTAAAAGACGTTGGAGAGGGGTTGGGAAGGAGGTGACGACGTCTGTAGCACACATCTTTAAATTTATTTATTTCAGCTTTACATGCTGTCGGTAGAGCTGTCGAAGAGGGATTATCGCAAATCGCGTCGTGCTGACCCGGAAGGCAGAGGGCACAATTTGGATGTCCATACACATACATACATACAAAAAATACATCCACAAGTAGGTGCTTAATGCTTGCATTGACTTTCCAAATTGTTTAAATACTTTGATTGAATACTTAATAATGATTAAATACTTCACGGGGACTAGCGCTGCCAACAAAAATTACGAGTAACAAACGCTGACTGATTTTTTAACACCGCGCTATAAATATTTGCATGATTTTCCCCAAATGTAAGTATGTATTTACATACAGAATATAGTGAGGTGTGGTGCCCGCAATGAATAGTACCAACCCATCTCTACCCTGGACCGGATTACACTACCACGAGTTGAAGAGGGTGGCGCAACGCCGCGATAATACCGATTGCTGACCTCCAAACTTCATTTCGAAGATGGCACCCCATGATGATGATGAACTAAATGTAAGAGGCGACGCGGCGAGGCGAAGCAGACCGGAGGATAGGCAGCAGCATCATTCTGAGTATCGTACCATCAGTCTGACCTACTGAGGTCGACAACAACAGCGGTAGCCATAGCCGCATCGCTTAAAAGCGTGGTGACTATGGTAAATCCCCTCCTAATTACCACGCGTTTTTGCTGGTGTTCTGGAGGGAGCCCCTGTCCTGCAGTGGACGTTTCACGGGATGTATGATTATACATACATAACATAAATTGAGAAACGACAAATATATTGTATAATATTTGTCTTTCGCTTACAAAAAGGGACGAATTCTTTTTTCTCCGATCCTGCATGGAGAATTGCTGAACCTTTGGTATAGGTCAGCCAACTATCAACTAGCGGCACTTCTTCTTCTTAGCATGTCGATCAATTACAAAAGAACAAAATTTTTGTAGCCCAGAACGTTGCCACATTTACTGCCGCACTTAATTCGATAGATCGCAGAGCCAAGACCCTTGTTGGAGATGAGATGCTGTTGAAAACCAAGTTTCACAGTCTGGCCCACCGTCGCAAAGTTGCATGTCTGTCGGTCTTCTACAAGTTGTATGTACCCTGGAGATTGTGTCCAAAAGAGCTCCATGACCTTATCCCGCCATCCCCCTTCTAACATCGGGAGTTCAGACTAGGTTTTATTCCACACGCGCAGCTACGGAGTGGAATTCTCTGTCTGCGTCTGTGTTCCTGAGTTCGTATAACACGAATCTATTCAAGCCCCGAGTGAATAGGCTTCTTTTGGGCAAGCTCGTTCCATCGTCGACCTCATCTCTGCCCTCCATGCCGGATTGAGGTGAAGAGTAAGCCTATCGACAATAATAGAATCTCTTTGAAAAACATACAATATACAATCTGCACTTTGTACTTATTACCTTTCATATTCATTTAGGGCTTATTAAGAAGAAAAATCATAACCAATATGATAAAATAAAAAAATATATATAGTTGAAGGGAAAAAAAGAAAGATGAGGACGAGCCGACGAGGTCATCTTAAAACGGAACGAGGAAAGTCTTCACAAAACCAATTCCATGCCAAACCTTGTCGTCAGTCGAGTCTCAGTGACCACAGGCCCTTATAAACTTTTACTGCATAAATACAATTTGCTATCACATAACTTCTGGTTAGAGCGAGCACGGTCGATGCTGGAGAAAGCTGCTTCTCCGAACGAAGCACAGTTTTTTTAGTTTATAGATTTTGTAGCTATTTCCTTGATTGTATAGCCTTACTGCTTTCACGTTAATAAAATATATTGTTACAAAAAGATCCGTCCATAGGGGGTGAGGGCCAACGCAAGCTGAGGTGCAGGCCGCAGGACGCAGGACGCAGGCCGCAGGCCGCAGATTTTGCAGGCCGCAGACGTAGGTGACCAACGCAAGCTGGGACGCAGATACTAAACACATGCGGGCACAGAATACTATTACACACCTACGGAAGGAAGAATGACAACTTATAGTGAAAAAAATTAGACTTTTTTTTTATATAATAGAAAGAAGGTTTGAATTCTCCCTTCTCATAAACTGTAATGATATCTTGTACTGTATCTAATATCTACATAGGGATTTAAAAAATAGCTGTAAAACCTATTAAAGGCTTATTTAGGAGGCTAAATGCAACAACTTTTTAGGGTTCCGTAGTTAACAAGGAACCCTTATTGTTTCGTCATGTCCGTCTGCCTTTCTGTCCGTCTGTCTGTCTGTCCGCGGCTTAGCCCAGAGACCATTAGTACTAGAAAGTTAAAATTTACTTTAGATATGTATTTCATCCACGCCGAGAAAGTGGTCAAATAAAAACTTAAAAAATATTTTTTTTTAGGGCAAGTACCTCCCATACAAGTAAAGTGGGAGTGATTTTTTTTCCAACGTGTGGGATATCGTTGGGTAGGTCTTTTAAAAATAATGTACAGTCAAGAGCAGGTCAAGCTTTTCATTCGCAGCGCGACTTTAGCTCCTACAGCTAATTTAATTGTCAATTGTTTAAGCTGTCATCCGAAATGTAGATCTCATCGAGACCTATCATTGTCTCAGCACACGAATAGTCTAGGGTCAGTAGTTTTCGAGTTATAGTGATTTTTAGTTTGACAGCTGTCATCCGACATGTAGATCTCATCGAGACCTATCATTTGTCTCAGCACACGAATAGTCTAGGGTCTGTAGTTTTCGAGTTATAGCGATTTTTAGTTTGACAGCTGTCATCCAAAATGTAGATCTCATCGAGACCTATCATTTGTCTCAGCATACGAATAGTCTAGGGTCAGTAGTTTTCGAGTTATAGCGATTTTTAGTTTGACAGCTGTCATCCAAAATGTAGATTTCATTGAGACCTATCATTTGTCTCAGCACACGAATAGTCTAGGGTCTGTAGTTTTCGAGTTATAGCGATTTTTAGTTTGACAGCTGTCATCCAAAATGTAGATCTCATCGAGACCTATCATTTGTCTCAGCATACGAATAGTCTAGGGTCAGTAGTTTTCGAGTTATAGCGATTTTTAGTTTGACAGCTGTCATCCAAAATGTAGATCTCATCGAGACCTATTATTTTTCCCAGCACAATAGTAGTCTAGGGTCAGTAGCTTTCGAGTTTTAATGATTATAAATTTGACAGCTGTCAACCAAAATGAAGATCGCGACGGGATCTATCATTACAAAAAAAAATTAGAAAGATTTTAGCCATAGACAATAGGTGCACCACGGGCGAAAGTTTTGAATTAGTTTTATTTCAAAAGTGATCAGGTGTTCCACGGGAGAAAAAAATCTTCCGTGGTACTCCCAGGTGAACCACGCGGGTGTACCACGGGCAAAGCCTGCGCTAAAGTACTAACCCATCGCTACCGGTGTCGTAAGAGACGATTATGGAATTATGAACCGGAGGATAGGCAGCAGTGTCCTTTTGTGTGTCATACCACCTTACTTTCTGCGGTCACCAGCAATCGCGGTCCTTGGTGCTAGCCGCAACGCTAACAAGCGTGGTGACAATGGTACTTCTCATCCACATTTGAGCAATTAACCACAAATTTATTTTATCTGTGGCATAACTTTTTGTTGTTTCTAGTTGCGAGAGTCTGCTTTCACACGCAATAGTGTGTTATTTATTCTGTGGCGCGCAGAAACAATTGCCGGCAGAAACAAGGCGCAGACATGTGTCTGCGTACACATGTCTGCATCCCAGCTTGCGTTGCTCTATGAAGGTTCATACATTACAAAAATCTGCTCTGCTCTGCTCTGCCCTGCCCTGCGCCATCTGCGTGGCAATATACGCTAAGCCTCATTGTTGTGATTTTAACGACATTACCGAAGCAAAAACGTTACGCCTTAGGGTAACGTTTTAGGCAAACGTTTTTATTTTGGTAATATCGTTAAAACTACCACGATCTACGAGTACCTATCAAAATGAACATTTTCCGAAAATAAAAAATGCATCAGTAGCGGATGGAGTATCCATTTCATCCTAGGTTTTTTTGTAGAGGAAAATTCTTCAGAAATTACGCATGACAGAAATACTAATATAATTTTTATTTAAACATTTTTTATTACTCTCTGTACTCAACTTGGTGGTAACCAACTGGAAGACTGGGGAGATCATATAGGTGGAGTGATGATGAGTGAGAAGTAGCAGGAAAGCTGTGGAGTAGAGCAGCCAAACAAAGGATACAATGGTCTAAAATGGAGGAGGCTTTTATCGCAAGAAGAGGTCTTTACACAAAAAACTATCAAAACTAACTATAGATTAAGAACACACTAACAAATACTAACAAATACTTAAATCATATCTTGTACGTACGGCATCAAGCACGTAGTACAAAACCAGTATAATCTGAACCAGCACTACGCTAGAAACGCCCGAAACCAGAGACCTACTTAAGGTCAAAATGTTTCCTACCGAAATGCGGCCGTGTATAAAATAAAAGCTTCTTTTTATATTCAACTTAGCGTAAGCTTAACTATTGACTCAACTAGTGTTACAGATGAAATCTACGGATAAAATAATGAGAACACAATGTAACGGAAGAACAAATTTTCTCTTTCCTTGTTCCCTCACTGTTGAGGATCGCGGACGCAGACGATATCCTTCCACTCGGGGCGTTTTGATGACGTCTGCACATCCCGGTGGAGGCTGCCATGCACTTTGCTGTTTTATCAAATCGCCCATTCGACCCAATATTAGGAGCCTCTTCAGATTGTGTTTAGGGGGTGATCCCATGAATGGAAAAATGTGGAGGGGAACTACCATAGTCACCTCGCATGTCAGCGTTACGGCTGGCACCATGGACCGAGGTTGCAAGTGACCGCAGTAAGTAAGATGGTATGATACACAGGAGGATGCTACTGCCTATCCTTCAGTTTAGAGCCTGTCCAGAACCTTTATTTTACGCGCGAGTCGACTCGAGCGTAGGCACTCGCACATTGCCGAGATACTAGAGCTATATATATTGCGTGCAGAACAGTTTCTACCAGCGTTTTACGCGCGTAAAAAAGGTTCTGGACGGGCCCTTAGTCGCCTCTTACGACACCCATGGGTATGTATAGGATGGTACTATTCTTTGCCGGCACCACACGGGACCTATGACGTGGTTATTTATACGATATTACCAAAACAAAAACATTAGCCTAAAACGCATAGACACACACGATACGATTACGACTTTTCCGTGTTGCTCTCAGCTAAAACGTTACGTTAAGCCTTAACTAAGAGTTTTTGTTTTGGTAATGTCATTCAAATGACCACAATCGCCCCCTAGAAGACATAATAATGTTTAAAGGCAATGAGGATGCTATTTATTCCGCCATTTAGCAGTTTGAAAAAATATTCTGCAGTCTGCCACTAATTTGGCAAAGCCTAATTCCCCCTTGAATTGGGTCTGATTTGTCCATAAGGTCTGTCTGTGGTTCGTAGGTCACATCAGTCAATCTGTGTAAAAACCATTGCTCTCATTAAAATCTCCTAAGTTAGGTAGCTGACTTCATAAAGCGCAGTAAAGCTAGGGAAACATAAATGACTAAGATTTATTCTAAGTCATTTTAATTGTCAAAGCTCAGGATATTTTTTCTAGGGTTTTACAAAGCACGTCGAATTATATTTGTAGAGTCAGTTTTACAAGCTATGACCTCTTGTTCGAGAACATCAAAAGCTTACACTCCAAAAATACATGATTTATCTTAACTCCACAAATGAACTCAAAACTTTGGTGATTTACGCCACATTTTTCCTTTCAGTTCATCTCGAAACGAATTCTCACAAAGAATATTTGCCACCATTGTCTTTGCACAATACACCCGAATTTAGTACTACCAAGTTTGTTAGGTCAGTCGTAAAAAATATATACATGCTAAATTAGGCCTTAAAGTCTAAGAAATAAGGCATTTAGTTTTGGTACTAGCTGTTTTTGATGGTTGTGTAAGGGTACTTGAAAACCGCAGACTAGGGATGTGTTATTACTTGCTTACTCAAATGGGCATGAGTTGACTCAAATCGCAAATAGAATATGTAAACGTAGAAGCTATAGCTTAAAATAATATCTATGACACTGCCCTTGCCCAGAGCACTAATACCCCAACGAACCCCTAACCCTAACCTTAACCCTACAAGAAAATTAAAACGCAACCTCAAAGACTATAAGAAGTACACGTTTAATAAATATAAATATTGAAGGAAATAGGTAATCCCACCAAAAACATTTGCATATAAAATGTTACCAAGACGAGACCATATAGTTATCAGATCTCATGTACAGCCAAGCCTTAACTCTACAAGCCCTCACTTTACAAAATCTACACTTTAGTCAAAATATGTGGCTAGGCTGTTTGGGTTTAGTATGGGGAGTCAAAATTTTTTTGTGCTTTGTTAGCAAAGTCGTAAAACAAAAGTTGTTGCTTTTGACCTCTGTAATAAGGTAGGCATACGCATATCAGGCCCAAAAAAATAAACTTGTATACATAAATAGATAAATGACACCTAGACCCAGATTAAACACTTGTGTATATCACACAAATATTTGCCTTGGTCAACGATCGAACCCGCAACCCACGACGCACAAGGCTAGCTCACTACAAGCCACACCAACGAGCCATTAAAAAAATAGTTTTGAACTAAGAATCGAACATCATGTATCAAATGATTGTGAATCATATCGTCGCATATTTCCTTAACAAATTAGTTTGACTCTAGATATTGTCACTCTGGATTGGTAGCAAGCTAAACCAAAGTATTTTGGTGTCCCGGTAATTGAGGTTTGGAAAGCACTATGTGAATTGTGAGTTCTCACTCTGACATTGTCACTCACATTGAATAATTACTCATAGTCTTCGATCATATCGTCCCATCACTACAGAATATTTGTTAGTGTTCGTTTGGTGCCCCTAACGGTAATTCAGGTTTGGAAAGCACTATGTGAGAGCTCCGTACAGACTGTACGATGTATAGGATCGCGATCTTTGACCGCGATTTATGAGAGTAAATCTGAACCCTACTTTTATATACTTTCAAAAAAGCTGATTTTCTCGATGGAGGACAAAAATATTCTTTTGTGAATTTAGTACTAAATATAAGGTCATAATGAAGTAGTGTACATAATTTTAGTATGTACTCAGACGATAAAACTGAACAAATTTCCCCAAGGAACATGGGTCGAAATACGAAAAACCAGACTTCCCATACCAGATGCTCTATTAGCTAATGCAGTTTCTATGGCAGGTCAATAATAGATTTTTGTATTCCGACTTATGTTCCTTGGGGAAAGTTGTTCAGTTTCATGGTCTGAGTAACATACTAAAATTATGTTCACTATTTCATTAGGACCTTATATAGGGTGACTTTTAATGAGTTCTTGATAGAAAAAGGTATGAATGTACTCATGATACAGAACAACTTTCCCCTAGAAACATAGGTAGAAATACGAAAATCAAGTTTTGATCTCCCATAGAAACTGCATCAGCTGATAGCGCATTTTGTATGGGTGGTCAAATTTGGTTTTTCGTATTTCGACCTATGTTCCTTGGGAAAAGTTGTTCAGTGTCATGAGTACATGCATATCTTTTGCTATCAAGAACTAATTAAAAGTCACCCTATATAGTGACTTCAGACGACTGCGACTTTGTGACTTCTTCTTTAGTGTATCTAAATGATGCTCTTTTTATTGAATAATTAAGTATTTTTATATATTTTAAATATTTATTTCGTCGGTCGTCGTGAATATCTTTAGGGAAGGCGTATGTGGACATCTTTATTATCCTTTAGTGGACATCTTTCGGCTGACATGATTATTATGATGATAATAAAAGTGTAGCACCTTATATTATTCTCAGTATTACCACAGTAATATTAGGTCTTTACCTATGAAATTGCCGTTTTGTATGGAGAATTTTAGGTAAACTCAATTTTCAGTACTAACATTTTTGCATTTTTCTTAGGAATTGTTAATCCAATTTCTTTTATTTTTTTAAGCATTATTGGGAAGACATTAAGCTTACAGAAGCTTAAATTTAATTTTCGAAAAATATTATCTGTAAAAAATATAACAAATCCAATGATGAAATCGGACGACATTTAAGACGAACAATTTTCTAACCATTAATTTTATATATCAAACTAAAAATAAAAACTTTATTTTATGCGTAAATTGATAACCTTGAAGTCAACTTTCAAATACAAGACAAATGAAAAAAATAGCATTAGAATGATAGGAATTATGACCTCATTAAACTGTAAGAAAATTTCGGTAATTTCATAGGTAAAGATCTATTATATAAGCTAAAGCAGTATGGAAACTCGGGCCTTTTTTTGAAAAAAGAACTATTCTGCGTCGGAGCGTCAGGGTTGTAACCCAGAATTTTTGAAATAAGAATTATGATGAACTCAAATATTGGGTGCTTCTATCAACTTTGTTCTAGCATGTTTTCGTACCGTAAAACTAAACAACTTTCCGGAAGAAGTCGAAATACTAAACAATATTTTTTTATGTCCAATTGGCAATAGCATTAGAAACTGCGTCAGCCGATAGCGCGTTTTGTATGGGGGGGGGGGCAATTTTTATCGTCTTTCGACCTAGGTTCTTTACTTAGTCACCTTTTATTACACAAGGGCAGATTAAGACACTTAGTCGCCTTTTATGACACAAGGGTAGATAAAGACACTTAGTCGCCTTTTATGACGCAAGGGCAGATTAAGATACTTAGTCGCCTTTTATCGCACAAGGGCAGGAACATACTTATAGGGACTCTATATGTACCTATTTCTTTGTATCATGGTTTTGGCACGCACGACTGACTTCAGCGCGAAAACTGCTTATTTTCCTGTAGCGGTGTGCGCATGTGTGAGTGCGCCAGTTTTGGACGTTTGTTAGGAGTTTCCATACTGCTTTAGCTTATATATTTACTGTGGTATTACTTAAAAAACATCACAAAATTATCAAATTGCGGGTAAGAGCCAGATATCCAAAAATAATTCAAAACATAGTAAAAGTGACCACAGATCGTTTGAAAATATCATCAACGTAGAAGGAATTCAAAGCTATCCAATAATATTCCTAATCTTCCTACCGGATGAGATATCCGGACTGAGTATCCGGCATATACCCTATCTTCTGATATAAGTTCATCTTTAATCCCTTGCAACCTCACTAGTTTTTTTTTTAGATAAAATTAATAAATGGGGGACATTGCACACAACGTTAACTAATCCCAAACTAGGCACGATGAGAAACAGAGACTGATTTACGAGTACATACATAAATAGATAAATAACACCTAGGACTAGTAAATTAGAGACTGTATTTAATTCACAAAATATAGGATGAATTTTATAATGTAAATTGCATGCAAGAATTTTGACATTTAATTTTAATATAAGCTATAATTTCATTGTGACCATATACTAGATTCAATTGACGAATCTCTGATCATGTTTTTGCATGCCTTATAAATGGCAAAATACGTGGAACACTTTATCATTGACTGTATCTACACTTATTTATCATATTTTGAGCTAATAAACAATTTCATTTCATTTCATTTCACTTAGACACAGATCAAACACACAAATGTTTATCACATAAATGTTTACCCTGGGTGGGGATCGAACCGAAGATCGGACAGAAGATAAGATACCTATTTATGATGTCTATAGTTTTTTTTTTTTACCTTGGACTGGCCCACTGCAGGGCAAAGGCCTCCCCTTTTTCTTTCCAATTGTCACGGTCATGAGCCATGCCCTGCCAACCCTTCATGAAGGCATCGAGGTCGTCGCGCAACCGTTTTTTAGGCCTTCCTCTACCGCGTGGGCCATCTAGGGGGAACCATTGGGTTGTAATTCTAGCCCATCTCTCCGGATGCATTCTACATACGTGACCTGCCCACTCCCACAGTTGAAAAAAAAATTAATATCATTATAGACGGCTATATCATTGGATTGTAAGTTTTATTTCTTCAACATAGAGTCTTTACAGAACACTTATTGAACGCCATAAAATGCAGAATCTAATCCAGGCTTACTGAGAGTCGGCTCCGTTTGAACAATGTGTATCTTGTATTTTGCTAGAATATTAACGGCTGATTCAAAACAGGCCAGGTCCAACGGCCTTACTTGTCTTCCGAAGCTCGGAAAATAAACTAGAGAAGTCAGTTTTATTTGACAAATATGATAGGACTCGGAAAAATTTAAAAAAAGCTAAGGCAACGATCTTGGACGATGATACCTACTTCCAAAAGATAACGTTTCCCTTAACCACGAAGCAGTAAGTAATAAAACCTCGTTTAAAAGTTTATACTTTTATGTTTTTTTTTGTTTGCTTGTTCTAACACGCCGAGATCTCATAACAGCAGTAAACTTGTTTACGTGTTTTTTATGACACGATATCATCTCTATACAGTCATTCTACTCCCAGTCATTCTACTCATGAAAACAAACAACCTTACCGAAGAAAACAAAAATTTTCACCTTCCCATACAAAATGACTCGATCACGGGACCACTTTACTATTAGTAAGGGTGATGAAGGACAAATTTCTATATGATTTGCTCATGTCTGCCTCTTTGACTGATGATAAGGAGCATCCTCTAAAAGATACAAAAAATATTGGCGGACATCCACACCCTGCGTTTTTGAGAAATTAAGTTTTAAAATTTGACAATGAAACGTACACCTGGCAGACTATGACTATCTGATTAAATACAATGTATAAAACCCCAGAAAAATGGTCTGCCACCATAATAGCCCTGCGTCGTAAAGTTACCAGCGCTTCAAAATGCAAAAATTCACTACTTCGTCCCGTGATAATGCGATCCCTGCATGTCTGCCTCTTCGATTTTCTACATCTTCAGAATTATTTTAAACAGGAGCCACAAAGGCAGACAAAAAAAAACATTATTTAGTATCTTATTTTCATTTTTTTTGCTTTAACTCAAAAACGCAGCGACGCACAGAAAAACTTGTAAGGACCAAATCGATTCGTATTGAGCTGATCTATCATCCCTATTAATATGAATCATGAGCAAATCATATACCCAAATTGCAGTCAGCACCCTAACTATATGGGGAGACGAAAAAAATTTTTCGAGCAAAAATGGTTTTTCTTTGGTAAAGTTGCTTATTTTCATGAGTAGAATCACTGAGCTTTGGGTTTAAAACGAATGAAAATTCACGCTGTATAGTATTTTATCTAAACATTTTAAGGAGCTCGTGCGTGAAATATTATTAAGAGATGAAATTATTAATGTTTCTGTTTGACCAAGTTTTTAGGGTTCCCATCCTCAAAGGAAAAATGGAACCACCGCATCAATCTGTTGTCCGTCTGTTTGTTTGTCTGTCAATACCCTTTGCCTTTCAACCGGGTAAAGGTATCAAGTTGAAATTTTAACAAATATTAAGGTCTATAGACCCTTAAGGTTGTTGAAATTTCAAGCTTGTCAACAACACAACCAAAAGAACGGCCCTTTTTATTTGTGAACCAAACCAAAACCCGGTACTTCCCGTTGACCTACAATCATAAAATTTGGCAAGAAGCTAGGTTTCAAAGCACAAGTAAAAGGAAGAGTCTCAATTAATTAATTATTGCAACTTTTCATACAACCAAATACCCAACTAAAGAGTTTACAAGTATTATTTACTAGCTGTTGCCCGCGACTTCGTCCGCGAGGGATTCTATCTATCTATCTGCCCATCCATTCATCCACCCATCCGTCTATCTGTCGTCCGCCCGTCCGTCCAACCATCTGTCCAACCGTCCGTCAAACCACCCATATCAATGCCCCTCTCCCCTTCCCTCTCCCTCGCCCTCCCTCTCCCGTCCCCTCTCCCCCTCCCTCTCTCCTTCTCTCTCCCACTCCCTGTCCCTCTCTCTACCCGTACCCCTCCCTGTCCCTATCCCTTCCCCTATCCCTTCCCCTATCCCTACCCCTAACGAAATCTTAGCCACTAACCGTATCCTGATATAAATATAGAAACGACACCCATATTGATTTTTAAACATTTCAACCCTATCGCACCCCAACCCCAACCCCACGCTTGTCGGTAGAAACTTTTTCAAACTCTATTACCACGCCATAAGGTCCAAAAGTGTTTCTACTGACGTGCTAAAAGGGGTCAGGTTTGAGCGGACGCGGATTTTTAAAGTCAAAGGCATGGATCAGTGCAATGCGGACGTCCGATGCGGATGTCCGCGATGGATCGTAAAATGTATGAAGCCTATTTAGTCCGGTCTGTCCGTTGCCGGGCGGATCCGGAGCGCCCTCGTCACACTGATCCAGGCAAAAGGGCAAAAGCTTGTACAGTCAAAAGCACGTCAAGCTTGTCACATTACCGTTCTTATTTCTACAGCCGTAAGAGCTAAGGTCGCGCTACCAGTGTCAAGCTTGACCTGGTCTTGACTGTACACCCCGCGCGACGAGCTAAGGCCGCTGGGCGGGAGTGGAGGGGGTATGTGCAGTAGTATTTTTCTTGCAACTGAAATTAGATTGAAATACCTATGCCAAGCAGAATCCGACTCGCACATAGCCGGTTTTTATTAACAGATATCATACTATAGGTCAGGCACTATAGTTACAGCTTTTTCAAAGATTTTTGTAGTACTGTAGAAGATGGAGTAAAAATTAAAAATGCGAAAAACACGATTGTTTCTATCAAGGTTTTTTTTGCTGTTTATACAGGGTTATTTTCGGAAATTTTGGTATGTCAATCAGAACAACTTTCCCAAAGAGACATGGGTCAAAAAACGAAAATTTTGTATGGCTCTCTCATACAAACCTTGCATCGGCAGATTTTGTATGTGACGACCAAAATTTTTTTTCGTTTTTCGGCCCATGTTTCTTGGGAAAGTTGTTCAGTTTCACGTTCTGAGCAAAATGCCGACATTTGGCCAGGGTCCAAAAATAACCCTGTATTATTTATGAGGATACCCTCAGTGGAACATAGAAACTCCTCCTTTTTTGAAGTCGGTTAAAAAGTACCTACAATTTTTAATTAGAATCCGCCTGAAGAGTTCTTTTCAATTTCTTGGTGTGCACAAATCAATTAATTTTGATTGACTTTCGACTTATTTCAAAACATCTGCTTTTGATAATTCAAATCATAGCAATATTGAAATGATTATCTTTAGCTGTATTTTAATTTTTGGTTTAGCTGGTAAGTTTTTGGAGTTGGATTTTTAATTGTACAAGCCTGTCCTTGAATTTTCTATATTAATAATTTTAGTAAAAGAATTGTGTAGATTTTTTAAGGGGCTGATAAGAGATAAATACGCTTCACTTGAGCAAATTTTTAAAGAACAGTGATGGGCGTAAAAAACTTACGTTATAAATAAGCATCTTTCCAGGAAGATGGCTGACTCTGAAACACGATTAAATATATTTTATACGCCATAAAAAAATCCAAAGTTACCTCTGCTTTTTGCTTTTAAACCTTTTTTAGGGTTCCGTACCTCAAAAGAAAAAAACGGAACCCTTATAGGATCACTTTGTTGTCCGTCTGTCTGTCTGTCTGTCTGTCTGTCTGTCTGTCAAGACCCTTTATCTCACGAACGGGTGAAGGTATCAGGTTGAAATTAATACCATATTTTAGGATCCATGAACCACACAAGATCTGAAAATTTAAATTTTTTACAACGACGCAATCAAAAGATATGGCTTTTTATGTCCTCATCTCCATACATTTATGCAAAAAAGGAAAACCTACAGGGTACTTCCCGTTGACCTAAAATTATGAAATTTGGCAAGAAGCTAGGTCTCACAGTACAAATAATGGGAAAAGTCTGAAATCATTAAATATTACAACTTTACTCGCAACTAATGGTAACCAATTGTGGTGAGCTCCCGTTTCAAGAACATTCATATAAGAGAGGGGTCAAGTGTGATGGTCGCGGAGGCGATTTTTGTTTTAGTTCTATTTTAAAAACCAGAACACTTATAAACTTGAAAATTGGTATGTTTATAGTTCATAAGCTATAAAATAACATCAAATAATAAAATTTGGTCAAGCGCGTGTCAGACTCAAAAATCTAGCACATTAACTTACTGAAATTTTAACTAATACAATTATGATTATGTGGTGGTACGGAACCCTCAGTGCGCGAGTCCGACTCGCACTTGGCCGGTTTTTTTTAAGTATCCATGAATATGTGATGCTAAAACTTTTACACATTATTCAATATATTATACATTATTATGTAACTGTCTTATAATTAATGTTATGGGTACAGATTATGAGAAAAATGCAAAAATCAGCGAAAAAAGTAAAACAGCGCGAATCCGCTCCGTTCTAACACGCGTATTCTGTCCTTTATTAGAAAGGGAGGTAATATAGCTCTTATCAGACTCTTAACATCTTAATCTCCTTTCCAGCTTCATCATCCGCCGGCAGACTCCCTCGATCGGCCAACCATAAAGGCCCCCTCCGCATCAGAAGTGGTGACGCATCTCCGATACGTCCCAATAGCGAAGTTCAGGTAGCGGGCGAATACCGCAACAGCCCAATCAGAAGAGACTTACTTGACATTGAGGGTAATTATCGAGTTAAGCACTTTGAAACATAGCGTAGGTAGGTTGATGTCGCGGGAAACCGCTGGATACAAGCAGAACAGGAATTAACCAGCCGTTGGGGAGACCTTAGTTATGGGAGGCATTTAAACAGTAGTGAATCACTTTAGTACCAATAGTACCATTCTATGTCCTAAGAGGCGACGACCGGAGAATGGGGAGCAGCATTCTTCTGTGTATCCGTGTGGTACCAACTGGCTCGTGTGTTGACAGCTTGCAACAGTACTACCCCATCTCTTTCAATGCCTTGAAAAATATTAAGAGATCTTTAATCCAGGGAAGGGCAGCATCGTCCTGCTTATACTATCGTTGTTCGTGTGGTGCTGAATAAGGACAGTACTGCCTTATCAAGTCCTGTGTCTTTTTTTATTTTTATGGTCGTTGGGCTTACTTTTGACCTCGATCTAGTCCTGAGGACAGAGATGAGGTCGACGGTGGGACGAGCTTGCCCAGAAGAAGCCTATTTACTAGCGACTTTAATGGATTTGGGTTGTATGAACTCAGGAACACAGATAAAAGATAATAATTCTACTCTTTAGCTAGTGTCGTAAAAGGCGACTAAGTGTAATATTAAACCAGAGGATGGTCAGCAGCATCCTTTTGCGTGTAGGTGGCACTGCAGTCACCACTAATCGCGGTCCATTATGCCAGCCGTAACGCTAACAAACGTGGTAACTATGGTTCTTCCCGCGAGGCATTTTTGCTCTTTTATTTTGGAGAGAACTCCCTGTACAATTTACATTGTATAACACACTTTTCTAAAGGCTTCAGAAACTTCAAATACAATAGTGTCTAGTGCTTTAAGGGATAGCCGATATTTAATGGAGATTTAATGCAGGGCAAACGATTTTAATAAGTTTTTTTTAACTTAAAAGATATTAAACTACCATCAAATCTCAAGAACAATGACGTACAAATTGTAAACTTGGATGAGTTAAAATCTCTGGCTGACCGAAGTGATTCTTTAGAAATCGTTAAAGTTGCTCAAAAACCTAAAAGAAAAAGGAAACTGGTGGGCTTCAAAAGTCCTAGCGTAGCAGACTTTTTGAACCGTGAACCTGAGAGAAAAAAGAAGCCTAGCAAATTAGGAAATGTCAAATTTATGTCTCCGGAAGAATTTTTTCAAAAGTTTAGTGGCGATAAACCAGATGAAGAGGAACCAGCTTTAAAATGGCTGTCTAAAGCCTTCGGCAGCGATAAACTGGTGAAAAATCTCGTCAAATCACGTGGACCGAAGAAGAACAAGGCCAAGAAGGTACCCTTTGACAAAAATGGGATGATGTTCCTGACGTTGCCCAGAGAAAAGAATAAATTGGGTCCTCTAATGAATAAAGTATTTGATTTCAAGGAAAAGAAAAGGTAATATTCGTATGTATGTAGCTTAAGTGGTACTAGTGAAAATTCCAGCCTTGGGGATCGTGATTATTTGAAGGATGTTATCAAAACGTAATGTAAACGTAAAGTTAAGTTTGAGTAATGTCGTTCAAATTATCACGATTATCCCCCTTATCAGTCAACAGAAACGAATAATTTCCTCGAAAGCAATTCAATTAACTTTCAACAGTACGACTTTGTTGAGACAGACAGTCAGTATGAACTAGTCGAATTATTTACTTACAAGCTACAATAATATATTTAGAAAAACCATTAAATTTAGATGACAATAATTTAACTTATTCAAATATAAAATATATTTTTGCTTTTAGTGATCTACGTAATGATCCGACAAAGGAATTTACTAAAGATGAAGTTGAAGAAATCAAAAATATTGCTAAAGCCATTGATGAAGAAGACAAAGAAAAGCAACAACAATCTGAACTGGATCAAATGATACAAGAGGAGTTGCAGCAGAGGGAAGAAGATACTCAACTATCTAAAGAGAGAGTGAAAAGCCAGGATCAATTAGAAGTGGTGGAAAAATTAGTCGATACATACCAAAAGCATCCCAGTTTACCAGTGGTTAACCTGAACCAAGCACTACCAACTGTCGAAGTTCAAGCTCTGAGAGAAGGTTCAACAGAAAATATTGAGGATGATGAAACACAAAGAATCGCTGAAATACTTCAAGGTCTTATCAACCAACAAGATAAGAAGGATATTGATGAAGCTGACAACCTACCAAGTCAAGTTTCAGTACAAGATAATGAACCTGCGGATGTTATTATTCCCCCTGTAATATTAAAAGAAGATATAAGTAAGCAAAGGCAATACATTGATCCAAAGCAGGTACAAAAAGCTTTGCGAAGTGTTAAGAAAATGACACAGAATTTTCAGCCAAAACAATTTAGTTTTGACGAATTAGTTTCTTAATTTCAGGAAGGCGAGTTAGTTGTCTTTAAGATTGTGTGGTGTTTCAACAAAGGTTTTCAAATAAAATGTTTTGTAAAGTTGTCTTACATTTTGGCTAATATAAAATGGCTCATGAACTATACTTAGCAAACAGGACTAACGACCAATCAGCCGGGCTAAGATGGGCACCGCGAATTGGAACAAATGTTTGTGTGTTGATTATGAACCCTTATGGTGCGACTTTGTCTGTCTGTCTGTCACACATGTAGGTATATCTCAGCAACCACTCATGCTATCGACTTGAAATTTGGAATAATTTTAGAATATGATTGCCCATCTCTATTGCCAACAAAAGAATAAAAAAAATATTACTATTATAATGGGGGCCCAAATAATGGGGGCAAAATTTTAAATTATCGTTACTAGGTTGAGTGGGGTAGTCGATAGCCGTGAGTAATTGCTGAGACAAACAGGTGTGACAGACAGACAGACGAAGTCGCACCGAAGGGTTCCGTTTTTACCATTTTGGTTGGGAACCCTATAAAAACAACTTCTCGAAGAAAGTGCTTACGTAATAGCGCATTTTGCTTGAGAAGCAATTTTTTCATATACCTTTGTTTTTTTACATATCATTATATGTTTATGCATGTGATGTGGTGCCCGTGTGTGCTGGCAAAGAATAGTACCAACCCATCTCTACCCGTGGGTGTCGTAAGAGGCAACTAAGGGCTTATGAACCGGAGGATCGGCAGCAGCATATTTCTGTGTATCGTGCCATCTTACATACTGCGGTCACCAACAACAGCGGTTGCCAGCTGCAACGCTTACAAGCATAGTGACTATGGTAAATCCCGTCCTAAGTACCACGCATTTTTGCTAAAGTTCTGGAGGGAGTTTTTGTCCTGCAGTGGACATTTTATGGGAGTTTATGATGACCTAAGTTCATTTGGAAAAATTGTTCAGTTCTATGGTGTAAAAAACAGTAAATCAAACGCTTCTGACATTTTCAAACTCGCAGAGTGCGCAAATGTTCATTCTCTCATAACTATACCTACACAAACAAAATGAAAATTTTTAAAATGCATCTTATGGCATTACTATTGTATATTATGTGATCAAAGTCGGCTTTTACAAGCTCTCTGACAAAACAAGACGGATTTGTGGAAAGTGATGACCAAAACATGTTGACAAAGCGATAGAGATTTTCTTACAAAATGTTATAGGCTTAATGGCGAATCGTAAGTATCTTAAACATACTTGAATGTAACCTAAAAGATTATTTCATATTTATTTCATATTTATTTATTACTTGCTATCATATAGTTTTATTAAGATGTTAAAAATAAGAAAAAGGTCAAATTACAATGGTCTCGCCATCACGTTTTCTGGACATACTACACACTACACATAAACTTATAACCTTAGCTTCTTGTTTAAGAAAGCCCTAACATTATATCAAATTCCCCTAGCAACAAACTTTCGACATATACCTACCTATACATGTAACATACCTATAAAAACCCCAAAATTTCATACTATAGAAACTACTCATAACACTTAGGTACCAAATGCACCGGAGTTTAAAACCGGCTTGCACGCACACTAGCATGCAATTTTTGAAGTCTCTACACTATTGCGACACTATTTTATTCATATGTATAAGTGTGCTTTCCTTAAAAGAACACAGGTGCACAAACTCACACATACACAGAATTATGCTTGTGGTAAGGGCAAAGGGAAATTTTGGCAATAATTTGTGTTGTAAAGTACACTCGGATGAACATGGTGCGACGGTATGAATGAAATTGTGTAGCGCAAACAAAAATTTAATATGCTTCCTTGCTCTACAAAGGACTTACTTGAAGAAAACGGTTATTTGTTTTTGTAATTCAATAAAAATCGTGAAATTGTACTACAACATACTGGGTGTAAGGGACGGTATAAAGAAAACTGAAAGGGCATGCTCAGTCAAAGAAACTGATCAAATTTCGCAAAGAAAAATTTTTGATAAATGAAAAAAATATTTGAGTGAGAAATTTTTATGGAGAGGTCAAAATTGTTTTTTGTTTCCCAAAAGTGTTTCTTTGGGAAAGTTGTTCAGTTTCTTTAACTGGGCACGTTTTAGTTTTCTGTACGCCGGCGTCCCTTTCACCCTGTATAACTTAAAATCGAACATTATTTTAAGCGAACCACATCTTAATATTCATTTACAACAAATTTTAAGGTCAAAAGTCGAATAAAGACATTGTCGCAAATTTTGCGGAAACATATTTTGGTAATATCGCTCATTAATTTATCGAACTGACAGTACTGCATCAATTCAAACACGCCTATACATACATCGACGTGTTCTTGTGTGTGTCTGTAAGTGAGTGTGTGTGTTGGATGAAGTCGATCATTATTCGTAAGTACTAGAGGATAGGCCGCTAAAGTGGCCTTTGGGCACCGTAGCCCTAAAAATTTAGGGTTTCAGTGTCAAATACAAACAAATTAACTGAAGCAAAAGATTTCTTAAGACCCTGACAAAATGTTTTGATGCAAGAAAAAGATAAATTGTTAAAATATAATCAGTATTGATGTCAAACTTTAAGATACGATATATAGTAGAGGCACAGCAGACGGCAGCCTGGCCGGTATTGCGAAAATTATAGTTGTGCTCTACGTTTAAACTAAATAACAAACAACCTGATCTACCTTTTCGTCTAAATAACTATTTAAACTGAAAAACTATTCAAGTTGTTCTATTGCCAAACCAAAGATTTTGGAAACTACGCGCATACAAGCGGAGCGTTTTTCTCGTGTCAATGATAATATACATAATAATATCGAAAAAAATTGCAATATCGGCCACATTGACGGACTATCAAAACATAAAGTCTGCCGTCTGCTGTTTCTCTAGGTCCTAGAAAACATGACAAGCCCAAAAAGCGTTAGCTGGACGTCATCGTGGAGGCTGACATGAGGGAGAACAATCTCGTCACAGAGGATGCTAAAGACAGAACAAAATAAAGAAGATTAAGCCGGAATGCGGACGGACCCTAGCCATAGGCCGGGGTAACGATTGATGTCAAATTTTAATTAAAAAACGGCCAGTTTTTAACAGACCGGGTAAGTCATGCTCATGAATAAAACATCAATTAATTAAGGTTGGTCCCAAGATGCTACCCTGTCAAACACCATAGAAGCATTGATGATAAATCATTCATGACTATAAAAACAACTTAGATTTGCAGTTTGGCGTCATTTTATCAATTAATTGTTAGAATTATTCCATGTATACAACTCCACGAAAGCCTTACTTTTCGAACTTGTGAAGTAAAATAAGGGGCGAGACAGTGTCGAAGGCTTTGGTCTTGTCTAAGAAAACCACAACACCGGCTAGTCCTTCATCCAGCACATTAGATCCTTCTAAAAGGAGTAAACTAATTGCGTTCTTCATAGATTCGGCTCTACGAAACTTGAATTGGGATTGAGTTTGAACGACTCAAGGTAGGTACGTGAAAAATTAAAAAGAAAATAGATCTAATTCGTCAGTTATTTTCGCGCGTTAAACTCATGAAGAAACATGAAGTGAAGGATAGAATCTAATGGCTTGAGCCGCTTTGAAGTACCGTTTCTTCAAATATGAAAGTCAAGTACCTACATCTGTTCTTTCATTGTATAAATCTGAGACTGCCAATTATCCTAATTAGACTTGTGTAATCCTGCGGCTTTGTCTGCCCTAATTACCATCATTCTACGTCGCTTTCGTTTGCCCTTGACTTTCTTTGTGAATTATTAGATTAGCTGTTCAAAGTAAAATAAAATTCTCTTTTAGTACAAAATAATAACGTTTAAAAAGTCTACCCGTGACACTCAAAACATCGGGATAAAGTGATTTATTTCGCAGTTATACCCGGAATAAAATAAACATTTATAAAAATGTCGTCAAAGCTCATGCTCTCTTTGATTTTTTGGCGCAATGGTAGGTCTGCTGAGAGTCCGTGTGTGTTTGTGTGAACGAGCCCGGCACCCACGATGCAGGATGATGGGATTGTGGATTTGTGATCCTTCTCTTCTCTTTAACTAGGATGATGAGGAAACCTAGTGGTGCATACGTACTTGCAACCAAGAGCACGTCAAGCTTTACACAGAACTTTGTACAGTTCTTATTTCAATAGACGTACGATCTAGAGTCGTACTGCTACTGCCAAGCTTGACCTGCTTTTGCTTGGCATCTGAAATAGTAACTAAAACTTCGGTAGGGCCAGCGCAATGAATAATGAGTGCTGAGCAGGAGTGAAATATAAGTATACTAGCTGGTGCCCGCAATTTCGTCTGTGCAGGTTTATAAATTGTAGCCTATGTGTTATTCTGATGTATAAGCTATATTATTGTAAAGTTTCACTAAAATCCATTCAGTAGTTTTTACGTGAAAGAGTAACAAACATACATCCAAACATGTTTACAAACTTTCGGGTTTATAATATTAGTAGGATAATACTATGGCGTCTCATCACATCACACCCGTTTTCGTTTTCCCGTTTTCTACTAAGTACGCCAAGATTCAACCCGGAAACTACATTTATTTACACCGAGCGCAAATTTGAAATTGGAAGGTCGCGTTGGTCCTCATATTAACCTCAGAAGGACCACGAGAATCTCGCGATCGGGTGCGCGCGAGGGTGAGGGGGAGAGTGCAAGGGGGTGTCCTATCTGTATGGTAGTTATTACTTTATTCTGTGGCCAAGGTGAGGCACAACACAGAAGACGAGAATATGAATTACCTTACGAAGCTTATGTTTCTAAAGACGGCACAGAAGACCGATTGAAAGCCAGGCAGTGCATAAGCATTATACCGCTTCTAATAATACCTTACATTAGTAAGTATCACGGAGTCGACAAACAAATATGAAACTCTGCCTTCAGAACCCTTCTTTGAAAATTTACTAACCCACACAAGCAAACGAAACTGCCAAAATCGGTCGTTGGTCTGCCCCGGCGCATAGGTCAAATGCACTTCGTTCTCTCTTTCTCTCATGTGGTATTAAGCGAGATGGGTATATCTACTACATACAGCCAAAAATGCAGTTTCATTTGGCTGTAATTAGTAGACTGAGGTCGAATTGTGTCTTTGGGGTATAACTCGTTGTGCCAAGTAGTTAAAGATCACAGTTTCTGAGTTTTCTTAGGAATGTAAAAGAAGATTTAATTTTACCCATTGAACTAATCGACTTTATCAAAATATGAAGTGTACTCATAAAATCGATAATGGTCAAGGAAAGAAAGACGGTTTTTTTTTTTTCAAATTATATTAATTTCCCGTGGAAAAAATATCCTTATAATTTGTTTAACTTCTAAGTTCTTCTGATAACTTCAAGGCTACGAATAATATTTGAGATTCAAGAAATCATCAAACAGCAGATGAAAATCAATCACTGAAACAAGGGTGTAAAAAAAGTCACCCGTAAAGGATCATCGTACTTTTCGTACACTCTGTATAATGTGTATAATTATAATAATGATTTGCTAATGATAGATAGATAGATATAATATATGTATTAAAAAATGTTACAGTTTTTCTTAAAAACTAAACAAGCACCCGCAAAACTGTTAATACAGTTTGACTGCGGGAACAGTCTTGACAAAATCTTATGAACTAAAATTAATTAGATAATTTAAAAGAACAACTATTAAGTTAAGCTAGGCTAAACTATTCAATAAATGTTGTTTCAACAATTTCGAAAATTTGTTTTTATTCGGTTCATGCCTAATATCAGGGGGCAAACCGTTCATAAGGTACGGTAGACGTTTGTTAAGCGTTCGATCGCCATAGTAATTGTGCACCCTAGGAACAATAAATTTACCCGCCGATATCGACCTGGTACCTCGATCATGTGTTAATAATGAGAGACGCTCCAGACTGCCATGGTTGTTCACTAGAAGTAAGTATTTAGGTTGTAGACTAACCGGAAGTACATTGCAAATTTTAAATAGTTTATTATAATCTCCTTTACAACCCCTTTTCGTTTTTTTTGACACAATTAATTTTAAAAATCTTATTTGGAATTCTTCCAGCTTTTGAATATAACTTTTGAATGTGAGACCATAACAGTCTAGAGCGTAGCTCAGTATAGACTCAATTAATGACATATATAAACATTTTAGGGTACTAGTAGGAACTTTGAAACTTAAGTTGTAAAATTTACCTAATAGTATTCGTAATTTATTGCATATAAATTCTATGTGGGAAGACCAAGAAAAATTTTCGTCAATGATGGCCAAGAATAGTATCAATTTCTACCCGTGGGTATCGTAAGAGGCAACTAAGGAACTGAACCGAAAGATGGACAGCAGTGTCCTTTTGTGTATCGTACCATCATACAAACTTCGGCCACCAACAACCGCGGTCCATGGTGCCAGCCGCAAGTGCCGCAACGCTAACAAGCGTGGTGACTATGGCACTTCCCCTCCTCATTGTTTTTTCTTTCCACAATTCTGGAAGGAGCTCTCTATCCTGCAGTGGACGTTTCATAGAATGTTATGGTGATGACAAAATTGAGGCTTTATTTTATCATATTTCAGCGAGTCTTTAATGGCCAGTGAAGAGTTGCAGATAGTATTTCAATCGCCGTAGGAGCTAAAGTTAAGACTTCAAGTGTCAAGCTTGAACTGCTCTTAACTATCCTAACAGTCTTCTTCTTCACATTAGAGCTAAAGCATGTGACAGGTCAGGAGTGCGGTCGAAATGTATGTCACGAAATACATACCCTTCTACCATCGGAAATCTAGACGCACCGTAGAATATACATGATATTCGTCTGCACAAAGCGCTTTGAAACATATTTTATAATGCTTACGGCTAAGGAGTAGAATTCTCTACATGCGTCTGTGTTCGCGAGCGAGTGAATAAGCCTCTTCTGGGCAAGCTCGTTCCATCGTCGACCTCATCTCTATCCTCAGGGGTAGATCGAGGTCAACAGTAAGCCCATAGACAGTAAAAAAAAAATTTCGTCTGCACTCCCGAGCTGTAACGTACTATAGGTACAGTCAACGACAAGTCAAGCTTGACACCCACAGTAAGACTCTAACCCGTACGTCTATTGAAATAAGAACGGCACAAAGTCCAATGTGTCAAGCTTAATGTACTCGTGACTGTACGTCTTATTGGATGAAGCAATTTCCAAATCGTTCTTTTCATGCATTAAGCACCAAATGAATTTTCCAGATACACACCATGACGCTACATAAACACAATTTTCCGGTACATTATTTCCGTCGTCACCTCACTGAGAAGTCTGTACAAATCATGTCAGTTGAGCTAGGGGCCTGTAGAGACCTTTACGTCGTGAGGGCGTCATATTTGAATAAATAAAAACCTCTACTGTACACTAAAGCTAAACTAACTGAACTGTCGCAGTTGAAATAACCGCTACGCCGGAGGTTGTAGGCTGGATTCTCTACTCGGATCGTTCTTTTGATCTTTTTTAGGGTTCCGTACCCAAAGGGTGAAAAACAGGACCCTATTATTGCCTCCGATGTCTGTCTGTCGGTCAGCGGGCTGTATCTCATGAACTGTAATAGGTAGACAGTTCAAAATTTTCACAGGTTATGTGTTTTTGTGGTCACTATAACAACTAAAAATAAAAATAAATTAAGTGGGGCGCTTCCCTACTAAAAACGTGTTTATTCAGGCGATTTTAATAATTAATAAGGATCGCCAACAGTATACGTATTTTAACACTTATTGTAACATGATATGATTGTATTGGGTTTGATACGTAATACCTGTTACAGGCAAATATAGAACATTCATTAGAGTACCTACTTACTTTTAACTACTTAATTTTAATACTAACAATTTATATTAAACTTTTAACATGCAAAATACAGAGACAAT
The DNA here is from genome assembly GCA_947532105.1 of Athrips mouffetella. Classification (NCBI taxonomy): domain Eukaryota; kingdom Metazoa; phylum Arthropoda; class Insecta; order Lepidoptera; family Gelechiidae; genus Athrips; species Athrips mouffetella. The sequence goes on from OX383972.1 coordinate 2,442,064, forward strand.
AGTTTTAGCTCTATCGTGAAAACGGAGACACTTTCAGGCGTGAAAATTGGTATGTTTATAGAATGTTGAAACATGTTGCTTGTTTGTTACCAATAATAGAAACTGTTGTTCAGTTTCATTGTCTAAGTAACAGTTAAAATAAAATTGTGTTCGCTATTTGTGTAGGACCCGTATACACGTGAACACAACAATTTTTTTTATGTAGCCTGTAGGTAGTGTTCCACTTGTGGGCAATCCCCTCAAAATAAAAGTTTTGACACCACCAAATCGTATCCATACTCTAAGCCACAACTCACGCCAATGTTCAAGCATCCGTATCTCTTAAATTTCTAGCGTAGCATACCTACAGGGCATAAATTACATATGCAGCCTTCCGCACGACCCTTTTCACAGCCCTTAACTTCAAAAATATTCCTCAAAACTTTTTACGGCTGAATATGATCAACATAGTTCTCTTAAAATACGAGTAGGTAAGCTTGACACATTGACTTTGTACCATTCTTATTTTAATAGACGTACGGTCTAGAGTCGCACTGCGAGTATCAAGCTTGACCTGTTGGTGACTGTACAGTTAGACCGTCATAAAACCAGTCCGAACTCTCGCGTCGGCGTTTTCATCAATAATTTAGTGTGCGTGCTACATTGCGCGGAGATTTTAGTTGTAGAACGCAGGTAACTTGGTTAAAGTCGCTATCACACCTTCCGACTAATTCGGCATACGTGGGTCGTTGAAGTAAGGATATTGAAATTAAGAAAAAAAAGTCTATCAAGCGCCGAATTAGTCTTTGAATTAAGGAAGTTGTTATTGCGGGGTATAGTTTATGACATCCGAGTAGCGACCACGAACGGGTAGACATATCTAACGTGGGTAGGCCCATAAGACGGACCAAAGAAGTGAAGTCGATGTCCGACCTCACAAACCCTGGTGTCGGAGTTTTTCAGCCGCCATAGGCCTCTAACATGGCTTTGACATGGCATGACTTTCAACGTGGAATCATCATACTTTTCGGATAATCAGGTCATTCATCCTGCAATGTCCTAACCAGACTGGAGAGGTCGCACAAAGAGATTTTTCTTTGACAGTGTCCCCACCGGGAATCGAACCCAGAACCTCCGGATCATGAGCCGAGCGCTCTAACTACTGGACTAAGGAGGCTGTTATGAAGGAAGCTTCTGGATGCGAGCTGAACCAGGACGGATATGTTGAGGAGAGGTTTTTGTCCAGCTATTGACAGCCTCCGACTTTTGTGATTATGTAGCGAGTGAGGGAGAAAGACTGATTGCTGCACTCGCCACTAAAAATCCTACTTGTGATGGCTTAGGACACATGGTCCCCAATACGTTTTTCCAGTACTTTTTGTACTTAAATACTTACGAAACCTCAACAACTAAACTAAAAGAAGTCTTGATTTAGTCAGTACCCTAAGAACCATACCACTTCCAAAAAGCCAGTGAAAATAGAGTCACTATAGAAAGTCGTTAGAAACTTGAGTGACGAAGCGCCTGGTAATATTGTAAGAGCAATTGCCACACCGCGCAAAAAGATGTATGATTATTTGTAATACTTTCTTAAAAGGCGTAAATGTTAACAATAAGCAACTTTCCATTACAATATCAAGTTCCATTTCATTACATTTTGACAAGAAAGCTTTCATAAGTAGAGTACAGAATTTAAAAGTGAAGAAAAAATTGTTACATGCCCTAACATGGGTCTATTTTATATTCACTTCTAAATTCCGTGCTCTATATTATGGCGAAATTTTTATTCTGATTCGTTCATCCGTTTTCGGTTTAATAAATTCAAATCAAATCTGTTTTATTTGCTATAGATATGGTTACAACAACATGATGGTAGTAAACAGCAGTATAAGTTCTAGATATCTAGCCTACTTAAATAGCATGCAAATATTTTGAAATGGACTATTAGCTCCAGTCATATACTATACGAACAATGCACAAAAATATTTCAATTACAATAATGTCAAACTAAGTCAATTAATAAATGTCAATTAATAAAAATAAAAAATATATATAAATCTATGCAGAACAAATCAAACAGTTATCAAAATTATGTTCCAGATATTCCTTAACTGAGTAAAATACATGTTTGAGCAACCAAATTCATAGATATTTCTTAAATCTGTGGCATGCAATGTTTTTAAGGGCAACAGGTATTTTACTGTATATGGTAACACACATTCCGTAACTATTTTTGACAAATCTTGCACTTTTTGGAATGGTATCGTGTCTTATGGTATCAAGGGGTCTTAAATTTGTGTTTGTAACTTGTCTTGATGTGATGAAAAAATTATCGTTAAGTTTTACAAATGTAGCTACCTCCAATATATATAAACATGGTATAGGTAATATATTCAACTCTTTAAACAGGGGTACACATGAAACATCCGGAGCTACTCCACTAATTGCTCTGATACATTATTTTTTGAGCAACAAATGCTTTTTTAACATCTGTTCCATTTCCCCAGACTAAAATGCCATGTAAGATTGACTACATGTGCAAAATATGTTATGATAGCAATTTTTTTGTCTGAAACTTTATTTAATTTGTATAGCGCGTATGAAAATCTATTTATTTTATTACAGACATGAAAATGAAAATGAAATTTATTATACTCAAGAGGGTTATTTACAGTTTATCTAGTCCTTACACTAGGATTCCCTGTATCGCAAGGACTAGGTATTTCTACCTGGAGTAACAATTAGACTTAAAACTAAACCAATGGTATAAGAACCAATGGTATAACATGAATTATGTGAAGTTTAGTTTGTTATTTATTTTGATCCCTAAAAATGACGTGGTAACAGTTTCAGTCACATTCGAATACGTTATGTATGAGATTGTGAAGTATTTTTTCATGTGAAAAACTTCCGTCGGAACATCTTACTGAGCAAACGTATTTCAAAGTGCTCCGCGAATTTAATTCAAAATCGTATTAAAACTTACATTATCCGACTAGTAAATAGTATCATCTTATAGTACCTGAACTCATCTTTTCAACAGTGTAAATAGTGTGCTATTCGTAAAGTGCATTTCGAAGTTACGACATAAAATAATTCAATTTTGGTGCATTAACGGTTTTAAACTGACCCGAACCTACCTCAACATACTGCTTCGATCAGCGGAGCCGTGTGTGACTCGGGTCTATGACCGAGAAACTCGTCGAAAACGCGCCCGCGCCGAGCTGCTACGTTCGCACCGCTGAGCTACGATATTACTACGCCGCCGCCGCCTCATCTTCTAGACAGCAAAGCGATACGTATTGTTTTATATAAGCAGTAGAAGACCGCAAAATGAGTTCGTGCGCCGCATGCATGCGTGTTATTAGCGTAACTGATAAATTAGTTTGTTCTCAGTGTAACAACTCATATCACTGTGCATGTGTCAATATGACTAAGGTAAATTTTAACAAGCTATCGGCGAAGGCAAAGAATGCATGGAAATGTCCTCAGTGCAAAGTACCCCGAACAAATGCCGACGATACACCGGTCAAGGAACCACCAGCTGAATTAGATTCATCTGATAACAATGTAGAGGCTCAGATTTATCAATCTGACGAGGAAGAGACTGAAGCGTTCAAGAAGACAAGAGGTGATAAATACAAATGCAGCTGCTCATGTTTAACAATCGAGAAAATCCAGGAGATTTTTAGGAGTGAATTGCAGGCGAATAACATTATTCTTCGTAGAGAATTTGATAAAAAGCATAACGAGATTAAAGATAAAATCGACGCTTTCGAAGCATCAATAGAAAATTTTAACACGACTTTTGAGGAGATCCGCTGTGAGTTTACTACACAGAAGGCCTTGGTGAACAACCTACGCAAAGAGAATGAAATCCTTCGTTCGTCGATTCAGCACATAACATCACGATTTAATCAGATTGATCAACTATCGAGGGCAACGAATCTTGAAGTCCAATGCGTACCCGAACACCGCAACGAGAACTTGATTACCACCGTACAACAGCTCGGCACCATCATTGATCGTCCAGTACAAGAGCAGGAAATTCACTATTGTTCGAGAGTCGCCAAGCAAAATATTGAAAGCTCCCGTCCACGAAACATTCTGGTTAAATTCAGCAGCCCTCGTCTGAGAGACGAGTTTCTTGCGGCGTCTATAAATTATAACAAGAAAAATAAAGATAACAAACTAAACTCATCTCACTTGGGAATTGCTGGGGATAAGAAGGTACCAATATACATTTGTGAAAACTTGTCACCAGAAAATAAGAACCTCCACGCTGAAGCCAGAAAAAGGTGCATTAAAGAACTGGGTTATAAGTTTGTCTGGGTTCGCAACGGCCGAATTTTCGCCAGGAAGTCTGAAGATTCCAGCTACATTTACATACGTGATATGGAAACGTTAAAAACTCTAACATAATAAGTATTATTTTAATTTTCTATAGACTAGATATGGCTCTTTTATTTTAAAATTCAGTGATATTACTTTTTATTACCAAAATGTTAGAGGTCTGAGGACGAAAACAATTGAGGTTTTTAATAACGTAGTATGTAACAATTATGATATTATTATTTTTACTGAAACGTGGCTTAACGACAGTGTTTCTGATTGTGAACTTTTTGATAATCGTTATAAGGTTTATAGACGAGATCGCGAGACTAGTGGGTTTCATAGCGGCAAGAATGGGGGAGGATCCTTGATAGCTGTCTCCAAACGTCTAATTTCGAAGCGAATGCAAACTATCGAGTCAAAATGTGAGGAAGTATGGGTTAGTGTTCAATTGCCTACAGCTAATGGCGAAAGCAAAACACTTCTGATCTGCTGCGTCTATTTGCCTCCTCCAATACAAAAACACATCTTGGAGCACTTTATTGACAATGCTAACAAAATTATGGACTCATATAATCATGACTTACTTATCGTAGGTGACTTTAACTTGAGTAGTTTAGAATGGTCCTATGCCTGTGACTCAAAAGCTTTATCAGCGAATACATACAACAGTACATTTGGTAACATGTTAGTTGACTTCACATCATTGAATGCTCTTGAACAATATAATCATGTGGTCAACAATAAGTTCAAGATACTGGATTTAGTCCTTAGCCAAATTAAGATATCTGACTTATGTGCCTCTAAAGATTCCCTTTCAAAAATCGATGAGCTACATCCACCTTTGACGTTTAGTATATTTTTTTCCAACACTGTCACATTAACACCAAATGATCAGGAATATCGTTTTTGTTTCTTCAAGGCTGATTACACACTGGTAGCTAAAGAGATTCTTGAAACAGATTGGGAAAAGCTTTTTAAAAATTGTCGGGACGTGGGCGAGATGGTTTCAGTTTTTTACAAGGTTGTGCGCGAGGTAATAGTTAAATATGTTCCCAGGAAAAAGAAAATTCTCAGTAGTAAGTACCCTATCTGGTTCACACCACAACTTATACGTTTGCTGCGTGAAAAATTTAAGTATCGCATGAAACTAAAAAAATATAATCAAAATCCATTAGATCAAATTAGTTTCGACCTCTTAAAAAGCAGGTGCTACTCTCTTCAGGCTTCTTGCTATACTAACTATCTGAGTCGACTCGAGCTTTGTCTTCGGTCTAATCCTAAGCTAATTTGGTCTTTTGTTAAACATAAAAAACTCAATAAGAGCTCTTACCCAGCAAGCATGTCTTTAGGAAACGAATCTGCAACCAATGGCCCAGAAATTTGCAACCTATTTGCCTCACATTTTTCCTCAGTTTACAACACCGAAACTTCCTGTGCAGGGGCTACTGTATACAGTTCCACTGCGAGCAACTCTTTGTGCACGATATCTTTTGACGGTATTACAGTCTTCAAAGCTTTAAAAAGACTTGATATACATAAAGGTGCTGGTTCTGATGGGATTCCTGCTATTTTCGCTGCTAGTTGTGCTAATGCTCTTGCTCTTCCTTTAACAATTATTTTTAATAAGTCTTTGGCTACTGGTGTGTTTCCATCCTTCTGGAAAGAAGCTCGTGTCATCCCTTTACATAAGAATGGTGATGAAAGCAGTGCGAAGAATTATCGACCGATTTCTATCCTTCCAGTGTTCGCTAAACTCTTTGAAAAGTTATTGTATCCTTTGTTTTCAGCGCATTTCAAACACATTTTTTCACCAAATCAACATGGGTTCATTAGTTCACGATCAACAGCCACAAATCTGATTTCCTTTGCAGATAAACTTTGTCATTCAGTAGATTCAAAAAAAGCTGTAGATGTAATCTATACAGATTTCAGCAAGGCTTTTGACCGGGTCTTGCACAGTGTTCTAATTAGAAAGCTCCATACATACGGTATTTCTGGTAATGTTTTGGCTTGGTGTGCATCCTACCTTCACAACCGTTGCTCTCGTGTTGTGATCGATGGATATATTTCCGATCCATTCCCAACAGTTTCAGGTGTGCCACAAGGTTCACATTTAGGTCCATTACTGTTTAATATTTTCATAAACGATATTAGCGACTGTTTCCATCACTCTAAGGGATACATGCTCGCAGATGACCTTAAACTCTTAAAGCCTATTAAAACCCTCGATGACTCTCAGTTGTTGCAAGCGGATTTGAATCGTCTTGTTGAATGGTGTGATCTAAACGGAATGGACCTTAATATCGATAAATGCTACCATGTTTCCTTCTCAAGGAAAAAACACTTAGTTAGCACATTTTATTACCTAAAGGGAGTCCAACTATGTACCACTGATATCATTCGCGACCTTGGTGTAATTCTTGACTCCAAACTTCGCTTTAACGTTCACATTGATACTGTTGTTGTAAAAGCTTTTAAAACTTTAGGTTTCTTGCTACGCAACATTAAAGAGTTTAAACATATTTCTACGAAAATTGTTCTTTATAATTCTCTCGTTCGTTCAGGTTTAGAATATTGTTCAGTAATTTGGAACCCTCACTATGATATTTATGTAAAGCGACTGGAGAGTGTGCAGAAACGTTTTCTTTGGCATTTATCGTTTGGCTGCTTCATGGCTAAAAAGCTACCTCGGTACACTGACAGGTTGAACTATTTTCGAATCAGTTCTTTGTCCGATAGAAGATTATTTCTTGACAATGCATTTTTATGGAAAATTGTAAGAGGACACATAGACTCCCCTGATTTGCTTGGTAGTATCAACGTTAGTGTGCCGACGCGGTTACCGAGGCCAGGTAAATACAAACCTTTTTCAGAAAAGTCTGCTTGTACTAACCTCGGGTTCTTCTCGCCTATAAACCGTCTAATGAGGCAATACAACTCATTGTGTAAAAGCAAAGATGTCGACATTTTTGCCGACTCATACATTTCATTCAAAAACGCTGTTCTACCACGCAAGCAAATAGCTTAATTTATAATTTTTATATCTTTTAAATTTGTATTATTAATTTATTTTTTATTCGTATTTTTTTTATTATTACAATATTTTTTTTTTTCTAATAAGATGATACTACTTTTGTATACACATGTCGTAGTTGCCTGTAATTAGAGTAGCATTAAGTCTCATGAATTTATATGTTTAAAAAATATATTTGATGTATACTCTGTAGGTAACCTAATTAAATAAATAAATAAATAAATGTTACAAAGTGAATAAATTAACTGATGGTTCACTTCTACCTATTGCACCTGGCTATAGTTTATTTTAGTATTATTTGATCTGTGGTACAGTTGAGAGCAGAACAAGCTTGACACTCGCAGTGCGACTTTAGCTAGATCGAGAGAGAGGGTTCCTTACCACTAAGGTAAAAAACCGTCTTAGTCAGGAAAGCGCAGTCGGGCAGAAGTGCATTTAAATGCGCGCGAGTCTGACTGGCCCATGACTAGTTTTTATTAATTGTGGTTATTCTGTAGCTAATGCACTATACACATACTAATTTTCATGCTTGTGAGTGTTCCCGTTTTTACGATAGAGCTAAAACTAAAAAACTCCAAAAAACCACGTTTTATGTATGGGTTTCCCTTCACTTTTTATCTTTTCATTGTTTTTATTATTTATTTGTTACGTTTTTATTATCCGCCACAATAAAACATATTCTGTAAATATTTAAACCATACACTTAGCTACTACGGCTCAAAAGATACAGCCATTTGAAGGTCGGACAGACAGACAGACAACGTAGGCTTAGTAATAGGGTACTGTTGGCACCCTTTGGGTACGGAACCCTAAAAAGATAATATTAGATGACTACATTAATAACAAAGTATGGTGCTCAGATTTTTAAGCGTGTTAAGTCCTCGCTTATTAGGCAAGGCGCTGATGCTCCGTTCACCTCAACTTGGACTACGGACTCACGAGGTGCTGATGCTGCACACCGTGCTCCACGGCGGCGGCGCCCGCGCATCTGCCTCCGCCCAATTTTGGTCATTTCATAATCCGACTTCGATTTGGACTCTAGCATAATTTAGTAATTAAGTTTTACTCTGTAACTATCTTTTTTTTTTATAAATAAAGTTCAAAAAGTTTTCTGTTTTTTAGGGTTCCGTACCTCAAAAGAAAAAAAACGGAACCCTTATAGGATCACTTTGTTGTCCGTCTGTCTGTCTGTCTGTCTGTCAAGACCCTTTATCTCACGAACGTGTAAAGGTATCAGGTTGAAATTAATACCATATATTAGGATCCATGAACCACACAAGATCTGAAAATTTCAATTTTTACAATGACGCAATCAAAAGATATGGCATTTTATGTCCTCATCTCCATACATTTATTCAAAAATGCAAAACCTACAGGGTACCTCCCGTTGACCAAAAATTATGAAATTTGGCAAGAAGCTAGGTCTCACAGTACAAATAATGGGAAAAGTCTGAAATCATTAAATATTACATTTTTTCTCACAACTAATGGTAACCAATTGTGTTGAGCTCCCGTTTCAAGAACATTCATATAAGAGAGGGGTCAAGTTGGATGGTCGGTGAGGCGATTTTTGTTTTAGTTCTATTTAAAAACGGGAACAGTTACAAACTTGAAAATTGGTATGTTTATAGTGCATAAGCTATAAAATAACAAGAAATAATTAAATTTGGTCAAGCGCGTGTCGGACTCAAAAAATCTAGCACATTAACTTAATGAAATTTCAACTAATACAATTATGTTTATGTGGTGGTACGGAACCCTCAGTGCGCGAGTCCGACTTGCACTTGGCCGGTTTTTTTTTTAGAATCTTCGGCCGTAGCCTACGTAATAAGAATAAGTGAAAATCAAGACAAACATTGTACAAAGCCGACTCTTAGTACTGCAGTGGTTTCTTGCCGTTTGTTTTACGCTGCCATACTACGATCCTAAAAAGAAGCAGACTCGCTTTATTATTTAATTCTTCATGTCATGACATTCAATAAGTATTGTTTATAGAATCTACATTGAATAAATAATTCTGAATTCGGTATGATTCTTAAGAATATACGAAAACAGGGCCAATATTTGAAAGAAACCCTAACCTTACATAACAAAGGAAGTAAAATAGGAGGCAACAGACAAAAGACGTCGATCCACCTCGCATCGGGTATTCATAAAAGTGATCCGAAGCTCAAATAATGTTATTCTTCACAGAATATTCGTGAAACCAATCTTATGTCGGTTTTCAAATATTTCTATCGGGGTTATATTACAACAGGGTCTACTTATTTTATTCTTGAGATCTATAGACATAATACTGAGTCGTTTCCTTTTTCACAGGGGTGTGAATCTGCCCATGAAACTGAACAACTTTTCCCAAGGAAAAGGGCGAAATAGAAGAATCTATTTTTGACCTCCCATAGAAACTGCATCAGCAGGTAGCGCATTTTGTATGGGAGGTCAAATTTGGTTTTTCGTATTTCGACCTACGTTCCTTGGGAAAAGTTGTTCAGTTTTATCACACCTTTCCGTTACAAGTTGTATATTTCTAAAAAAATTGTATGACCGTAAAACCAAACAACGTTTCCAAATGTTAATGGGAAAATATTTTTGTTATTCTAACACAAATTCCAAGATTTGCATTGTTTTTCTTGTTTCAACCCACATTTCTTGCGAAACTTCTGAGTAAAATAATTGCTCATATTTTAGTAGCATAAAACGGAATTAATTTTTGTGAAGAATAACTCTTTCTCAAGATCAACAGACAGGATTTATGTACATATTTTAAAACAAAGATTATGTTGTTCTTATGGACGGTAAAGTAAAAGAATGTATTCTAGAATATTTTTCTTTAGACGTAAGTCAGCGAGACGATGATAATTTTATTGGAAACTAGCTGTTGCCCGCGACTTCATCCACGCGGGACCGGGATTCTCTCTATCTATCTATCCGTCCATCCATCCGTCCATCCATCCGTCCAACCGTCCGTCCGTCCATCCGTCCAGCCTTCCATCCATCCGTTCAAAATAAGAACTTCACATACAAAATTTAATCCCTCTTTACACCCCAAGAGTTGAAATTTCAATAACACTGATGCAAGTTGCGTTAGAGTTGAACCCTCATCACTAAATAATAAATTTTGTGATATTTACTATAAAAATGAAGGACTTTAAACTTCATCCCCCTTTTCACCCTTCGGGGGTGGAATTATCAATGAAGCTAAGAGACATATACGAGTAAATAGATTTTCAGTCGTTAGCCCAAATACAAAATTCTTAGATCCTAACTTCGAAACTGACAGACTTTCATACAAATTGTCTTCCCCTATATTACCCCTTAGGAGTGAATTTTTTTAAATCCTTCCTCAGTGGATGCCTACACTGTATGTATAAGGTACATATGTGCAAAATTTCGAGTATCTAAATCCAGCGGGTTGGGCTGTGCACTGCGTTAATAATAGGTCTTTACCTATGAAATGGTCTTTACCTATGAAATTGCTGTTTTGTATGGCGAATTTTAGGTAAACTCAATTTTCAGTACTAACATTTTTGCATTTTTCTTAGATAAATCCAATTTTTTTTATTTTTTTAGGCATTATTGGGAAGACATTAAGCTAACAGAAGCTTAAATTTAATTTTCGAAAAATATTATCTGTAAAAAAATATAACAAATCTAATGATGAAATCGGACGTACAATTTTCAAACCTTTAATTTAATATATCAAACTAAAAATAATAACTTTTTTTTATGCGTAAATTGATAACCTTGAAGTCAACTTTCAAATATAAGACAAATGAAAAAAATAGCATTAGAATTAGAGGAATTATGATCTCATTAATCTGTAAGAAAATTTCGGCAATTTCATAGGTAAAGACCTATTATATCTGTCATTAATTCAGACAGCCAGTCGGTTTATCCTTTCCTAATGAAATAGAGAATACAATTTTACCTTGTTACTTAGATCATGGAATTGAACAACTTTCCCCAAGAAACATGGGTCAAATTACGAAAACCCAAATTTAACCTCCCATACAAAATGCGCTATCAGCTGATGCAGTTTATGGATGTTTTTTTTATTGTCAAATCAGACAAACCACCTGATGGAAAGTGTCACTGCCGCCCATAGATACCTGCAACACCAGAAGAGGCGATGCTAGTGCGCTGCCGGATTTGTTAACCCGCTTTTTGAAAGCCCCCATATCGTAACTACTAAGGAAAACCGCAGGGGGAAGTTCGTTCCATACCCTAAATGTGTGCAAAAGAAACGATCGTGTAAACCGCGTTGTATTGCAACGCCAAGGGTCCAAATGATGTGGATGGAACTTCTCCCTACGGCGGCTGGTGCGGTGGTGGAACTGTACCGCAGGCTGTCAATTACCTAAAAATTGTGACAGGCATAATCCTAATAAAATAAGTACAAACTTGATCAACCATAAACGAGATTGGCGAAAGATAAAACATCTTTCATTGCTCTGGGGGGTGATCGTGGTAATTTCAACGACATTACCAAAACAAAAACGTTTGCCTCAAAAGTTATGTTAAGTCTTTACTAAGTGTTTTAGGCAAACGTTTTTGATTTGGTAATATCGTTGAAATTACCACGATCACCCCCCTGTTTACCTGACAAAGCAAATTTTAAGAATGCATAAAGCAAACGTTATGTAAAAAGGCTTATTATAGATTAGATGACCACATCAATGACAAGGAGATACTCGTATGGTGCTCTGATATTCCATCGAAACACAAGAAACACATTGTAAAAAGCCGACTTTTAAAGTAGGCCGTGCTGCAGTGGTTTCTTGCCGTTTCTTTTACGCTGCCATAGCACGATCCGAAACGGTAGTAGACTCGCTCCATTTGCATTGAATTCTGCATGTTCTGAATGGCATTCAATAAATAATCTGAATCTGAAGTTGTTCGTTGTCCCGCTGTTTTTATCCTTTTCACTATACTTCCGGAGGTCCGGTTGTTTGTATAATAATGTTATTAGCACTAACCTGTTGGTTTGTGTCTGGTTTCTCGCTGCTTTCACACTCCGAGATGTCTGACTTCTGGCCACAACACCCTGGACACCATCGTCGGCACATACACCTGCACAAAAACAACTTTATTATTATCCTGTACACCTAACTTTTTTGTTTGTAGTAGTCTTGGTAAAAAAAAATCTAAATTAAGGGGTCAACATTAAACTTTGTCACAAGTGGGTAAACGAGCAGGTGGGCCACCTGATGGTAAGTGGTCACCACCGCCCATAGCACCGACTATCTTATTATACAACGTGTAACGGAAGGGTGTAATAATACTGAAGGGTGTGAATCTGCTCATGAAACTGAACAACTTTTCCCAAGGAACATAGGTCGAAATACGAAAAACCAAATTTGACCTCCCATGCGCTATCAGCTGATGCAGTTTCTATGGGAGGTCTAAAATTGATTTTGTTCTAAGACCTATGTTCCTTGGGAAAAGTTGTTCAGTTTCATGGGCAGATTCACACCCTTTAGTATTATCACACCTTTCCGTTATACGCTGTATTAGTGGCATAACTTGACAAGAGACAACAAAACGCGTTACCAACTTTGAGGACTAAGATGGTATGTCTCATGTGCCGGTAAGTTTACTGACTCCAATACCCTTCGAACCGGAACACAACAGTGCAGAAACTGCTACCTTACGGAGTCTTAGCGCGATATTTTTAATTTAAATATTTATGGAAGAGCCAATCGCCTCCATCATAGGCAAAATAAATTATCTTAATTGGCCAACCTGGCTGTCAGAGTTTTCAAGCCACCAAATGGCCTCTGACTTGGCTTAACGATTACTATTATTAACAGTAGCCGGGACCAACGGCTTACCGTGCCTTCAGAAGCACAGAAACGCTCTAGTTGTTGTGGTACTAGCGGTCACCCATCCAGGTTCTGACCACGGCCTACGTTGCTTAACTTTCGTGATTGGAAAGAATGAGCAACTACAACTCGGCCACGAGCGCTTCGAAAGATTTTATAGAAAAGGGAGTCTAAATATTAAGTTCTCTTATCACACTAAGAGAACTAAACTAAATAGTGTGATAAGAGAACGGTGTGGCGTAAAAAAAGACGTAGTGACCAAAATCGAGAAAGGGATGCTGAGATGGTTTGGTCATATAGAGAGGATGAATGAACGAAGACTGACGAAAGAGATCTACCAGGCGAGAGTGAATGGAAACGTTGGAAGGGGAAGGCCTAGGCGAACGTACCAGGACCAATTTCAGGACGTTCTGAATAAAGGCCAGGTTAAAAGTACCCTAACCGACGAGCATGTATGAAAGGATTGATGAAAGTACAGGAAGCAAGGGAAGTATGTCAAGATCGTAGCAGGTGGAGGACTGTGGTCTCTGCCTACCCCGACGGGAAAGAGGCGTGATGTTATATATGTATGTATGTATGTAAATATTAAGATTTAGCTCTCTGTTAAAACCGAACTCTCTCAAAGCAATAGTCTTTATTTTTTTTTATGTAACAAGTGAGCATGTGAGCTTGTGGGCCCTCTGATGGTAAGTGGTCACCACCGCCCATAGCACCCACTGTCTTATTAGCAGCATAATTCACACTAACAAGACAGCAAAGTGCTTTGCCCACACTGAGAACTAAGATGGTCTGTCTTATGTGCCAGTAATTTCACTAGATCCTTTGCCCTTCTCAACGAAACACAACAGTGCAAACACTGATGCTTTACGGTAGAAAAAGCAAGGGGTGGTAATTCCTCAGACGGACTCTGCACAAAAGCCTTACCACCCACACTTGACCATTTACCAACGTTATATTCTTTTTGCGAGAAACCAAGCATGTTTGTTGAGTGAATTGGTCTTGCAGACTAATCGGTTAAGCTCGCACTAAAATTCAATGTTTGTTGGCCGGTTGGCCGTTAGCCAGGTCTCCGGAAGTCCAGTTACTAGATGCTTCCGAAGGGTAGAATGAAAGCCTGCTTTTATTTATTTTTTACTGGCGGTTTGATCGATTCTCTATAAAATGCTTGCATTGCTAAGCTGTTGCAGCATGGTTTCTATTTGGGAGGCTGATGTGAAAAAAAAGTACAATATCAAAGTACAATAAATAATAAAAGTAAAATAAATAAAATAAACAAAATAAATAAAGTCTGTCCTCAAGACTAGATCGAGGCCAAGAGTAAGCCCATTGAAAATAAGAAATAAATCAAAAGTAAGATAAGATGAGATTGTACTAGGTTATTTTTTTTTACCTGATGAGCGTATGCCCACCTTATTACAGAGGTCTAAAGCAACAGCTTTTGTGGTCACGTGAGCGACCCTTTCTGTATGGGAAGTTGAAAATTTTTCGTGCGTTGTTAGCAAAGTCGTAGAACAAAAGTTGTTGCTTTTGACCTCTGTAATAAGGTGGTCATACCAAAAAAAATAACCTTGTATAAAACGTGGGCCCTAAAATAGACAAATTTTCATAGTGTACCCCAGGAGCTGGATATTATTTTGGCAGGACATGGTTTATGGGGCGGTGGCCATGTAAAGATTTGCCCCTTCGTTCATCACATACCAATAAAATGTGCGCCGGGCTAAAATTAATTTTCCAAGCACCCAAAACTACCTACAATACATTATTTGACTCACGTTTCCGACCATACCTCCTTGCCTCACACTATCCCAATTATTACGAGACCGGTATGTCCGCCAAACGTGATTACTACGCACGTGGCTAACAATTAGGCGAGACAAGGGGTATTGAATTCGGTTACGGGATTGTCCTGTTCGTTAGATAATAAACGTTTTTAGGGTTCCGATACCAACATGGTAAAAAAGGAACCCTTATGGTGCGACTTTGTCTGTCTGTCTGTCTGTCACTCCTCTATATCTCAGCAACCACTCATGCTATCGACTTGAAATCTGGAATAGTTTTAGAATATGGTTGCCCAACTTAATTGCACATGAAAGAATTTTGAAAAACTTATGATCATTAATTTAAAGGGGGCCAAAATAGGGGGGGGCAAAATTTCAAATTATCGGTACTAGGTCGATTGGGGTATTATATGAAAAGGCTGTACTTGTACATTCTAAAATATATTTTTGAATTTTTTTACAACTCTTGGTTTTCAAGTTATGATGAAAATTTACAAAAAAAGTACCTCCCCCCCCTTGTCTCGAAGTTTGTGAATGGAAAAATCTAAATTAATTACAATCGATAGACGTTTATGTAAATATTAGAGCAAAAGTAAAACGATCTTTCTAAGTTGCACAGTGTTTTAGAAATCTGCAAAAAAACCTTTACAAACAAAAGAGATGTAAAATTTTACTATGGAGGTTGGATTTTTATTTCGAGGGAAGATTAACAGGGTTTAAACCAAGTTCATATGGTGGATAGGATAGTAGATAATATTTTGGTGAAGAAAGAATATTTTTATAGGCCACCATTTTTTTACAATTGATTTTTAAAGTTATTGAAATACGGCATCACTGATTGGAATTTGGCAACACTGATTAGACTATGACAACCCTACTTACAACAGGGTTTTAGGGTAAGTAAGTATACAGGGTGTTAGATTAGGATCACCATATGTACAGGGTCTTAGGGTAAGTATACAGGGTGTTAGGATAGGATAACTATACAGGGTTTTAGAATAGGATCACTATATGTACAGGGTTTAAGGATAAGTATACAGGCTTAGATTAGGATCACCATATGTACAGGGTCATAGGGTAAGTATACAGGGTGTTAGGATAGGATACCTATACAGGATGTTAGGTTAGTATCACTTTATGTACAGGGTTTTAGGGTAAGTATACAGGGTGTTAGGATAGGATAACTATACAGGGTGTTAGGTTAAGATCACTATATTTACAGGGTTTGAGGGTAAGTATACAGGGTGTTAGGTTAGGATTACTATACAGGATGTTCGGGTACGTATACAGTTTGTTAGATTAGGATCACTATATGTACAGGGTCTTAGGGTAAGTATACAGGGTGTTAGGGTGTGTACAGGATTTTAGATTAGGATCACTATATGTACAGGGTCTTAGGGTAAGTATACAGGGTGTTACTACACAGGGTGTTAGGACTAACACTAACACACTAACACCCTGTATAGTTATCCTATCCTAAGACCCTGTATAATTACCCTAAGACTCTGTACATGTGGTGATCATAATCTTACACCCTGTATACTTACCTTGAAACCCTGTGTATTTATCCTATCCTTACACCCTGTATACTTACCCTAACATCCTGTATAGCAATCCTAACCTAACACCCTGTATACTTACCCTAAAACCCTGTACATATAGTAGTCATCCTAACCTGACTCCTTGTATACTTACCCTAACATCCTGTATAGTTATCCTAGCCTAACACCCTGTATATTAACAAATAATGACCATAAGAAGCATTTTTGATAATACCGAGACTTATAAAAAAATATATACATGGTATCTTACTAGAAAAAAAATAAATCATCGACATCGTGTGTCGATATTATTTTGATCGATCACCTCTCTAATTATCATACAAGAAATCGGCCGACAAAAATACGGTCTTAGATTGTAATAATACTATAAATACGGTCGTGAGCGGGAGCCCTGAAACACACTGCTTCAAAAAATTATTACTTTGAAAAACTCATAAACATTACCCTTTTGCCACAAACAAAAAAAAATTACCCTTTGACAGCAGTCTGTCTTGACCACGCACACGGGCGTCATATACAGCTATCCTGCTGTCAATGTCAAGGTAATATTTTGCCGCACAAATCTTTGGTGTTGCCAGTACTTAAAAAAAAGTCCACTATCAATATTTAAAAAAAAATATTATAAAAAAATGGCGGCCCCAAAAAAAAAAATTTTTGTTGTTCTTCTTTCTTTTTTTTATTCTCCTTTATATGATATAAATTTCAAGTCTGTTAGTTTTATCTCGGAATAAAAAACCACTAGTATACATGTCTTTTAGCTTTGCGGTCTTAAAAATGGAATTTATTGCTTCCAAAAATATTAAAGGTACATCGTAACCCTCGGTTTTTTTTACTTGAGTTCCATGGGCAAAATTTTTCATTTTCATGGGCAGATTCACATGCTTCAAAGTTACTAATAAAAAAAAAAATATTATACCATTAGCAGACATCCAGCCAATTCATAAAATCAACAGACAGTCTCTTACACCAAATAAATAACGTACAATTAATACAAGTTGGTACTCGATTTGAACCAACTATCAAGGTGTAAGGGAACCGCAAACTGAAAGGGCGTGCTCATTCAACGAAACTGAACAACTTTCCCAAAGAAA
This sequence comes from Athrips mouffetella, assembly GCA_947532105.1. Classification (NCBI taxonomy): domain Eukaryota; kingdom Metazoa; phylum Arthropoda; class Insecta; order Lepidoptera; family Gelechiidae; genus Athrips; species Athrips mouffetella. The sequence continues at coordinate 2,459,665 of OX383972.1, forward strand.
CTTTTTGCAAAATGAAAAAAAAAATAGGCCTTTCCATACAAACTGTTCGATCAGAGTGAGCAATTTGTATGGAGAGGGCGAAAGTTTTTTGATTTCCCAAAAACATTTCTTTTCATTTTCTTTTTTTCTTTTCTTTCCCATACTTGGTTGATATTCCGCACATTCGCGCAAAATGCTTTGAAACATCTTTTATAATGCGCACGGCTAAAGAGTGGAATTATCTGCCTGCGTCTGTGTTCCCGAGGTCATATATCCCGAATCTATTCAATTCGCGAGTGAATAGGCTTCTTCTGGGCAAGCTCGTTCCATCATCGATCACATCTCTTAGCCTAAGAGCCAAACGATTTCACTGTATGAAGATTCAACAAAAATTCATATCAGCATTTTTTTTCGTCAAAAATTTGATTAGCTGGTCTATAAAATAATGCAATAGTAATCCACCCAAATTTACGACCGCATGATTTAAAAAAATAATAATAAAGGTATTGAGAAAGGTATTGAGGTGGTGAGAAATAAACATGTTTTTGATTTGATTTGAAAAAAAAAAAAATTATAAATTCCACAAAAGAAGAGCAAAAATGCTATAAATATTATTTATTTTACATTCAATTACCTTTATTTTTATCTTTTTTTTAAGTATATAATCCTCCTAGGTCCTGTGTGGTACCGGCAAAGAATAGTACCAACCCATACATACCCGTGGGTGTCGTAAGAGGCGACTAAGGGTTAACTGGAGGATGGGCAGCAGCGTCCTCCTTTGTCTTACATCTTACTCACTGCGGTCACCTACAACCGCGGTCCATAGTGCCAGCCGTAACGCTAACAAACGAGGTGACTATGGTACTTCCCCTCCACATTTTTCCAGCAAAAGCTAGAATTCTGGAGGGAGCTCCCTGTCCTGTAGTGGACGTTTCATGGGATGTTATGATGAATCCTCCTATATTTGTAAAATAAACACAATTAAATCAAAAAAACAAATTTACGTAAATCTCAAAGTTGCATTAGACCTATGATAAAAATGCTATCAGATCAGTTCTTCAATGCTTTTGTCTCATTAACGTCCCTTATCATATAGTGTACTAAATCCAACAAAAAAATATGGAAATTGAAACCTCCAGAAATTGAAATTGTACCTTCCAGTTTGAAATTTGGGTGGATTCAAAAATATAGTCTCTTAAAATTGCATTTAAAAGCAGTTTACAAAAATTTGGCCTGATATGAATTTTTTCTCCAAAATATAGGATAGCTCTTAGGGTATCTGTCTTCATTACTAGATCGAGGTCAAGAGTAAGCTAAAAAAAAGCCGTCAGTTTCGTTGATGGAGCACGCCTTTTCAGTTTTAGGTACACCGTCCCTTACAACTTGTATATTTTACAGTTTTTTTTTAAACCAAATTTCCATTGACTTGGAGATCGATGCCTTTTTTTGGTGGTCATTTCAAAATACAATTTCTATTTCTCATTTTAGTAGCTGTTCCTCCTGTTGTAGCTGTAGCAGTAGCTGTTTCCATATCTATTACTTATTAAAATTAACATTTTAATGTATTAATATTTTACTGTTATATTCTTCCTATACTCCGCTGAATCTAATATCGTTTGAAGTTCATCGCTACCCACGTACAAGTATAAGACTCTAAGATAGAGGGTAAATGGAGCAGGGGCCTATTTCTTGCGGTAATAGAAATTTCCAGAGGCCCCATTTCGGGCGCCATTTTAACCTTTCGTAATAATCTTGATACAAATGTATAGTTGGACTTTATCTATATTCTTTTAACCTATTTACTAATCTACAGTTACAGATACCATTTATATTTTAGGATATTTATTTTGGGCGCCATTTGAATATTTTATTCATCTTCATCCAAAGCCGATGTCAAGTTTAGTACAAGTTGGTTTTATATGTATGTTGCAGGCAAGTTGCATAGCCTTGGCATTTTACAAAATGCCGATAAATTTTGAAATTCGTCATTTTACATATTACCTCGACGCGTAACTAATTCGTTTCTGGCACGCGCCGGCCACTCCTGCAGCACGCTCGCTTCGCTCGCTCGGCTCGTGCGTAATGGTCGCAAGATAACCTAACCCAACCTAACCGATCCCGTTTGAGATTGCCTTACGGTAATAGAAATTACTTAACTATAAAGTGCACCAGTACTGATCTAACCCCGTTTACAATCTGCCGATGCCGTTTTACAATTTACCGATCGTATACAATTTTCCGTCCGTTTGTAAACGACAAAATATACGATTTTCCTGCGACATGTAGACCAGTGGTAGATGACAACCATATGACTGACCCTTTGGCGTGGTTGGTAGTGGGTTTGCCTTCTACGCCGCGGGCCGCGGGTTTGTTTAGAGCAGAGGAATACCAATTGTGATGAAATTTAACTTGGTCATGATGTTTAGCTATTTTGAAGTGAAAACTTATGTAGGGCGCTTGGCACTTTTTTAGATGGGTAAAAAATGTTAAACTCGTGTCAGATGTCGCGTCAGATCCGTAGCCTGATCGAAAAAGCGTCAACTGTCAACCGTATTGTTATTGCAATACGGGTTTTTATTCAGTGACATCAAAGAAGTACAGATACAGATACAGATACAGATTCTTTATTCATAACCATTGTTACAAGTCATCATTGAATTATATTAAATTGTATATAAAAACAATGTAAATAATATTAAAATATCATAATATGCAATACATTTATCACAGATAATAATTATTCAATTTTCTTGCTCTCAGGGAGCACTGGCCTATTTAACAGTTCGTTGATATCATAAAACTGCTCTTTCAGCAACCACAACCTTAAACGGTTCTTAAATATTTCACGGGATGTTGCATTCGTGACTTGCTCCGGTAGTCGGTTGTAAACGGATGGGCCCACCACGTACACAGAGTTTTCCGATTTGGTCAGTCTGTGACGTACTGTGCTTAATCGGCTACTGTATCTCGACGAACGGGTTTGACCATCACCGCGCCTCGCAAAGTATGCAACGTTGTCTTTAATAAAAACGGCTATTTGCTGAATATATATTGAGGGAAGTGTGAGAATTTCAAATTTTGAAAAGCAAGGTCTAGCAGATTCATCGTCCGGTATTCCCGCCATAGCCCGTACAGCTCGCTTCTGCATTACGAACACTCGTTGTCTGTCAGCGGCTCGCGCCCACAGCTCGGTGCCGTAAGTCAGAAGCGAGTGTACGGTCGCAAAGTAGCAGGATCTAACTACATCTGGGCTAACCGTAGCTGCAAGCCTCCGCAATGCAAAGCATGCACGACTTAGACGAGCGCATAGTGCGTCAATGTGCAGGTCCCATTTTAGACCGCTATCCAGCTCGAAACCCAGCAGTCGCGCAGATGAAACTTGCTCTAGAATTACATCGTTCACCCGCACCGTGGCAATGGGGGCGGATCTGCCTGATAGACTAAACTGTATATATGAGGTTTTACCTAGGTTAAGGGCTAACCCATTGTCACGGAACCACGACGATAATTGCTGCAGAGATGCGTTCAATCTTCGTTCTAGCTCTGCGCTGGATTTCGCTGTTACCACGGCCGCAACGTCGTCCGCGTACATAAATATTTCTGCGCCTGGGATTGCGGCAGGAAGATCATTCAGCAAGAGGCTAAATAATGTGTTAGAAAGGCAAGAGCCCTGTGGAACGCCAATCCTGCAGGTCGTCTCGCAAGATAGGACTTTTCCATGGTCTCCTACTACTGCCTGAGATCTGTCGGACATAAATGACAAGATCAGCGATGCGGCAGGCCCACGCACACCGTAATGGTCGAGCTTGGCCATGATGAGTGCATGGTCTGCGGTGTCGAAGGCGCGCGAGAGGTCGCAGCAGACCAGCGCAACCTGTTGGTTACACTCGCGCGCCTTCAGCACACGCCACACCACTTCACGGACTAAGTCGGTGGTAGACCGGCCAGGCCTGTACGCGTACTGTCTGTCAGATAGTCGATTCTCTTTACTGAAAAATGACAGTAGCCTATGGTTAAGCCCTACCTCAAGAACCTTGCTTAGGCAAGGGACCAAAGATATTGGTCTGTACGACTTAACTGCACACTTATCACCCTTGCCTTTATACAGCGGTGAGACTTTCACTTTTTTTAACGGTGGTGGATAAACTCCTTGTCTACAGCATTGATTAAACAGTTTGCATAGGATGTCACACAACGCTGGACCGGCGACCTTCAATAAGTCTGCAGAGATGCCGTACAGATCAGTACTTTTTTTAGCAGCTATATATTTACTTATTATTGTTATAATCTCATTAGGGGTGAAGAGTTCCAATCGGAGTGAGGAGGTGCTCACAGGAGAGGTAGATGAGAGAGTGTCAGTGCAGAGCTCGAGATCGGCCGGTGGCGCACCGCAGTGCTTCGCAGCAGTCGCGAAATCCTCATTTACTGCGTCCACAAGTTCCAGTTTCGACGCGAACGGCCGACCATCGTCCCTCGTGATAAGGTCCGTGTAGTCCACCCGCTCGCGCCGATTTCGCCCGGTCTCTGTGTTTATAACACGCCACATAGTCTTACTCCTATTGGAACTCTTACCTATAATATTATTAAAATAGTTAGTACGTTTATTTTTTAGTTTTAATTTATATTTATTAACAAACTCGTCAATTGAAGCGATCAATATGTCGTCGTGTGGATATTTAATTTTAAGATCTATTACGTCAAATAGTAATAACTTTAGATTCGTAATTTCCTTATCGACCCACGTTTCTTTCTTACGCGGTTTAAGATTTTTCAAAGGAAAACACATCTCTAATTTACTTTTCATAATATTGATAATCGCTAGCGACAAACTATTGCAGTCATTGCGGTAACGGTTGAAAACCTCATACCAATCGACAGATGCTAGTGCGTCGTGAAACTGCTCTTTATTTCTAATGTTAAAGTTTCTACCTACGCTACGATCAGCTGTGCCCGTTGTGACGTAACGCAGTCGCGCCTTTTGCGCTTGATGGTCGCCTATATGAGTCACGACTGGCTCAGCGGTTACGTTCTCAACAGGTAAGTTACAATAGATGTGATCTATAATATTCGAGCAGCTCCCACTAATTCTTGTGGGGAAATCAATTATTTGACAAAAATTGTGCAACCCTAAAATGTCATCCAATTTTTTTTTTGTGCACGAGTTGATATTGTATTTAATATTGATGTCACCTAATATAATAGCTTTTAAATTATCACGATTAATTTTTTCTAACAAAATTTCAAGAAGCTTGAGAAACTCGTTATCGTTTGTCAGATTTGAATGATACATACCGACAATTAGTATTTCGGGCTCCAACAAATATGCAGCACATATATCAAATACTTGTTCTTGCGCAAGTTTAGTATAGTCCTGCCTAGATACCGCCTTAATACCGGAACGCGCAAGAATGCAACAGCCTCCATGTGCTATATTCTGCCTACTATAGTGAGAAATAATGTCATAATTTAGAAGTGTAACACATTCCAATTCATCTTTTTTTTGCCAGTGTTCCGAAAGAACAAGGACGTCACAGTTTAATTCTTTAGTTAATAAAACTTCTAGCTTCGTAGTCTTATTTGAAATACTTTGCACATTTTGGTGGCAAAGGGTTAATACTTTAAAGTTCGATTGTTTCGTCTGGTCACTCCGTGTCCTTGTTTCCTCCACTAGATGGGTTTCTCTGTGCTTCAGGGAGTACGGCAGAGAAACGCGCGGGCCCTGCTCGCGCGGCGCCGCGGTGAAACCACTCGCTAATTTCGGTACCCGCTGGCCAGGCGTCGGCGGACATAAAGTAATCGAACTTACTGTTAGGTACAGATATAACGAACGAAGCATAGTACTTGTGTTTAAGATTTAATTTATCCACTTGGTATTCGCAACTATTGCTAGCGCTTTTCTGCATCATATATGATTTAATTGTTTCCGGTTTGGTGTCTACGTCAAAGAAACACGCGTGAATTTTTCGTTTTCTTTCCACAGCCTTTAAATCACAGTTGTCAGGACCAGTTCCGGTAACTACTGTACGACGTGGCTGACGACGGCCTTTCTTATTTCCTACATAAGTCCATTCGCCCGCATCGTGACTCTGATGTGTTGTTGTGGTCATGCTATCTGTATCTGCTAGCTCGGGCGTAACGTCGATTTTTCGCGGCGCATAGTTAGATATGTCCTCTGCGTGCGCTCCTGCCTGTGGAGTGGCGACAGTCGGGGCTCCCACCACCACCGCCGCGGCAACCGGTTTCGCTGTACGCGTTCGGGCTGCAGCTCGCTTGCCGCGCTCTGTAATTGGTTGAGGTGTTGTGGTTTTGCTTGCTGCTCCATTTTTATCGCCGGTGGATTTTGCGGGACGTTTGGAAGGTGCAACTTGCTTTGGCTCGCTTGGTACTTGATCCCTGCCCGGCGTTTTTTGCACAGATATTCTAGCACATTCCACACACTTTTTGGCTTCTAATCTTCGTAAATCTTGAGAGATTTGATTCAGTTTTTCCTCGATTGGAGCTATACACTTCGAGATAAGCTTCTCGATGTCCGAAATTGATAATCGCGACATTTTAGCGACGATAATATAAAAAAATGATTCGGAACACGGCAATACACGTCCGCTTGCGATAGCGACCCGGACGACTACGCGAGCAATGGCGTGATTGACCCTTACAAAAAGCATAATATTCAAAAATGCTAGTTTTTACTTCTGCCGGCACTCCCGGAGTGTAACCCGTCCTTTTTTATACTGTGTATGGGCTTACTCTTGAACTCGATCTAACCTTGAGGACACAGAGTCGACGATGAAACGAGCTTGCCCAGAAGAAGCCTATTCACTTGCGACTTAAATAGATTCGGGTTATAAGAGCACGGGAGCACAGACGCAGGCAGAGAATTCCACTCCTAAGCCGTGCGCATTATAAAGGATGTTTCAAAGCGCTTTGTGCGGATGTGAGAAATATCAACCAAGTATGCGGCGCGTCTGGATTCCAGATGATAGAAGGGGGATGGCGAAATAAGCTCATGGCGCTCTTGGGCAGTTGGGCACACTCTCCGAAGTACAATCTGTAAAAGACCGACAGACATGCTACTTTGCACCGGTGGGCCAGGCTGTCAAACTTGGATTTCACTAGCATCTCATCACCAACGAGCTACTTGGCTCTACAATCGATTAACTATTTTACATTTTAGTCTTGGGGGCAGATGGCTTTGTATTTTCCCACATAATATTGCTATTTTGATGACCTCATTTAACATTGAAGTAATATCAGTGTTATTTCGCGATATAATCTACCATCTAAATTGGGAATGTCTGTCTATATGAAACGCCTAATTTTACACCCGTTAGTTCAATTTCGTCAATTTTCTGGTTTAGCAAGCCAATAAGCTTCTATTACACAACAAAACTACTGAACCAATTCCGGTACAATTCAGCAATGAAATTAAATGAAACCTACCAAAGGGTGTATCATTTATTAGAAAATCATCATCATCATATCAGCCGTAAGACGTCCACTGCTGGACAAAGGCCTCCCCTAAATATCTCCATGACGACCGGTCCTGCGCTGCTCGCATCTAGTGGCTTCCCGCGACCTTGAACAGATCTTCGGTCCACCTTGTGGTCATAAGAAAATATCTTATTATTATTATTATATTTATCACAATATGTTGTATTTTTCACTCAGTGGGACAGAGAACAAGTCCATTAAAGTCAGAACAAGTCCATCTCGGTAACCACTTGTCGATATTTATGTTCTCCTGATAAGAACTTCACAGTGTCAAATTACAAACTAAAATCTTTAATTGTACTGTTCGGCCCGCGTGGCATCTTTTACTATATTTGGGAGCTTAGGATACCTTGGTGTGATTTTATTATTATATTTCCGGTTTTTGCTGTATTAGCGAGACCAGTTTGACAGTGTCCCCACCGGGAATCGAACCTAGAACCTAACCACTAGACCACGCGGAGGCTGTCAAACCAAAATCTCTTTGTGTGACCTCCCCAGTTTAGTTAGGATATTTTTTTAAGACAGCATTAAGATTATCATTATTTCGTGAAGTAGTTTTAAAAAGCAGAATATTTGTTTTGGCAGTATTTAACACTAAATTATTGCATTGAAACCATTTATTGAAAATGCTTAAGGCGTCATTCACTTTTGTATTTAAATTTTTAATGTCATCATTTGATAGAATAGCATTAGTGTCATCAGCGGAGATTACTAATTTTATGTCAATAATGTATTTTGTAATAAAATAAATTAAATTATTTAGGAATATAATAAAAAATATTGGACCCAAAACCGACCCCTGAGGCACCCCACGAGTTACTTTAGTAATTGCTGAATGATACTCTTTTTCCACATTCCCGTCAATATCTTTTACCTCGACAAACTGTTGTCTGTTGCGTAGGTACGACGCAAACAGTTCAAATGTTCCATTTGTTATCCCATAGTGCTCCAGCTTACGAAGTAAAATGTCATGGTTGATCGTATCAAACGCAGAACTAAGATCGAGAAATAAACCTGCTACTTTTTTTTTACCATTTATATATTGGATGACATCATCAAGTATCTATAGCCACGTTTGTTCCTACTCCTTTTTGATAACCAAACTGTCTTTCATGCAGTACAGAGTTTAAGTGTGACAACAACCTACACTTTAGGATTTTCTTAAAAAATTTTGATAGAACTGGAAGTAATGAAATTGATCTGTAATTATGAGGGTCTGTTTTGCATTTCTTTTTGTGTATGGGTACAACCTTTGCAATCTTTAGCTGTTCCGGAAACACACTTTGTTGAATGCATAAGTTTTCATTTGCAGGATAAATCACCTGATTGTCCGAAAAGTAAGATGAATCCGTGCTTCGGAAGGTACGTTAAGTTGTTGGTCCCGACTACTATGTACGGCTCTAGTCCATAATGAGCCATGTCAGTGGCCTTCGGCGGCTCAACAACTTTGACACCAGGGTTTGTGAGGTCGGTCATTGACCACACGATATGAATGAATGAGCGAGACCAATAATAAAGTCTAAAACCTTCATCAAAATCGGTCCAGCAGTTTTGGCGTTGCTTGCACGAATTTACTAAACAAAAAAAACACAATCAAAAAGTACAAAATCACTGTCAAGGTGAAAAACGGAACCCTATTAACATGCCTCCGATGTCTTTCCGTCCGTCTGTCTGTCTGTCAGCGGGCTATATCTCATGAACCGTATCGGGTAGACAGTTGAAATTTTCACAGATTATGTTCTGTTGCCGCTATAACAACAAATAATAGAAATAAAAAGATAAAAAAATAAGGGCCCTACTACTAACGTGTTTTATGGCGATTTTCGGTAGATTTTTGATTTAGCTCTATCGTAAGAATAAGCGTGGAATTTGGTATTCTTATAGTGCATAAGCTACTAACAACAATTAATAAAATCTGGTCAACTGCGTGTCAGACTCGCGAGCATTTAATACACTTCTGTGCGAATGTGCTGACGAGGATGGTATTTTATACCTTTTTTGTACGGAACCCTCAGTCAGTACGCGAGTCCTACTCACACTTGGCCGGTTTTTTATTTGTTAATATCTTCAGTGTACAGACAAACTTAATTTATGATTGTATCGATCTTCCTGGTTGTTCCTACGGCTACTTCCGAAAGAATTTCTTGAAATCATTTCGCTTCAAATATTTTTTAGACAAAGCTTTTTACTGTATACAGGGTAGAAACGATAAGTGATCTCACTCGATTATTTCTAAACTATAAAAGCTATTGAAAAACTGTCACTGATCCTGAACGTTATTTACAAGTTCTATCAAACGGTATTAATAATAGGTTACAGAATAAACTGGATCTATCTGAAAATTCAATGTTTCCAGCTTCCATACATTTAGTACAGCCACATGGCACTCATCTCTTGATAATACCATAGCAAGTAAGATCTCTTTTGATACACTCCTCACAGAGTTCGCCCTCCAAGCCTCTTCGTAGAGTCTTCTACGCCGAGATATCTTCTACTGAGTCTTCCCTCCAAACTACTTTACCTCCGGGGCCTGTTTTACGGAGTCTTCCCTCCGAGCACTCTTCTTACTTGCTAGGGTAGATGAGTGCCATGTGGCTGTACTGAAAAAGCTGGAAACTTGGATAGATCCAATTTATTCTGTAACCTATTATTATTACTGTTTGATAGAGCTCGTGAAGCACATTCAATATCAGTAACCAGTTGTTCAGTAGCTTGTAAAGCTTAGAATAATTGAATGAGATCACTTATCGCTTCCACCCTGTATAGGAATTATAGGTGGGTATATATCTTGCTTAGGAACCTCTCTTAATATAGAGCACTGGAGACGCCAGATTATTGCTTTTCATAGAACTCGTGATATTACGAGTATTTTGTCAATATTAATAATAAATAGGTCTTTAACTATGAAATTGCCGAAATTTTCTTACAGATTAATGCGCTCATCATTTCTATAATTCTTAAGCTATTTTTTTTTATATATTATTTGAAAGTTGACTTCAAGGTTATTAATTTACGCATCGAAAATGGTTCGTCTTAAATATCGTCCGATTTCATCATTAGATTTGTTAAATTTTTTACATATAATATTTTTCGAAAATTAAATTTAGCTTTATTCTGTTAGCCTAATGTCTTCCCAATCATGCTTAAAAAAATTGGATAATTGGACAAAAATATTAGTACTGAAAATTGAGTTTACCTAAAATCCGCCATACAAAACCGCAATATACGTTTTATTGGCATTCACATCTCTTCAATTTCAATAATACAGGACTCAATATTTTGCAATGAACAAGTAAAGTCCTTTCATGTGATTCCCACTTGACTTAGCTAGTAACGACAATAAAAAATTGTGTCCCCTCTCCCCCCTTATTTGGGTTCCATTAACTTCAAAATATATTTTTTTTGTTTGCAATAAAGTTGGGCAAGCATAATTTGTCCCGTGTGGTGCCGGCAAAGAATAGTACCAACCCATACATACCCGTGGGTGTCGTAAGAGGCGACTAAGGGTTAACTGGAGGATGGGCAGCAGCATCCTCCTTTTTATCTTACATCTTACTTACTACGGTCACCTACCAAAGCGGTCCATGGTGCCAGCCGGAACGCTAACAAGCGAGGTGACTATGGTACTTCCTCTCCACATTTTTTCCAGCAAAAGCTAGAATTCTGGAGGGAGCTACCTGTCCTGTAGTCGACGTTTCATGGGATGTTATGATGATGAAGCATAATTTAAGTCGATAGCGTGATTAGTTAGTTACTAAGATAAACGGGTGTGACAGACAGACGAAGTCGCACCATATGGGCGTCCGCTATAACTCGCGCGGGCACCCGCACGCGTGTGACATAGTATGAAAAAACCGGTCAAGTGCGAGTTGGACTCGCGCACCGAGGGTTCTGATATACCTTTAGTATTTTTGGACGCAATAAAGTCCATTTTTAGGATGCAAAACTAAATTTGTTTGTAAAGGTTTTTCGCAGATTTCTAAAAAAACTGTGCAACTTAGAAAGATCGTTTTATTTTTGCTGTAATATTTACATAAAATTCTATCGACTGTGATTAATTCAGATTTTTCCTACGACAAACTTCGGAGATAAGGGGGAGAATGGTACACAACTCAACCTAGTAACAACAATTTGAAATTTGCCCCCCCCCCCCCCCCCCCCCCTATTGGGGACCCTTTACATCAATAATCATACTTTTTTATATTCTTTTATGTGCAGTTTAGTTGGGCAACCATATTCTAAAACTATTTCAAATTTCAAGTCAATAGCGTGAGTGGTTGCCGAGATATACATGTGTGACAGATAGACAGACAAAGCGGCACCATAAGGGTTCCTTTTTTTTCATTTTGGTATCGGGACCCTAAAAACCCGTCACACGCACCCGCGCCGGGTACGCTGTTCATACTATTATATTTCACACGTGTGCGGGCGCCCGCGAGAGTTTTAGCGGACGCCCTAAAGGTTCAGTTTTTACAATTTCAGTTCAGAACCATTTATAGGTCACGACGTGGAAGATCGAAGAAATTTCCGTGTAGAAATAAGCAGCACCTGTTGTGTCTTTTTTCTTGTAATGTAATTTAATTTTGTTTGATCTTGTGTACAATAAACTGTTAATAAATAAAATAAATATTAGTCTAGGCAACGAAGCGGATCGTTGTATGAAGACCCCCGCATTAAATCCTCAGTCGATGAAACTTTGCTGGGGTACCTATCACACTACATGAGACAAACCTTCTATAAAAAAATCCAAAAAAAAATCGATACTTTTATTTTTCCATACAAAATCACAAAAAATGTATGAAATTTAATTTTTGTAATTTTTTTGGGTATTTTGAATTTACATTTAATTCATGATTCTTTATCATCCTGTCAAATAAAATCTGCCTGTGAAATTTATGTTGGGGTCAACTGCTTCGTTGCCTACACTATAAATCGCTTATGGTCCTTCAATCGTCGTAACTGTAGATTTAAAAAGAAACACACAGATTTTCAACTGCGCCAAATCAAACGACTTAGCAGTAAAAGTAAAACAAGCGACCAAATTTTTATGTAACTGATGTAAATATCAATACAGCGACCGTATAATTTGATACTCAAACATCTTATTTAATTTCCATAAATCTAATTCAACTTCCATTTAACTTTGTGTCAAAATAACGCGTACTCAAAATTATTAAGGGTGTTAGGTTACTGAAAACTGAACGGGTTACTGAAAACTCAACGTAACTGACCAACTTTTAGTGAATAAAATTTTCAGGAAATGAAAAAGAAATGTCCAAAATTTAGACAGTTTGTATGGAGAGGCCAATTTGTTTTTCATTTCCTGATACTTTACCAGTTTACTATTATACTACGACCATGATTTGATTAGTGATTTTGTTTTCTGTGATACTAACAAATGGGCCCTTGTTGCCATAATAAATGAATTTAATTATTATTTACTCACTGAAAGTTGTTCAGTTTCGTTTATTGATCACCATTTAGTTTACGGAAACTTGTCCTTTACACCCTGTATACAATTACCCGCGTGCGACTTTGTTTGCATAGAAAACAAGTCCATATCCTTCTACAGATTCCCATCTATCCGCATCTCAAACATCGAATTCGGTTCAGTGATACAGTAGTAGAGGCGTAATAAAATAAGATTGTCGTTATGACGTCCAATGAACAGTAACTTAATTTAATTAGTAAGAAACCATAGAATAAAGTAATAGTACTATCATATACAAGGTGTAACAGAAAGGGTATACCAACCCTGAAGGATGTGAACCTGCCCATGAAACTGAACAACTTTTCCTTAGGAACATAAGTCGAAATACGAAAAAAAATTGTTGACCTCCCATACAAAACGCGCTATCACCTAATTCAATTTCTATGGGAGGTCAAAATTTTTTTTTCGTATTTTGACCTACGTTCCGGAAAGTTGTTCAGTTTCATGGGCAGATTTACATCTTTAAGGGTTGGTATACCCTTTTTGTTACACCCTGTAGAACGGACACTCTCCGTCGCCCTTGCAATCCACCCTGCACCCCGCGCGCACCTGCCCGCGAGATTCTTGTGGTCCTTCTGAGGGTCTTTTGTACTAAATATGCGAGCCTACGTGAAGTTCCAATTTCAAATTTCAAATTCGCGCTCGATGTATGTAGTAGTGTCTAGGGTGTGAAGAGACTGACCTGATGAGAAAGAACGCGCAGAGCACGCTCAGCAGCGGCACCAGGGTCCCAAAGCAAGCCAGAAGTAGCGTCTGCACGTCCGTGAACCCTGAGAACACAGAAAGAACTGCGCGAGGTCACATGCCCATATTAACCATCAACAAAAGTCAAAATAAATAAAAAACTATCACCGATGGATTTACCAGCAAAATAGCTGCATATGTCCTTAAATATGATGTCCGTGTAATTAATCTCTAACTTTATATTTTATAGCATCTGCAACATATTTGATCTAACGCGTTACCAATGTTGCACCGATCAACTCTAATTTAGGGATAGTAAGTTTGACTTTAGAAGGAGCCACACGAGACTTGCCTATCATCAGGGTGACCTGCACGTGGCCATGCTTATCTACAGTTATATATGTCCTTAAATATGATGGTCACGACTTAAAACAACCAGCTAAGTGCCAGCTGGTTTCTAGGTACGTTAGTTTAGTACCAACTAGGTTCAAAGAAACTGTTCCAAACATAAGTCCGGGTTAATTTCATTGAAGTTGTTACAGACATTTTGTTTAAACTCGAACGATGTCTAGTCTCTCTTTTATTTTCGTCAAGAATAAAAATTCTTAAATTCGATTTTGCACTGACTTTGTGCGTAAATGTAAATCTTCGTAACTAAGTCGTATAAAAGAAAATGCGTTTTCAGTAGACCGTTTTATGACTTGTTTACGTCGAAATGTCCTAATGATATCATAATGAAAGAAAAATACAATTTTATAGCAAAAATTTCTCATCGCCGACAAAATGGCGCCAAGTATTTTCAACTTTACAAAATCCTCTAACGTAAATGAAAATATATTTCGTAAATTTACATTCTCTGACAACATTTTTGCTGTAAAGCATTTGGCATCAAATGAAGTCATATTTTTAAATGTTTTATGAAGCCCGTGTTGGGCGCCAGTTTTTTATGTTCTACATCACAATCATTGCTCTCGCCTTATTTTTTATTTTATTTTTTGCTACGTAACCTAGAGAATTTGACGGGGGCACTGGTTTTCACACAAAGCGACTGCCATCTAACTTCCTCAAACCAGACCCAATCATAGATAAGGCTCTACTCAGTTACTGCCCTACCTGGCTGTCGTGGTTTTCAAGCCGCCAAATGGCCTTTGACTTTCCTTAACGACTTATAATTGACAGTATCCAGGACACAACATAACACAACACACAACATGCCTTTCGAAGCACAGAAACACTGAGTTGTTGTGCCACCAGCTGTCACCTATGTGGATTCTAACCACGGCTGACCTTGATTAACTTTCAACCTTTTGGCCACGAGCACTTCTTCTTGTAACGCAAACGAAAATATATTTTGTAAATTTACATTCTCTGATATATTTTTTGTTGAAAATAAGCTTTAGGCATCAAATGGAGCTTTTAAATATTTTATGAAGCCCATTTCGGGCGCCAGTTTTTATATTCATACAATCTATTCACAATATAATGGATTATTTTAAAACCACGTGCAAATAGATATCTGTCGATAACTTAAACTAGGATTCTGAACATAATTTGGACAAGTTTCATGAATTTGAAAATTGTGTTGCATTTGTGTCCTGTGATAGTGTATTTAATGAGGCGCAAAGTAATTTGTTTTTTGTATGTCGACCTAGGATACGACTTTTTGGATAAAGTGGTTCAGTTCTGAGGATTCTGAACATGAAACTGGACAAGTGCCATTAATTGGAAATTTGTGTTGAATCTGCTTCCTGTGATAGTGAATTTAATATGGCAGCATGTATTTTTTTCTGTATGTCGATCTTAGGTTTTTGGATAAAGTAGTTCAGTTACAATATTTAAAGTGTCTACAGTTTAATTTTTCAGGACATTACTTTTTACACCCCACCACTACTTTTTACACAAACACCTGGCAGGATCAAAGTTGGTATAGCAATAATATAGGTAATAAAAAGACGCTTTACTTATTTTTCAAAATTTTATATATAGTACCTGGGCAACAAGCTTTGCTCTGTCCAAAACTCGTCACATACAGCGCCATCTAGTATGAAGGAGAAAAACTAACCAGAATTCTCGCTTGACCGACCGATTTTCGTTGTTTTAAAAATTTTAATAAGCTACTAAAGACTCTCAAAACGTAAGTAAACTAGTATTACTCCCTCTCCTCATGATTTCATCAATATTTCCTCTCTTATATAGTAATATAATGGTATATATTAGTTTATGCATATTATTATATCTATTGTAGTATATTATTGTATGAGTAAGGATATTTATGTAGTGATACCATATGTAATGTATGTCAAATACGTATTTTATGTATATAATATTTTTATGTAGGTTTATTGTATAAGTAGCCACCAACCCGCGTCGCACTCTTCACCGTACAGATTTCAACACCTGAAAGGTTGCCTGGTAGAGATTGCTACCTTAGCAATAAGGCCGCCTTTTGTACATTTTTTTGTTTTAATGTTTCTTGTTTTGTAAATTTCTGTCCTGTGGTGTGCAATAAAGTATATTTGTATTGTATTGTATTTGTTAAAAAATATATCTTATTATTAAACATTTAACGTTAGAGTATCAGCGGGCTAGCAAGCTATGCTACTTACAAGCAGATGGCGCGGTAGGGTCTCTGAAACGCGCTAATTTCATGAAATGGTAAAATACTGGTCAAGTGAGAGTCGGACTCGCACGCCGAGGGTTCCGATATACCTGTAGTATTTTTGGAAGCAATAAAGTCCATTTTCAGGACCGCAAAACTAAATTAGTTTGTAAAGGTTTTTTGCAGATTTCTAAAAAACTGTGAAACTTGGAAAGATGGTTTTATTTTTGCTGTAATAATAACATAAATGTCTATCGACTGTAATTAATTCAGATTTTTCCTACCACAAACTTCGGAGATAAAGGGGGGGGAATGGTATTTTTTTGACATTTTTCATCATAACTTGAAAACTAAGAGTCGTAAAAAAGTAAAAAAATATATTTTAGAATGTGCAAGTAAAGCCCTTTCATACAATATCCCACTCAACCTAGTAGCAACAATTTGAAATTTGCCCCCCCCTATTTGGGCCCCCTTTACATCAGTAATCATAATTTTTAGGGTTCCGATACCAAAATGGTAAAAAAAAGGAACCCTTATGGTGCCGCTCTGTCTGTCTGTCTGTCCGTCTGTCTGTCACACCTCTATATCTCAGCAACCACTTATGCTATCGACCTGAAATTTGGAATGGTTTTAGAATATAGTTGCCCAACTTAACTGCATATGAAAAATTTTTGAAAAAAGTATGATTATTAATGTAAAGGGGGCCAAAATGGGGGAGCCAAATTTCAAATTGTCGCTACTAGGTCGAGTGGGGTATCATATGAAAGGGCTTTACTTGTACATTTCAAAATATATTTTTGTATTTTTTTAAGTTTGAAAACTAAGTTTCAAGTTAAGATGAAAAATGTCAAAAAAAATACCATTCCCCCCCCCCTTATCTCCGAAGTTTGAGTAAGGAAAAATCTGAATTAATTACAGTTGACAGGGGTTCATCTAAACTTTGCAGCAAAAATAAAACGATCTTTCTAAGTTGCACAGTTTTTCAGAAATCTGCAAAAAACCTTTAAAAACAAATTTAGTTTTGCGGTCCTGAAAATGGACTTTATTGCTTCCAAAAATACTATAGGTATATCGGAACCCTCGGCGCGCGAGTCCGACTCGCACTTGACCGGTTTTTTTATATTATTTTATGTGCAATTCAGTTAAGCAACTATATTCTAAAACTATTCCAAATTTCAGGTCGATAGCATGAGTGGTTGCTGAGATATAGAGGTGTGACAGACAGACGGACAGACAGACAGACAGAGCGGCACCATAAGGGTTCCTTTTTTTTACCATTTGGGTATCGGAACCCTAAAAAACGAAGAAAACGAATTGTTGTTATTTTTCGCCCCCGAAAACCCCGTAATAGATTTAGTAGTAAATTCCATCGAAATCGAAATGCTTTAAATTGAGGATTTGAAGCTATTAAGCTATATAAATACGACAAAACCCAAAAAACCAAATGCAGAAAAGGGTAAAACGCCATAACGAAATTATAGAAGTTGTAAATAAAGTATTTCAAAGTTATATTCTGTAACTGAGGAGACTAAAGGTCACTGAATCTCATCCATTAGTAACTGGGTACCCTATCGGAGCCAGACTCTATTGTATAAGTGATGAATGGTTCCAGTGAGTTATCAACATTTATACTAGGTGTTGATTCAAAAGCATGCGACAGCGCAAGGATGTGCTTAACAACTTTTCCAAAAAAACATGGGTCGAAATCAGAGAATTTTTTTGGCTTCTCCATACAAAATGCACTGTCGACTGTTGAGGTTAGTCTAGTTAGAGAGTCTTCTCAATAGAAGCCAAAAAAATATTCTCTAATTTTAACCCATGTTTCCTAAAAAAATTGTTCAGTTTCGTGATCTGAGCACACCTATCAACAGTACATCTTGAGCATTTTTCGTTCTTTGGAAAGCACCTTAAGTCGTTGGTCTCAACTATTTTCAATCAGTAAACCATATGGTCGCTTGAAAACTATACCAGCGATTTTTTTTCCTTGAATGACACATTAAGAAATTGCTCGCAGATTACTATAAGGCCATTCCCAACTTGTTCATATGATTTTTATGTTTCCGAACCAAAATAGTAAAAACGGAACCCTTATGGTGCGACTTAGTCTGTCTGTCGGTCTGTCTGTCAGTCACACTTGTTTAT
This sequence comes from Athrips mouffetella, assembly GCA_947532105.1. Classification (NCBI taxonomy): domain Eukaryota; kingdom Metazoa; phylum Arthropoda; class Insecta; order Lepidoptera; family Gelechiidae; genus Athrips; species Athrips mouffetella. The sequence goes on from OX383972.1 coordinate 2,478,051, forward strand.
CTCAGCAACTACTCACGCTATCAATCAATTTATTTCAGAAAATTGGATTCCAGAATTTGTTAGAAGCTTTTTTTTTTAAGTTAAGTAAAAGTATTATTATTCTAATTGTAAATTGTCCCGTGTGGCGCCGGCAAAGAATACTACCAACCCATACATACCCGTGGGTGTCGTAAGAGGCGACTAAGGGTTAACTGGAGGATGGGGAGCAGCATCCTCCTTTGTATATTACATCTTACTTACTGCGGTCACCAACAACCGCGGTACATGGTGCCAGCCGTAACGCTAACAAGCGAGGTACTTCCCCTCCACATTTTTTCCCGCAAAAGCTAGAATTCTGGAGGGAGCTCCCTGTCCTGTAGTGGCCGTATCATGGGATGTTATGGTGTAAATCGGGCCTTATAGAGGCGGGCAAAATTTTAAATTGTTGTTACTAGGTCGAGTGAGGTGTCATATAAAAGGGCTTTACTTGTACATTCCAAAATACATTTTTGTGTTTCTTTGCAACATTTAGCTTTCAATTTATTATAAAAAATGTCCCCCCCCCTTTATCTCCGAACTCTGCCAAAGGAAAAATCTGAATTAATTACAGTCAATAGAAGTTTATGCAAATATTACAGAAAAACTAAAACAATCTTTGTAAATACAACAGTTTTTTTTTTATCCGCAAAAAACCTTTACAAAAAACTTAGCTTTGCGGTCCAAAAAATGCACCTCGCTTCCAAATATACTACAGGTATGTCGGAACCCTCGGCGCGCGAGTTCGACTCACATTTGACCGTTTAAGGGTTCCGATACCAAAATGGTAAAAAAAGGAACCCTTATGGTGCGACTTTGTCTGTCAGTCTGTCTCTCACACATGTATATCTCAGCAACCAGTCATGCTATCGACTTGAAATTTGGAACAGTTTTAGAAAATGGTTGCCCAACTTAATTGCACATGAAAGAATAAAAAAAAATATGATTATTAATTGAAAGGGGGCTCAAATAGGGGGGCGAAATTTCAAATTATCGTTACTGGGTCCAATGGGGTAACATATGAAAGGGCTTTATTTGTACATTCTGAAATATATTTATGTATTTCTTCACGACTCTTAGTTTTCAAGTTATGATGAATAATTACAAAAAAAGACAGAATTTCCCCCTCCCCTTATCTCCGAAGTTTGTGAAAGGAAAAATGTACAGTCGATAGAAGTTTACGCAAACATTTCAGAAAAACTAAAACGATCTTTATTGCACAGTTTTTATAAATCTGCAAAAACCTTTACAAACAAACTTAGCTTTGCGGTCCAAAAAATTGACCTTGCTTGCAAAAATACTAAAGGTGTGTCGGAACCCTCGGCGCGCGAGTCCTACTTGCACTTAAACGGTTTTTTTTTTTAAATGAACCGCTATGATATTAATTTTCAACATTGATGACACGTAATGTGAACCAATAAACGATCAGGTACAAAAGTAGCTACACTATATTTGGAAATATTCCTTAGTACCTACATACCTTTTTCTTGTATATTCTACTGGCAGCCTGCTGAAAGGCTTTCTCTGCTCAGAATACAAATTCGTTCCTGCAGTGGCTCCTAAATGAAACCTTATTTTGCTTCGAGTTACTTTTATTCTTCAATATTCATCAGCTGTCGTAGTGAAGTAGTTTTTTATGAGCCAATGAATGCCATTATGAGACATAATGTATAGGCTTAGAATAGAGTAATACAGAAGCGTAGCGTGCCTTGGCGGGGCCCCGCATAAAAATTTTTTTGGGGGCCCTCAGGAAGGGTAAAGATTTCTCACAAAAGAAAAAAGATGTTTGCATAAAATTAAAAGAAATATTTATTTATCATAATTATCCTATCTATCACTTTACGGCCTAAGTAGAGGGCAGAAGAGGAAGAGGAAGACCAAGACGCACTTATTTTGACCAGATAAAAGAGAGGGTAAACGTCGAGTCTTATCAGGATGTCAAATCATTGGCAGAGGACAGAGAGAAATGGAGATTGCTCCACCGACAAGAGCGCGGCTCTAAAATATGAGAAGAAGAAGATCACTTTTCCAAAAATTTTTAAAATGATGTCATTTCTAAAATGATAAAAAAATTGGGAACTTTTTATTAATTTTTGGGCCCGGGGGCCCCGTATAATTGAAACGGCAGATACGGCGGTAGCTACGCCCCTGGAGTAATAGTACTATCATACAGAACAGACACTCTCCGCCCCCCGCCCGCAATCTACTCCGCACCCCCGCGCGCACTTCGCGGTCTTTTGTACTGAATATGCGGGCCTACGCGAACTTCCAATTTCAAATTTGCGCTCGATGTATGTAGTGTCCGGGGTTTTTCCAAATTATGTTGCTGAAATTATGTTGCTGATGAACATAATTTCAGCAACATAATTACTAGGTACCTCTTTATGAAAGAAAGAGAACATCCTTCTAAACGTTCATAATCTTCTATCAGAGCCACTCTAAAGTTATCATTGCCCTATACAACGTATAACGGAAAGGTGTGACCATAATGAAGGGTGTGAATCTGCTCATGAAACTGAACAACTTTTCCCAAGGAACATAGGTGGATATCCGATAAAACCAAATTTGACCTCCCTTACAAAATGCTCTATCAGCTGATGCAGTTTCTATGGGAGGCCAAAAACGTATATGTTTCTTGAGAAAAGTTGTTCATTTTCATGGGCAGAATCACACCCTTTAATATAATCACACATTTCCGTTACACGCTGCATAGTCTTATGCCGTTTTTATGTAAAGGCACTCAGAACGACTGCCATCTGACCTCCGCAATACAGGGAGCAACCTAGACCCTATTCTATATAAAGCCACGATCACACCTAGCTGAATTCAAAGACTAATTCGGCATACATTGATCGTTGAAGTAAAGATATTGCAATTAACATAACCAAGCCTCCCAGCAATGTATGCCGAATTTGTCTTTGAATTCAGCTAGGTGTGATCGGGGCTTAAAGCGATTTCACAAGTATGTGACTCCAAAAACAGCATGATGACTCTTTTCGTTTATTTAGACGTTTTGTACAGGGTGTGAGGGACGGTGTACCGAAAACTGAAAGGGCGTGTTCAGTCAACAAAACTGAACAACTTTCCCATAGAAACATTTCCGTGAAATTAAAACAAATTTTTACCTCTCCATACTAACTGTTCGAGAGGTCAAACATTTTTTAATTTCCCAAAAATGTTTATTTGTAAAAGTTGTTCACTTTCGGTTCACCTTCCCTTACACCCTGTATACGAGAGTCACACGAGAGAACGTCATGTTTTGAGTTTATCCGTCTAAGAACATAATTATGTGCAACACTCACAAATCGTTTACAATATTGCTCTAAAATTCGGTACAGCTCGGTGTCTACTCTCAAAGTCCGATATATCGAAACGATGCTACTCGAAACATGCAAATGCAAAACTTCGTCCCTTGACAATAGAGTAGAATATTGGTTGGATGCAGTTTGAAAATTCATCCAACCAATATTCTACTCTATTGTCAAGGGACGAAGTTTTGCATTTGCATGTTTCGAGTAGTATCGTTTCGATATATCGGACTTTGGGAGTAGACACCCAGAATACAAATTGACCATTCCATTACAAAGAGCCCGGGAGGCAGCGAGGTATAAACACAAAGATAGACTATTCACTTCAAAATGCACTCATGCATTCAAGCTGACCACTCACCTTAATTGGCCAAAAGAGCTCGCCTGAACAAAAAATTGCTTTAACCAGGTAAAGGAAAATTTGTCTGATGAAAGACTAAGATTTTGTCTGCAAAATTTGCAACGTAGTTTATAGACTGTTTAAGTGTTTTTATATAAGGTCCTATAATTTTAGTGTGTTACTCAGACCATGAAACTGAAAAACTTTCCTCAAGGAACATAGGTCGAAATACGAAAAACCAAATTTGACCTCATATACAAAATATGCGCTATCAGCTGATGCAGTTTCTATGGGAGGTCAAAATTTTTATTCGTATTTCGATCTATGTTCCTTGGCGAAAGTTGTTCAGTTTCATGGTCTGAGTAACATACTAAAATTATATTCACTGTTTCTGTAGGTATTTTAATTAAAAAAGATACCTGTATTAGGAGGCCTCGCTCTTCCGTATTACATTAAAATGATACTGTAGGATTTGAATATAGATACCTGAAGCACAATACACCAGTAAACGAGAAAAAAACTACATATTGAGATTATATTGATCTACTCGTAGGAATAAAGACGCTGGTTGGAATTCCAAAGAATTACGATACGCTAGAAATAAAATATAAATGGGACCATAAAACGTCATTTCTGCATCGAATTGCAAAATTTTCATTATACAGCCCCAAAACCGGTAACAAAAGTGTTTAATATGACTCATAAATCATCTCATGGACTGTAAAATAAAATGCTGCCACTTTACGTCGGCTCGGGTAGAGCATGGATTTAAAGGGATTATAATGTTACTGGGCCCTCGGTCTGAATCTCTAATTTACATATTAAATGGGGCCAGAACGGTACGTATGATCTAGTTATTCATTGTAGATGTCCAGGACTTTAATACCTAGGTATTTCAAAAGGGAGTCTAGCTAGACTAGGTACCTAGCTGCACAAAGTCGTTGGTCTGTGTGTACGATATTACATCAAAATACCTGACAATATAGTGCACTTACCTGAGAGAAAGCTTAAAGAATGTGTAAAGCAAACGTTATGTAAAAAGCTTACTAAAAATTAGATGACGATGTCAATGAAAAAGAGGTGTAGTGGTAGGTATAGTTCTCTGATATTCAAGCTAAACAAAAACAAGAAAACACTGTAAAAGCTGACTCTTAAAGTAGGCCGTGCTGCATGGTTTCTTGCTGTTTCTTTTACGCTGCCATATCACGATCCAAAAGGTAGTAAACTCGATCTATTTGCAATGTATTTTGCATGTTAAGTAAGACATTTAATATGCCGTATTTTGTAAAGAATTTACATAGAATAAAATTATCTGAATCTATGTGGCAAACAATATCTACTTACCTACCCAACACACTGCCTTATGTGTTCGTAGACTTTTGTGTGACATTTTCAAACAATCTTGATTTTTGACTCCGATAATGTTACAAAGAGATAGAGAGAGGTTAGAAGCGTTTGAGATGTGGTGTTGGAGGAGAATGGAAGGGATCAGTTGGACAGGAAAAAAGACAAACGAGGAAGTTCTAGATTTAGTTAAAGAGAAGAGAAATTTGCTGAGAACAATCGCAAATAATAATATTATTGAAGGAAAAGTAGAGGGCAGGAGAGGAAGAGGAAGACCAAGTCGCACTTATTTTGACCAGATAAAAGAGAGGGTAAACGACGAATCTTATCAGGATGTCAAATCACTGGCAGAGGACAGAGAGAAATGGAGATTGCTCCACCGACAAGAGCGCGGCTCTTAAATATAAGAAGATGAATGTTACAAAACGCGTAACGGCTCTAAAGATTTTGATGAAATTTACAGGGTGAGAGATGCACTATGATGGGGTAAACGGCGGCGAAAGGGCATTTTCTCTTTTCAAGGTCGGGCCATGACACAAACTTTGCTGATTAACTAAATTGAAATTATAGTAGTGTGAATTTATAAAATTGCTTTTTGAAAATTTTATGTTGGCTTTTAAGCTATTATTCAGATTTTATTACTTCTGACTAATTATCATAAATTTTTAAATCGTCCGTGACTCTATCACTACCTATTAACAAAGAATATCCCGTTTTAAATACGCAATTTAAATTATAATACTTATTGGGTACTAAACATTATACTCACTTGTGTCCGGTGCAAGATCATTATCCACTTCATTTGCAGTGATATTTAACAAATTATAAGCACTTTTATTTTCACCCTTCCCAGGCTTGATAACCTCTACTAACTCTACATAATCCACCTTCCTCAACACATCACTACTGTTCTTGTCCACCCTGTCAAACTCATTATCACTTTTGGCACTAAAACGTTTATTATGTATCGCACTTTCATTTATCTTTCCAGCTATAAGAAATTCAAAACGTGGTGATTCCACGTAAGCTTCAGACCTTGGTCTAAAAAGGATATCTGTTAGTGTTTCTTCTCTATCTGTTTCAGAATCAATAAGTTCTTCAAGAAAAGGACTTGATATGTTTTTTTGTTTCTCAAATGAGTCTGCGTCTTTCTTCGATAGTTTATACGTTGACGGTTCTTTGTTGACCTTCCTAGAAATTGATATATCTCTACTCTGCTCAGCTGTTATGATTGCATCTAGATGGTGGTTAGGTTTTTGTTCGGTTTCCTCTGCAGGTTTCTGTTGATCTTTAATTATTTTCTTTGATAGATCTTCGTCTCTGTCTTGTTCAGCCTCCATCATTTCGTCCATGTGAGTAGCGTCATTGTTAACTTTGTTATTAGTATCTTCTTCATTATAGTTTACTGTGAGGGTATCAGTGTTAGCGTCTACTGGTAGATAAGTGTCATTATTATTAAATTTATAGACTATGTCTGTGGCGTTGTCGTCAGAATATGGCCGTGCTTGCACTATGTCGGCGGTCAATAGTGCGCTTAGAAGGAAGAACATTAGTTTTAATTTGACGTTTGTCATTTTGACATCGGATCAAGTTTTCATAGTAAACATCTCGTCTGCGCCTTCAAGGAGATTTTAAATCCATTTTCGTTTGACCTGAAACAAAAGACAAGATAACGATTAAGAACAAAATAATTTAAAGATTTAGCACATATTAGGTGTACTATACTAACATATTTTATAACCACCTTAAAAACCTCAAAAGAAAAAACAGTTCGCGATAGATTTTAGTTCATATGTTCAAGTTAATTAGGTAAGTATTTACGGAACACTTATTGAACGATATATCATGCAGAATATAGAAACACGTGTTTCGTCGCACTCAGTGATTGAGTTCTTATTTATACATGTATTTTTTTAAATTGTTGAAAAACAACAACAACCTGATTTTCGTCCTCTACTAAATTTTATGTTTCTCATTAAACTTCGTACAAAAAATTACGAAACGCGAAGTAACTTAATAACTAAGTAATTTTTGTGTGGGCTGTACAAGTGTTAATTTCAATATTTTGTTTTTATTGTTTCAGAAAACAAACAGTCTTTATTTATAACATAATGCGTAATTTAAAAAATTATAAAAAACGGGTCAAGTGCGAGTCGGACTCGCGCGCCGAGGGTTCCGATATACCTATAGTGTTTTTGGAAGCAATAAAGTCCATTTTCAGGACCGTAAAACTAAATTTGTTTGTAATGGTTTTTTGCAGATTTCTGAAAAACTATGCAACTTAGAAAGATCGTTTTATTTTTGCTGTAAAGTTTACATAAACTTCTGTCAACTGTAATAAATTCAGATTTTTCCTTACACAAACTTCGGAGATAAGGGGGGAATGGTATTTTTTGACATATTTCATCATAACTTGAAAACTAAGAAACGTAAAAAAATACAAAAATATATTTTAAAATGTGCAAGTAAAGCCCTATCATATGATATCCCACTCGACCTAGTAGCGACCATTTGAAATTTGGCCCCCCCTATTTTGGCCCCCTTTACATTAATTATCATATATTTTTCAAAATTCTTACATGTACAATTAAGTTGGGCAACTATATTCTAAAACCATTCCAAATTTCAAGTTGATAGCATAAGTAGTTGCTGAGATATAGAGGTGTGACAGACAGACAGACAAAGTCGCACCATAACGGTTCCTTTTTTTACCATTTTGGTATCGGAACCCTAAAAAGGACATGGAGTTTCATATTTATAAAAAGTTGGTGGACAACGGAGGTGGGAATCGTACTTTCTTTCGAGTGATGCATAGTGCTGTATACTCCACCTATAAGGAATAAGTAAACGACACAAAATGAAAACACAAAATCGAAGATTCAGAACTTCATTCTCTTCTAAAAAAAAATTATGGCTCGTACGTGGTCGCCACTCTAGAACCTTTACGCCCCATCGGCCATCGGACGATCCCACGACCGGTATATTACACATAACTTAATATTATATTATTATAACATAACTTAATATTTCAACTTTTTGACCTACATAGCTTATAAATTGAAGTTACCAAGTCCAAGACCAAAACAGGTCATTATTGTGCAATAAAGTTCCTTCCCTTAAAGTAAAAAGTAAACATCAGCTAAAAATAATATTTTGGGACAGTGACAAATGGTTTTGTTGCTTCCTTTCTGCCTTTTCTAAACGAGAGTCATCTTTTTGAGGGACGAGCCTTCTCAATAAACATGATACTGAAAACACAACAGCATCCATTGCTCTCTTAAACGTGACGAAATAATACCGTAGTCGAGTAAAAATTTATGTTTAATTTTTTTTACAACTTTTAGTTTTCGAGTTAAAATGAAAAATTACTACAAAAATAAGGTCAGTCGGGGCAAGTGCGACTACGGGGTAATTGCGCCTACGGCAAATATTTCAAAAACCATTGATACGAGTATATTATGCAAGTAATGACATCTGCCTAACGTGACGAGTTATAAATCACACTTTCCGGTCTCAGTCATAGATGGCTCCATTAACCGTGGCATGAGATATCCACCATTTTATTTTTAGTGTCATTCATGTCTGACTACGTAAATGACTTCGTGTCGGCAATCGATAAAAATCATCAAATATTGAGTGTTTTTCGACAGGATAAGTCGTTAAGTACATTCAGAAAATGATTAATTTCTGATTTTATTTTATATTTTTCTTTAAGCTTATAAAATAAAAAAGTTTTAAACACTTTAAAATATTAACCTCAAATTTATCAAATGGGGCAAGTGCGCCTAAGTTGATAGATATATGGCGCACTTTCCCCAAGCCAGAGGTCACCAACCTAAAGTGTCAGTTTAGGTAGTTTTACTTACCTAAAGATAGAAACTAAAAAGGGAAAAACTTAAAAAATATATATTTTACTTACTGAAGTAACTTAGGCTGATTTTATATACAATTAAAACTCAATTATTAATGATATTTAATATTTTCTATTGAAAGATGTTAATGTTTCCTCAATTTTACAATGGGATTTACCTCGTAAGACAATAATGGACCATGTAACAGGTCGAAAGGGTCAAAAGTCGTCTACATAAGGTAGACCAACAGCACTAACTGCAGAAACTGAAAAAAAATTGGCAACTTGATAGACGTTATTAAAATAATTACAAATGAGAAGGCTAACATAAATAATGAGTTACAGTAATTTGCTACCGAGATTTGTATTGAAGGCATCTAAAGATATTTTATAAGCAATTTCCTATAACAATAATTAAATTTTAATTTTGTGCAGTAATTTCATGTCGTACATATCACTTCACGAGCAAACCAAAAATGTTCTACACCCCTGATTACAAAGATATGGCGCACTTGCCCCCGATTCAATTTGGGAGCTGTAACAACAAATATGATAGTCTAACTGAAAAACGGAAGAATTTCTATGTTCTTTTATTTACGTTCAATGTTATTAAAGTTACGGTTCTCTTGTAATGCATTGCGCCAAGGAGATATCTTAATAGGCGCACTTGCCCCAGGTCAGGGGCAAGTGCGCCTGTTCGTCGTATTCTGCATTTTTGTAAAAATCACCGTGAACCAAAGGCTTTATTAACTTAAAACTCTGTCTGTAGTACTCTAAAATAACCAAATATTCTAAGTTGTATGCGTTAACTTAAAAATATCGAATAACAAAAAAGATATTTTGCATCAAAGTCATCTCTGAAAAATCTGGCGCACTTGCCCCGACTGACCTTGTTCCCCCCCTCCTCCGCCCCTTAGCTCCGAGGTCTGCTAAATGACAAATTTGGTTTAATCGTAGTCTGAATAACACTTGACTGATTTTTGTGACCGGTGTTCTGACTGTGATTAATTGTTCCATCGTCAAGTTAACTTTTGTAGTCTTAAGTGTCCTAATCCCGAGAGATATTAGACCCACCCTTGTAGTAAGCGTTACGCAACATATCGTTGATATGCAAGATGAACACTATGAACAGAATCGGCGACAGCACCAAGCCTTGTGCAGCGCCATCATTTATGGATTTGGTGTTTGAAGTAGCACCGTCAACTACCACTTGTAAGCTACGCATAGACAGAAAGCTGGCAATCTAAGTTGCACTATCCCTTTGGAAGTCCATAATATGCACGGAGTAAAAAAGTTACTCCGTGATAATATGGTAGTTTCAATAGTATTGCTTTGTGACACACGATATCAAAAGCCTTGTCGATGTCGAGACTGACAGCGAGTGCCTCACGTTTGCTCTCCATGGCTTCCGCTCACCGGCGTGTCAGGTGAACCCCAGATTAGTAACTATAGTACAAACAAGTAAGTCTGTTTCCTGCTGATTCGAAATAAGACAAGAAATTATGCCTACGGATTCAAATAACACGTTTAGTTCTTTCATTTCAAATCAAGCGTGTGGTATCCGTAGATTAAAATCAACGAGTGCGAGTAAATTTATATTTACGGAAACCAGCAATGAATCACAAACGATTGATAATTCGAAGTGTTTCGCGAAGCTGACATCTCAGCTTGGTTTGACAGTAAGGTCATCTTTTGTGAATGGGTTTATTGTGAATGAAAAATCATGTAACAATATGCCGACAGTCTTGCAAATTTATTTCAAAAGAGGAAAAGTACTAACCTAAGATATTATGTAGATAAACTAGATGACTGAGGAAATACTCGTTTACCAGCAACCAACGGGAAACAACAAAGTTAACCAGTTAGGATTTATCATTGTTGTTGGCGCTTTACAGTGTGATTCTTTATTCACCAGAAAGAGAATAAGGGATGATTCTGTCCATGAAACTGAACAACTTTTCTCAAGGAACAAAGGTCGAAATACGAAAATCAATTATTGAACTCCCATAAAAACTGCCACAGCTGATAGCGCATTTTGAAAAAGTTGTTCAGTTTCATGGGCAGAATCAGCCCTTAATTTTTTTCTGTTGAATAAAAAATCAAGCTCATTCTTGATCTTAATCAAGCCCTTGATCTTATCAAGGCCTCAGGACAGGAATGAGATCCACAATGGAACAAGCTTACCCAGAGGAAACATACTCGGGGCTTGAATAAATTTCAGCTATATGAACTCGAGAGCAGCCACTTTTACACATTTGCTGTGCAAATTATAAAACAGAATTCATAACTTGTGGGGTAAAAAAATTACTGATACTTTTGTGTGAGGCTGAGCGGTTCAAGGCCACCAATGACTGGCTGCCTTACAACAGTTGATGAGGTAGGGGTGGGCCAAGAAAGCGTTGATGTAATGAACTGAACAGGATTGAAAAAGACACGAGATAGACGCTTATAATGAAGAAGAGAATCAAATATATTTATATTTAAATCAAATCAAATATATTTATTAAAAGTTTACAAACAAGGTTATTACAAACATATTTATTATAGGCACCATATGCTTACTGTATAAAATTATGCTGAGTAATGTGTTTTGACACCCACACTAGGTTACCCTGTGCCGTGGGCATCATGAAAGCGTGTGTGAGCGAGTATTTCTTTGTGTGATGTAGTAGAAGGTGCAAAAGTTTGTGTTTATTTTATTATAATTTTATATAGCTAGATGTGTTTGAGAATGTTATGCGCAATATGTCTGTATCTATTCCTATGTTTACGTTGATTATTTATTATATTGTAAGTCTATACATAGTAATGTTATATTATATACTTGTGTGTATCACATAATAACATATTATTAAACGAGCAATATTTGTATATATATATTTCTAATCGATTTCTCGAGCACGGCTTTAGCGATACGATGAACTCTACCTACCAATCGGGGGCTTTCGGGGGCGAAAGATCGATCTAGAGGACAATGGACTAGAAGACATTGTTTACAACTTTAATTAATTAAACAACGTCAATAACTTTATGTTTAAAATTCTTTCTTCATAATATAGGTCATACAAAGACAAAACTGAATTCAAAAGTCCTCTGCAACGCCATAAATAGTCTTACCTACTTCGACGGGAGCCAAATGTGTCAATCCCTTTTCTTATCAATGCGAAATCTATCCATCCAAAACTGTAGTACCCTATAAACTGCCTATAACAGTTCCAGGGCTGTTTCCTCCATAGATCGGCTAGATAGGATAGCCTGGATCTAGATAGGCTGAAGAGCCCTAGACGATCGTAAACGGTCCTTAGACGGGCGTCTACACAGGCGTGCAATAGTAAGTAGTCGGCTTTGCTACATGGCGTTATAACACTGAAGTGTGCAAAGAAAATCTTAAATTTTAATGTGTTGAAAGAGAGAAAGAACTTTTATTAAAACCGAGGTATTTATTGAAAAACCTTATTTTCCTTTCTTTTAACGCTGCGCATTTTCTCCAAATAACATTGAACTTCATTATAGGTGAGTTATAACACATTTGTAATTTTTTCATCACTTTCCCCCATTTTTTATGCACATTTAAAATTATTTTTAACTTTGTGTTTTCAAGGACAGGTAATTAAATGAACTTAAATTTTAATTTTACTAAGACTAGTTGTAAAGATATATTTAACATCCTAATTGATTGACTGATGTTTAACTTTTTGCGTTCATTTTAAACTCAACTCTTAATTCTTATTTTAAAGGGTAGGTCTTAATAAAACCTCAGTTTATCCCATAGAATACATGAAACAGGTTTATCCTATATCAAGAACGTTAGGTTATAACGACTACATATCTTCTATCTCAGCTCAGGAAACTTAGCTCGCCAGTGTATCTCTTTAAGTGGGACAGAGATAGGAAGATTACTAGCAGTTTACTAGTTGACGGACTATTCGATAATAGTACAATGTTCTTGGGGATCAATGACCTTAGCCCATACATAAGGGTAGAAGATGGTATAGGTACACATGGCTGCACGTCGGTAGAAACACTTTTGGACCTTATGGCGAGGTAATAGAGTTGAAAAAGTTTCTACCGACGTGCGGTTGACCGTACGAACCCCCTAAATTATAGCACGCTTCTTGCTGGTGGAAGTGGAATTCTGTGGAAGCTTCCTGTCTAATACTCGTAATGGACTATTTATGGGATGTAATGATAACTGTTTATCAACAGACGGTGCTCTTGCTTTCTAAGTTTATACCTTAAGTAAAGCCGGCCAAGTGCGTGTCGGGCCACTCGCAGTGTATGGTCCCATAGTTTCATTAAGATTTTGGTTAAGAATTTCATAACCTTCATAACATAAACTTTTTACCACCTATTTCTTAGCAAGGTCTTAGCAGTTTTTATTTTTTCCAGTTTTAAGGCCTACTTAGCTATGATAGTTTTCCATAATATATACTACTATTGTGATTTTTTTACAATTCCAATTACAACCGTTTAGCTGGCAGGAGGGGGGGACACTCGACTCCAAATAAAATTGTATTTTCAAGGTAAATATATAACAAACGGGTCTCTAATAAGAAAAATCGTATTTGCAGACACACATTATTTTAAAGACCTATCCCACGACACCCCACACGATGGGTAGACGACAAAAAAATCAAGATTTTTTTTTACCACTTTGTCGTCGAGGATGAAATTTATATCTGTACTAAATTACAGCTTTCTAGTACTAAGGTTCTCTGAACTAAGCCACGAACAGACAGACGGACATGACAAAACTAAAAAGGGTTCCTTGTTGACTACGAAACCCTAACAAAAACTCTCTTTACAGATACAGAACACTTTAAAATGTCCAGTTAAATTTACGTGTTAAGCTTCGGTGCATAAAAGTTTGCTGGCTACGGAACCCAAGTCTATGCATGTATCATAACACCCTTGTCTTTTTCTCTACAATACGGAAACAACTGGTGCCCGTATGATATATGGCTCGACATATGAGGCAGTTAGTAAATCATCCATCGGACCGATTGAGAAGTTATTTGTCTACTCAAACAATATATTCTGCACTTTTGTTATTGTTATCGTACTTATCAATCTGCTGGGAAAAATGAGGACCTTTATTTAGTCTGTTTCTTTTTCGGAGACTCCAAACTGGGAATTGAGGGCTACCATTGCAAATGCACTGTCTCTTTGCAGATAGCAGCTGTTATTTCATTATTACCAGGTACTAAAGTCTGACCTCAACCGCTGTACCGCGCCTTTGGTATGGGGAGGTGGGGGAGTGGGAAGGAAAGAGCAAGAACTAGTTGCTGCCGTGAACAATGACGAGCGATGGCCGCCGCATTACTTAAATATCCCACTACTGGAAACATAGAATAATACTGGAAACAATAAATTCCAACATTTGCAAACTGACAGCCGATTACTGCCGCCGACATGCAGAAGAACGTTATTATACGGTTGTTCGTGATTCTTCTTCTTTCGAGTCGATTCTGGCGTGATTTACATTGTATTGGACCAAAACTCCGCCACACAGACAGCATTTTTTGCATGTGATGTGATGTAAGTATCGAGGGTTCGTTTCGTACCAACATAAACGTAACATCACGCCTTTTTCCCGTCGGGGCTGACACAGTCCTCCACCTGCTACCGTATTAACATTCTTCCCGTGTTTCCTGTACTGTCTGTTTAGGGTACTTTTAACCTGGCCTTTATTTTGAACGTCCTGAATTTGGTCCTGGTACGAGTGGTACGTTCGCCGAGACTTTCCACTTCCAACGTTTCCATTCACTCTAGCCTGGTAGATCTCTTTCGTCAATCCTTGCTCATTCATCTTCTCTACATGATCAAACAATCTCAGCATCTCTTTCTCAATTTTAGTCACTACACTCACACTATTTCTAATCCTGTTAGTTAGTTCGTTTCGACTATTGATAAATCATTGTATTATTAATATTATTTAGTGGTGTGCAAAAGTATATTTATATTTCGTTGTACATGTATATCGATTTAGTCTCCTTCTGCTAAGTTTAGCGACACACTTGCTTTCCGCAAGTCTTCAAGTCTCCATGTCGGAACAAATTGTGAATAAAATCGAAAAAAAAATTATATAGTTTATTATACAATTTATTCATAGCTTTTTCATAATCCATTTCTTTGACTTCAATTTGCTCGCAACACTACCACAAAGCAAATTTCACAAGTGACGTGGAATTTCCGCAAGATTGTGCGTTACTACACTAAACTACATTTCAAATAAACAAATGTTGTAACTTCGATAAGAATTTTTTTGTGGAATTTTTTTGTTTCCTTCGTAATTATTCGCATATTTAAAGAAAAACAACCTTTACGAAGCCTTTAATCTTCGAAAGTCCTCAAAAAAATTACCTTTTTCGCCAAAAATTGTTAGCAAAAAACCTTTGATGGTAAAATTTATTTTGTGTGATAAATTGGCGTTGCTATTGGATCGCAATTATGTCGGGATCACTTTGGACACATTTCGGAGGCTCATGGGAAATTTGTAACGCGTTTACTAATACGCTTGTACTCGTAAGTCTTGTAACAAACAAAGCCTTATTATTACATGGAAATTTTATATGGCCTTAGCGAAAGTTCCAATACCAAATTCAGGACGTGCTGAATAACGGTGCCCTTCCATCAGAGATTCCTCATCTTCTTTTCGACAAGTGAGCAAACGAGCAGGAGTGCCACCTGATGGTAAGTGGTCACTGGAGCACTCACTGTCTTATTGGTGGCATATTTTGACACTAATGAGTCAGCAAAGCGCGTTGTTCACTTTGAGAACAGATATGGTATGTCTCATGTGCTGGTCATTTCACTAGCTCTGAATTGAAACACAGCAGTGCTAAACACTTCTGCTTCACGGCAGAAATAGGTAAGAAGGCGGTACTTATCCATTCGGACTTTGCACTAAAAGCCCTACCACTTCATATTTATTTTGTTCTATGACCTTTTTTATGAAAAGTTGTTCAGTTTTATGGGCAGATTCACACCCTTTAGTATTATCACACCTCTCCGTTACACGCTGTAGACTTATTTTTGTGGGTACAACGTTCCTTAAAGGCTTAGGTACTGAGCTTATTTCTAGTACGCTAGTACAACCGTAATCAGCTTTCAACATTTACTTCAGAGATGGGTCTTAGGAGATTAAGCCACGATCACTCCTAGCTGAATTCAAAAACTAATTCGCCATCCATTGCTCGTTGAAGTAAGGATATTACAATTTACATAACCAAGCCTCCCAGCAATATATGCCGAATTAGTCTTTGAATTCAGCTAGATGTGATCGTGGCTTTACGTGTACCTATCCCTTAGAGTGGAGCATTTTATTCGATGATTAAAATTATTCATATGCTCCTTAAAATAGTAGTTTAGTTTTGTTAACCGTTAAGTAGTAGTGCTTGCTATATTTTCTAGTCTTTGGCGTCCCACTGTTAAGCATTTTCCTCCTTCTGCCACTAATCGTGGTCCTGTGCGAGTCTTAGCAATCGCATGAAGGCATATTAATTCATTTGTTCAAGAATCCTTAATCCCTTTTGCTACACCCACAGAAAGAGTCGTGACCACCCGGAGTTTGTACAATTTAGGCGGAAAGCCGGCATATGTGGATAACTTCTTTCTTCTTTTCTATGTCATCATCATCATAACATCCCATGAAACGTCCACTACAGGACAGGGAGCTCCCTCTAGAATTCTAGCTTTTGCTTGAAAAATGTGGAGAGGAAGTACCATAATCACCTTGCTTGTCAGCGTTACAGCTGGCACCATGGACCGCGGTTGTAGGTGACCGCAGTAAGTAAGATGTTAGATACAAAGGAGGATGCTGCTGCCCATCCTCCAGGTTATAACCCTTAGTCGCCTCTTACGACACCCACGGGTATGTAAGGGTTGGGACTATTCTTTGCCGGCACCACACGGGGCGCCGGCTATTTTGTTTCTGCTCTGTGGCATAGACCATATTATAATACTTTGAAGACATTAAGGGTAAGTTCTGTTATCTAAGGAAATTTGGAGTTGTCGAAGAACTTTTTGTAGGTATTGAGTTAAATATTCTTGAAACCGGTACACAAATATAGTTATCCAAAAAAATGTGAAATAAGCATAAATGATGCAATTTTACAATTTTGGCATAAATTATGCTTATTTTATTATTATTATTATTAATGCATAAATGCAAGTACTTTTGCGTATCGATTTCAAGTATGTTTAACTTAATAAAATAAAAAATTGAACAACTTCAAATATCCTTCCTTAGACCTACTCGTATACAAAATTTTCAACAGAACTTACCTTCAAAATTGGTCGAATGTCTTCAGTTACCCCGTAATACTAGTCTATGTTTTAACCTTTCGTTCTCCAACACATTTTAACTCCCTATTATTTCATCTGTGACCTTGCTGGCCTTTTTACTACCTAATTTTGTACAAAGACTACGTAAGTAAGAAATAGCGAAAGGTTGTAACTGAACCTATAACCTTACTTAATAGAATAAGTATTTTCTATTCAGACAAATACCGAGATATTCGTTAGAAAGTTTTAATTTAGCCAAAACACAAGTGTTCCAGCAGCGCAGTCCCTTGAACTGACACAATAAGATCATAGCGAGTTTCTTTCACAAGATCTTTTCTCAAATTTCTATATCATTATCTATTCCGCACGGAATTAGAGAGATATCCACCGACTATGACAGTTTTATGTCCGAAGACAAAGCAAATTCGTTAAGCTTGGGCACACCAATACAATTGATGTGCTTACACTTAATTTTTAAATGATCTATTTACTTGGTCCTTTGATCCCGACAAATCCGCTTTTAAACGTAATCAATCTGGGTGTCCAAGTAGATCAACATCGTTACAACTCCGGAGAAAGCTGAAAATTAAAATACATTGAATGTTTTATTTAGGCCTCTAAACATTAAATTTTTGATCGACTTGTGGTAGGACTTACTACATGTGAATAGTAGCCCAAACTCTTTTTGAGGATCATGTTGTTGCCATCAAAGGATTCATAACAAGTAGGTAACCTTTATATTATCTATCGCTTCACTTTTTAAGTGCTTATCACTGCCCCTTCAGTGCAATTGTAACCATCAAAAGGATTCAACCTAGTAACTCTTTAATTATCTATCGCTTCACTTTTAAGTGATTATCACTGCCCCTTCAGTGTAATTGTAGCCATCAAAAGGATTCAACCTAGTAACTCTTTAATTATCTATCGCTTCACTTTTTAAGTGCTTATCACTGCCCCTTCAGTGTAATTGTAGCCATCAAAAGGATTTAACCAATAACTCTTTAATTATCTATCGCTTCACTTTTTAAGTGCTTATCACTGCCCCTTCAGTGTAACCTATTCATGTTTTAGGTAAGGTTATAAACGGCACACCCCATTCCCTTTTCATCTTAAGCCCTGCCTATGCGAGGCCTAAGATGATAGCTCTCCCGTTTTCTATTCTTTATAAAAAAATAAAAAAAAATAAAAAAGGTGGGAGAGATGGTCCGCTCCACCACTCGCGGCCCACGATGAGCACCTACCAACACACCAACGTGCGCAATGTGCTCCCCCCCCAACGGGGAAAGGGTATGCCGGCTTAGCCAGTCTTTTGATTTGGGCCGAAGCCCGTGCCGAAGCACCGTTGGAGCCGAAGCCCATTGTTGGAGCCGAAGCCCTTTGTTGGAGCCGAAGCCCATTGTTGGAGCCGAAGCCCATTGTTGGAGCCGAAGCCCATTGTTGGTGAAAGGCCGAAGCCAGGGTTAGGCAAAAGCCTAATGTGATTCCAGCGGTGGACGAGGATTTCTCCAAGTCGGAACCAACAGCCGACCGAAATCGAGGCTGCGGCCCCAAAGTGACAATTTAATGAATTAAAAAGGTGGCCGAAGCCAAATATTGACCTCCATGGCGAAAACAGAAACATAAGAAGATCTATCGAAACAACTTACGTCTGTGTCGTCTTTTATTTTGAGTCCCGTAGGACAGACGAGGATTTCTCCAAGTCAGGACCAACAGCCGACCGAAATCGAGGCTGCGGCCCAAAAGTGTCAGTTTAATAAATAAAAATAGTGATCGATACATCGGAGACATACTTTTGGATATTTCCAATGACGAAACCAACAACGTACCATCACCGTGGCCGTACTGTTCATAGCACTCAGGATACGGACTTCCATCCTTCAACGCACTATTAGCAGAACAGTGTTAAGCAAGATAGTTGTGTAATGCCGACGAGCAGCTCACGATAGCGAACTCCAGGCGCGCCGCCACATGATGCCCTCATCGTACAAAACACAAGGAAACTGTAAACTCGTCATCGTCGATAGTGCCGCAACTGCCAAGCAAGCATCGACTCGTGTACCGGATTTTCACGTCTCGATAACACAATCTCTGCTTTACTCAGAACAGTACCACATTCCTTCAATAACATCGCAAACAGCTCCCAACTTGCCCCGATCATATATATTTTTCGTCAGAATTATAAGAAGACCCAAACTTTTTGAGTTTTCCATCATGCCATGCACTCAACCAAACAGACGCGTTCGATAAGTATTTATACCATTTTATACTTTTCAGTTTTTCGAACAGGGGGCCTAAGCGTCTGCCTACATATTATACGAAATGCCTTTCGTATTAATTTAGTCTCATATTATCACATTTCATGTGATTAATCCATTTGCCAATATTTCTTGGATTCGGTCCGCCGCCTACTCAACGACCGTCTTCCCCATAAGTATACTTCGTAATATAAAACGACAGATCGCGCAGTTGTACACGGATTCTACCGCGTAGTTTCGCGCCAAAACGGCTTCGATAGCCCGTTTTCGTATGAATATTTCAATACAGGCAGATTTTTGTTCTAAATTGATGCTTGATGGAAAGATATTCCTATAAACCATTGCGAATACTACTTTTAACTGTTTTAAGTAATGTTTTTATATGATTACATATCCTTTAACCTATCTTAATGTCCATTTTCATTAACTTTGTAGTATTTCTCAATTTTTATGCGTTTCTAAGATATTTTTCAGCTCCCAGCCAGCTGTTTAATGGTTTTTAAGTACCTTAATTTGTACCTAGGGTCATAGAGTTACAACCAGCCCCCAAAATTCTCTGTAATTAATGGAAGAGGATTTTTGAAAACTATATCAGGCAGAAAAAAAAATAAAAATCTACTCCCTTAATTCCTTAAAAAAAAATAATCGTTCTTTTGACTTGCACTATGCAAACACCCTATATTTTTCCTTTAATTTTTATACCAACATTTAAAACTTTAATTTCTAAGGTCAATCCTTTAGCTCAACAGGCAACATTATTTAGTTTATTTAGTCTAGAAGAGCATCTACCTACAGCCCCCTTTATTTGGAACTCTTTGATAGGCTTAACAAACAACGGCACTTCCAGATCAACTCGTTATAAAGCTCTTCTGATATGCATGTTATATCTGAGCCCGTATCTAACAAAGCCTTAATTGTGAGCTTTTCACTAATTATAGAGATATCAGGCCTTATTCCTTTCAATAATTTCATTGCCTTCTCGTCCTCTTTGAATACTGTATTTAAATCTTTGTTAGGAATATGTTTTTCAGCTGAAAGCAAATTAAAACTGTCTAATTAGACTTGATATTATACTCTCTACAATATTTATAGTATAAAACCAAAGCCAGCTCGTTCCAACTGACCTCTAGTTTCGATCGGTCTCTTTATGCCTTTGCTATGTTTTCTCAAATATTGGCCTTTCTATCAAGCCTTCTTTGCCATTATTTTATTTTTTTAGAATCGAATTATGCAATTGTGCTCCTTTTGTAGCTAAGTGCTTAGGGACAACTCCGCACTCAGTATTATTAAGGTTCTTGGGCTTGTTTGTTGGCCTTCACTAGTCCCACAAATGCAGCAACCGATGCGGTGGGCGCCTTAACCCCACCAGCACTGCATCGTGTGGAACACGTGCTGTCTTCTTTTGGCCTTCTCAAATCCGTATATTTGAAGTTTATATAATAAGTGTCCCTTTCATACAAATTTTTATTTAGTTTCTCTGGTGGTCCCTGAGCCACTTTATTAAGTTTCAATCCCTTTGTATAAATACATTTTTTATTAATAATTCCGATCTGTATTTATATTTATACGCATGTTAACTAGGAATTTCAATTTCTATACCCTTTTCAAAAGAAACTTTTTCTTATCGTTCGGCCATAACATGATCGCTCATTCCTTTTTCACGGACAGCAAATTGTAGGCTTTGGAAGCCTACATATGGCTAGCCACAACCAGTACCCGATCTAGAAATAGATCGTTGATCCATATCCTGGTCACGGCACCAAATTGTAACTGAACCTAAAACCTTACTTAATAGAATAAGTATTTTCTATTCAGACAAATACCGAGATATTCGTTAGAAAGTTTTAATTTAGCCAAAACACAAGTGTTCCAGCAGCGCAGTCCCTTGAACTGACACAATAAGATCATAGCGAGTTTCTTTCACAAGATCTTTTCTCAAATTTCTATATCATTATCTATTCCGCACGGAATTAGAGAGATATCCACCGACTATGACAGTTTTATGTCCGAAGACAAAGCAAATTCGTTAAGCTTGGGCACACCAATACAATTGATGTGCTTACACTTAATTTTTAAATGATCTATTTACTTGGTCCTTTGATCCCGACAAATCCGCTTTTAAACGTAATCAATCTGGGTGTCCAAGTAGATCAACATCGTTACAACTCCGGAGAAAGCTGAAAATTAAAATACATTGAATGTTTTATTTAGGCCTCTAAACATTAAATTTTTGATCGACTTGTGGTAGGACTTACTACATGTGAATAGTAGCCCAAACTCTTTTTGAGGATCATGTTGTTGCCATCAAAGGATTCATAACAAGTAGGTAACCTTTATATTATCTATCGCTTCACTTTTTAAGTGCTTATCACTGCCCCTTCAGTGCAATTGTAACCATCAAAAGGATTCAACCTAGTAACTCTTTAATTATCTATCGCTTCACTTTTAAGTGATTATCACTGCCCCTTCAGTGTAATTGTAGCCATCAAAAGGATTCAACCTAGTAACTCTTTAATTATCTATCGCTTCACTTTTTAAGTGCTTATCACTGCCCCTTCAGTGTAATTGTAGCCATCAAAAGGATTTAACCAATAACTCTTTAATTATCTATCGCTTCACTTTTTAAGTGCTTATCACTGCCCCTTCAGTGTAACCTATTCATGTTTTAGGTAAGGTTATAAACGGCACACCCCATTCCCTTTTCATCTTAAGCCCTGCCTATGCGAGGCCTAAGATGATAGCTCTCCCGTTTTCTATTCTTTATAAAAAAATAAAAAAAAATAAAAAAGGTGGGAGAGATGGTCCGCTCCACCACTCGCGGCCCACGATGAGCACCTACCAACACACCAACGTGCGCAATGTGCTCCCCCCCCAACGGGGAAAGGGTATGCCGGCTTAGCCAGTCTTTTGATTTGGGCCGAAGCCCGTGCCGAAGCACCGTTGGAGCCGAAGCCCATTGTTGGAGCCGAAGCCCTTTGTTGGAGCCGAAGCCCATTGTTGGAGCCGAAGCCCATTGTTGGAGCCGAAGCCCATTGTTGGTGAAAGGCCGAAGCCAGGGTTAGGCAAAAGCCTAATGTGATTCCAGCGGTGGACGAGGATTTCTCCAAGTCGGAACCAACAGCCGACCGAAATCGAGGCTGCGGCCCCAAAGTGACAATTTAATGAATTAAAAAGGTGGCCGAAGCCAAATATTGACCTCCATGGCGAAAACAGAAACATAAGAAGATCTATCGAAACAACTTACGTCTGTGTCGTCTTTTATTTTGAGTCCCGTAGGACAGACGAGGATTTCTCCAAGTCAGGACCAACAGCCGACCGAAATCGAGGCTGCGGCCCAAAAGTGTCAGTTTAATAAATAAAAATAGTGATCGATACATCGGAGACATACTTTTGGATATTTCCAATGACGAAACCAACAACGTACCATCACCGTGGCCGTACTGTTCATAGCACTCAGGATACGGACTTCCATCCTTCAACGCACTATTAGCAGAACAGTGTTAAGCAAGATAGTTGTGTAATGCCGACGAGCAGCTCACGATAGCGAACTCCAGGCGCGCCGCCACATGATGCCCTCATCGTACAAAACACAAGGAAACTGTAAACTCGTCATCGTCGATAGTGCCGCAACTGCCAAGCAAGCATCGACTCGTGTACCGGATTTTCACGTCTCGATAACACAATCTCTGCTTTACTCAGAACAGTACCACATTCCTTCAATAACATCGCAAACAGCTCCCAACTTGCCCCGATCATATATATTTTTCGTCAGAATTATAAGAAGACCCAAACTTTTTGAGTTTTCCATCATGCCATGCACTCAACCAAACAGACGCGTTCGATAAGTATTTATACCATTTTATACTTTTCAGTTTTTCGAACAGGGGGCCTAAGCGTCTGCCTACATATTATACGAAATGCCTTTCGTATTAATTTAGTCTCATATTATCACATTTCATGTGATTAATCCATTTGCCAATATTTCTTGGATTCGGTCCGCCGCCTACTCAACGACCGTCTTCCCCATAAGTATACTTCGTAATATAAAACGACAGATCGCGCAGTTGTACACGGATTCTACCGCGTAGTTTCGCGCCAAAACGGCTTCGATAGCCCGTTTTCGTATGAATATTTCAATACAGGCAGATTTTTGTTCTAAATTGATGCTTGATGGAAAGATATTCCTATAAACCATTGCGAATACTACTTTTAACTGTTTTAAGTAATGTTTTTATATGATTACATATCCTTTAACCTATCTTAATGTCCATTTTCATTAACTTTGTAGTATTTCTCAATTTTTATGCGTTTCTAAGATATTTTTCAGCTCCCAGCCAGCTGTTTAATGGTTTTTAAGTACCTTAATTTGTACCTAGGGTCATAGAGTTACAAGGTCCCTGGGGCGCACAATCTTCGGAGCCGTATATAGCACCTGGAATAACGGGAGGAAAAAGGTATTCTCGATATAAGAGCCTATGGATAATGTATTAGATCATATGTGTGTAGGTATATGGCCAATAATACTGGGTGTAACAGTGAAACTGTACAACTATCCCAAAGAAACATTTTTTGGAAATGAAATAAAAAAATACCTGTACAAACTGTTCGATCAGGGTGAGCAATTTTTATGGAGAGGTATTTTTTTAAATATCCCAAAATTGATTTTCGGGAAAGTTGTTCAGTTTTGTTGACTGAGCACGCCCGTAAAGTTTTCGGTACACCGTCCCTTACACCCTGTATATATAGGATGACTTTTAATTAGTTCTTGATAGAAAACGGTATGAATGTACTCATGATACTGAACAATTTTCCCCAAGGAACATAGGTCGAAATACGTTAATCAAGTTTTGACCTCCCATAAAAACTGCATCAGCTGATAGCGCATTTTGTATGGGAGGTCAAATTTGGTTTTTCGTATTTCGGCCTATGTTCCTTGGGGAAAATTGTTCAGTATCATTAGTACATTCATACCTTTTTCTATCAAGAACTAATTAAAAGTCATCCTACATACAATATGTTGGGGAAACGACGACTGTTCAAACTTTTACGGTAGATTCAGACCCAGAAACAACAAGTTTTCCCTATGGAAGTAGGTCGACATAAAATGCCCTAGCAGTATTGCGGTTTCTATGGTAAGTTGTTTCTTTTACATTTTGAAGCATTTTTATTGAAAAATGTTATTCAGTTTTATGGTCTGATTCTATCGATTAATTACAATACAATACAATACAATACAATACAATACAATACATTACAATACAATACAATACAATACAATACAATACAATACAATACAATACATTACAATACAACACAATACAATACATCACAACACAACACAACACAACACAATACAACACAATACAATACAATATTCTTTATTGCACACGAAATTTAGTGTAATTATGTGCATTCGGTACCCAAAGTATTCCGAAGTGAAACTACGATAATATCGCGCCGATAATTTAGTTTAGTTTAGTGTCCCTTGTGGTGCCGGCAAAGAATAGTACCAACCCATACATACCCGTGGGTGTCGTAAGAGGCGACTAAGGGTTATAAACTGGAGGATGGGCAGCAGCATCCTCCTGTGTATCATACCATCTTACTTACTGCGGTCCATGGTGCCAGCCGTAACGCTGACAAACGAGGTGACTATGGTACTTCCCCTCCACATTTTTCCAGTAAAGCTAGGATTCTGGAGGGAGCTCCCTGTCTTGTAGTGGACGTTTCATGGGATGTTATGATAGATGTTAGAAATAGGATCTGAGTTGGGAAATTTTTACTCAGTTCCAAAAATGTCTTCGAAAACTCACTAGTATTTTGGAAATACAAAAATGTAGTCTCATTACGGTACGGTAACCATCTTCAACAACAGAAAAGTTTCTGTTAGGGTAACCATTCATTGGGAGTCACGTTTTGGCACGTTTTAACTCGCGGCGTCACGTGTCGAGCGTAATGAAGCGTACTCCAGGATATGCCCCACGGGGCAGGGGACTGACTTCTATCAGCTGCAAAAAACCCTGTTTTTTTGTGTCACGAGTCGACCCTTGGGTTACAATTCACGAAGGTACTAATGTAGTAAAATTGCCAAATAATAAATACCTACGTCAATAGATCTTGTTTCCAATAGCTATTCAACTACAAAGAAGCCACACTAAAAATCCGGCCAAGTAAAAGTTACATAATATTACGAGTAATTGTATTAGTTGAAATTTCAGTAACTTACTGTGCTAGATTTTTTTAGTCCGACTCGCACTTGACCAGATTTTATTATTTTTTCTTATTTTATAGCTTATGCACTATAAATACACAAATTTTCACGCTTGCAAAGGTTTCCGTTTTTACGATAGAGCTAAAACAAAGAATCGATCAAAAATCGCCTAAAAAACACGTTTGTAGAAGAAACTTACTACTCGTAATCTAGTAAACACGGCTAACATGAGAATCAAGTTGATTCTGGTTTCTTGTGCTGACTTACGCAACGTTCAATGCAAGCTAATCAGTAGCTTTATTTTCTTTCATCATCATCATACGAGTATCAGCCGAAAACGTCCACTGCCTCCCCTAAAGATCTCCATGACAACCGGTCCTGCGCTGCTCGCATCCAGTGGCCTCTCGCGACCTTGACCATATCGTCGCTCCACCTTGTGGGGGGCCTGCCTACGCTTCGTCTTCCGGTACGTGGTCGCCACTCTAGAACCCTTACGCCCCATCGGCCATCGGTTCTTCTTGAGATGTGCCCCGCCCACTTCCACTTTAGTTTAGCGATTCTAAGAGCTACGTTAGTTACTTTAGTCCTTCTGCGGATCTCTTCATTTCTGATTCGATCCCGCAGAGAGACTCCGAGCATAGCCCTTTCCATAGCCCTTTGGGTGACTTTGAGCTTTGTTTACACCTTTTGTTTTCAGAAAATCTGACAACGCTCGAGAAAATCTGACAACGCTCACAAAGCTCTTTCAGCTGGAATTTCTGGAAACAGACTAAAAACTAATTTCCTGTAAGGTATTTATAACAAGGATGTTTAGGTAGCAGCACTTTTTGCTAAGGATGGAGCCATAATCGAATACATTTCTTGCGAGGGGCCTCCTTCCATCCATATTAAAATTTATGAATTTTTATCAAATCCTAAAAACGTTAAATTTTTATCTTTCTCCCTGAGAAATATGTGACTTGGGAGTTGGGACTAATAAATTTTATTACCACAGGTTTTTGGTGAAAATAGTTACTTATTCAGGAAAAAACTATTACTGATCATATACGCTTCCGTTCTTAGTATTAATGATAAATTCACAAGTAAAAAAGACATATTTTCACTTTCGCAAAGTTTTACTAAAACATTAGATTTTTAAAGATTTCTTGATATTTGTAAAACTTAACCGGGATTTTTGACCGACTAGTCATAGTCGACTACGAGACGTTTTACACTTCACTACCTCTTACAGCTATGTATATGACGGACTCAACTTTACTCTGTGTTTTACACAAGAATGAACATGACAGGTTTGGTAATCGAATAGAAAGCTTTAACGGTGAACAGACTTATTGAATTAAACATTCTTAATAAAATTTACGACGTTCTGATGTTTTTGTTTACTCTACAGGTTGGCAAATACGGAAAGGGTCAACTTCAACTTAACTGAACAACAAAGTCAACTTAACTGAACAACTTTCACTAAATAAAACTTTCCGGAAATGAATTAAAAATCGGCTTCTACATACAAACTGTCCAATCAAGTTTGCTATTTTGTATGGAGAGGCCGATTTTTTTTCATTTCTGGAAAGTTTCAGTTCCTGAAAATTCATGATTGATCATGCCCTTTCAGTATTTGCCAACCTGTCCCATATACCCAGTATATTATACATTTTCATAGATGTATTATTTGAATCGGGTGGTAAGAACGGGATTTACCATAGTCACCACGCTTGTAAGCGTTACAGCGGGCGACCGCTGCTGTTGGTGATCGCAGTCTGTAAGATGGTACGATATACCGAAAGATGCTTCTGCCCATCTGCGGTTTATAAACCCTTAGTCGCCCCTTATGACACCCACCGGTAGAGATGGGTTGGTACTATTCTTTGCTGGACCACACTGGAGGGAGCTTCTTGTCCAGCAGTGAACGTTCCATGAGATGTTATACATTATTATTAGAACCATACTTCTATGAAAATATTTCACAGTAACGATCGAGACAACATAAACCTCAGAGTTCGTTGTACATAGAGTAACACTCTTACAAGATGATTAACGTTTGCAAGTGTATTTAGTGTAGTGTAGTAGTTTATTGTTTCTGGTTCCTTTCTTTCTTTTTTATGGGTGTATTGTATGCCTGAAATAAATAAAATATTATTATTATTATTAACTATCCATTAAAAACAATTAAAAAAGAAAACAACCCGTCCGCGACTGTGTAACATAAAAAACCGCGCAAAAGAGAAAAATAAGCTCTAAGATCTATGATTTTATAGAGGTAAGATAATATTTTGCGGCGGGGACGGAAATACATTTTGTGGTGGTTCACATAATTCGGTTCGTTCCCGCCTGCAATATCTTATAAAATTCAACCTCACCAAATCATACTCGTAGATCTTAGAGCTTGTTTCCCTCATTTCTGTTACGCAGTCGGGGTTTGTGTTTTTTAATTATTTGTTATTACAAACCAAAGAGTTTGGAACCTCGCTCCACTTTTTAGACTTTTAACCTTTCAAAATTGTACGTCAAGTTGTGAGTATTTTATATGATCGCTTTATACGAGTAGGCGTAGAAAATATGCTTTCGATGATGCTTACTTTAGCGTGAAATATCCGAAATTTAGATTTTTTTTTATGTTAATATCTCACTTGTGCTTGGGGGTGATCGTGGTAATTTCAACGACATTTCCAAAACAAAAACGTTTGCCTCAAAAGTCATGTTAAGTCTTAACTAAGTATTTTATGCAAACGTTTTTGTTTTGGTAATATCGTTGAAATTACCACGATCACCCCCCTTGTGTAGCACGGTGGAACTATGAAAAAAATTCAGTCTTACCCCACGATAATCCGTTAAAACCCGCCATACAAACAGCCGGATAAACGAGAAAAACTGTTGCAAATATGATTTTTTTCTTTTAATTAGTCTAGTCGTTTAGTAGTTACGAGGGAATATAGAAACGGACAAACATAATATACAACGTTTTAAATTTTTTTTGCTAAATGTATAAATATGTTGATTATAAAGAAAGTGAAATGAGATCAGATGGTCTGCCAATAAACTGCTACGCAGTTTGGCAGAATGTAAAAATTGTTAAACAATAAATATCTTAATGAATAAATGATTATATACATACAAGTCAAACACATAACCCTTATTGCCGCAGTCGGGTAAACAAGAGACTTAAAGCAATAAAACCTTAGAAAAGTTAACTCTTATAAACATTAACAACAAAGAAGTTTTATTAAATCCTATGTACAGGGTCTAAAACAAAGTTTGATAATCCTTCTAAGGGGTAATTATACATCACTAATAGATTGTATAAAAAATACTTTTTTCTTTAAGAAAATTGATTAAGCTCAAGTAAATGTGAAGCTATAATAAATAAAACTTACTATAATTTAAACGAATATTTCAATGATAAAAATAAACAAACTAAAAAAATATACCTACATTATATAAATACATAATTAAATATTATTGATAACTATTTAAAATCTCGGTCTATCTCAATTATTGCAATGCCTCTGAAAATGGGCTCATATGAGATACCTTATTTATAATACAGTCTTGTTATGTACCATATGAAGGCAATAAATGTATTGAGTATATGGGATCAGAAGGGAAACGACAATTATCATCCATAATAATTTATTGTTTCATCACCTTTAAACATTAATTAAATCACAAATAACAAATACAGAAAATAAAGAAATACTTATCTGGTAACAGTTCAGAGCACTTGTGTACCGTGTCCTAGTCGAACAACTTCTGAGCTGTGGTGACAGCGCGCGGCTTTATATACAGGCGTTACGTCAGTGGCACGAGGTGGGGGTAGAGGGGATAGTGCGCTTCTTACGCACGATAATGGCGGCCAAACGCTTGTCCACGCTTGACCAACGTTGTGCCATAGACAAAATTAAAGTAAACAAAAGATAATCTCCCACAAGTATTGAGTAAGCGCCTGGAGGGATCAATGACCTCTATGATCAGCTGATGATGCAAACAAAGATGTTTTTGTTATAATATCCAGTCACTAGACAGGACCTATCAATTTCAATAAATTACTGTCATGTACCTATTTCGAAGGAAAATCGAATTTCATGATCATAAGTATTTTTTATAACTTATTCGTGATTACCCCTTAGAAGATCGTGTTGTAGAATCACCCCTTAGAAGAATCAGCGTACTGTATAAAACTTTTATATCCCCCTTTTCTTAGCTGAAAGAAAAAAATATCGTGCAATCTGACCGTATCTAAATGAAAGAACAAACTTTTCGCCCATTTGTCTGTTTAGATGAATGTGCTCCTCTTAACTTTGCCCAAATACAAACGGGAAAACTGACACAGATAAGGTATGCAAGGCTTAGGAAGGAAGTTTGCCATACATCGGTGCCGTAGTATGGTACGGTATTGCAGCTATGTGCAGCTGTCTACCAAGGGTTACAAGTTTGATACCCGGCTGAACCAAATGTTTGAATCTATATATGTAAAAATGAATCCCTATTTCCTTTGGTCACGGCATCACGCGTGAACGGCTGGACCGATTCCGCTAATTCTTTTTTTGTTGTTCTTTTTATTGTCAGGAGAAGGTTCTAAGGTAGGTAGGGGTAGGGGTAGGGGTAGGGGAAGGGGTAGGGGTAGGTTTAGGGTTGGGGGTAGGAGTAGAAAATGTTTGTACTTAATACAATATAAAATCTGCTTATTTATTGCCTGTAAGGCGGAACAAAGTTCGCCGGATCAGATAGTCATTTATGAATTTGAGTGTGTTTTTGTCGATGATAGGAAAGTGCAACTTATCTACAGCGTGTAACGTAAAGGTGTGATAAAGGGTGTGAATCTGTCCATGAAACTGAACAACTTTTCCCAAGGAACATAGGTCACAGAACAAAATCAATTGTTGACCTCCCATTGAAAATCAATTTTGTATGGGAGGTCAAATTTGGTTTTTCGTATTTCGACCTATGTTCCTTGGGAAAAGTTGTTCAGTTTCATGGGCAGATTCACAACCTTCAGTATTATCTCACCTTTCCGTCACACATATGTATAACATGGCCACCTTTTGGCCACATTTTATAACTCGCTATTCGTAAAATTTTACTTATTAGTGTGCAATAAAGTTTTATTCAATCATATCATCGTCCAGCCATCTATGCTAGACGATTTATATAAGAATAATTTTAGAGGATTAGGTGTATATAGCTCGATTAAACACAATACGAGTATAATCACTCAAACATCTAACCTAGCCTTTGTCTTGGGCGGATAAACGTCTCTTGTTTTCGGCACTCCTTGTAAAATCTTCTATTTATTCATACCTAATAGGAATAGGATAAATGACTTTATTTTATACTCGTATATCTACCTCTACATCATTCAACAAAAAAAACCGGCCAAGTGCGAGTCAGACTAACGCACCTTAAAAATAATGTCTTAGTTATGGACGCGCAGTCACCCAGAAGTTTATTAAAACGAGCGAGTCCGACATGCACTTGACCAGTTATTAGTATTTGTCCACGTTTGTAAGTGTTCCCGTTTTTATGACAGAGATAAAACAAAAATCGAGCAAAATCGCATAAAAAAGCGTTGTTAGTAGGGAGCCCTTCTTAATTTTTTATTTTTAATATTTGTTGAAAAATTCAACTACCTATTACGGTTCATGAGCGTAGCGAACTCTTAGGTCTGTGGGTTCTTTAGATACAGGCTGCTCACAGACCGACAGACAGATATCGGAGGCAAAGTAATAGGGTCCCGTTTTGAACCTCGAAAAGGGCTTGTTTTAGGCAATCTTTGTACAATTTTCAATTTCTTCATTGACTTTATAACGACCTCTACGTCGTCGTTCAACAAACAAAAAAAGCCACGTTGTCACGTGGAAAAAGTGATGAAAAGAAAAACGTCATACGATTGTGTATTTGATGCAAAAAGCAATGTAAAGCGAACTTCCACTGAATGTATCGTCGGCATTATCAGGGTCCATCCACACCATATTTTAAAAGAGATGGATCGGTGCCTGTCTTTAAAAGCCCTTCCCAAAAATGTTATTATTTTGGTACGTGTATGGGTTTGGGTTACGTACGTTGTGTTGTATTACAAAGTATGCCCTTTAGTACACCCAACAGCACGTCAGCATAAACTCTCTGGACTTTATGGCATGGCAATAGAGTTGTAAATGTTTCCATTGATGTGCGGTTGACCGTATCTTGCTTCAGATCACAAAGTGCCGTTGTGTTTGAAATTTTTTATTTCTGTTTTACGTTATGAGTGTTATGTGTAGTTTTGAGAAAATAAAATAATGGTTTAGAAGTAATTGGATGAGTATAAATAAAGTTTTGGAATCGATGAAGTTAAATTTTATTTGCTATATTTTTAGTCCGAAGCAATTGATGATTTAAAAAAAAGCATTTTGATGAGGTTTTTGAGTGGATTGCGGTGTACCTTACTAAATAAAATATAGGTTGAAGTAATTTTAACTGAATCTGGAATTATCTCGCTGACACACTGAACAAAAACCGATCAAGTGCGAGTTAGACTCGCTTACCGTGGGTTCGGTACCACCACACCAACTTAAGTTTCGTCATCCAAAGGCATCCAAATTCCAAGGTGTGTGACGCGACAATTTATGTCTCTTTATACATGGTGCCCTAAATACGATCTTTATTCACAAGAACCAGGTGGAGTGACGCTGGCACACATTTTCCTTTTACTAAACGGGATGTAAATTCCATGAATATTACAGGAGCTCTGTGCACAGAACCGAGCGAATCGTGAGTTCTAATTGAGAAAACCAAAAATAATTGACATCAATAAACTCGCATTTTTAGGGTTTTGATCGAAAAAGGTAAAAACGGATTCCTTATGGTGCGACTTCGTCTGAGCGTCTGTATGTCACACGTGTTTATCTAAGCAACCACTTATGCTATCGACTGGAAATTTGGATTGTTTTACTTTATTGCAAACAAAAGAATTTTAAAAATATTATTATTGTAAAGGGGGCCCAAATAAGGGTGGGCAAAAATATTAATGAGCCGGTTTTGAAAAAGAAAAACTAGTTTTCATTTACTTGATACATAGCGTTGTTGTAGGAAAATTTAACGGTCAACTTTTTTTTTCTTATCTGTTGTAAGTGTTGTCTAAGGAGTTTTATTTACTTCGCACTTCATCTATGAAACATTCATTTTAAGTTCTTTAGCAACTGTCTTCAGAGCCATCTATCGACTCCTTTGAATACTCAGTTGACGCTTAGCTGCGAAACCGGCTCATTGTGATTACTAGGTCGAATGGGGTATCATATGGGCACTAGGCGTAGTGTCATGTTCTTTTCTTTTTTTTTTGTATACCTTTTTTTTGTTATTGTTCTTCTCTTACCCTATGTATGATTTTTGTGTTGTGTTGTGACGTCTCAGTAATCATAAATATTTCTGATTCTGATTCATATGAAAAGGCTTTATTTGTATATATCAATTGGGTACGATTCAGGGCGGGTTTTTTGACTAAAGCTTTAAAGGGCTTAAATTGTAAGTGACATTTTGACTACAGTTCTGTTATTGTATTTTATTTCATTCTAAGTTTGACTTTTTTGCTGATATTTTATATTATTTTACAACTTAGTTTTCAAGTTATGATGAAAGGATAAATTAGAATAAATTATATATGTTGAAATAAGGAGGCTGTACAGGTTAGGGAGTATTAGTCGAAACACTGAAAATAAGAGAAATATCAATAGCAATCAGGCGCTGAACCTGGCTGGTCGTTAAAAGAGAAAAAGTTATTGAAAAATCAAAACCTTAACGATAATAACTTCTAAAGTAACTTTAATTCGGAACCCTACATTGCATGTGGCCTGTCACGCACTTGGCCGGTTATTTTTTATAATTAATAGAATATTATTTATTTGTTACAGTTTAAGGAACAGTTCTATAGTACCTACTCAGATCTTTTAACAGCACTGTAGAACTTTACCATTTGATTCAGATTTACAATTGTACTACTTAAATTCTTCCTAAATTCCAAATAGAATGGTAGAATGGGCCACTTTCGCCGGTGTCCTTTTCACTAAAATTCCGTAGGTAAAAGTTTAGGGGCAGGGCTCAAAAACGTGACCTTTCAAACGAGCCCCAATTGAGCTATCACAGCAATGCCGGCTGCCTTTTGTGGCATGCAGAGGTTTATATTACGCACGCATTTATAATGCGCACAGCTAAAGAGTGGAATATTATCTACCAGCGTTTGTGTTCCCGAGTTCATATAACCCGAATCTATTCAAGTCGCGAGTGAATCAGTTTCTTCTGGGCAAGCTCGTTCCATCGTCATGTGCAATTTAATCCGATACCCATCATCTAAAACTATCGATAGCATGAGTGGTTGCTAAGATTTACAGGTGTGACAGACAGACAGACAGACCAAATCCCACCATAGGGGTTCCTTTTTTTTACCATTTTGGTACCGGAACCCTAAAAACAAGTCGTTCAGTTGGCTTCAGTTCGTATCTTTTCACTGCGCCCCTACGACCGTAATGAAAATTATTTTCATTTCATCCAATTTTAGGATTCTTGCAAAAAATATGTCTTTTCTGAGAGATTATACGAGTAGAATAGGTTGGTCATCATCATAACATCCCATAAAACGTCCACTACAGGACAGGGAGCTCCCTCTAGAATTCTAGCTTTTGCTGGCACCATGGACCGCGGTTGTAGGTGACCGCAGTGAGTAAGGTGTTATATACAAAGGAGGATGCTGCTGCCCATCCTCCAGTTTATAACCCTTAGTCGCCTCTTACGACACCGACGGGTATGTAAGGGTTGGTACTATTCTTTGCCGGCACCACAGGGGGCATAGGTTGGTACTTAGGTTGAATTTTATACAACTTCAAGGTTAGGAAAACACAAATATTTGATGATTTTTAAGTCATAGCAAGTTTATATTTTTTATAATTTTCTATAAAACTACATTTTGGTACTAAACAATAAGTGTAAGTGTCTGTTGCGCTTAAAGACTTTCTTTGACAATAAAATCAAAAATCTCATTCCACCGTCGACCTCATCTCTGTCCTCAAGACTAGATCGTCGTGAAGAGTAAGCCTCACCAATAAAAAAATCACAGATATCGTGCCTCACACGACTATCGAGCACATTGGAAATCAATCTACGGAATTCGAAAAATATCAATGGGCTTGCACACACGAATTCTCACTTCTTCTTCTTCTTTTCGAGTCAATGGCAAAACTGACTATAAACGCTTAGCCCAAAAAGTAGCCACATCAATAGCCTTTTGGTTGCCTTCAAAAAGGTCTCTCCGAGTGCAGGAAACTGGAGAAGTAGGGCACGACAGGAAGTGTGTCATGGTTTGCAAAATACCGCATTCACACTTGTCGTTATCAGAGAAGCCCCACCTTTTCATGAGTTCCCCGCACCTGCCAACGCCCGACCGCAGTCTGTTTAGTGACTTCCATATGGACCAAGGAAGATCGTGACCTGGTGGCAGCTTTTCGGCAGTTGGGATATGAATGTTGTCAGGGTACCTTTTTGACCACAGTTCTACCCTAGCCTTGGATGGATCTAAATCGAGCGGCATGGTGTCTTTGATAAAACTGTGACGGCTCTTAAGGCGTGAGGGTGGTGGGTTATGGCCGTAAAGTAGGTGTCTGCTGTCTAATTCCTGTTTTTGCTTCTCAATAGCACAGGCTACCCGACGCCTGACGTCCGGAGGAGCTATTCCAGCAAAGGAGTATAAGTGGCCCAGCAGTGTTGGCTTCAGGGTGCCCGTAACTATTCGGCAGGTTTCGTTGAGAGCAGTGTCCACATCCCTCGAATGAGCCGATCGCCCCCACACGGCGCATGCGTGCTCACCTGCTGAGTAGCATAGCGCTAGGCTACTAGTACGGAGGACATGAGGCACTGCTCCCCAACGGGTGGTTGTAAGACGGCGGATGATATTATTTCGGGCGCTAACTTTGAAGTATGGATTTTTGTTTTTTCCACCATCACGCCTAAACGGCTGAACCGATTTCGATGAAATTTGTGAGGTTGATAGATCAGGGCTACAATTTAAGACTATATAACGCGGGGGTAAAAGCTAGTTTGAAATAAAGGATTAAGTATATGGTGGCTAATAATGGTTTGGAGATGACGTCTCTAAGTATGGCAGATAGTGTCGCGGTACAGAACCCTTGGTGCACAAGTCCGACTCGCATTTGGCTGGACTTTCCTGCTTTTGCACTCCTTAAAATCATAGACGGCATCGCTACAAAATAGCAGAGGATTTATTAAACCTCCTTCGACGTAAAGAGGGGTGACACGAGCTGAACTCGACGAGGCTCGCACGTCACTAGAATACTAATAGGAGAATTTCAAATTGCGGCCTTCGCTTTGGTGACAACACAATATCTATAATTTAAGGACTCTTGCTTTCTAAGCAGTTTATGATTAATAGATTATGAGTTTTAGAGGTGCGTATTCTGAAGTTTTATCGGAGCTCCGATATTATCGGATTGACAACAACAATTACGTTCGGAAATTTACTTTGTATGGGAATTTCTTTATCAAAGCTCGAACCATAGACTAATTATCGGCGCGATATTATCGTAGTTTTACTTCGGAATACGGCAGCTGTATTTTACGAATAACTGGATTCTCGTCTTGGCACTAAACGACTACTATAATGTACATTCAAACATAATACCTATTTAAAAGAGCACGTTGGTTTTTATTATAGCTTCTTTTTTTTCCACGGCGCCATTTTGTTTACGAAGCGATGTAGTTTAGCTGATGTCATTAATAGATTTTAATATCCAACAATAATAAACTATATATGACCATCCATCCAAACCATCGGCTTAACGTGCCTTCCGAAGCTTGGAAACGCTCTAGTTGTTGTGCCACTAGCAGTCACGCATCCGGGTTCTATCTGACCAACAGTCAATGTTGCATAACTTTCGTAATTGAAAAACAAAAACAATTTCCCCTCGGCCACGAGCGCTTGAATGTGGAGTTTGAATTTGGAACTTTACCCGGTTGCCGGACACTACATACATCGAGCGCGAATTTGAAATTTGAAATTGGAAGGTCGCGTAGGCTCTCATATTCAATACAAAAGACCCTCAGGAGAACCACGAAAATCACGCGGGCGGGTGCACGCGGGGGTGCAAGATAGATTGCAAGGGGGGCGGAGAGTGTCCATTCTGTATGATAGTACTGTTTTATTCTGTTAATCTGTTTGTGTATTTAAGTAATTTGTAAGTCATTACCTCGGCAGAGTGTGCTTTAAAATTGATGCATTTGCATTTCAGAATCAAACGGAAATGCAGAACGATCCTGCCAGCTTTTAGTGCTGTTTGCTTGCCAGTCCGTAATGTATGCCGTTTGGGGATTATACTGGATCCCACGGAGTTAGTATTGAGTAGGCACCGTCCGTATGTCTCTCCCCGGGGAGAGCCAGTTGCAAAAAAAATCTACCTCATCGGGCTCAATTGGCTATCTTTACGTCGCAGGCAAATCGTAAAATTCACAAAAATAAAAAGCATTTTTTTTACTATGTATGGGCTTACTCTTGACCTCGATCTAGCCTTGAGGACAGAGATGAGGTCGACGATGGAATGAGCTTGCCCAGAAGAAGCTTATTTACTCGCGACTTAAATAGATTCGGGTTATAAGAGCTCGGGAACACAGACGCAGGCAGAGAATTCCACTCCTTAGCCGTGCGCATTATGAAGGATGTTTCAAAGCGCTTTGTGCGGATGTGTGGAATATCAACCAAATATGGGTGATATCCTGCCGTGCATCTGGATTCCCGATAGTTGAAGGGGGATGGCGGAATAAACTCATGGATACATAAACGTATCCACGTTAAAAAGATCTCGTACCTACCAATTACATCAAAACCTCTTACTTAAACCTCGCAAGAAGATTTGGCAGACTTGGCTTGGCACCAAATCGCATCAGAACTTGGCCCACATTTGTGGTAGGTAACAATTCATACATAAATTGCAGTTCATTTAGGTCAAAAGCGCATTTTCAATCTAGACTACAGATTTTCCAACTTTTTAACTTAGGGCTTCGATTAAAAAGCGTTTAAAAAAGAAATTGACTGATATTTAACCTGAAAAACCCAAAAAGTTTGTTAAACTTTATCGATAGGTAATTTAATTTTGGTGCTTGTATACAGGGTGCAAGGGACGGCGTGCTCAGTCAACGAAACTAAACAATGTTTCAAAAAAAAAATTTGGGGATTAAAAATATTTTTGACCTCTCCGTACTAAGTGTTCGATCAGATGAGCAATTTGCATGGAGAGGTCAAAAATTATTTTCAATTCCCAAAAATGTTTTTTTGGGAAAGTTGTTCAGTTTCGTTGACTGAGCACGCCCTTTCAGTTTTCGGTACACCGTCCCTTACACCCTGTAAAGTAATGATTTTTTTGATAGAGCTAAACACAATGAACCGCAATAAATACCTTTCTTGAATGAGAAAATTTTTTAGGGTTCCTTACCCAAAGGGTGAAAAACGGGACCCTATTAATATGCCTCCGATGCCTGTCTATCAGTGGGCTCTATCTCATGAACCGTAATAGGTAGATAGTTAAAATTGTCACAGATTATGTATTTCGGTTGCCGCTATAATAACAAGTAATAGAAATTTAAAAATATACTAAACGTGTTTTTAGACGATCTTTTCTCGATTTTTTTGTTAAAGCTCTATCGTTAAAGCGGCAATATTTACGTGAAAATTGATATGTTTATAGTGTATAAAATAACAACAAATAATAAAAACTTGCCAAGTGCGTGTCGGATTCGCGCGCATTTAAAACACTTTTGCGTAACTGTGCGTCCATAACTACGTCGATATTTTTACCTTACTGGTACGGAACCCTCGGTGCGCGAGTCAGACTCGCACTTGGCCGGTTTTTTATAACTTGTTAGAAAATTCGCTGCTTATATACTACTCAAAACAAAATAAGGGTCAGCAGGCTTTTTTGATATATCATAAAAATGATAAAAGTCGTGTATATTTTGATGTACGTTTTATTTAGCTTATTCTATTGTTTACAACTTGAACTAATAAATGTTTCAAATAATGCTTAGTAGAAATTTTTATCGAACTTTAATTGAAAAATTACAATTAAAGATATATCAAAAAAAACTGCTGGCCCTTATTTTGTTTTGAGTAGTATAATAACGCAAAATGGAAAATTCATGAAAAATTTATTGCAATTTATGCGAAATTATGCCTTATCC
The DNA here is from genome assembly GCA_947532105.1 of Athrips mouffetella. Taxonomy (NCBI): domain Eukaryota; kingdom Metazoa; phylum Arthropoda; class Insecta; order Lepidoptera; family Gelechiidae; genus Athrips; species Athrips mouffetella. The sequence continues at coordinate 2,516,866 of OX383972.1, forward strand.
CGTAAATAATTACGTTTTATTTTCGATTCCTGCGAATTTTGATTTTGACATGGGGGTTTGAGAGGTAGGTGTCTCACAAGGGTCGTCTGGCTGTTCAATACTGTTCATAGAGGTGTTTTGGTACCAACTCTGATTAACGGCAGTGAAAGCTGGGTTGGCAGAAAAAGCATGAAATGAGAGCGTTAAGGAGTATGATTGGTGTGAAATTGAGTGACAGGATTAGAAATAGTATGATAAGAGAACGTTGTGGCGTAAAAGACGTAGTGGCTAAAATTGAGAAAGGGATGCTGAGATGGTTTGGTCATGTAGGTAGATAGGATGAATGAACGAAGATTGACGAAAGAGCACAAGGCGAGAGTGAATGGAAATGTTGGAAGGGGTAGGGTCTCAGCGAACATACCAGGACCAAATTCAGGACGTTCTGAATAAAGGCTAGGTTAAAAGTACCCTAAACCGACGAGCATGTATGAAAGGGTAGATGAAAGTACAGGAAGGAAGGGAAGTATATCAACGTGGAGGGCTGTGGTCTTTGCCTTCCCCGACGGGAAAGAGGCGTGATGTTATGTATGTTTGTATGTATGTTTTTCCAGCGCACAGGCACACCCCAGGCACTACATACATTGAGCGCGAATTTTAAATTTTAAATTAGAAGGTCGCGTAGGCCCGCATATAGTACAAAAGACCCTCGGAAGCACCACGCGAATCTCGTGGGCGGGTGCGCGTGGGGGTACGGAGTAGATTGCAAGGGGGGCGGAGAGTTTTCGTTCTTTAAGATAGTACTACTATTACTTTATTCTGTGTCCTAGCACTGGTGGCAGCTGTGGTGAAAAAGGTTTCATGGGCACCCTGTGGGTACGGAACCCCAAAAAACAATATCTATGATGCCCTCATGGGTATTGTTGGAAAATCCTGTATGTGTAATACTGTTTCCAAGAAGATATTGCCAAAGCTCCAATATCCCAGAATTTCGCAGAAAACATAAGTAGGAGGCTCACATTTTCAGTAACCTTTTCCAAGGTTTTACGGTTCCGTATCGAAAGGGTTCAAACGAGATTTATCACTAAGCGACGAGATAGACTGACAGACATCGTATTTCTGTCGGTCTGTCTAACCTCTAAAGAATTGTATCTTTTAAACCGTAATAGCTAGCAGTTTGAAATTAACACAGAATACGGTGTAGCTACGGCGGCGGCGGATTACCTAACAAATATCAAAAACAATCAAAAGTTAAAAATAATAAGGTCCCTTTATAAGAAACGTGTTTTCAGCACTTTTTCTTTTAGCTCTGTCGTAAACGGTTGCGCTTTTATGTGTATTAAAGTATCAAGCTTGGTAGTAGAACAGCAAATAATAAAAACTGGTCAGTTGTTTAAAATTTGTCTGTTACGGAACCATCTGTGCGCGAGTTCGACTAGTGCTTGGCCGGGTTTTTATTATTTTAGTGTATTTTCGGTAGCCATGTTTTTGTTCTTAGGAAAACATTCCTTACGGAGAAAACGGAAGTGCTTTTCTATCCTGTTAAGAAAGTATTTTGCTTTTATTTATTTATTCTTTTTTCAAACAAAGGTTTCTGGTTTTGGACCGTAAGAATTTTAATTGTTTACCACTTCTTCGGGAGATGCTTCTCAATATCGGCGGCTCAATAAACAGATCTCTAAGTCTCTGACTCGCGACATTCGGCTATTTAATACTAATCATATTAAAGAAGCGATTGAGCGGAACAAGGGCTCCAAAGTGTTCGCAAGAGATCTGTCTATTGGGCAGAGCCAGTTGACGAAGCTGAAGACCGAGGATGGCAGAACCGTATCGTCCAAGCCTGAGCTACTGAGGGAGGTCGAGAAGTTCTATGGACAGTTATACACGTCAACCGGCCCACCCGTTAGCAGTCTGGCCAACGATCCAAGAGCTAGACTTACCCGACACCATACCGAAGATATCCCGGACGTCAGCTTGTACGAGATTAGAATGGCTCTCAGACAGCTTAGAAACAACAAGGCACCCGGGCACGATGGAATTACGGCTGAGCTTCTGAAAGCAGGCGGAAGGCCAGTGCTAAAAGCTCTTCAGAAGCTGTTTAATTCTGTCATACTCGAAGGGAAAACGCCACAGGCATGGCACAGAAGTGTGGTGGTGCTCTTCTTTAAAAAGGGTGATAAGACCCTGCTGAAGAATTACAGACCCATCTCACTTCTGAGTCATGTCTATAAGCTGTTCTCGAGAGTCATTACGAATCGTCTCGCACGCAGGCTCGACGACTTCCAGCCTCCCGAACAAGCCGGTTTCCGTAAAGGCTTCAGTACCATAGACCACATACATACGCTACGGCAAGTTGTACAGAAGACCGAAGAGTATAACCAGCCACTTTGCCTAGCGTTTGTGGACTATGAGAAGGCCTTCGATTCGATCGAGACGTGGGCTGTGCTACGATCTCTCCAGAGGTGCCAAGTCGACTATCGGTACATTGAAGTGTTAAAGGATCTGTACAAAAACGCCACTATGTCAGTCCGTCTTCAGGACCAGGACTCGAAACCTATCCAATTGCATCGAGGAGTGAGACAGGGAGACGTCATATCTCCTAAACTGTTCACCGCTGCATTGGAAGACGTCTTCAAACTCCTGGACTGGAAAGGACTTGGCATCAACATCAATGGCGAGTACATGACCCACCTTCGATTTGCCGACGATATTGTCGTAATGGCTGAGACCCTGGAAGATCTCGGCACGATGCTCAATAACCTCAGTAGAGTTTCACAACAAGTGGGTCTTAAAATGAACATGGATAAGACGAAAATTATGTCTAACGCCCTTGTTGTACCCACTCCACTCAAAGTTGGAGACTCTACGCTCGAAGTTGTCGATGAATACGTATACCTGGGACAAACAGTCCAGCTGGGTAAATCCAACTTAGAGAAAGAGGTTACTCGTCGAATCCGACTCGGATGGGCAGCGTTCGGGAAGCTCCGCAACATCTTCACGTCCAAAATACCGCAGTGTCTCAAGACGAAAGTCTTTGACCAGTGTGTGTTGCCAGTGATGACATATGGAACCGAGACGTGGCCGCTCACGATGGGCCTTATCAGGAAGCTCAAGGTCACCCAAAGAGCTATGGAAAGGGCTATGCTCGGAGTCTCTCTGCGAGATCGAATCAGAAATGAGGAGATCCGCAGAAGAACAAAAGTAACTGACATAGCTCTGAGAGTCGCTAAACTAAAGTGGCAGTGGGCAGGGCACATCGCAAGAAGAACCGATGGCCGATGGGGCGTAAGGGTTCTAGAGTGGCGACCACGTACCGGAAGACGAAGCGTTGGCAGGCCCCCCACAAGGTGGACCGACGATCTTGTCAAGGTCGCGGGAAGCCGCTGGATGCGAGCAGCGCAGGACCGGTCGTCATGGGGATCTTTAGGGGAGGCCTATGTCCAGCAGTGGACGTCTTTCGGCTGATATGATGATGATGATGATGATGACCACTTAAAAAAAATTCGTATGTAACTCACAATCAGACCACATAACTGAACAACGTTCCCTAAAGACATAGTTTAAATAACCTCCTTTTTTAAAGTCGGTTAAGAACGAAGAAAATTGTTACCTATTCTATACAGACTTCGCGTATCAGTTGAGAGTTTTGTGTGGGACAACAAAATACATGTTTCTATGAAAAAAAAAATTCAGTTTAATAATCTGTGTAGCTTACTAAAATATACCCAGTGATAGAAAATAACCCTACATTTTGAGGATAAAGAATCACTTATTGAAATCGTGTAGTTTTTGTCTTACTTAATAGATATTACGGTAAATTTCCTAATGAAATCTGCAAACTATGATTTGCAAAATAATTTAGACATAGATAATAAATTAGCACTTAACCACTTACCTAATATTTCATATCTTCAAAATCATAAATTTTCGTCACAAAATCACAAGCACAATAATAATGTATCTAAAATCAAAATTCATCAAAAATTATCAATGAAAATCACAATAAACCTTGTGAATCACTATCTTAATTCCCAATTTCATTCACACACTGGCCGTTCCGAACGTGATTCGGTATTTGAATAATTTAAATTAAAATCTCTATTTCGCGCGGAATTTTGGACTGTCACATTTTCGCGCGCGTTTAATTTTCTTTTTTTGGTGATTACTTTATGGTTTTTAGGTTATTTTTGAGGCGTCTTTCTAGTTTTCGTTTCGGGAGGTGTTTTTACAAGCGCGTCTTGTCGCCCGGGACCTCGCTCGGGTTGCGGAGGCTGACTCGGGTTTGATCGGTCGAAGCTACGTATACTGCTCCTCCCCTCTTGCGTAACTATTGAGATAAATTATAGTTGTATCGTCGCAGATTTTCATGTACATTTTTCATACATTTTTGGACTATTTAGCGTATAAAGGATTTCTTTCCATATTTTTTTTTTCATCGACAATGTACTTTAATAAAACTCACAAAATAACACGCTGCATTTTAAAGTTTAAAAATCCGCCTCCATTTTATTCAAATTATTTGAACGATGAATATAAGATTTTTCGATCATGTAAAATTCAACATTAGTAATTTGATTTATTTTTGTACATATTTTCTGAAAATTCATCTACAAAATCCCATTCAGAAATTTACCAGTTTCCTAGCAGTCTACGCAGCTTCGACCGGTCATCTTTCGGGAAGAGCGTCTCTACGCATGCGCGAGCTACGGTACGAGTAGGATAGATATACATTTAACAATATTAGACAGAAAGAGACGGAAAGGTGACGACATTAAGTGCATACTCAATTTGTTTCTAGGAATTTCGTTTTTTTTTTTTGCAACTGGCAGTTGCACAAATAATTTTTAAGTGGAAATTGTGGACTAAATTATTTAATAAATTGTTGTATTGATGGCAAAAAAATGTGACAGCAGTAGATTTAAATGCGTTTCAAATTTAAAAAAGCTTTGAGCAATTGACTGCAAGAATAGTTATGATATTTATTTCTAAAAAAAGGGACTGGCCATAATAGTTTGGACGAATCAACTCCATATAAGTACCACATTTATCTCGGTTCGCGAAACTTCTAGATTTAAAAATACTGTTTGCAACTAAGGAAAAATCATTTTAGTTTGATGAAAACCTAACAATTTTATTTTTGTGTGTTACAAGATCAGCTCATAAAAATTTATGACATTAATTTAGTGCTAAAAAGTTTGTAAACGATATGAAGAAAAAAAATTGCAATAAATTACTCACAAAATTTATAAATGACATTTCATTTGACGTTGCATGAAGAGTAGCTTTTTTGAGAACGTTTTAAACAAGTCGGGACAAGGGAACGTCCATAACATTAACTACATATTATCGTGACCCAATAGCCGAATCAGTTAAGGTACCGAATATGCTGCGTAGCGGCCAAATTCAAGTAGGATAGGGCTGGTCATGTCTGCCGAATACCGGATAGTATATTGCGAGAAACATCTCTATTCGATGATTAACATTATCGTATTATGTGCGTTGCAAGATCGATGACCGACCTCAACCTGTTATCAGATTTTTGAACCGTGAAAAGTCTCTGACATGGCTCATTAACGTTCTACGTTATCAAAGTCAAAGTCAAAATCGTTTATTCATTGTTGGATATTAAAATCTCTTAATGACGTCAGCTACTATCAAACTAATACTACTATCAAAGGCTTAACGTGCCTTTCGAAGCACGGAATAATCTTACTTTAAGGGCAATCCTTCCTGAACGGACTTGAGATTGAATAACTTCGTAACCACTTTTTACATTAATTACAGCATTTATCCTAACAGAAAAAAACGTAGAAACAAACAAGATATTAAAAGTAATTGGTATTATCTGAAGAAAAAAAATTGCAGAATGACACTTATTTTGTGATTTTTTTCCAATTTGTAACCATTTTACTGCTACATTTTTTATTAAAATTTACAATATTTTAGACAAAAAAAAAATTTTATGATGTGGTCGTTATTTTTGATATTTTTGAAATAACATAGAAAAAAAAATACTTTCCTCTCATTTTTGTGAAATTCGGGGACACCGTTGGTCGTTACAGCCACGTTGCAAGACACGCTTATGTGAACGTTACTAACGTGTAAATGAGGTTGAAATTAACATTGACGAGCGTGTAGCTGCAAATTTTAGAGAAGGTTTAGCCTTAAGGACATCTTACTAACACTATGATGACAACCGCGACAACGTACAAAAGCTGTAATTTTGAAAGCCTGCCTCTCAACACAGTTTCTGCCGGCCTACGAACTACGGCGTAGCCACAGCGTAGCATATTCCTACGTAGCCACTTTCTTAGAAACACTGCCTACGGCGTAGAACTTTGTACGTATACACAAAGATCGCTCACGTTTCTCTTTCGCGTTAGCAGAGCCTTACCGCCAGTTGCACAAAGCATCTTTAAAGTTAAAGCTCCTTTAAGTCTATTGCTGATATATATTTGACATATTATTATTTTGTATATTGCAATCCATTTTTGACATCATTGTTTATTCATTTCTTTTTAATTATTGTTTTGACGATCATATTATACTCTGACATTTGAACAAACTATGTTAATCTGAATTTGATAATGTGAAACAAATAAATCTTATTTAATCTCGTCATAACATCCCATGAAACGTCCACTACTGGACAGGGAGCTCCCTCCAGAATTCTACCTTTTGCTGGAAAAATGTGGAGGGGAAGTACCATAGTCACCTCGCTTGTCAGCGTTACGGCTGGCACCATGGACCGCGGTTGTAGGTGACCGCAGTAATTAAGATGGTATGATACACAGTCCTCCAGTTTATAACCCTTAGTCGCCTCTTACGACACCCACGGGTATGTATGGGTTGGTACTATTCTGTGCTGGCACCACACAGGACTAATTTAATCTAATCTAATCTAATCTATCTATTTTGCTGACAAATAAAGTGACAGCAATAGATTTAACACATTAATACTCATCACTCTCTTTGTCACATGCTGGTCTTCTCCCCATATTATGGTGAAAGAAAAAAGAAACAACGAAAATGATCAAACCTAGATGAAGAACAAAATAATGGTAGTATTAATAAATCGCTCTCAATATCCTTCCAGAGATGTATCAGCTGTCAAGGTGCGTTCAGCATCTCAAAATCATGCTTATTAATAAACAACTATCAATCTCAAGTACGGCGTCCTTGCTGCATACGTCAAATGAGAAGAAATAATTTATATCTGCGCTTTATTTTAACTTCCAGTGACATTGTGAATAATTTTTAAAGTTTCTTCAACACGACAATAGAAACTGAGATTTCGTGTTATTATTTGAGTTTTATGGAATATTATATAATATTAATGGAAAACATTAGCAATTTTATTTCATTCTAAGCAAGTACTGTTGATAAAATAAAACGCACTCTTGAAAGTACAAAAAAAGTATCGTCACCGTTTGATAGCACTCATGTGATATCTGTTACGTGTATCCGAACGTATATAAAATTAAGATCTAAGTGTTGCCACATGTATAAAATTTGTACTATGTATTTCCTTCTTGTCATGGCCGCCTGCCCAACAATAAATGCTCTGAATCAAAAGCGTCTTTATTAATTTAAATATATACGCCCGCACAAGATACAACATGGTGCCATCGTGGGATTATTAGTCAAAAGCCCATCAAGCCGTCGATTCAAGCCACAGTCACGGATTCGAGTGAGTCAAAAATTTTTTTTTCAATATCACGCCGCCGCCGCGCCGCTGAGAAGTCGAAATGCCTGACCCTCCTCCGCCGCCGCCGCCGCCCAAGAATCCGACAACTCGTCCTTTGCCTCCAAATAACTTTAGCTTGGATGTTAACGCTAGCAATATGCCATTAGCCTGGCGTAATTTCAAGACTAACTTCGATATTTTCATGGTTGCAAATGGCCTCGAGGGAGAACAAGATCCACGTAAGGTAGCCATTTTGCTTCATACCATTGGTCCCGATGCTCTTCAAATATTTCATTCCTTTGACGTCGAGATGTCTAGCATCACATTTAAGGACTTGTTAACCAAGTTTGAGAACTATTTTGCGCCGCGTGTCAACATCTCAATGGAGAGACACAAGCTGTTTAATCGAAAACAAGCCGCAGGGGAAGAAATCGAGTCGTACGCCACAGATCTCAAGAATTTAAGCATACAATGCAACTTCGAAAGTCTTGCTGACAGTTTGCTAAAAGATATCTTTTCCTGGAACCTAAATTCTTCATGCGCGTACATAAGAGAACGCATTTTGTTAGACAAACCAGCAACATTCGAAGAAGCTGTCAGTCTCGCCAAAACATTAAGAAATACGAAGCAGGAAGCACAAGCCCTAGCATCTAATGAAATCATCGCCGCCACTGTCAGTAGTCGTCCATCGTCACGTCAGAGTCATCAAGCCAACAACGGTAATCAACGTCAACGTAGTCAAACTCGTCAAGACAATACAATTCGTCCAGGTAGTCACAGTCGTCAAGAGAGTCACCACCGTCCAAGAAGTCAAGATCGTCAATCCAGTCAACAAGCGTCATACAAGTCTAATATATGCTCAAAATGTGGTCAAGTTCACCGTCTACGCTGTCCAGCCTTAGGAGTCACCTGCAGGAATTGCAACAAGCTGAACCATTTTGCCAAGTGCTGCCGCTACAAGCAAGTAAGAATAGTAGAAGAAGAACAAACTGTTATAGCTAACGAGGCAGATACCTTCTATTTCAATTGTCTTTTTATTGATGCAGCTACTCTTAAAGATTCTTACCAAGCCAGTCTGTCTATAAACAATAAGAACATTGATTTTCTTCTTGATACAGGTGCCGACGCTGACATTTTGTCATTTAACTGTTATAAATCACTTAATCTGCCCCTGTCCAACATAAAGAAAAGCTCTTATAAGCTTTCAACACTAAGTGGTGAAGTCTTACCTACAGTAGGTTATTGCAGTCTATCAGTCAAACATAATAATAAAGTTTACAATGTCAATTTTCATATTGTGGATTTGCCTTGCAAGAATATAATAGGTCGCAACAGTTGTGAGGTCCTTAAATTGATTAAAAGAGTTCACAATGTTCAATTTAGTCAATCTACGGACACTCTGCTGGTTCAATATAAAGATCTTTTTACCGGAATAGGTTGTCTTAAAGATTATGAATGCCACTTGTCAATGAAACCAGATGCCACTCCTTCAGTCGATGCTTGCCGCAGAATCCCATTTAGTCTCTTGGAACAATTAAAGGAAGAGTTATCTTTGTTAGAAAAAGATCAAATTATTATCAAAGTCAATGAACCTACTGACTGGGTTAGTTCAATTGTAATCACTTCCAAGAAAAATGGCAAACTCCGCCTGTGCATTGATCCAAGAAAACTAAACAAGGCTATAATGCGTCCACACTATCAATTTCCTACTATAGACGAGATAAAGTACAGCCTTTCTGGTTCCCAGTACTTTACAACTCTTGATGCAAATAAAGGATTCTATATGTTAAAGTTAGATGAACCGTCTTCAAAACTCTGTACTTTCATCACACCTCAAGGTAGGTATAGATTCCTCAGACTTCCCTTTGGCATAAATGCTGCCCCAGAACTGTTTCATTCTATAATGACACAAAAATTCTCTGATATCCCAGGCGTCAAGATCATGATGGATGATTTTCTCATATATGGTCAGACAAGAGAAGAACATGATTTTAGACTAAAACAAGTCTTAGAGAGAGCTAGGCAGTTAGGGATAAAATTCAATAAAGAAAAATCGAACATATGTCAGACAGAAGTCAAATATTTGGGCCACATCTTCACTCAAGATGGTGTGCGAGTAGATGATACTAAAGTCAAAGCTATTTGTGATATGCCTTGCCCCCAAAACGTAGCAGAACTACAAAGGTTCTTGGGTATGGTGACATACCTTGGTTCCTATATAGAAAATTTGTCAGAGAAAACCTCAAATCTAAGAAAACTTTTGTCTAAAGAAAATGAATGGTGTTGGCAGGACATCCATACTTCTGAATTTAATTTATTAAAAGAATGTATCACCAAAGCCCCTATTCTGACATACTATGACCCTAATAAAACAATCACTTTGTCAGTGGATTCCTCCAAGGATGCCATGGGTGCGGTTATCTGTCATGACAATCACCCGATTGCATATGCTTCAGCTTCATTAAGCCCATGTCAACAGTCATATTCCCAAATTGAAAAGGAGCTATTAGCTATCCTATTTGGTTGTACGAAGTTCCATCAATATGTGTATGGTCGTCACATACTAGTCGAAACAGACCACAAACCCATAGTCTCGCTTACTAACAAGCCAATTTACAATATTCCTCCCCGTCTACAACGAATAATGTTGAGATTACAACCATATGACCTGAATGTAACGTATAAACCTGGCAAATACTTATATGTCGCTGATACTCTGTCTAGAGCAGCCTTACCTGAACAGTCATTACTTGATCTAGATTCTGACCTAGATTTACATGTCAACTTAGTCCTCAAGTCACTGTCAATCAGTCCTCAGAGACTAAAAGATATCCAAGAACAGACCTCCAAAGACCAGGAATTGTCACTATTAATTAAATATTGCACATCAGGTTGGCCAGAACATAAAAAATCAGTTCCAGACATTATTAGACCATATTTCCCTTTGAAAACTGACTTACATACAATTAATGGCATTGTTTTTAAAAATAACAGTGTTATTATACCCTTAGTAATGAGAAATGACTTATTAAAACAGATTCATGCTGGTCATCAAGGAATCAACAGTTGTCAAAGATTAGCTAAAAACCATGTATATTGGCCTAACATGTATTCTGATATAGAAAAATATGTCAATAATTGTCATATCTGCCTCACTAACAGACGCAGTAATTCTAAAGAGCCCCTACAGCCTCATGAAGTCAAACCAATTCCTTGGTACAAGGTTGGTGTTGATCTATTTGATCTCAATTCAGATAAATATGTCATAGTCGTTGACTATTTTTCCAAATATTTTGAACTCACCAAGCTGATAGGTGGTTCCAATAGTAAGATTGTTATAAGTCAACTAAAATCTATATTTTCCAGACATGGAATTCCCAACATTTTAATGTCCGACAATGGTCCCCCATTCAACTCCAAAGAGTTTCAAGATTTTGCCTCAGATTGGCAAATACAACATATAACTTCAAGCCCCTATTTAGCACGGTCCAACGGACTCGTAGAAAGAACTATTGGCACTGTAAAAAACATTTTAAAAAAATGTTTTGCTGATAATTCTGACCCTTATCTAGCATTATTGCAGTACAGAAATACCCCTAAAGATTGCATGTATTCTCCTGCACAATTACTCATGTCTAGGTCTCTTAGGTCCACACTCCCAGTCCTAGAACAATCTTTGAAGCCTAGAGTACCTAACTACAGGTTGCTTAAAGATAAGATACAAAAACAAAATAACCAATCACAGATTTATTATGATAAACATACAAAGCCTTTGTCTTCACTAAGCATTAGTGATAAAATATACTTTAAAAAACACCCCAATAGTGTTTGGATTCCCGGTACAGTTTCAGCCTTTGGTCCACAACCTAGGTCTTACATCATTTCCTCTCCAGAAGGTACTTTCCGCCGCAACCGCCAACATATCCTGAAACCAAAATATTCTCCATTACAGTCTAGTTCATTCTGTCCCTTATCACCTCCCAAATCCAACAGTCATCCTGTTTTTCAGCCTGACGCTGATCCTCCTCAACGTTCCTCGCAGACTTCCAGTCCTAAGCTGTCCTCGCCTTCGTCATATCACTCCCCTCGTCCAGTCACTCCCGTCCAAAACCCTGAAATAATACCAAGCACTGAACCAACTCCAAACGTTCACGTAAACCAACCCAACGTTACTTATTCATCTTTTGGTAGAGCTATTATTAAGCCTCGTAGATTTTGGTAAATCATAAGTTTTACTTTGTTTTTATTTCGATTGTTTTTGTCATGTAATTTATTAGATTTGTCATAACCTCAAAATTGTATTTTTGTTCACAGATTATTGTAATGTCAAAGTCAAATTGAAGTTTAGCAAATGTCAATGTTACGTCACTTTTAGGGATGTTCGTTTCATATCATAGATAATAAGTTTGAATTGAAAAAAAAAAATGTACTTACGTTCCGTTTCATGATTTGTCTTTGTAAAAGAAACTTTCTTTTTTAACAGGGAAGATGTTACGTGTATCCGAACGTATATAAAATTAAGATCTAAGTGTTGCCACATGTATAAAATTTGTACTATGTATTTCCTTCTTGTCATGGCCGCCTGCCCAACAATAAATGCTCTGAATCAAAAGCGTCTTTATTAATTTAAATATATACGCCCGCACAAGATACAACAATATCAACCTCATAAGTTCATTTTATTAATAAGCGAGTGTGTTTTCAACACTCAAGTGATATTTGCTTCAATGACAACTACCTAAGTTTTGTTTAAGAAAAAATAATTTATGTCTTTTGCGCTTTATTTTTGCTTCCAGTGACATTGTGAATCATTTTTAAAGTTTCTTCAACACGACAATAGAAACTCATATTTCGTGTTATCTTATCATTTGAGTTTTATTGAATATTATATAATATTAATGGAAAACATTAGCAATTTTATTTCATTCTAAGCAAGTACTGTTGATAAAATAAAACGCACTCTTGAAAGTACAAAAAAAGTATCGTCACCGTTTGATAGCACTCATGTGACTTATGAGGTCATAAGTTAATTTTATTAATTACCGAGTGTGTTGTCAACACTCAAGTGATATTTGCTTCGATGACAACTACCCTAGTTTTATTTATTAATTAATACAATACCCCTTAAGGGCAATCTCACTCTTAAGCGGGATTTATGAATACTAGCCATAGTGTTCGGCTGAAGTCGCGTGCAGCAACTAATAAATTATTAATAACAATTTCTCTTTGAAAACAAGGGTACCAGAACCGGTTTTAACGACGAATATTCTATAATTATTGACGAGGGTCTGAGCTTAATTTGCAATGTTTGAATAGGCAGCAAGTAATTATAAGCAGCGGAAAGGTTAAGGGTATAATTGGGACTTTTGTATTCTAACATTGCATAGGGCGAAGTGAAAACAGCTGTCGTACTCCGAAGTGAAACTACGATAATATCGCGCCGATAATTAGTCTATGGTTCGGCCTTTGAAAAAGAAATTCCCATACAAAGTAAATTTCCAAACGTAATTGTTGTTGTCAATCTGATAATATCGGAGCTCCGATAAAACTTCGGAGTACGCACCCAGTGCGTTCCTTCGTCGATAATCAACTTTTATAGAAATTTCAAAAAGTAAAAATGATGGTGTCAGATTTCCACATTTAGGGTTCAAAATTTCAAAGTTAAATCTGGTTTATAAATTATTTGATATTTATTTATAAAATATACGTAATACATACATAATGTCACGCCTTGTTCCTGTCGGGGTAGGCAGAGACCAGAGTTCTCCACCTGCTACGATCTTGACATACTTCCCTTGCTTCCTGAACTTTCATCAATCCTTTCATACATGCTCGTCGGTTTAGGGTACTTTTAACCTGGCCTTTATTCAGAACATCCTGAATTTGGTCCTGGTACGTTCGCCGAGGCCTTCCCCTTCCAACGTTTCCATTCACTCTCTCCTTGTAGATCTCTTTCGTCAATCTTCCTTCATTCATCCTCTCTACATGACCAAACCATCTCAGCATCCCTTCTCGTCTTCTTTTACGCCACAACGTTCTCTTATCACACTATTTCTAATCCTGTCACTCAATTTCACACCAATCATACTCCTCAACGCTGTCATTTCTACTGCAATTATTCTACTTTCATCCTTTTTCTGCCTTACCCAGCTTTCACTGCCGTACATCAGTGTTGGTACCAAAACGCCCCTATGAACAGCCAAACGAGCCTTTTGAGACACACCTTCTGACTCCTCATAAAGGCGTGCAGTGCACCATTCACCATGTTTCCAGCATTCACTCTTCTTTCGATATTACTTTCACAGTTTCCGTCTCTCGTAAACTTAGAACCCAGATACACAAACTCCTTCACTTGTTCGACTTGTTCACCACCTATTAATATAGTACACTCTGTCATACACTCTTCTCTTTCAAGTACCATTACTTTCGTCTTGCTTACATTTATTTTCATTATTTTCCTATCAAAAGCCACATTCATCTTTGTTACCATCTCCTGTAACTCGTCAGCAGATGACGCAAGTATAACTTGGTCATTAGCGTAGAGAAGACATTTGATGAGTAACTCATTAATTCTCAGTCCACACATACTCTCTTTCAGATCAGTCAAACAATTATCCATGAATAGGTTAAACAGCCAAGGTGACGCTACACATCCCTGCCTTACACCTTTTTCGATGCTAAACCATTCAGTGTACGCCCCGTTTATTCTGACGCAAGCACTGGAATCCTCATAGAGAGATTTCAGTGCTTGAATCAGATGACCGTTCACCCCATACATAGACAACGCCGACCACAATTCATTCCTCACCACTCGGTCATAGGCCTTTTCCAAATCCACGAACGCGCAGTAGACTTTTTGGATTTTTTTTTTTAATATACTGTTACGAGCTAGCGGTTCGGGATTGGAGTGAAACGCCAACGTAGGATTTTTCTGTTTATTTAGGAGTTATTTACAATCCGAGCTTCTTTTACACGTCACCGAGTTCGCCCTCTGAGCCTCTTCGTGCAGTCTTCCCTCCTAGCACTCTACCCTCAGGGTTCTCGTTTACGGAGTTTTCCCTCCGAGCACTCCTCGCTCTAGGACCTCTTCAACAGAGTCTTCCCTCCTAGCACTCCTCCCTCTGGGACCTCTTCTTCAGAGTCTTCCTCCGCGACCTCTTCTGCGCCGACTCTTCCCTCCGAGATCCTCTTGCCTCCGGGACCTCTTTTATGTGCAACTTCCCTCCAAGCACTCTTCCCTCCGGGACCTCTTCTATGCGAGACTTCCCTCCGAGCACTCTTCCCTCCGGGACCTCTTCCTCCAGCACCTCTTCCACAGAGTCTTCCCTCTGTACCCTCTTGAGTTACCTCTGAGGTTTCCTCATTTTTCCTCTTCCTTAGGACTTTTTCTTCTTTTCCTTGTTCTTCACTTTAAATCGCTTTCCACTGAACTACGGCGTAGCCGCTCGGTGGCCCGGCTTATATACCCGTGCTACTCGTTCCCGAACATTCTAGACTCATTTTTGAATTTAGGTTTTACTTTGATTTTTCTAGTAATTTGCTCTCTTTCTTCAGCTATCCCTTTCTTTTCTTTCTAGAATGTTCTAATCAAATTATAAATGATAAAACATTCATGGGTAGGTGGGGTTCGAACCGGCGACCATCGGCTTGTTAGTCCTACGCTCTATCCCCTGGACCCAAAGATTTTGGAAACTACGCCAGGGGGCGTTTTTCTTACGTCAATGCCTGGACCACGCGGCTCTTAGCTGACTTGTCGAAAGATACAGTTCTTTCGCATGACAGCTGGCAGCATGACGTCACGTTCGTGACAGTATGGCAGTTGACATCACGACGGTACGTTCGTAAAAATACGTAATAATAAACATTATCACCAACTTTTAAGTTCATAGGTCAATGGGAAGTTAAATAATTCTGCAAAAGAAAATGATGTTAAAAAGTTGACTTTGGTGGCTTCTCATTCCTTTATTTTCCAATGTTTATAAAATAAAAGATTCAATATTTTTGAACTCAACGAGACCTAGGGGGTGATCGTGATAATTTCAAGGATATTACCAAACCAAAAACGTTTGCCTCAAATGTTATGTTAAGCCTTAGCTTAGTGTTTCTACAACGACACCACCCTCGATGGTGTAGGTCGAAATTCATATTTCGCGCCCCCCTTTACCTGTATTGGAGGATTTTTTTCGACAATATGTATGGTTTTGGGTCAACAAGACGCTTATACCAAATTTGAAGATGTAGCTCTATAGTAGTACCGCCTAAATGAGTCCTCACCCGCGGGGTGCAAGGGCAGGTGCGGGGAGCGGATGCGCGTAGAGAATAAGAATGCCCCGCCGCCCGCCGCCGCCCGCACCTCTTTCGTTCCTTTTTTGTCGTCTTACCCCCGCGCCCCTGTACCCGGCGGGCGAGGACTCATTTAGTCGGTTTATCTATAACTGTTTGGCTGTAAAACATGTGTGACAGACGACAGACAGACACGTGACATTGCTGACACGTGAGCCTCAGCAATAGGGAACCGTTGGAACCCTTCGGATACGGGACCCTAAAAAATTGTTTCTTCCTATATCGTTGGTTAGACTGAGAGATCTGATTGCCTCATTTAACGATAACTCCCGTAGATAGTAACCGGGAGCAATGATTTAATGTTCCTTATCTACTTTTCTGAAAATCGGGTAATTCACCGTGAAATGTCTTATCCACCGGGTTTACATCCTAAAAACTTCTGATCGAGAGCCAAACGCTCTGACCACTTGACCACTGAGGCTGTTTGTTATACTTATAAAGCAAGAGTGCCACCGGGAATATAAATAAGTCTTTGTTTTAGGCTCAAATTGTAGCTGACTAAATTATCCAGAGGTATTTTTCTCACATTTTTTATATCATTCTTTGTTTCCAAAATGTCGAGCGCCAAAATCAAAAATTCGGAAAAAATTGTGTTATTTTTTCACTATTTGGGCCATAACTTTGTTCGTTTTTGATTTTCTTGAATAATTCTTTTTTTCACCTTACAGCTCTCGTAAATACGCATCTTTTGAGTTTTAATATCATATCTTCACAACTCTCCGAGATATAAGGGGATCCCTCTTTTTTGTGAAATCGTAGCCTATACTGGAGCGAATGAAAAGACATTTCCGATGTCAAAATAGTTATGCACCTACGTCTATAAACCTAAAACGTAATTTTACGCCTCACAGAGTAGTTCATTGTAGTCAGTCACTGCGTTCACGTCGTTAACAATTCGCAAGGAATGCATTGTCGAGTCACCTTGATAGTGCACGACGCAGTTGTGTGGCAGACACTACTATAACACGAGCTTGTAAATTACTTTTTGTTTGTTACTTAGAGGCATAGCATGCAGATAATAACAAAAACAATTGTATAAGGTTAAATAAAGCTATGTTCAGCCTGGAAGTACATTTTTACAATATTTAGTAAAGCAAACGTATTTTATCTAACGAGCGAAAATCGAGTAACAGCTCCATATAGTTAGGATGCTGGCTGCAATTAGGGTATATGATTTGCTCATAATTCATATTAATAGGGATGATAGATCAGCTCAATACGAATCGATTTGGTCCTTACAAGTTTTTCTGTGCGTCGCTGCGTTTTAGAGTTAAAGCAAAAAAAATGAAAAAAAGATACAAAATAACATTTTTTTTGTCTGCCTTTGTGGCTCCTGTTTAAAATACTTCTGAAGATGTAGAAAATCGAAGAGGCAGGGCTCTGCATTAGCACGGGACGAAGTAGTGAATTTTTGCATTTTGAAGCGCTGTAACTTTAGGACGCAGGGCTATTATGGTGGCAGACCATTTTTCAGGGGTTTTATACATTGTATTTAATCAGATAGTCATAGTCTGCCAGGTGTACGTTTCATTGTCAAATTTCAAAATAGTTAACGCAGGGGTGTGGATGTCCGCCAATATTTTTTGTATCTTTTAGAGGATGCTCCTTATCATCAGTCAAAGAGGCAGATATGAGCAAATCATATAGAAATTTGTCCTTCATCACCCTTGCTAATAGCAACCATAGGGTTGGGCTGTGTCTACATTAGTGATGTGGTTCAATCAAGCTTTCAAACTCCTCACTTAACTGATGGAGACCCATATTATTCCTTCTTATCTTTTGATGATATAGTTGAAGTGCGGAATACGTTAATGTGCACATTAACTAGGTAATCTGCAGGTTACCAGATTTGATACGTTAAAGTGCGATTTTATTCTTAGAATAACGAATTTCGCACTTTATCTATGTAGTCATTCTGCACATTAACGGATGGTAGACCGTATAATCGCGGAAACAGTGAACAAAACACTAATCCAACAAAATTCAAGGCAGGAGAAGCATGCATGAAATGATCAAATACGGATGACAAGCATGCGTTTGAAGGTGGTAGGGCTTTTGTGCAATGTACGTCTGGTCAAGTACATACCACCTCGTTGCCTTTTTCTACCGTTAAGCAGCAGTTTGCACTGCTGTGTTTCGGTTCGAAGGGTAAGAGAGCCGGTGAAATTACCGTCACATAAGACATACCATCTTAGTTCTCAGGATGGGTAACGCGCTTTGCTGTCATAATAGTGTCAAATCATACCACTAATAAGACAGTGGGTGTTATGGGCGGTGGTGACTGACCATCAGGTGGCCCAACTGCTCGTTTGCCCACTTGTAATATAAATAAAAAAATATTTCAAAAAACAAAATACCTGACTGTGTAGAAAAATATGAACTAAAAAGAGAAAAAACATGTTTTAAAAATTTCATGAAGTATTGCAGGCGGGGACAAACGGGAGCGGACAAAAATTATGTGTTTGGAGGAGGTTTTTCAACATCAAATATATTCTGAAGTTTTAGTTTGTCCCCACCTCCAATACCACCATGAAATTTTTAGAACATGTTTTTTCTCTTTTCAGTTCATATTTTTCTACAGTCGGGTATTTTGTTTTTTTTAAATAATTTTTTCTATTTATTACTTTATAGTTTCATTAATGAAAGTTTTTTTTATATCTTTTTATATCCTATGACACTCCCACAATGAATAAAAATCTAACGACAGCTTACATATTGAAATATATCAAGCCGTTTAGGCTGCAGAGCGCGACAAAGTAATTGAAATACACACATACATACTTACATACATGAATTCTGTTTTGGGGCAGTCGGGTAAAAAAAACTAGATCCACATGCGGACGCCAATTCTCGTAAAAGAGCCTCCGTTGTAGTAAAAGGTTCGTCTTACATTATCGAGCTTATCTATGAAATTAGTCAGGAATAGACAAGACAAATTACAGATGCATCCGGCGCGTGGCGTGTCGCTTCCAGTCGCGACTATTTGTTACCTCACTAAAGGTACGTGTTACCACTACTAATGTTCTGATTTATTCGCTGGCTGTTAGATTAAGGACTAATCCAAAGAAACATAGATTAAGAAACAAAATACTTAGTTTTTAAACTAATTAGCCATGTACGAGTATGTATGATTCATTTGTTGAAAAAGTTTTTTTTTCTACTCATTGTTTTTTTATCCCATCACCAATGGTCGGCATTGTCTATGTATGGGGTGAACGGTCATCTGATTCAAGCACTGAAATCTCTCTATGAGGATTCCAGTGCTTGCGTCAGAATAAACGGGGCGTACACTGAATGGTTTAGCATCGAAAAAGGTACGGCAGTGAAAGCTGGGTATGGCAGAAGAAGCATGAAAGTAGAATTAATGCAGTAGAAATGAGAGCGTTGAGGAGTATGATTGGTGGGAAATTGAGTGACAGGATTAGAAATAGTGTGATAAGAGAACGTTGTGGCGTAAAAGAAGACGTAGTGACTAAAATTGAGAAAGGGATGCTAAGATGGTTTGGTCATGTGGAGAGGATGAATGAAGGAAGATTGACGAAAGAGATCCACAAGGCGAGAGTGAATGGAAACGTTGGAAGGGGAAGGCCTCGGCGAACGTACCAGGATCTAATTCAAGACGTTCTGAATAAAGGCCAGGTTAAAAGTACCCTAAACCGACGAGCATGTATGAAAGGATTGATGAAGGTTCAGTAAGCAAGGGAAGTATGTCAAGATCGTAGCAGGTGGAGAACTGTGGTCTCTGCCTACCCCGACGGGAACAAGGCGTGATGTTATGTATGTATGTACCAACACATAAATTATTTCCCAACGCGTTTTTCTGACTTTAGATGGTCTGTCTAAACAAGCACTACTGTATGGATTTTAATACCAGACTGATTCACGAGAGATATTTTCTTCTATAATTTATAAATATTTACTTAACTTGGCAGATGGCACATATATACTTAACCATTATGGTTCTTTTCAATTGCTGCACTTCCGTATGCAAGGGAAGGAGGCAGGGATTCTTTCACACTCTGCCACCCAGTCTTTAAGGGGCTGATAAGAGCTAAATACGCTTCACTTGAGCAGGTTTTTAACGAAAAGTGATGAATATATGGCCGTGAAAAAATATTATGTCATAATTAAGCATCTTTCCAATAATATGGCCGACTCTGAAACACGATTAAATATATTTCGTACGCCAAAAAAACCTCTGCTTTTTGCTTTCAAACCGTTTTTCTTAATCCATTAATCTATGATTCCAAAACTTTTACACATTATTCAATATATTATGCTTAATGATATAGCTGTTTTATGATTAATATTATGGGTACAGATTTTGAGGAAAATGCAAAAATGAGCGAAAAACGTAAAAAAGCGCGAATCCGCTCCGTTCTAGTTTTTTTTTTTATTGAAAATGGGCTTACTCTTGACCTCGATCTAGTCTTGAAGACAGAGATGAGGTCGACGATGGAACGAGCTTACCCAGAAGAAGCCTATTCATTCTAGTACGCGCATTCTGCCCTTTGTTTGAAAGGGAGGGAATTCAGCCCTTACCAGCCCCTTAAAGTCAGGTTTTGGGGCCGAAGGCAGCGTAGAGTCAGTCCCCGGGCAGACTCTTGTCGGCTTCTCCGGCTAGTCGTTCGTCACCACTGTAGATCCTGGCCAATCAGGAGTCGCAGTGGGGGAGGTGAGGAGGAGGGAAATTCAGCAATACGGTCCACATCAGTGAAAACATTTGCAACTCTATTACCATGATATAAAGTCCAAAGTGTTATGACGTGATGTTGGGTGTAGGATGTTTGTAAAATTTCTTGAAAAACACGTGCCTTTTGAGAGCCTTTGCAACCCACGTACAAAGCCGGTAAGGGCCTCTAATTAATTATAAAATTTAGGCATCTTATTGGTCTAAAAATAACCTGGAATAACGCTGCGGAATGGAAGCAGTTAAGTGAATTGCGCAACACCTCTTGGGTAGTAGCACTTAACATGAAACTGAAAAACTTTTGTTCTACGACTTTTATAAGTTCGCAAAAATAAATACTTTTCATCTACGAATCTTTTCATACGAATAGACTCGGTCAGCTGATCGATTTTTATGAAGAAGCATTTTTTTTTTCTAAGCAGAAATTTCAAAAAGTTGTTCAGTTTCATGCCCAGAGCTTCCACCTGAGAGGTTTTGCGCAATTTACTTCATACGTTGTATAAAGACGTGAGTTTACCAAAAGTAGTGGTAATGCCAGCATCAATTTCTAACCGATCGTTGGCGGATCCGTCTAGATAAGATTGCAGCCATTAGCACCCGAGCACCCGTTTATGAAGTGCCGTTTCCTGCCATTCAACACAAAACAATACCTTTATGAACCATTTTTAGGGTTCCGATACCAAAATGGTAAAAAAAAAACCGGCCAAGTGCGAGTCGGACTCGCGCTCCGAGGGTTCCGTAACACCACATAATCATAATTGTATTAGTTGAAATTTCAGTAAGTTACTGTGCTAGATTTTTTAAGTCCGACACGCGCTTAACCTGATTTTATTATTTGTTGTTATTTTACAGCTTCAGAACTATACACATACCAATTTTCACGTTTGTAAGTGATCCAGTTTTAAAGATAGAGCTAAAATAAAAATCGCCTAAAAAATTGGTCTTTAGTATGGGAGCCCCCCTTAATTTATAACTTTATTTTATTTTTAGTATTTTTTGTTATAGCGGCAATAGAAATACATAATTTGTGAAAATTTTAACTTTCTAGCTATTAGTGTTCGTGAGTACAGCTCAAACAAAATTTAGTAAAAACAGCTGACTTTGGTGGCATCTCATTCCTTTGTTTTTAAATATTTTTTAAAACAAAAAATACAGTATTTATCTACTTAACGAGCTATAAACAACGATACCCCACTCGATGGGGTAAGTCAAACTTTTTTTTACGCTCCCCCCTTTAGCTGTTTGGGAGCCCCCCTTAATTTCAAACTTTTTTAATTTTTAGTATTTGTTGTTGTACTATGTCGGGAACAGGTGCCTTGCAATTTCTGTACAAGGTCCTAGAAAACGCGGCAGGCCTAGGAAACGCTGGCTGGACGTCGTGAAGGCAGACATGAGGGAGACCAATCTCACCACAGAGGATGCCAAAGATCGGGCAAAGTGGAGAAAATTAAGCCGGAAAGTGGACCCTAGCAATAGGCTGGGATAACGCTAGGCAGAAGAAGAAGTTGTTGTAGCGGCAACAGATATACAGAATTTGTGAAAATTTCAAATTTCTACCTATTACGGATCATGAGATACAGCCCGCTGACAGACAGACATCGGAGGCATATCAATAGGGTCCCGTTTTTCACCCTTTGGGTACGGAACCCTAAAACGGAACCCTTATGGTGCGACTTTGTCTGTCTGTCTGTCCGTCTGTCTGTCTGTCACACCTCTATATCTCAGCAACCACTCATGATATCGACTTGAAATTTGGAACAGTTGTAGAATTTGGTTGCCCAACCTAATTGCACATGAAAAATTGAAAAAAATTATGATTATAACTGTAAAGGGGGCCCAAATAGGGGGGGCAAAATTTCAAATTGTCGTCACTAGGTTGAGTGGGGTATCATATGAAAGGACTTTACTTGTACATTCTAAAATATATTTTTGAATTTTTATACGACTCTTAGTTTTCAAGTTGTGATGGAAAATGTCACAAAAAATACCATTCCCCCCCCCTTATCTCCGAAGTTTGTGGAAGGAAAAATCTGAATTAATGACAGTCGATATAAGTTTATGTAAATATTACAGCAAAAATAAAACGATCTTTCTAATTTGCACAATTTTTTAGACATCTGCAAAAAACCTTTACAATCAAATTTAGTTTTGTGGTCCTAAAAATTTACTTTATTGCTTCCAAAAATACTATAGACATATCGGAAACCTCGGTGCGCGAGTCCAACTCGCACTTGACCGGTTTTTTTTTAGTTTATGCCAACGCTTACCAACACATTTTGCAGCTATGTCAAAAGCAATCGGCTAATGCTGTCAGAAAAAACAAGTTTGTTAAACAATGTTACTATTTCCGTCAACTGTATTTCAAATTTCAAGTCGATAGCAGGAGTAGTTGCTGAGATATACAGGTGTGACAGACAGAGGGACAGACAAAGTCGCACCATAAGGGGTTCCTTTAATTACCAGTTTGGTGTCGGAACCCTAAAATGGATTTTATATACAACTAGCTGTGCCCGCGGCTTCGCCCTCGTAAAATTCAGACTTATTGTGCAGTCTCTCTCCCTACCTCTCCCTCTCCCTTCCCCCCCCTCTCACCCCCCCCCCTCTCCCCCTCCCCCTGCCCCTCTCTCTCCCTCTCCCTGGGGGATAATTTGTCAAACACGCTGAAACACGTGTTTATTTCTTTCTTTTTATTAGCCTAAATCCAATTTTTAAACGAATTTTCATACGTACTTTCATCCCTTATTTTATCCCCTTGGGGGATGAAATCTCAAAATTGCAGAAACTTGGTTTCGTTACTTCTTATTATTAGCTAAAATCCTAAAATTTCAAGTACCTCACGTCAAAATTGTAGGATTTATTTACAAACTTTCATCCCTTATTTCACCCCTTTAGGGGATGAATCTCAAAATTGCTCAAACACGATTGTCATACATACTTTCATCCCTTATTTCACCCCCTTGGGGAATGTATTCTGAAAAATTCTAAAACACGTACTTTTTTATTTTTACCAAGAGTTCAGAACCAAATTTCTATAATTCTACCTTTAAAAATTAAAGACTTATAGACCAAAATACAAAAAAAAAACATCCCCTTTTTCACTCCCTTGAAGGGTGATTTTTAAGAAATGCTTAAACACGTGTTTCGTTATTTTTTACCAGAAGCTTAAATTCAAATTTGTGTGAATCTAGCTCAAGAAACAAAGGACTTTCAAACAAACGTTCATCCCTTATTTCACCCCCTTACGGGACGAATTTTGAAAAATTCTAAAACACATACTTTTTTATTTTTACCAAGAGCTCAGAACCAAATTTCGATAATTCTACCTTTTAAAATGAAAGACTTATAGACCACCATACGGAAAAAAATCATCCCCTTTTTCGCTACCTTTAAGGGTGAATTTTAAGAAATGTTTAAACACGTGTTTCGTTATTTTTAGGGTTCCGTACCTCAAAAGAAAAAAACGGAACCCTTATAGGATCACTTTGTTGTCCGTCTGTCTGTCTGTCTGTCTGTCTGTCTGTCTGTCTGTCAAGACCCTTTATCTCACGAACGGGTAAAGGTATCAGGTTGAAATTAATACCACATATTAGGATCCATGAACCACACAAGATCTGAAAATTTAATTTTTTTACAACAACGCAATCAAAAGATATGGCATTTTATGTCCTCATCTCCATACATTTATTCAAAAATGAAAAACCTACAGGGTACTTCCCGTTGACCTAAAATTATGAAATTTGGCAAGAAGCTAGGTCTCACAGTACAAATAATGGGAAAAGTCTGAAATCATTAAATATTACAACTTTTCTCACAACTAATGGTAACCAATTGTGGTGAGCTCCCGTTTCAAGAACATTCATATAAGATAGGGGTCAAGTTGGATGGTCGGTGAGGCGATTTTTGTTAAAGTTCTATTTAAAAACGGGAGCACTTACAAACTTGAAAGTTGGTATGTTTATAGTGCATAAGCTATAAAATAACAACAAATAATAAAATTAGGTCAAGCGCGTGTCGGACTCAAAAAATCTGGCACATTAACTTACTGAAATTTCAACTAATACAATTATGTTTATGTGGTGGTACGGAACCCTCAGTGCGCGAGTCCGACTCGCACTTGGCCGGTTTTTTACCAGAAGCTTAAATTCAAATTTGTGTGAATCTAGCTCAAGAAACAAAGGACTTTCAAACAAACTTTCATCCCTTATTTCACCTCCTTACGGGACGAGTTTTGAAAAATTCTAAAACACGTACTTTTTTTATTTTTAGGGTTCCGTACCTCAAAAGAAAAAAACGGAACCCTTATAGGATCACTTTGTTGTCCGTCTGTCTGTCTGTCTGTCTGTCAAGACCCTTTATCTCACGAACGGGTAAAGGTATCAGATTGAAATTAATACCATATATTAGGATCCATGAACCACACAAGATCTGAAAATTTAAATTTTTTACATTGACGCAATCAAAAGATATGGCATTTTATGTCCTCATTTCCATACATTTATTCAAAAATGAAAAACCTACAGGGTACTTCCCGTTGACCAAAAATTATGAAATTTGGCAAGAAGCTAGGTCTCACAGTACAAATAATGAGAAAAGTCTGAAATCATTAAATATTACAACTTTTCTCACAACTAATGGTAACCAATTGTGGTGAGCTCACGTTTCAAGAACATTCATATAAGAGAGGGGTCAAGTTGGATGGTTGTTGAGGCGATTTTTGTTTTAGTTCTATTTAAAAACGGGAACACTTACAAACTTGAAAATTGGTATGTTTAGACTTAGACCCGAGTTTACCATTTACAACATAATCATTGATCACGTAATCGCTTTGTTAAAATTTAACAGTAGTTTAAACAAACCGCGTATTTTTCGAGTTCATCATAGATTTCCAACCAACGGTTAAAAAATCAAGCGTTTTTGAATGAATGAGGCAGAAAAGAACGAATGGTATAACACGACTTTATGAAGATGCAATGTGATCGGTCACAATTTGCTTTCGTCCGAACGCCGCGCCGTACAGAAATGGTAGGATCCATACTAATATTATAAATGCGAAAGTAACTCTGTCTGTCTGTCTGTTTGTTTGTTGCTCTTTCACGCCTAAACGGCTGAACGGATTTTGATGAAATTTGGTATGGTGATAGATGGTAACTTGGAGACGGACATAGGCTACTTTTTACCCCGGGAAAATATCTCATTCCCGTGGGAATCTACACATACAATAATACTCTAGCGGGGTTGTATCTGCTACAGCACACCGAAACTACTTAACCGATTTTGATGGGACTTTTTTTATTCAACTAAGTATCGCTGATTACGAAAACTACTACAATTTTGAAATCCAACGTGGTAGACGTAAACTACCATTATCCCCTGGGGATAAGGTTGGGGTGCGATAGAGTTGATATGTCTAAAAATCAATATGGGTGTCGTTCGTATGGTTTATCGGGTCGCTGATTACGAAAACTACAATGATTTTGAAATCCAACGTGGTGGACGTGAAATACCACCACCCCTGGGATGGGGTTGATAGGTTTGAAATGTCTAAAAATCAATATGAGTGTCAGTTGTATGTTTATATAAGGATAGGGATAGCGGTTAAGATGGCGTTAGGGGTAGAAGGAGGGATAGGGGTAGGGTCAGGGATAGGGAGAGGGGGAGGGATAGGGAGAGAGTGTAAGGGAGGGGAAAATGAGGGGAGAGAAAGGGTGAGGGAGGGGTAGAGGGCGTGGGAGGGGGTAGAGGGAGGGAGAGGGGGAAGGGGAGGATGAGTGAGGGGAAGGGGGAAAGGGAGGGGAATGGGAGGAGGGCGAGGGGGGAAAGGGAGGGTGATGGGGAGAGGGGAAGGGGGGAAATGGAGGGGGAAGGAAGGGTGAGGGGGGGAAGAGGGAGGGGCGAGGGAGAGGAAGAGAGAGTGGGAGAGGGAGAGGGAGTGGGAATGTAGGGGGGGATACAAAAGGATAGATAGGGAGGAATAGGGACCTTTTTTACTTTTATGAATACCTCCTCGCTACCCATTCACTTCACTCCCTTTATTGCCTTCTTTTTTAAGTTCGCCTGTAACGGTTGACAATGAAAATTCCGCACTACCTACCAGTTAAATAAAATCAAAAGATAATTAAGTTTGTAGTAAGATGCATTTATTCAACTTGGATAAGTACAAATGCATCTTTTACGTAGGGATCAAGAAGGATAAGCGCTCCGTAAAATATGTTTCAATTAAGTTCGAGTTCTGTTTTTTTATAAAATCTACGCGGACGAAGTCGCGGGTAACAGCTAGTAATATAATAATACTGCAAAATGAAATGATTCTTTTGCCAATGCTATGACCGGCGCGTTGAAGTTTTTTAAATAAGCATCCTTTTTTTTCTGTGAGGGTCTTGACCATTTTTACCTGCTCTGCTCACTCTCCCTTTGTTATGGATCTTGCCAGCTGTGTTGTTGATTTCTGTGTGTAATTATTATGGAGTTCGTCACTAAATAGAGTGACGTCTGTTATTCTGTGTGATATATATATATTTTTTTTTATGTTACATGTGAGCAAACGAGCAGGTGGGCCACCTAATGGTGAGTAGTCACCACCGCCCATAGCACCCACTGTCTTATCAATGGCATATTTTGACACCAATAAGACAGCAAAGCGCGTTGCTCACTTTGAGAACTATTTTATTTCACTGGGTCCCTTACCCTTCGAACCGAAACACAGCAGTGCAAACACTGCTGCTTCACGTCAGAAATAGACAAGGGGGTGGTACTTCCCCAGACGGACTTTGCACAAAAACCCTACCACTGCAAGAATAGTGATAAAGCGTACTTACTACATATCTTATCCTATCCTACTAATATTATAAACGCGAAAGTTTGTAAGTATGTATGGATGGATGGATGTTTGTTACTCTTTCACGTAAAAACTGCTGAATGGATTTTAATGAAACTTTACAATAATATAGCTTAGACATCATAATAACACATAGGCTACAACTTATAAAACTGCGCAGACGAAGTCGCGGGCACCAGCTAGTATACTATAAAACTTACATGTAACTAGCATATTCAAATGTTTTTTTCAATTACATTAAGCACGTATATGTATGGCTCTACGTTTGTACATACAAACGCAATCTTTGACAATGTTGTATTTCGCAAAATAGTTGCACATACGAGGAGTGCGCATAATTCTTTCAATTTTATTAAAATAATCCAACACTCGAAATCATAATCTGAAAGGTCTTTCATTTTTATTTTACAACTAAAGTGATACAGTTTCTCATCATATAGCACAAAACCAAAGGTTAAACTAGGTTGGTCACTTCGTTTAAGTTAAACAGTCGATTACAGCACATAATCAATGATTAATGCGTGGTGAACAGCAAAATATCACTAAACGGCCGTTTATGGTATAAACGGCCTTTTAAAACTTAAACATCTGTTGGTGAACTCTGGTCTTATAGACCAACATACGGAAAAAATCATCCCCTTTTTCGCCCCCTTGAAGGGTGATTTTTAAGAAATGTTTTAACACGTTTTTCATTATTTTTTACCAGAAGCTTAAATTCAAAATTGTGTGAATCTAGCTCAAGAAACAAAGGACTTTCATACAAACTTTCATCCCTTATTTCACCCCCTTGGGAGACGAATCCTTTCTTAGTGGTTAGTTTTGACGTGCATAGAACCAGTGTTCAAAATTTCAGAACTGTATCTATAGCGGTTACGGCTCAGCGTTGATGAATCAGTCAGTCAGTCAGTCAGGACAAGCTCTTTTTACCCGACTACGGCAAAGCAAAGGGACGGTTATGATTTTGACAGGCTATGTATGTATGTTCATCTGTTCCATCATAACTTCTAAACTACTTCTCATATTTTGACAAATGAGGTGTCGTTAGAAGCGTCTTAATTATCCGCTGGTTATAGGATACAAGAAATTTCGTTTAATTGTATGTGGCGCCTTCTAGAGCAGATTAAGTCAAGGACTAATAAAAAAAATTTTTTTTACCGTACCGTGTTGGGTATCAAATAAAAGGACTTAACGAGCACATTTCAAAAATATATATGTTGTTAGCTTTTTTATGTATTTACAACCCCAAAATAATTGAAATAAAAAATCAGTTCAAAAACTAAAACCCGACTACTGGCAAATCTTGCTCTAAAAAGTATGTAACAAGAAAATATTGTCATCGGAAATTGTTATGTACAAACTATGGTATTAAATAAATATTCATAGCGATGTTCAGATAATAGCCGTGGTCATGTTATGCCACCTATCCGAAAAAAGCGATCATAAACTTCAGGGCAAAGAGGCATAGCAATATGACCACGGCTATTATCTGAACATCGCTATGAATATTTATTTAATACCATAGTTTGTAACATAACAATTTCCGATGACAATATTTTCTTGTTACATACCTTTTAGAGCAAGATTTGCCAGTAGTCGGGTTCTAGTTTTTGAACTGATTTTTTATATATTAAGATAACTTCGGGCCCAAATATTGTAGCTTTATGAGACTGACAACAGGACAGAGTTTTACGTGAAAGTTGGAATTAGCGGTACGTGTCTTTGTCACTCCTATATCTTTCGCATCGCTCCATCCTGCTCTCACACTGTTGTCGTTCTACTCAAGGTACGTGGTTTCGACTGAACATTCATTCAAACTTCAAATGACTTTCATCATAGCATTATCATCTCTTTATTTATTTATTTTATTTTATTTAAGGACCGCCATTAGCAAATTACATTAACACTTATATTAACAACTTACTTCTAAAAACATAATTGAATGCACTGCTTGTTAAGGCAGCCACAATATGCTTAAATTTATTACATTGCAACAAACAAATAGAAATAAAAAATAATATAAAAAACAGAAGTAACTGATGCTAAATGTGCAGAAAAAAGTTAACTAACAGACTGCTGTTCCCTTACAGCGAGCAAAACTTTATTTCTGAAGCAGTTATATGAATCCTTGAAGATGTCGATAGTATCTCCAAGGGCATTGTAGCTACGGCTTAGCCTAGAAACAGCTGAAGAATGTTTGAGATTGGTTCGAGAGAATGGTAATTTAAATAAACCTACCGGTTGGCGAGGAATACGGGGTGGAACGTAGATTTGAAAGCTGTCTAGGAGTTGTGGGTTATCTACTCTGTTACTGAAAAGTTTATGCAGAAAAGTTAAGTCTATTAATCGTCGTCGGGTATTTAGTTTGTCTATTTTATAGTAATGTAGTCTTAAGGTACAATTTCAATTTCTGGACGTTTCTATTTCCATATTTTTAGGGTTCCGTACCTCAAAATAAAAAAACGGAACCCTTATAGGATCACTTTGTTGTCCGTCTGTCTGTCTATCTGTCTGTCAAGACAATTTTTCTCAAGAACAAGAAGAGGTGTCAGGTTGAAATTGATAACGAATATTAAAGTCCATAAACCACACAAGATCTGAAAATTTAAATTTTTTACAACGACGCAATCAAAAGATATGGCTTTTTATGTTCTCATCTCCATACATTTTTGCAAAAAAGCAAAACCTACAGGGCACTTCCCGTTGACCTAAAATTATGAAATTTGGCAAGAAGATAGGTCTCACAGTACAAATAAAGGGAAAAGTCTGAAATTACTAAATATTTAAATTTTTCTCACAACTAATACTACTAACCAATTAAGGTGAGCTTCCGTTTCAAGAACTTTTCTATAAAAGAGGGGTCAAGTTGGATGGTCACGTCGTTTTTAAAATCAAATAGCAAAAGCTTTTAGTATATCACATGGTAGATAGGCACGGAACCCTTAGGGCGCGAGTCCAACTCGCACTTGGCCGGTTTTTTCATATGAGTTGAGTTGTCGTTTTTTGGGATTCCGTGAAACGAGATGTCTTAGAAACCTCTTCTGTATGCGTTCAATACGGAGCTGATGAATATTGTAACCGGGTGTCCATACCATACAACAGTATTCGAGGTTGCTTCTAACGTAAGCATTGTAAATAATGATTTTGGTAAAAGACCTTTTGAAAACTTTGCCATTTCTTATAACAAAACCTAACATTTTACTGGCTTAAATAAATCTAGCTACTTTCTCACGATAGGCAAATAAAAATTATCAACTGCAAACTTGAATTTGTAATACTATACATATAGTATAGAAATACAAACTTAAATTTGATTGTTTCCAAAAATGTTCTCATGAAATATGTAGATAGGTGGTTATACGATACGTAGAAGGAGCCCATCCATCCAGTTCACAATCTTTTAGTCGCCTTTTATTGCACACACGAGAAGAGACGAGATGGTACTATTCTCAGCCGGCTTAGACATAGGAAGACAGACATTCAGATAAATATGACGATTTAGTTATTGGTACAAAAGAAAGTTTTCTCCATACTGCTACGAAATAGCTACGACAGTCAACGCTGTAGCAATTCGTAGAGAAATGCTACGCTGGTAGATATTTTGTTCAATATTTTTGAAGGTAATTATACTGCGTACAAAATACCTCTGTCTGTTACCGTTAATCCGCAGAAGTCAAAAATTGAGTCACGGGGGCGAGCGAATCGTTCATTGGCTCTACGCCTGTCACCCATGCGCGGAAAATAACCGTCATGGACAGACTTGTTCTGAACGCGCTGTATATGGCTTTTACCTAGCAAGGAGAAATCTTTGGTTATTACGAGTACAATAATTAGATATCATGATATCATCAAAACTTTTAAAACTGTCTAGCTTTATAAGGTTCCGTACCAAAACGGTTCCAACGGGACCCCATTACTAAGCCGACGTCGTCTTTGTCCTCTTCCTGTCTCTATCTGTCTCTCCGACCTTTATAGAGCTGTATATTTTGAACCGTAGTAGCTATATGGTTTAAATATTCACAAAATATGTGTTATTGTGGCGAATTACCTAAAAAATTAATAAAAACAACCAAATGATTTTTATTTTAAATTATTTGAATTTGAACACTTCCTGTGTTCGAATAAATCTACAATGTTGATTTTGAGATTTTCTAATTTGTAAAAACAACCAAAAGTAAAAAATGTTTCCATACAAAAAACGTATTTTATTTGTGCTTTTTTGTTTTAGCTCTATCGTAAAAATGGAAAGACTTACAAGCGTGATAATTGGTAAGTTTTTACGTTAGTACATAAGATATAAAATAACAAGACAATAAAAACTGGTCAAGGGTCGGACTCGCCCGTTTTAAATACACTTCTGCGTAACGAAGACGGTATTTTTACCTTAGTGATACGGAACCCTCAGTGCGCGAGTCCAACTCGCACTTGGCCATTTTTTTGGTCATTCATTCATTTCATTCAACACGTATTTCTTCGACCTCCACAGCGCCGCCCCATCTAAGAATTTTGAAAAATTTAAGTCAAAATTCTTTGCAGAAGTCAATACCAAAAAAATGTGTACTTACAGATTTTCAGCTGCACAATAATCAAGTATTGTATGAAACTGTTTCCAGGAATTTTCCAGGCACCTGTAATACAGTTCGGTATACGTCTAACAACGAGAATTTGACCTTGGCAGTCCGTGATTGGACAATTGCCTTGTTAATCTGACCAATGGGCGCACAATACGTTAGCAGACGGTCGGACATGTAATTTGTGAGATTGTGTATCAAGTGGTTAATATTTTTGTTTATTATTATTTATTGGTTAGTTATATGATTTTGTTGACGTCAGAGAGTCAGGCGATGGATGGGTAAAATTGAGTTTATTTATTAACAGTCCGTGTGGTGCACGCAGAGAATAGTACCAACCCATCTCTACCCGTTGGTGTCTTAAGAGGAGAGTAAGGGCTTAAGTACTGGAGGATGGACAGCAGCATCTTCCGGTGTATCGTACCACCTTACATACTGCGGTCACCAACAATAGCAGTCGCCGGCCGCAACGCTCACAAGCATGGTGACTATGGTAAATCCCCTTCAACTACCACGAGCTTTTTTGCTGGAGTTCTGAAGGGAGCTCCCTGTCCTGTAGTGGACGTTTAATGGGATGTTCTGACGTTAGCCATCTTTGTTATTTTTTTTTAAATCGTCAATGGGCTTACTCTTGACCTCGATCTAGCCTTGAAGACAGAAATGAGGTTGACGATGGAACGAGCTTACCCAGAAGAAGCCTATTCACTCGCGACTTGAATAGATTCGGGTTATATGAACTCGGGAACGCAGACGCAGGCAGAGAATTCCACTCTTTAGCAGTGCGCATTATAAAAGATAATTCAAAGCGCGTTGTGCGAATGTGCGGAATATCAACCAAGTTCTATACTTGGTGTCCTGCGGTGCGTCTGGACTCCCGATGGTAGAAGAGAGATGGTGGAATAAGCTCGCGGAGCTCTTGAGCACACTCTCCGAAGTAAAATCTGTAGAAGACCGACAGACATGCAACTTTGCGACGGTGGGGCAGTCCGTGAAACTTGGTTTTCACCAGCATCTCATCACCAACGAGCTTCTTGGCTCTGCGATCTATCGAGTCAAGTGTGGCTAGCTGGTATTTGGTTGAGCCATCCCAAAGGTGACAGCAATTCTCCATGCAGGATCGGACTTGGGCTTTATATAAAACTAGAAGCTGTCCAGGAGTGAAGTAACGCCTAACCTTATTGAGGATACCCAGCTTCTTGCCGCAGTTTGGGCTTTAGACTCAATGTTAGCGCCGAAGTTCAGGTTTGCACACAACTTCATGCCAAGTAGCTCGAGACTGACGGTAACTGATACAGCTGTACCTCGAAAAGTAGGTGAACCGAACCTGTTTATCCATTGATGACGCAACTGATAAGTCTCACCTTCGTCATCATCATATCAGCCGAAATACGTCCACTGCTGGACAAAGGCCTCCCCTAAAGATCTCCATGACGACCGGTCCTGCGCTGCTCGCATCCAGCGGCTTCCTGCGACCTTGCTCAATTGCCTTGCCTTGACCTTGCCTGCCCTTGTTACACCTTCCGGTACAAAACCCTCACCTTATTGTGGATAAACCCGGCTCCCGTGTTTAGCTCAATCTCACTTGAGCTTAGCTATTTTGGCACCCACGTCGACTATTCCTGTCCTGGAACGCAAGGTGGAATTCCGCACTTCGATCGACCCATTGCATATCTACATGAATGTTGCGTTCCAATGCTCTTTGACAAACCTTGAGTTTGAACGTTTAACTTATCTTAAAAGACTGAGAATAGTGCACTAGAAGTAAGGAAAAGCAGAATACGCATTCTAGATGCTGAAAGGGTATGTTCAGTCAACGAATCTGAACAACTTTCCGTAAATGAAACTTTCAGGAAATGAAAAATCAGATTCTCCATACGAGAAGCTGAATTTTTTTTTCATTTCCTTAAAAATTAAAATCACAGAAAAATGTTCAGTTACGTTGTCTGATCATGCCATTTTAGTTTTTGGAAATCTCACCCCATTTAAGGTGCATCCTAATATTATCCGGAACATAAAACTAAAAACTTTCACTAAGAAACAGGTCAAAATATAGAGGGCTAAGGGACGGTGTACCGAAAACTTAAAGGGCGTGCTCAGTCAACGAAACTGAACAACTTTCCGAAAGAAACATATGTTGGGAAATGAAAAAAAAATTTTACCTCTCCATACAAACTGTTCGATCAGAGTGAGCAATTTGTATGGAGAGGTAAAAAAAATTTTTTTACCAAAAATGTTTCTTTGGGAAAGTTGTTGAGTTTCGTTGACTGAGCAAACCCGTTCAGTTTTCGGTGCACCGTCCCTTTCACCCTGTATGTTTAGTTCGTAAAGTTTTAACAGAAATCGGTCTATCCCATTGCAGCCTTTGTAAAGGAATTTATCATTACGAATGTTTGAATATAACGTCAGATAAATACAAAGGCCATGAACACGAATATGAAATATGTTGGCAATGTCCAGAATGCCAAAACTTAACCAAGCGGTCCAAAGGTGATAAAACTCCAGCGCAAAGCTATCAATCTGTTCTGTTGAACACCTCTGCATGTGCTGACAGTGACCGGTCTCTGTCAGACCACAGCATCAAGTAAGCTGCCGTTATTCATAATCTAAGGTCTATCCCACAATTTCCATGGAAATGTCAAATGGTATATTGAATGACAACGAACGCCCGCAAAATAGACACAAACCCTCAGAACAAAGACCTCCGTAACCCCTCTGTAACAAATAGCTTGTGTCACAATAGGTTGGCACTTAGTATTAGTAACCCGATACGTCGAGATGTTAACCCCCGCGCGCCCTGTTTGGTGAACGTGATTGATGCAAATCGACGGGCACTTTATATATTCTAAGATAACTTGTAGAGAACAGGGAATTTTCCTTGGCGTCTGTCAACTACGTTTTTGAGTCTCGAAGGTAGGTACGCTCACAGAAAAATAAGGGTAATTAGAAGGAGGATTAAAGAAATAATTCGTCACAACGAAGTGATGGCGTCGTTCTATGGATTTGACGGTTTATTTTGAATATTTCGTAGGGATCATCGATGATAGTGACATTAAAATTTGGGACATGTTGGCAGATGTCATCCCCTAGTACAGCTTGACCAACTTATCTGGAGAATTTTGTGATGGCGACACGATCGAAAAGGGTTGCCACCTATTACAAAAATAAACAAATTCAGCCTTTTTTAATACTCTTATTAACTACATGATGAAATATGACATGACCTTTTACTGTTTGCCTCCTTGCTCACAATCACAGATAAAAGATACCTATACAGGGTGTAAAAAAAGTACGATGATCCTTCTTAGGGGTCATTCTACATCACTAATAATTTAATAACTCTCCGGGCGCTTCACTTCTACTTGAGCTAAAACTACTTTTTTTAAGAAAAAGTATTTTTAATATTTTTTGTACAATCTATTAATGATGTAGAATCACGCCTTAGAAGGATCATCGTACTTTTTAGGGATCCGTACCTCAAAATAAAAAAACGGAACCCTTATTATAAGATCACTTTGTTGTCCGTCTGTCTGTCTGTCAAGACCCTTCTTCTCACGAACGAGAAGAGGTATCTGGTTTAAATTCATAAAGAATATTAAGGTCCATAAACCACACGAGATCTGAAAATTTCAATTTTTTACAACGACGCAATCAAAAGATATGGCTCTTTATGTCCTCATCTCCATACATTTATGCAAAAAAGCAAAACCTACAGGGTACTTCCCGTTGACTTAAAATTATGAAATTTAACAAGAAGCTAGGTCTCACAGTACAAATAAAGGTAAAAGTCTAAAATCATTGAATATTTAAATTTTTCTCACAACTAATAGTAACCAATTAAAGGTGAGCTCCCGTTTTAAGAACTTTTCTATAAAGGAGGGGTCAAGTTGGATGGTCGCGGAGTTTTTTAAAATCAAAGAGCAAAACCTTTTAGTATATCATATGGTAGATAGGTACGGAACCCTTAGGGCGCGGGTCCGACTCGCACTTGGCCGGTTTTCCACACCCTGTATAAGTAAATACAAAGATCGATGATAAAGACAACGGCCCTCACTAAACGGTAAGGGTTTTTAGGCAAATTGGCCTTGGAATCATTAAAGCATACAAGTAATATATTAAATGTTTATTTTATTAATAACTAGCTAGTGCCCGCGACTTCGTCTGCGCAGATTTATAAGTTGTAGCCTATGTGTTATTCTGATGTATAAGCAATATTATTGTAAAGTTTCATTGAAATCCATTAAGAAGTTTTTACATGAAAGAGTAACAAAAATCCATCCACCCATACTTACAAACTTTCGCGTTTATAATATTAGTAGGAAGGATACTCGTAACATATCAAAATAGCTATTTTTATTTTTAGAAATTTTTTTATAGAAAAAGAAGACCCGGTTTATTCCTTTTACTGATAACCTTTCACACAGAAATTAAATTTTGATGCTTGACAAGCATTTTCTAAACGGACGAACATGCTTGACAAGCATTGTAAAAATATAAATTTTTTAACAAGCATTCGCAAGCACGTAGATTGCTTGTCAAGCACATCAAGCTTCGTTCTAAACGATCAAAATTGCTTGACAAGTACGTTAAACGAGCTTGAATTCATTGAATAATAATCTGGGTAACACTAACCTGTAGCGGCAGCAATGCGTTTGTATACCTACATGAACAAATGGTGCTATTGGAGATTCTTGCTCCTTTTCTTCATCAAAGAATGATTTCAGAGAATCATTTCTCGCACACCACTTACCATCGCTTTTGGAATGATTTTCTCATAAAATACTTGGAAATATGCAGAAAAACAAGAACAGCACAGTCAACACTGACTGATACAAGGAGGTTTAAGTAGCAGCTCTTTCGGCTAAGGAGGGAGCCATAACCGTATCTTTTTCTTGCGAGGGACCTCCATACTAAAATGTATGTACACTTGTTCACATATGGACTGTTAGGTCGCCCACTATCTTCGTAAGTGTAAAATGCGACGAAGTGTCATACGGGTTTCTTTACTTCATATACAAAACAAAACCTGTAACTAAATGTGAGGCTCAGTCACTTTAGCTTCTGTAGCTACTGAAAAAAGAGCGGTACAAAGTCCACCGTGTCAAGATACACAAGCTTTTGACTGTAGGTACGCATGTACCTGAACACAAAACTGTAATTTTTCTATACAAACTTCGTTGAACACTTATTTCCCCCTTTAAAAGATGATTTCTAAAACATGAAGGTTAACATCTCTCTTTATATCTTAAAGTATTTTATTTATCTATTTTATTTTACCTAAGTTTTCAAAACTCTAGAAGTTTCATACGTATATTTTTTTATGAGGTTTGTATCTTCTGTTCGAGTGAACCGATTACAATGATACACCGCTTTTATATTGCAAGAAAGAACGCCAAACACATTATTGAAAACCCCGTTTGTAACAGTTAAGTTGTTTATGAGTTATTGGTGCACAGGCCTTGATAATTTGCATTCTTGTTGCTTCTGTTTGCTTCTTTTTGAGTGAACCGATCAGTGGTTTTCGAGTTACTGGCGCCACCGCTTGAAACTTCACGTATCCTTTGTTTCAGTGAACCGTTTGCAATGAACCAAATCTGAGCAATGAAACAAAATTAAGTCTAATGTGTTATTGTTAACCTTATTTCAAGGGGTTGAGTGGTCTGTGAGTTATTGGCGCCGCCGCTTGAAACTTCGATTGTACTCTGTTTGAGTGAACCGATTGCAATGAAACTAAGCTTATATGTTGCACGGAATTAAGCTTAATACATTACCTATCGAAAACCCGGTTCCAATCGGTTCAGTGGTTGGCGAGTTTATCGCGAATACACAACCAGACAAACAGACCAACAGACAAAAATTCCAAAAATGAACCGAATGGTTTCTATTACCTTAGTTTTTTGACCGACTTGTCATAGTCGACTAGGAGACGCTTTACACGACTATGTTTAGGACGGACTCTACAGTTTTACTCTGAGGACTGTCCACAACAAAATGACGTTTTCAAAATGACGTAAGTAGTTCCGCTTTTGGCCATTCTACAGAAAAGTTGGTCAAGCTGTAAAATAAATTAGCAAGGTATGTATTCCGCAAAGAGGTTTGAACCTCGCTACGCTCGGTCATAGAGGGATCCGAAAATTGTCGGCTATAGCTTGGCTTTTTACTCATGTTAAGAGTCATATTAGAAAAAAAGTGATTAACATGTTTATGTTAGTATTATATAGTCTAAGTTTATGATTATCTACTTTCAAACGTCGCTGTAATTCTTTTTGACCAGCTAGAGATGTGCAGGCACTCGATATGACGATAGCGATAATGTAGTATTTCGACTTTTTTTAAACGATAGTATTAACACTCACACATTAAATATTGACGAGGCTTTGAGCAGACGTTAGAATTCAAAATTTGAATGTTTTGTATGCTATTCACAATAATGTTCTTTGAAGAGAAATCCAACGAATAGAACCAAAATTTGACGTTGCAAAATCCCTCTATGACCAAGCGCAGCGAGGTTCAAATCTCTTTGGTATTCCGAGCGAAGCAAGGAGGTCCGAAATATTTGGGTACGCTAATCACTATAGGTAATTTCTTTTTTTTATACATAGTAAAATATATGAAATCTTTTACAAGAAAATTTTATATATGTTGCTATTTTAATAATATCTTGCTGTTTTGCTCTTGCTTAGGCCGCAGTCGCGCCTTCCTTTTTTCGGATAATGGTTCGGCGTACATTGCTCGTTGAAGTAATGATCTTGGAATTGACAGAACCAAGTCTCTCAGCAATGTAAGCCGATTTATAATTAGTGTCTGGGTTTGGGAGGGTGTGGTTGAGGTTCTAGTGGTTGCGTTATTATTAGGTTTTGATCCACAAATCTTATAATAGTTAGCTTGTAAATGTGCTAATATGCTTAGTTGGTTGTTTCGTTTTGTTTTGTATGCATGGAATGTTCTAAGGAGGTATTATATGCATCTTATAGAAATACTATCAGTCTGTATTAAAAGTAATATTACCGTGGACAGCTGTTATTGGCCTATAAAGTAATATGATATTGTAAACAATATTCTACTTCGTAGCGTTCGGGTGCAGAAAAATGTCGTCAAAGAAAATAAAATGTACGCAGTGCAATATCGTAATAAATGAATTATTATGTTTTATTCAGAATAAATTCGAGATAATGGACGATGAAAGTTTGATTCGTTTAGGAGTGAGTAGTTTTACAGTTGACGAAATTACTGCAGCTAAGAATTTATTGTTCGAGTCGATTTCTACAGATACCCGCAA
Source organism: Athrips mouffetella (assembly GCA_947532105.1). NCBI lineage: Eukaryota > Metazoa > Arthropoda > Insecta > Lepidoptera > Gelechiidae > Athrips > Athrips mouffetella. Next base: position 2,556,241 of record OX383972.1, read on the forward strand.
TATTTCTCGGCGAAAGGACAAGGCACAAAAAGAGATTGAAGATATAATAAGTGTTCTAAAAAACACAGAACCGGACAAGACCCCTATTTTTGTAGCATGGAACTTGGATAAACTACCACCTATAACTTTTGACCACATTGATGTAACGTCGCTATTGAAGGATATTGTTCGGTTGAAGTCAGAGATGAAGGAACTTAAAGAAAAATATGTGACGGTAGATCAATTAAACGAGGTAAAAGAGACCATTGACAACATGAAATATGCTTCATTAATTAATATGGAATCTGATATTTACGTAAATAAAAAGCGGGGAGCCTTTTGTCACGAGACCAATCGCAGTAGTGGTCCAATGGGTATTCTTCATGTATCGCAAAATTCCCTCATAAATTGTACAACTGAAAAAGTGTCAGCGCATAAATTTAATCACGAAATTACGCTTTCTCCGCAAAAATCTTGCCTCACGAGTAACACCGCGACGTTCTCACTGCATACTACAGCTGACAGGATCGCTGCGCCCGCCTCCACCCCTCCCTCCGCCGCCGCCGCCTCCGCTCCTACCACCGCCGGCGCAGTGACGCAATCACATACATCTACTCCAACTATAACTAAGCCGCCTATGCAGCCGTCGTCAAACCGGTCTAACAGCGCTGCAAACAATGTCAACGTAAACAAAGAAAAATCTTTAGCGGAAATAGTTCACGAGGGAGACTGGAAAAAGGAGACTTCTAAGACGGACGGGTTTCAAATTGTTATACATAAGAAGAGGCATAGGAATAGGTCTTTTGAATCCGAGGGCGTGAGAGGTAAGGCTGCTTTTAGGCCCGATGATAAGTTTAGACCCGCAAGTTTAAAATTACCTTTATTTCTCTCAAACGTCCATAAAGAAACAACAGAGAGCGATATCGTGCAGTACATACGCGAGAAGATCAAGGAAAACGTAACACTGCAGAAGATTCGTACAAAAACAGAAAAAGAGTATAATTCATATAAAATTATGGTCGCCAATACAAAGCTCGACCTATTTTTGAATGTTGATATGTGGCCTACTGGTATATCATGTCGACATTTTAGACCTTATAGAAATCCGCAAGAGATAAGAAACAACTTAAATAATCATGCATGATACAAAATTCGTTACATTTAATTGTAAAAACGTTAAGCGTTCAGTTGAGTTTATAAAACGGCTTTGCAGCATGTCGGATATAGTAGCGTTGCAAGAAACGTGGTTGCTAAAAGATGACTTGCCGTACCTGGCGTCTATACACGAAGAGTTCGGGAGCACAGGGACGTCTGCGATAGACGTGGGTACCGGCATGTTGCGCGGCCGCCCGCATGGAGGTGTGGCGCTGCTGTGGCGTAAAGCAACATTTCCGTACGTGTCCGTGATTCCGAGTGCCAACCCGCGTATTGCAGTGATTAGTATCCGAGCTAATAATCGACCGATACTCGTCTTTAGTGTTTATATGCCTACTGACAGTGTGGATAATTTAGCCGAGTTTACGGACTGCTTGAGTAGCATAAGTGCAATAATAAATGAGAGTGGCGTAGAATCCGCTTTTATACTAGGAGATTTTAATGCTCATCCCGGTGAGCGTTTTTATAAAGAACTTGTTGACTTCTCGGCAGACCAGAACTGGACGTGTGCGGATATTGAGAGGCTTAAATTAACATCACAGTCGTTCACGTACATTAGTGAGGCGCATGGGTGCAGGCGCTGGTTGGATCACTGCGTCGTTACAGACGCGGCTCTGCGGAGTGTTGCAAATACATACATCATGTACGACGTACAGTGGTCCGACCACTTGCCATTAGTACTTAAGTGCAATCTTGATGTGGTTAGGCAAAAAATCACCATAAGTGAACCAACTCAGAATTAAATAATATGGGGAGATAGAACTGTTGACCAGTGTAATGCTTATGAAAAATTATGTAATAGACATTTAAGACTTATTGATCTGCCAGTAGAGCTTCAGCATTGTAGTGGAAGATACTGTGATAATCCTTCTCATAGAAATCTTATAAGTAAAATGTATGAAGAAATTTTAGACATTTTAAGTAACAGTGCGAGTGCCACCTACAAATGTAAGACTTATAAGCGAAGCCCCTGGCTGGATGGAACAACCATGTGAGCGAAGCTTATAGGGATGCAAGGCAAAAATTTGATGTTTGGGTGTGGTACGGAAAGCCTTGCTCTGGATTTTTATTTGATTCTATGGTTCAATCGCGTAAAATATTTAAAGGAAGACTAAAGTGGTGTCAAAACCATCAGCAACAAATAAAAATGGACATGTTAGCGAATCACCATACAAAGTTGGACTTCAAAAGCTTTTGGAAATGTACCAATAAACTAAATACCAAGCCTGGCATCCCTGTAAGTGTCGACGGAGTTTCAGACCCTAAAGATATAGCTGAGGCTTTTAAAGGTCGTTTTGCTGTAGGATCGCCGCTGGGACCACCATGCCGAGACTATGATGCCAACAACCAGACAGGAGAAGTGTCAACACTCATTCTCGCGAGAGATGTTAGATCCGCAATAAAAAGAATGAAGGGTGGTAGGTCTCCTGGGCATGATGGTCTCAGTGTTGAGCACCTGCGACATGGTGGTGTGCACTTGCCTCGTGTACTAGCACTCTTGTATAATCTTTGCATGGGACACTCATATTTACCGTCGGATCTGATGCAAACGGTTGTAGTACCTATCACTAAAAGCAAGACCGGAGATGTGTCGGATGGGTCAAATTATAGGCCGATCTCTCTCGCTACCATCATTGCCAAGGTACTTGATAGTGTGATCAACTCTTATCTTGATAAGCATGTGAATCTTCATGACGCCCAGTTCGGCTTTCGAAGAGGGCTGTCAACTGAAAGTGCTATTCTAAGTTTGAAACACACTATCAAGTACTACACGCATAGAAAAACTCCCATATATGCGTGTTTTTTAGATTTGTCGAAGGCCTTCGACCTTGTCTCGTTTGACATACTCTGGGAAAAGTTGGGTGCTACGACACTGCCGAACGAGCTAATCCTCCTTCTCAGGTATTGGTACCTGCACCAGGAGAGTCGTGTGAGGTGGGCGGGCAAGTTCTCACCACCGACTAGACCAGAGTGCGGGGTGAGGCAGGGGGGGTTGAGCTCACCCGTGCTCTTCAATTTATATGTGAACGCGCTAATCGAGCAGCTGAGCAGTATGCATGTCGGTTGCTATGTTGACAACGTCTGCGTTAACAACTTAAGCTACGCAGACGACATGGTGCTGCTCGCTCCCTCGGTTAGCGCGATCAGGAAACTGATAAAAGTGTGCGAGTCCTATGCTACATCACACGGGCTGGTTTACAATGCCAAGAAGTCTGTGTACATGGTCTTCAAAGCTGGTACCAAGTGTCCATATATGGTGCCCCCCATTTATCTTAATGGGGTTGAATTAAAACGCGTCAACCAATTTAAATATCTAGGGCACTTGGTAACATATGATTTGAAAGATGATAGTGACATGGAGAGGGAACGTAGAGCATTGTCAGTGCGGGCAAATATGCTGGCCCACAGGTTCTCCCGATGCACAAAACAAGTTAAAATTACGCTTTTTAAAGCTTATTGTACATCACTCTACTCGGGGGCCCTGTGGTTCGAATATACCCAAAAGTCTTATAATGCTCTACGGGTCCAATATAATAATGCGTTCAGGGTGTTGTTGCGACTGCCGCGATTCTGTAGCGCATCAGCGATGTTCGCCGAGGCTCGCACTGACGGATTTGATGCCGTCTGGCGTAAGAAGTCTGCATCGCTTCTGCACAGGCTGCGCGACAGTCCCAACACCATCGTGGCCATGATAGCTGCCCGGTTTGATAACCCGCTTGTGTGGACACTGATTAAAGGTACCAAATCCTGTTTAAAAATTAAGTACTAACATAGGTTAAGAAAACTGTTACTAACAAGATGGACCTCATTGTAGTCTGATTAATGAATGATTATTATTATTATTATAATATATATAATAAGTGCTGTTCTTGTCCTAAATAAACAATAAATAAATAAAATAAAAATCGTACATAACAGACATTCGACAGAAGCAATCAAACCAAAGAGTACTATAATATAATAAGGGGGGGGTCAAACTGACTTCACTTTTTAAAATATTTTGGCAATCGGTCGTTGTAAGGGGGAACAACCATTCCTAATCATTTTCATACTGATTACATGGTGACACATGATGGTTTTTCCTCTTGCTGATTTGCAACACCATCCACTGGACATTTTAAAAGGTGGTTGAAAATTTTCCGCTTCATGGATACCATGGAAACACTCATACATAAACACACAAACAGTCCACTTAAATAAAATATCAAACTCATATCAACCTTCCCAAATCCAGAACACAGGCAGCTGCACCATCTACCAAAAAACCGGTCAAATTCGAGTCTGACTCGCGCGCCGAGAGTTCCAATACGAGTATGACTGTAGTATTTTTAGAAGCAATAAAGTCGCAAAACTAAGTTTGTTTCTATAGGTTATTTGCAGATTTCTCAAAAACTGTGCTACTTAGAGAGATCGTTTTATTTTTGCTGTAATATTTACATAAAACTCTATCGACTATTATTAATCCTGGGGGGTGATCGTGGTAATTTCAACGATATTACCAAAACAAAAACGTTTGCCTAAAACACTTAGTTAAGACTTAACATGACTTTTGAGGTAAACGTTTTTGTTTTGGAAATGTCGTTGAAATTACCACGATCACCCCCCTGATTTTTCTTTTGGCAAACTTCGCAGAACATATACAGGGTGATTGATAAATGTCTGCAAACCTCTCAGGTGGTTGCTCTACCCATGACTCTGAACAGCTTTCCGAACATAAGCCGAAATATAAAACAAAGAAAGTCTCCTGTCCCATATAAACTGCATCAGCTCAGCGAATTTTGTATGGGTGGTCAAATTTTTGAAGTGAAAACTTCTTTAGCGGCGCTTGGCACTTTTTTAGATGGGTAAAAAATTTTTTACTCGCGTCAGATGTCGCGTTAGATCTCGCGTCAGATCCGTAGCCCAAGAAGGTTTTAACCCGCGCTACGGCGAAGCGTAGTAAAACTCCTTGCCGTAGCCTGATCGAAAAAGCGTCAACTGTCAATCGTATTGTTATTACAATACGGGTTTTTATTCAGTGACATCAAAGAAGTACGCGAGCAATGGCGCGATTGACCCTTACAAAAAGGATAATATTCAAAAATGCAACTTTTCACTTCTGCCGGCACTCTCGGAGTGCAACCCGTCCCTTTTTTTCTATTTTGACCTGCGCTCCCTGAGGAGAAAGTTGTTCAGTTTTATGGGTAGAGCTTCCACCCGAGAGGTTTGCAGACATGTACCAGTACCCTGTATGATATTTTGTTTGAAGCTGTATGCTTTTTAATGTTCGTTTTTAATGCTTTGTATTTGTATTTTTTATCCCAAAATAAAGGCGAGGCTTGAATATCACCGGGTGATAAAATATCACTCAAAAAATTTATAATCACAGATTTTTCGTTTCAAAAGTTAAGATTGATCTTTGTAAAATATAAAGCAGTCCTAGATTGTTAATTATTATGTATTCTGATTTACCTTTCAACAGTTTATCAGGGTAAATTTGAATTTTTAAAGTCTCAAAAAAGTGATATTTTATCATTCGGTGAATTTCAAGAATTGAGTCCCAGGTTAAAAGTACCTAAAACCGATGAAAGGGTTGATGAGAGTAGAGGAACCTAAGGAAGTATGTCAAGATCGTAGCAGGTGGAGGGCTGTGGTCTCTGCCTAGCCCACAGGGAAAGAGCCGTGATGCTTCATCATAACATCCCACAAAACGTCCACTATAGGACAGGGTGCTCCCTCCAGAATTCTAGTTTTTGCTGGAAAAATGTGGAAGGGAAGTACCATAGTCACCTCGCTTGTCAGCTTTACGGCTGGCACCATGGACCGCGGTTGTAGGTAACCGCAGTATGTAAGATGTAAGATACAAAGAGGATGCTGCTGCCCATCCTCCAGTTAACCCTTAGTCGCCTCTTACGACACCCACGGGTATGTATGGGTTGGTACTATTCTTTGCGGGCACCACACGGGACGCCGTGAAGCCGTGATGTTTATGTTTATTTATTTTTTCCGTGTGAATTTCTCTCCTAATCCAACACCTATAGAAATGTTTATAAACCGACCAAAGACACACTTTCAAACAATTGGACTAAAGAGATAGGGACTCGCTGAGAGCTTTACAGAAGTTAGTAACAAAAACTTTGAAGGAAGGGACGCAGAGACGTCAACTCAGCTTGCAAGTTTATCACGAATTTGATTTACTAAAGTAAGGGATGCTGGTTGGTTGATGGTTAGCCTCGATCATGGATTTTGGTAGATAAATCGCAGGTCAGAGCCGTTAAATTATAATTAAACCTAACCCAGTTAAACTAACCAAATGTAAACTGTTGTTCTCACTTTCTGTTTTGTGATATCAATAAATACAGAGTTTTAACTTTAAAATGCTTTGGGCTGTTAGTATATCCGACACAGTATCTATTTATTTAGAAACAAAACGACATAACTTTCACTCAAAATCTTTATTGATTAGGAAAACATAAAACTCTCAATTTAATACGTAAACTAAGTTACAATTTAATACAACAGAATGAAACACTTTCAATCTATACTAATGCGACTGATTTTATACGAGTCTCCAACGACATTAGTGGTGCTATATCTCTGGAAGAAATTGCTCTTAGCATCTAAGCCTGTCTCCCCAGTGGTACCATTAATAGCTGTGACCACATCGTTTGTTTTTTTCCCACTGTGTCGACCTAGAGTAATATTGTAACGACTTATGTCTAGACCATGTTTAGTGCTGAAACTTCTGCCTAAAGATTTAGATCTTTTTACACTGAATTTGTCTTTAGGCATTTTTATATCGTATATAGGGTTGATGATACCAGTGTAGTTTTCATTTAAAGGCTGGTTTTGAGTCTGTTTTTGGTTCTGGGTGAGGTTGAGGCGTGAGTTCACCTTTTCTAGGTAGTCTAGGTGTTGTTCTAGATCTTGTAGGCGTTTTGGTGGTAGGTAATCGCTGTAGCGTTTTGTCATCTGAAATATAAGAGCCTCATTAGTGCTAATCCTTCTTTAAATACGACGGGAAAAAGGCGTGATATTGTGTATGTACTCGTATGTATGTATAATACATCTTCCACAAACTGAACCGTGGATTTAAACTATGAAATAAACAACTTTCCCAAAGGAACATAATTAGGTAGATTAACGATAAAATAAATTCCACATCCCATACAACATATTACGAGATGCAGTGGAAGCGTGCTGGGCCCATAACCTATTCTAGTATAAATAAAATCATAGTTTATTAAATAGTGAATATATTTGCCTTTCACACAGAGCAGTTGATAACTGATAGATAAAGAATACACGAGTAAAAAAAAAAATTTAAAAAGCTGTTCAAATATTTCAGCTTATGTTCCTAGAGAAAAGTTGTCCAGTTCTAGGTTTTAAATCTACTGCGTCCATTTTCAGGGGAAAAAAATACGCCCTGTACATTGCCAACACTTTCTTTTACAAATGGAACCCACGGGTCGTAATTGGATCTTATGATTCAATAGCATATCTGATTTATAGGCAGTGCACAAAGCCTTTTTTAAATTAAAGTCTTTTTCTGTTTGTTTTTTGTTAAGTTTAATTTTTAAGACTTCGTGCAACTGCACTAAATTATTATTGTTATAGTTGATATACTAGCAGCACATGGTGCTGATACATGTATATCTATTTTATTTGTAACTCTAGAAGACGGACTACTCTTTGTCATAAATTCTCTCAATTTCTTACAAACACTAATAATATAACAAACTATAAACAGTCGTCAAACGCGTTAAAGGGAAATTATAAACTAGAAAATGAGTACCAGCAACGTTCTACACGTCGTGCAAAATATTGGAGACGATTCTGAATATGGCAATTTTAAGATCTCCCTTTTTGAGGTCTTGGTCTAATGTCCAGCAATGCATAATTTTGGGCAGTCACACGTAAGAAGTCCCACATTTTTTTAGAGGAGTCCAGCAATAGACATTTATGGGCTACAAATAAAACGAGGATTTACTGACCTTTTCTCTGCTGGACTGTCTGGGTAAAGGAGGCGGTTGCGGAGCCTCATCTCCTGAAATGTAGTCCGGAGGTCTGGACCTGTACTTCTGGGGTGCTTCCAACGATATACCCTCAGCTTCTGGCAGTCTCCACGAGCTGAAATTAATATGCAGAAGTAGTGAAATACTAGTAGAAGGTGTAAAAGAGATTAAGAGCGCATTTTCACTTACGTAGTGGATCTTTCACTGCTTCTGGACCTGGAATTACGTGCGAGGCGATGGAGCGCAAATAGTGCACCTTCACTGGAATCTCCAAGCCACGCGCAAAGTTCTTGCAAAACCTAGAACATTATAACAGATATAAAGTATATTGAAAGTACAAAAAGCGGCATATTCCGTGGGGAGACACCGTAAGTAGGGCATAAATATATTTGTCAGAGACAGGGCGGGTCATGAGTAAAGTTCTTGTATCGACTCACTTTATTCTGACGGTTGTAAATAAAATAAAGCTGTCACGTGGTTCATTCTCTACTTGACCTTAAGTAACTAAGGAATGCGCCGAAGAAGTGAGAGACTCTAATCGCAGTGAACTTTCCAGATTGCTGGTACCAGCTCGCCAAATGCCAGATAAAAGCTTGTATCCCAGACCTTGCGGCTAGAAGGGTAAGGGGAGCAATTCTTCCCACCCTATATTTTCTTAGTTTACCGCCCAAATACTTGCATTGCTGGACAAAGAACTCCTAGACTTTAAGATTTTCTGAGTACATTTCCAGAATGTAGCAAATATGCCACTAGCTCTCTCTTCTTAAGCGAAATGAAAATCATGCATCCCACACCTGGCGGCTAAAAGTTTAAGAGAAGCCCACCAGCCAAATATTTAGGGTCTTCTTCTTTTACAACTTAAACACGCGTATTACTGGACAAGGATAGGATACTTACTGTGAACTTCCCAGAATGCAACAAAGCTGGCACCAGCTCTCCAAGTGCGAGGTGGAAAGCTTGCATCCCAGACCTCGCGGCTAGAAGGTTGAGGGGAGCCATCTGTCCCACCAGCCACTCGTCTTCTAAGCACCAGGCTGAGTCTTCCGTATCAGAGATACCTGATTCTTCCACTAGAAGAAGTAAACATGGAAAAGGTGAAAAGTGCAAACGCAAAATTATATAGATAAAAAATCTGACAATAATTCATCATAGCTTAACTCATGAAACCTTTGTACATTCTATCGATCATCATTTCGCAATGAACTTGGAGAACCATGGGATACACCCAAATCTGAAGATCGTTCTTAAGTCACATTATAACTTTAAGCATTTCGATAATTATCAGCGAAAAAATTACGGTAAACTTACCACTTAAGGAATCCTTTACGCTGTTGATGAAATCTAAGGTCTCTAAAAGACTTGGTCTGCTGACAGCCTTGTTCCTCACAGTAGACCCAGCAGACCTGGGTCTTTGCCTCATCTCTTTAATACTCTCCACTGGTTCGGTATACACCAAGCTCCTCAGGGTGTGGTACTTTCGTCTCATGGTCTTTGTGTCCGATTGACTGGTGATGGATATTTCTGGAAACCCGTATGATGCCGTGGATCTGGTTCTTCTTGATCTCTGCCGGGATCTTGGAAGGCTGTCCAGGCTGACTGATGTGGAAGGAATTATATCGGGCTTGGAAGTACGTAAGAAGTTGCCGTTTTTGACGCTGTTCAGGATTTCCTCGGAACCCTGGCGTGAGACCGGTTTTGGCTTGAGGCTGTTAAGAAACAAAAGTTATACTTAATTTTTTAATGGTATACAGGGGGGCATTTGACAGGGTGGACTGGAGGTTGATGATGACAGCACTTAAGGATATTGGACTGGACTACAGGGATAGGAGGATTATAATGGAATTGTACAAGGAGCAGGAAACAATAATTAAGGTTGGCGAAGAAAAAGTAACAGCAAGGATTCGACAAGGAGTTAGACAGGGTTGTCCTCTTTCACCGTTGATATTCAACATTTTCATAGAGTGTGCAATTAAGGAAATTAAAGAGAATGCTAAAGGGGGGGTCAAAATTAATGGAGAAAATATTAAATTTATACGTTTTGCAGATGATATTGCTGCATTAGCAGAAACTGATATACAGCTACAAAATCTGATTAGCACCATGGATTCTATATTTGAAAAATACCAATTAAAGATACCAACAAAACTAAAATAATGACAGCATCCAAAAAGCCACCGAACAATAGACCTGTTAAACTGGGTAATAACATAATAGAGCAAGTGAATAGGTTTAAACATCTTGGAAGTATAATAAATAATGACTCTCGATGCACACAAGACATAATAGCCAGAATTGCAATAGCCAAACAAGCCTTCAACCGGAAGAAACATATACTTAAATCTAAAATGATATCACTAAAAATTAGCAAAAGGTTTATTAAATCATATATCTGGACTATCGCACTCTATGGGGGAGAAACGTGGACAATGATACAAAGAGACAGAGAGAGGCTGGAGGCGTTTGAGATGTGGTGTTGGTGAAGGATGGAAGGTATAAGCTGGACAGAAATGGTGTCAAATGAAAGGGTACTTGAAAGGTTTAAAGAAAAGAGATCTATCGTACAAACTATAGAGAACCGGAGAGGAAATATGATTGGCCACCTGATACGACACGATTCGTTTATTAAGAACATCATAGAAGGGAAAATTGAGGGAAAGAGAGGAAGGGGCCGACCAAGGAGAACCTTTATGGAACAAATAAAAGAAAAAGTACTGGTCGAGTCGTATCAGGAGGTGAAGGAACTGGCGGAAACAAGGAAACATTGGCGATTACTCCACCGACAAGAGCACAGCTCTTAAGTTTAAAGAAGAAGAAGACAAATGTTCATCTCAACAAGAAGTCCTTGAAAAACGGATCGCCCGCCCTGATGTTTTTCGTTTGTTTAATTATTACTTAACCAACTAACCATTTTGTTGGATTTTAAATATGAAAGGCAGCGAAAGAATTAAAAAAAGCCGGCCAAGTGCGGTTTCTGTAGTCCTAAGATGAATATACCTGCGTGGACGCACAATCACGCAGAAGTGTATTGCGCAAGTGTGACTTGCACTTGACCAGTTTTTATTATTTATTTATATTTGATGTTACATACCAATTTTCAAGCTTGGAAGTGTTCCCGTTTTTACGATAAAGTGAAAACAACAAATCGAGCAAAAATCGCCTAAAAAAACCGTTTTTAGTATGGGAGCCCGCCTCAATATTTTTTTATTTATATTATTTGTTGAAATAGCGGAAACAGAAATACATAAATTGAGAAAATTTCAGCTGTCTACCTATTAAGGTTCATGAGACACAGTCCACTGACAGACAGACAGACATCGAAGGCTTATTAATAGGTTCCCGTTTTTCACCCTTCGGGTACGGAACCCTAAAAATTAACGATAAATTTTAAAGAATGTAACTTGAGGACACTGTAAAGGTTATCGAAGACGCGTTGCTAAATTTAAAGTACCTTACAAGCTTACAAAATAATGTTGGCAAGGTAACAACAGTATTAAATTATCGTCAGATAAGTGAAGCAAGATGAACTTGACTTAAGAGGTTACACGAACCAACCGACATAAATAATTGATCGACAGCTTATCTACATAATTTGTTCTGAAAAACATCTCGTTAGAAATTTTCTTTTGACTGAGCATCTTGGAGGATACATGGAATTTTATTGGTTTTATTTTATTTGAAGCGCTAACAAACTGATTGTACAGTTTGCCGCATGATAAACTTTTCAAAATTTGCGTATTTTCTATCAATAAATGCTATTTATCTTTTATGTTTTCGGACTAGCGTACGGAGGGTTTCGTTTTCATACCACTACACATGAAGGAAAAAAAAAATAATTAATAATTCATGCCACTACACATAACATGTGTCAGACAATTTTATAATTTATTGTTCGCTTAGTGAATTGCTTACTAGTTCCCAAACATTTTACTCGGTTTGTTAAATCCTTCAATGATTTACCTTACCGGCTCCCTAATACCATTGATCAAAACGGAATAATACTATCCAATGCTTGTGTTTTTTAGTTCATAGTTTATGAATTACATACAACTATTAAAATTTTTGAACTAATGAATAAAAATTTGAACTTTTGAATTTTTTTTAAAAACCAACCATGTGTTGTTGTGTGTTTATTGTTGTGAGAAGTGTAATTACAATCATTGTACAAATTTTACAAAAAGTTTCTAATGTAAATAATATTCTTATTGAGGCTTACAGCAACGCGTCAAACCGCGGAAGCCCGAAAATCGTGTTACTCTATGTATTAAGGAGACAAACCTATCATGGGTTTAACGGTGCTAGTTATAAGTTAGTTATAAGTTCATATAATAAAGCTTAGTAAAAAAATAAAAAAATAAACATACATACACACATACATAACATCACGCCTCTTTCCCGTTGGGGTAGGCAGAGACCACAGTCCTCCACCTGCTACGATCTTGACATACTTCCCTTGCTTCCTGTACTTTCATCAATCCTTTCATACATGCTCGTCGGTTTAGGGTACTTTTAACCTGGCCTTGTTTCAGAACGTCCTGAATTTGGTCCTGGTACGTTCGCCGAGGCCTTCCCCTTCCAACGTTTCCATTCACTCTCGCCTGGTAGATCTCTTTCGTCAATCTTCGTTCATTCATCCTCTCTACATGACCAAACCATCTCAGCATCCCTTTCTCGATTTTGGTCACTACGTCCTCTTTTACGCCACACCGTTCTCTTATCACACTATTTCTAATCCTGTCACTCAATTTAACACCAATCATACTCCTTAGCGCTCTCATTTCCACTGCATTAATTCTACTTTCATGCTTGTTCTGCCATACCCAGCTTTCACTGCCATACATCAGTGTTGGTACCAAAACTCCCCCACGAACAGCCAAACGAGCCTTGTGAGACACCTTTTGACTCCTCATAAAGGCGTGCAGGGCACCATTCACCATGTTTCCAGCATTCACTCTTCTTTCAATATCACTTTCACACTTTCCATCTCTCGTAAACTTTGAGCCCAGATACACAAACTCCTTCACTTGTTCGACTTGTTCACCATCTATTAATATAGTACACTCTGTCATACATTCTTCTCTTTCAAGTACCATTACTTTAGTCTTGCTTACATTTACTTTCATTCCTTTCCTTTCCAAAGCCACATTCATCATTGTTACCATCTCCTGCAACTCGTCAGCAGATGACGCAAGTACAACTTGGTCATCAGCGTAGAGAAGACATTTGATGAGTAACTCATTCATTCTCAGTCCACACATACTCTCTTTCAGATCAATCAAACAATTATCCATGAACAGGTTAAACAGCCAAGGTGACGCTACACATCCCTGCCTAACACCTTTTTCGATGCTAAACCATTCAGTGTACGCCCCGTTTATTCTGACACAAGCACTGGAATCCTCATAGAGAGATTTCAGTGCTTGAATCAGATGACCGTTTACCCCATACATAGACAATGCTGACCACAATTCATTCCTCACCACTCGGTCATAGGCCTTTTCCAAATCCACGAACGCGCAGTAGACTTTTTGGTTTTTAGCCAAAAACTTTTCAGCTATGCACCGCAAGGAAAAGACCTGATCTGTACATCCCATTCCCTTTCTAAATCCCGCTTGTACATCCCATATTTTATCGTCAGTATCTTTCATCACTCTTTCAATCAAAACCTTTGCATACAGTTTGCCGACGACACTGAGAAGGCTTATCCCGCGATAATTTTTGCAGTCCTGTTGTGACCCTTTTCCCTTGTACAGCGGCACAATCACAGCCTTGCACCAGTCACCTGGTACTTGGCCGTTCGTCCAACACAAGTTGAAAAGGCGGTACAACTGACTAGCCACAATGCCTCGCCCAGCCTTCAACATCTCGACCGACACTCTATCATACCCAGCTGCTTTACCTGATTTCATACTTTTCATCGCTTTCATAATCTCATCCATACTTATCTCACTTACACAATTCTCCTCTTCATTCTCATTCATTTCCACAGAAGACCTAGGTTCGCTGGCCTCTGCTTTTTCTCTCTCAAACAGACTTTCAAAATATTCCTTCCACCTCCTCAGAACACATTCTTCACCTTTTATAATACTTCCATCCTGGCTTCTGATTTTACTCAGCTCCGATGTTCCAAACTTTCCTCGAAAAAAAAAAAATTTGCCGCCAAATAAAAATACTACACCGCATACCCCTTACACTTCCGCCAAGCGCTAATAATTAATCGCGCGAGTTATACAAAAACACGGCTTAAAAGTTACTTTCAATAAAAAGTTGTTTGGTAAAACTCCGGGAGCGTCTGATCGTTATCGGGGAACTTTACAGGAACGTGTTCGCTTTACCAAAAGAACTCATTGCCCTTCCGACGCCTTAGTTGAATGATGGATCACTTTCGCTGAGATTCTAGAAGGCATACTTTATTGGAATTTGAACCAATGATCAATGACAAAAAAGTATTTTATACTTTACCCGCTCAGACAGTATCTAAGTCCTTTTTTTTAATGAAAATGAAAAATATCAATGAAAAAGTTTTTTAACATTGGCAAAACACTCGTGAACGTCATAAAAAAACATTGAAGTTCTGATATCTTCAATTTTGAGTTTTAATTTTGTGTCGTTTTTTCCTTACAGGTGGAATATAAAACACTATGCATCACTCGAAAGAAAGAAAAGGGTTTCGTTTGAGGCCTGAGGCACAGCCGATAGTCCTTTTCTCTGCTCGATGCGCAATATACTATATCAACATTCATCACTGCCCTTTGGTCTCGAGCTGCAAAAATTGTTCTTCCTTTCTGTTTATTTCTATAGTTTTTTTCTAAATTGTTTTATATATAATACTTTCTGTTTCATATTCGCTTTTCGAAATTTATTTTTTGTTCGTATTATTTTTGCTTTGTATCTTGAACCGTACGTACTACGTACTGAATAAATCTCTATGTCTATGCCCTAGCTTTATGCCATTTTTACCAAGGTTTTAACGGAGTCGGCTACTAAACTTAGGGGATATGACCTAGGCACTAGCTTTTACACAGAGCGACTGCCATCTGACCTCCGCAACCCAGAGAGCAAACCAGACCCAAACCTAGATCAGGCTTTACCAGGTTAGTGGTCAATCTAGCTGTCAGAGTTTTCAGCCGCCAAATGGCCTTTGACTTGGCTTAACGATTACTATCAGCAGTGGTTACCGGGAGCAACGGCTTAACGTGCCTTCCGAAGCAAAAAAATATCATACAAATTATTTTCAGGCCCAGGAATCAACATTGAATAAATAATTCGGAACCTGACAAAGAGGTATGTATGAGTAATGAATGCTGCTCCTATATTCCAGCGAAACTCATTGTACAAAGCCGACTCAATAGGCCGTGCTTCAGGTGGTTTCTTGGCATTTTATTTACGTTGCTATAGAATACATTTAAGTGTATTGTGTATGTTATGGGCAGGACCAGTCGTCATGGAGATCTTTAGGGGAGGCCTATGGCTAGCAGTGGACGTCTTTGGGCTAGTGATGTTATGACGTTCAATAATATTCTAATACGAGTAACGATGTGCAATGAAAAATCGAAGTATGATCTGAACCTATGAATCTTTGTTTTAATGTTACAAGTGAGCAAACGAGCAGGTGGGCCACCTGATGGTAAGTGGTCACCACCGCCCACAGCACCCACTATCTAATAAGACAGCATAGCGCGTTGCCCACCCTGAGAACTGAGATGTTGTCTCATGTGCCAGTAACCCTTCAAACCGAAACAGTGCGAACATTGCTGCTTTACGGCAGAAATAGGCAAGGGGTGGTACTTCCCCAGACGGGCTTTGCACAAAAGCCCTAACACCTACAATCATTATCATATTCCAAAATGAATTCAATATTTTACAAATGCAGCTCTTTTAAGAATACCTAAGCAAAAATACCTAAAGAATTCCTTGACCACCCCTCACCACTCTATTACGTTGGAAAAATCCCTATCTGTAATATTAAAGTGGCTCTCTGCGTATGAAAACATAATAAGCTAGCCCGGCTAAGGCTGGGATATCTCGCCTATGATCTAGTTTGGACGCGTATAGACAAACCGCAAGAATTCATTTTATCGGTTTGTCTGGTGATATGGTGTTTAATACTGAATTTTGCTAAATTGGGAAGATGTTGAATAATTATTTTATTTTAACACTTACTGTGTTCCTGGGTTTATGTGTATCCTTACTAGGTGGCAGCACAAACGCAACGTTGAAATTCGTATAGAGGTCGCAAATTTCACAACATCAGGCAGGACCACAGTAGCGCAGTTCGTAAAGCGTCTTCAGTACTGGCGGAGAAGACGCAGGTTCGAATCCTGCCTGTGGTTGTGAAATTTTGCAGTTTTCTGCTTTGTAGATGATAAATAATTTAAGAGCAATCCTTTCTGACAGCTTCTGACATTTTGTTTGGAAAATATGCCTTCTGAACCACAAAATAATACATCAATCGGGTGTTTTTGGTCGGTTGTTGATCTTAGAATCCACACGTTTGACCTTGAGACTAGGAGTCCTTGAAATGTAAGGTTCTAAATTGGCGCCCAAACTGGGGCTTCCATTTTCATAGATTAAGATTTTCATGAATCGTACTTTGCTCATACGCTGGATCCGGGCTTTATCTTGTCGGTACAATGGCGAAAGCAAGGCTTGTGTCAGCTGTCCGACGTTACTAACGGCCGACTGATCTGATCTTGGATCGGACTGATGTCATGTAAGAGATGTTGGGCTCAGATGGGCTCAAACTATAAGTATTTTCAACCAGACAGTACAGAATTGGCAAAAAATATACACTTTTTTTATGATACAAGTGAGCAAACGTGCAGGTGAGCCACCTGATGGTAAGTGGTCACCACCACCCATAGCACCTACGGTCTAATTAATGGCATATTTTGACACTAATAAGACAGCAAAGCGCGTTGCTCGCTTTGAGAACTAAGATGGTATGTCTCATGTGCCGGTAATTTCACTGGCTCCTTTGCCCTCCAAACCGAAACACAGCACTGCAAACACTGCTGCTTCACGGCAGAAAAAAGCAAGGGGGGTGGTACTTCCTCAGACGGACTTTCAACAATAGCCCTACCACCTTTAAATTTACCTTTTAAATACCACATTGTTCTTCAACTCTAAAGAATTTGTACCGATAAACCTTGGAAGAGCGAGTAATTTTGATACTAGAAAATTATATAAGCATTTTTTTAAATATTTGTTAAGGATAGATACAGATCAAGATAAAATTAAATCGACCCCAACCAGGCTTGAATCTGCGTCCTTCGCCGTATCGTGCTAACGTTCTTCTAACTTAGCAGTATACTTTATTTAAAATTTTAAACATTAACAGTGACACCTGTTTAAGTATTCTAACTTAGCAGTATACTTTATTTAAAATTTTAAACATTAACAGTGACACCTGTTTAAGTATTCTAACTTAGCAGTATACTTTATTTAAAATTTTAAACATTAACAGTGACACCTGTTTAAGTATTCTAACTTAGCAGTATACTTTATTTAAAATTTTAAACATTAACAGTGACACCTGTTTAAGTATTCTAACTTAGCAGTATACTTTATTAAAAATTTTAAACATTAACAGTGACACCTGTTTAAGTATTCTAACTTAGCAGTATACTTTATTTAAAATTTTAAACATTAACAGTGACACCTGTTTAAGTATGTATCTAGACCTTTTCAGCCGCTAAGTAGGCAAATTAGTTGCACAAGTTTTTACTTTTTTTTATGTTACAAGTGAGCAAACGAGCAGGTGGGCCACCTGATGGTAAGTGGTCACCACAGCCCATAGCACCCACTGTCTTATTAATGGCAAATCTTGACACTAATAAGATAGCAAAGCGCATTGCTCACTTTGAGAACTAAGATGGTATCTCTCATGTGCCGGTAATTTCACTGGCTCTCTTGCCCTTCAAACCGAAACACAGCAGTGCGAATACTGCTGCTTCACGGCAGAAAAAAGCAAGGGGGTGGTACTTCCCCAGACGGACTTTCCATAAAAGCCTTACCACCTTCATTACCTTTGTTTCCTTAAATATTAACACAAACAAGCCTTTGCAATCCGTGAATAATACAGACAACCTACGACACATAACTATCAGAGTTAGTTGGTACTACTTGAAGAGATTTTGAAGGGTTCTCATTTTATTTAGACAGGATATTTTGTGCTTTTGTAGATCTGTGTATGTATAGTGTGTGCTTTGATCGTTCATTTTGGTAGATGTACGACTACGTCTCAAATAAATGGCTCGGTAAACTTAGGCTTTGAAAATTTTAAATTTAAAACACACTAAACTGAGGACACTTTTTCTTTGGAATCTTAAATGCGATTGTATACTTACCAAAGTTTATAATCAAAAGTAATATAATATGTTCTAACATTCACAAATCAATGTGGTCCCATTTTGGGCGCCAAAAATCCATCATACTATTTCATGGATGTTATGTGGATGTTACCTGTTAGACATCTCACACAAAGTTACATTTGTTAAATTTTAAACAATATAACTAGCTTACTTTGAATGCTAATGACTATTGATTATCACATCTTCCTAAAGAGTGTTCCTGAGAGTCTGTGTTCCCGAGTTCATTATAAACCCAATCTATTCAAGTCGCGAGTAAATAGGCTTCTTCTGGGCAAGCTGTTCCATCGTCGACCTCATCTCTGTCTTCAAGACTAGATCGGGGTCAAGAGTAAGCCCAGTGACGATAAAAAAAATCGAAGACTAATTTGACATACATTGCAGGGAAGCTTGGTTCTGTTAATTTCTATATCTGTACTTAAACCAGCAATGTATTTCGAATTTATCTCTGAATTTAGAAAGGTGTGATAACGGCTTTAGCCTTTGCTTTATCAACTCTATTGAGGTTCTTAATGACATATTTACTACCAGTCACTCAAAGCTTCTTTAAATTAAGCTTATTTAAGTTTATTTAAATCGATTGCTGTCACTTTCCTTATCTTCGAAACAGAAACTAAGAGCAATAAATTTGACAGAGCTTTGGGCGCATTATCGCTGATACGCTGATCGGGGATCTGTGATGAGTACTAATAGCAGTTGAGTAAAGCTTCTTTAAATTTAATTAAAGAAGCTTCTTTAAATTTAATTAAAGAAGCTTTACGCAACTGCTATTAGTACTCATCACAGATCCCCGATAAGCGTATCAGCGAATGCGCCCAGCACACATCTCTAGGCTAGCCTCAACTTGGCCTCAGCTTTATCCCGTCTACTGAGGGTCAGGATGCAAGTGGAAATTCCATTTGTGACAATAACTCACCACCGATCCCCGATCATCATATCAGCGAACGCTCCCACCACACATCTCCTGGCTAGCCTCCACTTAGCCTCAGCTTTGTCACGTCTTCTAAGGGTCAGGATGCAAGTTGAAATGCCATTTGTGACAATAACTCACCAGCGATCCCCGATCATCGTATCAGCGAACGCTCCCAGCACACATCTCCTGGCTAGCCTCAACTTGGCCTCAGCTTTATCCCGTCTACTGAGGGTCAGGATCCGAGCTGAACTGTGCTCTCTCCGTGAAGGTAGTTTGATGGGGTACGAGATCGCCATGCCTTCTCCTGTCGGGAAGACCACGCGGAAATCTGGAACAAGTAGATTTTGATCATTGGTTATTGGTACGCAAAACAGTAAGTAAGTACTTACGAAACATTAAGCTGAACCAGCGCTTTGCTACAAACGTCCAAAACCAGAGACCCGCTCAAGGGCAAGGTGTTACCACTGATGTGCGGCCGACTGTACAAGGTCTTTGTGTAAATATGTAAAAATATTCGATATAAATCCGTGGCTGGGTGCTGCGTGGTTTAATTTTGGTGAATGTACACTGGGCCTTATATTTTCAGCGATTATGTCGTACTTTGCACATCAGGTGGCTACCACGCGTACGCATAAAAACGGTGCCTTTTACGACACCCATCCTTCACTCTCTACCCAGCTGACGGTATAAGACTTATCAGAATGCATTCCAATGCATTAAAAGTCTTTAAAGCTCACCTGCTATAAACTACATTCGCCGATACTTCACTATCGTTACTTACAGCTGACACCATAAAGTGAAGTTTATACCCAATACGTCGAAAAGATGATACAGGATCTTAAAATATTTTAGAAATATCCTCTTTATTAATTGTTTTCATTTTATTAAGATCTACTTAAACTCTGTTCATTAAATTTTAACGACAGATTATCTAGCATACAGATACAGACCAAAAACCGGCTAATCTCAGACCCGCATAAATTGTGTAAGTCAGAACGTTCATGTACGTAATAGGTCCTGAGGTATACAATCGTTTTTTAAAAAAAATTAAAACAGGATGAAGCTTTGGTTTCACGAGCAGTCATTTTATTATTATAATAAGTACCTTTTCAAAATTATCTTTGCAATCACAAAATATTTCTTATTATATACAATTTAGACGTGTAACAATATTACCAATAAATTACTTCATTTCATATTAAAGATTCCGGATCTCCTTGCTTCGCTACAAACACTCCATATGCACCTCTCCAGATTCAACCTAAACCTAAACCCTTCCTCCCTAAATTCTACCTCTCGCACTTATCTCAAGTATTATATACTATCCTTCTTAAAAAAAAATAATTCTTGAACGTATGATAATACTAATGAAATAATTTGACTATCATCATTATGAGAGGTGGAGGTCTGTGGTCACTGCCTACCTCGACGAAAAAGAGGCGTGATGTTATGTATGTATGTATCGAACCACAAGTACTTACTCGTAAAACTATTTTAACTCTGTTTCATGTATTCTATGATTTTAACCTTTAACCTAAACCATTTATTTGCCAAACACTAATGTTACAAAAATAAAAACTTACTTCCTTATATTATCTCCAGAAGTCTTTGCCTATAAACTCTAGCTGCTATACAACGTGAAACGGAAAGGTGTGATAATACTGAAGGACCTGAATCTGTCCATAAAACTGAACAACTTTTCCCAAGGAACATAGGTCGAAATACGAAAAATGCGCTATCAGCCGATGCAGTTTCTATGGGAGGTCAAAAATTTATTTTGTTCCATCGCCTATGTTCCTAGGGGAAAAGTTGTTCAGTATTATGGGCAGATTCACACCCTTCAGTAGGTATTATCACATCTTTCCGTTACGCGCTAAAACTTAACATGTGTGGCGAGAACTCAGACTCAGAGAAAGCTGACAACAGGAGTTCTGCTGTTAGCAGCTGCAGTATGAGCCTCTCTCAAAATTTCATTTTACAGTCAAGAACTTAACAAGAAAAAATGTGTTCTATATCACTTATACATCATAAAAAACAAGTCTCCCAAAAATGTCCGTCCGTCGGTCGGTCGGTCGGTCGGTCGGTCGGTCGGTCGGTCGGTCGGTCGGTCGGTCGGTCCGTCGGTCGGTCGGTCTGTCCGTCACGCTTTGGCCTAGCGGCTAAACGAATGGTCCGATTGACACCATATTTTGAATTCAGAAGTTTTATGCAAATCCATCAAAGGGTTCTGAGTGGTTTCCTTCTGGCTCTCATTTTGAGGGTAGCTGTCATACAACGAAAATGAAAAATTTAAATTTTCTTAAAAACGACTCATAGAATCTTGATGAAGCTTTGCATGACCAAGCATCTTCATGTAAGATATCATGCACCAGTATCAATTGATCTGTGTAATTTCATATAAGGGGTGTTCCTGTACCACCAAAACGTAAATATGTGATTTACCCAAAATTGGTTCCATTGAGTTTATTAAAATTCTCTATAATATTAATCCTGACTGGATATTATTTATGATTTTTTTCAATAAAATTTAGTACACAGGGTGTACCAAAACTGAAAGGGCTTGCTCAGTAGACCAAACTGAACAATTATCCATAAGGAACATGTGTAGGGAAATTTAAAAAATGTGCATGCAAGTATCCTACGGTAGTATCCATTGATCTGTGAAAATTCATATATAGGGTGTTCCAGTACTACCAAAAGTTAAACATGTGATTTACTCGAAATCGTTTGTTGTTTGTTTGTTTGTTTTAATGTTTGACAATTTGAATTCTGAATTTATCTGTATATTTCATTCGAACATTTTTTTGGAAAAACGTAAATAAAAGTTTGTATTAGTTAGTTGATAGTTTTTCTTGAGTATTGTGAGAAAGTAAGTGCAGTGCTGCTGTACCATTTATTCTACTTATGAGTGGGTTTGACTCTCCAAGCTTTAAATACGAAACCGTGGCAAATAGTCATCATCCTAATATTGTGTATCCTGTAAAGTGAATGACTGACCTCTCGAATCCCGGTGTCATAGTTGTTGAGCCGCCATGGCTCACTAACGACTACATCTGTAGATAGTAAACGGGACGAACAGCTTAACGGGCCGTCCGAAGCGGGGAAAGATGCAGCTAATAAATAGAACTAACAACTTAAAGATGCCTTGTAAAGAACAAAAAAACTCTTTCCAAATACATTAAAATCCAACGCCTCTGTATTGAGAAGTATCGCCTGGGGTTCAGTATTGGCGCTTTGAATTCATAGCGCTGAGGTGAGGCGTGCGAATATCGGCCAAACGTGACTCTAAAGAAAACCGATAAACATAGACCAGCTTCATACGAATAGGAAATTTTCAACTTACAACATTTTTAGGGTTCCTTACCTCAAAATAAAAACGGAACTCTTATAGGATCACTTTGTTGTCCGTCTGTATGTCTGTCAAGACCCTTTTTCTCACGAACGAGAAGAGGTATCACGTTGAAATTGATAGCGAATATTAAGGTTCATAAACCACACAAGATCTGAAAATTTAAATTTTTTACAACGACGCAATCAAAATATATGGCTTTTTACGTCCTCATCTCCATACATTTATGCAAAAAAGCAAAGCTACAGGGTACTCCCCGTTGACCTAAAATTATGAAATTTGGCAAGAAGCTAGGTGTCACAGTACAAATAAAGGGAAAAGTCTAAAATCATTAAATATTTAAAAAAAAATCACAACTAATAATAACCAATTAAGGTGAGCTCCCGTTTCAAGAACTTTTCTATAAAAGAGGGGTCAAGTTGGATGGTCGCGGAGTTTTTAAAATTAAAGAGAAAAAGCTTTTAGTATATCATATGGTACATAGGTACGGAACCCATAGGGCGCGAGTCCGACTCGCACTTGGCCGGTTTTTTGTATCCAGATTTGGTTTCTTTTTAAGGAAAGTGTTGTCTTTCATTCTTGCCTCGTTTTTGAAAAAAATTGTACCCTAAACTGTAAGTACCCCCAGATTTTCTCAGTAAAGATGAGCGATGTAATTTTCGGGAGATGAACCATAGACTATGCTTGTAAGCATTACGGCTGGCACAATGGTGCAAATGGTGCCAATGGTGTCCAGTATGTTGATACAATACACAGAAGGACGCCGCTGCCTATCCTCTGGTTTAACGTGCTTTAGTCGCCTTTTACACCCTAAGCTAGAAATGCAGTAATACTATTTTTGCTGACAACACAAGGAAGAAAATCAGGCCAAACTCAAATCCTAGTAAAGTTCCTCAGATTTCCACAGAGAGGCCATGTATTTTCCGAGATGAGGGCGACAAGTAGACAACCTAAAACGTATTTACTTACTTGCCACTGCGGCCCCGAAGCCAGCAGTGGACAGAAAGCACCTACTTTGCGGCCGCAGGCGCTTAAAAAATCTTGTGAGTTTTAAAAATTTGAAAACAATTACATTTTCCCACTTAAGCATTGATAAAGATCAATAGTTAACTGTCTAAAATAAATACAATAAAATATTACTTCCATTTAATTATTTCCAATTTATTTGTTTTCAAAAGCACCCATGCATTCGGTCTACATACACCTGTGTCCGCCGGCAATTCTAGTTTCGTTTCCGTCAAGACAGTTGCCAAGTTTTGAGTTTCAACCGTACGGCAATTTCTCCACTGGATCATTCCGATAACTCGGTCCGAAATTCTGGTGTTTTTGTTGCAGTCTCTGACACTATAGCATAATCCTCGCCAAGTGAGGGCTAAACCTTTTGACATTCGAGAACTTCTGCTTGACGAGCAGGTGTGTTTATTTTGTTTATAAGGGAAGCCCTTATAAAATATGCGAAAGTCGCGTGTGGTGCCGGCAAAGAATAGTACTAACCCATCTCTACCCGTGGGTGTCGTAAGAGGCGACTAAGGGGTTATAAACCGGAGGATGGGCAGCAGCGTCCTTCCGTGTATCGTACCATCTTACACACTGCGGTCACCAACAACCGCGGTCCATGATGCCAGCCGTAACGCTGACAAGCGTGGTGACTAAGGTATTTCTTATCCATAGTGTTCCAGTAACAGCTGGAATTCTGGTGGAAGCTCCCTGTCCTGTAGTGGACGTATTATGGGATGTTATGATGATGATGTAAAGGTAGTGAAGAGACTGCCTGACCTACTCGTCAAGCAGAAGGTTTCGAATGTCATAAGTTTTTACTTGGTTTGGATTCTCATTTTGTCTGGTAGCTGAGACCTTCAGAATTGATGGATGTACTCCACCTATATTATGAGGCAATTATACTCTTAGATAAAGATCTCCTGACATGGAAAGTATCCGTCTTATGATCCGTTTCGAAAGCGCTTATACAGGCGGTTTCTGCTCCGAAGGCTTTAGTTACCGGACATTTTAATAAATATTCGTATGCTGAAACGGGATACCTAGTGGAAAAGTACCTGCATGTCTTGTCTGAGGAAAAATGAGTGCGGCGGGGATCGCTTGCAGTTTGTCCATTGTCTGGTGCAATAAGAAGTTTCAAGAAGAGTTGTCTGTGTTTGTTCATAAGTTTTTACAATTACAGTTTTACAATTGAGTTTTTGAGAGCTTTTCAATGTTCACATGGTTTTCGTGGAGAAAAATGTGCATTGAGGGTCTAGACGAGTGACTTTCTTTTATCGTAAATGCTAGTAGAATAATATGAAAATGTACAGTGTTATTTTTTACCACCCCGGATTTTTAAGAGGTGGTTCTGCCCATGAAACTGAACAACTTTTCATACGGAACATAGATCGATATACGCAAAAAAAATTCGACCTCCTATACAAAATGTGCTGTCGGCTGTTGCTGATTGTATGGGAAAAAAAATTCGCATTTCGGGCATAGGTTCTTTGAGAAAAGTTGTTCAGTTTCATAGACAGAACAAGGGTGACTGTTTAGGGATAAAATAGCCCCGTAAGATAAGTTACCTTCATACCTACTATGCAGCCTAAAATATTGCATCGCTTTGACACCCGTGACATTTACGATAAACTTGTCTTGGCTCCGTTTAGAATGTCATCTTTTCGAGACAAACCGCCAAATGTGCTCCATGGATATTTCAGTTTTCATTTGATTTCATAGGACGGCAAAACTATTATAGGCTGCGCAAACTATCCCTTGCCCTGCGCAGAGCTAAAAATAATTGTCGCGGGCGTAAGCGCGGCAAGCGGGGAGATGCGTGCGAATCGTTCATTGGCTCTCCGCCTGTCACCCATGCGCAGAAAATAACCGTCAGGGCTAGAGATAGTTTTCGCACCATAAAATTTTATTGTAAAACCCTGTTTACTCACTACTTTAAAAGTTTGTTCTGAAGATAGGAGTTACTTAGTACTTACTAGTGACAGTTTTATTAAGACCCTCTCCCCCTCTGGTAATAAAATAACAAATAAACAAAATAACAACCCTGGACTGGAGAGAGATAAGGAAGTTTACACTGAACGGTACGATTCGGAGACAAATCTTAAACAGAAATCATTTTCATTACATCCAATTTAACCTCCATTCTGTAAAAAATCCTACTAATATTATAAACGCGAAAGTTTGTAAGTATGGATGGATGGATGTTTGTTACTCTTTCACGTAAAAACTACTGAGTGGATTTTAATGAAACTTTACAATAATATAGCCGATACATCAGAACAACACATAGGCTACAATTTATAAACCTGCGCAGACGAAGTCGCGGGCACCAGCTAGTTCAACCATATAGCTACTACGATTCAAAAGATACAGATACAGCTCTTTAAAGGTCGGACAGACAGACAGACGACGTAGGTTTAGCAACAGGGTCCCGTTGGCATCTTTTGGGTACGGAACCCTAAAAATGACTTTCACGGGACTGCAAACTGCATCAAAATGAAGTCTTTTTTTTGTGCTGCGTTATACAAAAAGCTTATGTAAGAATCGAATGACGAGAACCACTTGCCTATTAGGTAATGCAGCAGTCTTCACACTGCTATGTTTCGGTTCGAAGGGTAAGGGCCGGCCGTAATGCAGCAGTCTTCACACTGCTGGTGTTTTGGTTCGAAGTTTAAGGGAGCCAGTGAAGTTACCGGCACATGAGACATACCATCTTAGTTCGCAGGTCAACCAACGCGCTTTGCTGTCTTATTAGTGTAAAATTATTTCACTAATAACACAGTGGCCGTACTGGCCGTTATGGGCGGTCATTATGTCATGTGGGTTACAAGTTCGATTACCGACATCACAAATCCTGGTGTCAGAGTTGTTGAGCTGCTAAAGGCCTCTGACATGGCTTATTAACGACTACAAGTCGGGACCAACGGCTTAACGTGCCTTCCGAAGCATGGAATCATCTAACTTTTTGGACAATCAGCTGATTCATCCTGCGTTGTCTTAACCAAACTGGTGAGGTGGCAGAAAGAGGTTTTTGTTTGACAGTGTCCCCACCGGGAATCGAACCCAGAACCTCCGGATCGAGAGCCGAGCCCTCTAACCGCTAGACCACGGAGGCTGTGTGAGGATGGGCTGAGTGGGCGGTGGTGACCACTTACCACTAGGTGGCCCGACCCACCTGCTCGTTAGCTCACTTGTAACATAAAAAAAAAACACAATCCACCTAGGCTTCAGTAGTGTAAAAGCACTCTTTTTCTTAAAAGAGCTAAGTGAGTAAGTAGGTTTCGGATTTCTTTGGGACTGGTTAGAATCTAATCAACGTTTTTACTGCCAAGAAAGGGAGTAATAAATAAAATGTGAAAATGCGAAAGCGGTTTTTTAGGTTTCTTAACGGGTTTTTGTTTATTGCGTAGATACGGTAATAAATTCCGGCCAAGTGTAAGTCAGACTCGGGAAATATGGCCGAGATTCAGAATGAAACTAAGCGTGAGCGCAGGCTCTCAAATCTTTGAAACTTAACAGTTCAACGGATATTGAAATAAGAACGGTGCAAAGTCCAATACAGGGTGTAAGGGGCGGTGTACCGAAAACTTAACGGGCGTGCTCAGTCAACGAAACTGAACAACTTTCCCAAAGAAACATTTCTGGGAATTGAAAAAAAAAATTTACCTCTCCATACAAACTGTTCGAGCAGAGTGAGCTATTTGTATGGACAGGTCACAAATTTTTAACATTTCCCAGAAATGTTTCTTTGGGAAAGTTGTTCAGTTTCGTTGGCTGAGCACGCCCTTTCAGTTTTCAGTACGCCGTCCTTTACACCCTTTATGTCAAGCTTGATGAGTTCTTGACTGCACAGAGGCGGTCGACGAAGGTTATTTTTTTATGTGTAAGACTGTGCTTAAGAACTATTATAGGATTATGCGCACATATTTGTTGATCTTAAAGGCAAATTATTAACTGCACATTAAAAAATACTGATTGCACATCAAAATACTGACTGTACATCAAAAATACCAAATTGCTACTTCTCAAGTGCAATACTTAAATTCACATCAAAAATAATGATTGCGCATCAAAAACTATAGGTTCGTCAGCTAAAGTGGGTTGGGTTTAGAAATCGGAAGCCACCAAACCCATAAATTGGTAACAAGACTGAATTGGTCAACCCCGATTCCAAGCTGCCGACTCTAATGGATGGAGTTTGTTTTTATAAAGCCGAAGCCTGGCTCTTGTTACGCAAGGGCGAAGGGGCTGCACTTCCCGCAGCTCCGGAGCTGTGAAAATTCGAAATTCCTGCTTAAGAAATAGGGGTTACAATTTTTTTTTAATTGATAGTGTTCAATCCAGGAAATTAGCTGTCCAGGAACTTAAATTGCTGCCAAAATTTGAATATTTCGTGGTAACTATTTTGCTGTGCATATTAGTATTTCTGATTAACATATGGATTTTATTTGTATTACAATTTAAAGAATATTGATTTGCAGTTAAATACAACCCGATCTTAAATATCGAAGTCTGCTGCGTCATAACAGAAAGCCTATGGGAGTTATGCAAGTTGGAACAGAGCAAGATTTCTCAAAATACTTGAACATACGGGTGCTCGTCGGTGGAAACTCTTTGACCATCAGCCGGTCTCAGATTTAGGGCGTTTATAGAGTAGCGCTGTTTCAGCTTATACTGGTGTTTGTTCCAGGTGCTTGCATATTCATAAAAAGACTTTCAAATGATGACTGCTTGACCAGCTTAACCACATAAATTTTTCAATTTTTTTTTATTATTATTAGATTTTGGTCAAAAATTATGTCAGTACTTATGTCATTGTTCTACTGAACTACGTTTAGGAGTTAAAGCACCGCAGGATATCACCCACACTTGGTTGATATTCCACCCATTCTAACACCGTTTCGCAACAATTACTATAATGCGCTCAGCTACGAAGTGGAATTCTGTGTCTGCGTCTGTGCTCCCGATTTCATATAAATCCAATCTATTCAAGTCGCAAGTGAGTAGACTTCTTCCGGGTGAGCTCGTTCCATCGTCGACCTCATCTCTGTCCTGTGAAGACTAGATCGAGGTCAAAAGCAAGCCCATACACAATTTAAAATATAACGTGCCTTTCTGAAATTCACCTTATCTTTATCAGATATTTGAGTAAATGTTGTTTGAGACAACAGACAAAAGTCGTCTGTTTTCTTACGCGCTTAACGTAAGCTCAGCCTACAAACAAACGTAATCGAAACTCAAGAATTATTTTTCTCTATTATAGTAGATGCAATGATAAAACCTCAGGAAACTTTCTCCTCAGTGGGGCAAATTTTGAATAGAATTCCAAATCAGGTCAAACTAGTTCTATCAAATGGCGTTAAAGTTTGGATTCCCAGTAGATTTAATGAAATCTATTACACACACATAAAACTTTACATTATTACAAATAGCTTTCTACCCTGCTGCGGCTTTACATTTTTCCTTTTTTCCGTTTTTTTTATACCTTTTTAGTGGTGTTGCAGCCATCAACTCTTATCTACTAAGTTTCATCGAAATCGGCAGAATAGATTAGAAGCGGATAAAAGATAAACAAGAAAGCCTTTCATGAAGAGTTGGGGTAGGTAGTAGGTTCCATCCTTTAGTCGGCACCACACGAACCCCTATTATTTTCTTCACACAGTAAGTATCACATTTTTTTTCGCAATATCACAGACCATGTGGTAGTCCAGCCAATCTACGAAAGTTTGTATGGAGAGGGTTGCATTAAATGCACTTTAGGAGATAATTTATTAAATTACCAGTAAAAACACGCAAAAATTTATAACTACAGTAATCCCCGACATAACGTTGATATTTTATAAACTAATAAGGTGAACTTAACCTTTATAATATTTACCATGTAGCATAGGTCAGCTTATGCTGGTACTTTTACAAAAAAAGTGTTTTTACAAATTTGCTGGTTTTAATTATTTACAACTTCAAATAGCCTATATTACTATTTAAAATTATTTTTTCTAAATGTGCATTTAGTACAACCTCATATCGTAGATTGACTGGACTATGTTCCCATAGTCTTTTAAAAATACGGAACAATGTGAAGTGCCCGTCAAGTGCACAACTTGTCACAAATACCAATCTGTTTATTGATACAATATTATAGAATTATACAAGTCGATAAATACATTACATTTTATTAAATTATATCATTTCATTTTCATACATTAGATGCTTCATTATTCAACAATAGTAATTCAAAAGAAGAACACTAAAGTTATACCGCTTGAAATGAAAGAGCTGTACAAGTTTGTTAAAAATTCTATTTATCTGAGTATACCCACCATATTCTCAAAGCACACTTTTATACAATGGAGTTCATACAGAGGCGAATTAAGATATTGAAGACTATAATATTTTTAAGGGAAATAATATCAAAGAAAAACCGGCCAAGTGGTAGTCGGACTCGCGAACCGAGGATTTCTTAGCTCCATGGTAAAAACACCGACTTAGTTATGGACGAGCATGTTGTAATTAAAGCGCACGAGTCCGATACGCACTTCATCAGTTTTTATCATTTATTCTTATTCTATAGCTTATGCTCTACAAACAAACGTACCAATGTGTTTCCGTTTTTATGATAGAGCTAAAACAAAAATTGAACAAACTTTCGCCTGTTAAACACGATTTTAATGGGGAAGCCCCCATTTTACTTATATTTTTTTTTTATTATTTGTTATAGCGGCAACAGAAATACACAATGTGTAAAAAAATCAACTGTCTACCTTTTAAGTTTCACGAGATACAGCTAGCTGACAGACACAGAGCCATACTAATAGGGTCCCGTTTTTCACCCTTTGGGTACGGAATCGCTGACCGACAAACAGACATCGGACGGAACCCTTAAAAACATTTCCAACGAAAAAGAATTGCCTTACTGTGTCGAGGGCACGGTTTTACGACTGCCATCTGACATCAGCAACGAAGAGATTAAATTTAAAGAACCATCTGGAGTTTTGAAGCCGCCAAATGACCTCTGACTTGGCTTGCCTTATGCCTACCACAACCTTTTCAAGACGGGTAAACGCTTGAGTTCTCGTAGCAATATAGTGGCACAAATCATGATATTACTAGTGTCTTGATGACAGGAGGAATAACTATGCGCGGGAGCAGTTCGAATCGATACTTGTCTCTTTCGCTCCTATGTGTAGCGCATTACTCCGTCCTGCTCTCACACTTCTGTCATTCTAATCAAGCTACATTATTTCGACTGTAGTCAGGCTTACCACTGGCCTTCATACGTGCGTGGTTCCTTGCTCAGTGCTATCCTTCAGGATAAAGTAGCTTGATTTTATGACAACAGTGTGACAACAAGACGGAACCACAGATGAAATAAGAAACGCCAGCAATTATAGCGACAGAGACCAGAGACCCTGAGACACGTATCGCTCCGTCGTGGTCTCACACAAAGCTCTGGCCTGCTGTTATTCTAATCAAGCTACATCGGAATAACTAGCTGTTCCTAAGTTTCCTAATTTCTCTAGCTACCTCCCTGTATAAATGAGAACCCAATTTATGCGACCTATTTTCTGCACGTGTAGCGATTTAGCCGAGCTAGCTGATCTTGGCTGAGACTTACGTATAGACTCAGCCTACTAGTAGCTAGAATTTAAATTATAATAATATCCGTTCTGTTATCACTATGAGGATAGCTTAATTATTGTTTAAACAGTTGAATTAAAATGTGGTCTGCGAAGCGCGCGAAGACCTCTCAATAATCTCAGGTAGACCCTTTTTCTAAACTGACTAAAGGAAGTTTCTAAGTAAGTAGGGTGCTAAGGGGGGAGGGGTTGGCACTTGTAGGAGTGGTAGGGGTTGCTAATCAACTGCGTTCCTTTCAGTATGTTACCCTACAGCCCACGCATAGAACTGACCAACATTCCAACATAGGTTGAATTGAATTACTATAACCAAATGCGGGAATAGTTAATCTATGGTTAGTTCTAATAAGTGTTCCGAGTTCTGAGTAACATATAATTATAATTGATAAAATATTATTATTATAACTGTCAGTTGTACTGTGGTAATAAATATATGTTATGATATTTTAAAATACGTAAATATTACTACAGAGGCAAAAATAACGCGATAAATAGGTTTATAAAAATGCACTTTAGAAATACGACAGTACAGTCAACGACAGGTCAAGCTTGACACTCGCAGCGCGACTCTAGCCCGTACGTCTATTGAAATAAGAACGGTACAAAGTCCAACGTGTCAAGCTTTATGTGCTGTTGTGTAAAACGACATGTCCCAAAAATAATCTAGATTCATACTATGAAACTGAGCAACTTTCCCCAAGACACGATTAAGATTTTATTTATTTTAAACTCAAACTCAAAATTGTTTATTCATTGTTGGATATTAAAATCTTTTAAATAACGTCAGCTAAACTACATCGCTTCACAAACAAATTGGCGCCATGGTGGGAAAAAAGAAGCGACAATAAAAACCCACGCGCTCTTTTAAATATGTTTGAATGTACAAGGAAAACGTTTATAGAAATGTATTTGCTAACATTTAATTTTATGATCTGAATCCAAGCTTTTAGTTTTCGAAAGATATCCTTTTATACCCAGTATATGTCAAGGCAAACTTTGTTGCAAGCGGCTCTATTCGTTTCGGACCAAGACGCTGTCTCTGCGGAAGACTTACGACGGATTCGCGACTCGCCACAGCATCAGCTTAACACGATAAAGAGTTAGAGACTGCTGGAATCTTTTTGTGGATTTTACTTTGATCTATTCTAGCTTGTGGTTCTGAATAAGAATATTCATAGTGGGTGTCGTAGATGACAGAGTAATATACAGGGGACATTGGGACGGGTCAGTATAGGACAGTTTGAAACTATAAGAGATGGAGATATTTGTTCTAATATCGCCTTTATTCTAAGGAAAATCCATTTCTTACTCGGGTGCTATTTTTTTTTATTCAGGTCAATGTCGGTCGATGGCCTTCGTTTTTTTTTCTTATTAATTAAAAAGTTTTTATTTCTTATGTCGCGAAATTATTTCTTATGGCCATTTGCGGTTGACCGAAATTAAAAAACAAACATCAATAAAAAGCTTTTTTGACATTGGCGAAAAACTCAGATATGAACGCCATAAAAAATATTATAAGAGAGATTGAAGTTCTGAATCTTCAATTTTCTGTTTTATTTTTGTGTCGTTTTTTCCTTATAGGTGAAGTATAAAGCACAATGCATCCCTCGAAAGAAAGTACGATTCCCTCGTGTGTATTAAGGCCCTCGGCTGCGCCTCAGGCCACAAACGACACCCTCGTTGGGAATCGGTCCCTGTCTCTTCTAGATGAGCAATATACTATTATTTTAAAGCGAAACTATTTTTCAATCCGCAGATTTAACAAATCGCTTCCAGTACCATAACTTCAAGTTATAAAGCTTCATTCTCAACTAGCATCAACAATGCACCATTTCACATTGAGCCGTCCTATATCTCTACTTCAAAGATAATTCACACGACATTATAACTTCGCAGAGGTCTCAAAATACTGGTCATAGCAATATGCTTAACATATTTGCATGCGATGCAGAACTTGCTAATACTTTGATACTCTAGTGTGGTATGGTCAAGTAAAACGTGTATTCATAAACGTTTTATGTTGTCTTATACAACGTGTTAATGGAATAAGCGATACCCTCATACACCCCAACTTATTCTTATTAAAATAAATCCATTCCCGTAAAAAAAATATTGTAAAATGTTTATTTATCTAGATATTGTTACTTTAAAGTTTTATAACTGTTCTAGTTTCATCGTTGTTCTAGTCCGCGCACTCCGCGCACGCCACGGCCTCTTCCCTCCCCTTCTCACCGCTCATTAACCGCGCGGCGCCCGGCCGCCAGCGCGCGTATCCACAGAAATATTTAGAATAGAAGCGGCAAGAATCTAAATAATAAAAATAAAAAAATACCCCTATAAAAAACCCGTGAAATTGATTCTACTCTCGATTCTGAACAAACTATTTTCTCAGTTTAAGACAAAAACATCGACGTAGAAAATTGCAAACTACTGTAGCCTAGCCGTTAAGGCATCTCTGATCCGGTGAATACGGAGAAGATGCAGGTTCGAATTCTGCCTGTGGTTACGTTTGGCGACTTTTATCTTCGCATAAATACCACGCTTCTTTCCTATAGACTTGATGTGTTCCGAATTGAGCAAACACGCGTATACGCTATTGACGGACGGTCGCACAGTCTTTTAGAAATGCTTGGGTGCGGACATTTTTAGCTGATACCGTACATCGATGTAGTAAGTCATAATACATCAAATTGTAGAAGAAACCCTATTTCAATTATTAGTAGTTTTCGAGAAAAAAATTGTTAAAGTAGCTAATTCGGAGGGGGTCTTTAATAAGTTTTTTTAATTTTTTTGACATAGTTATAATTAAAAGCAACGATTAATAACCGCATTATAAAGCTTAAAATTATACGTCATTCAAGATTTACAACGGGTAAGAATTCTAAGTGGGTACAAAAATATTAGCAAAAACTCTAATTTCAGTTATAATTTTTTTATGTTTTTTTGGCAGGGTTTCCGCGCAATTTTTTTTTCAAACCGAATGCTTGTCCTTTTGTTCTATCTGTATAAAAAAAATCAGCGTCCTATTTCACTGCATCACGAAATTATTCACAACTGAAAAATTTCTCATCGCCGCGCCTGTATTATTACAGTACTGTGGGATAATTTGTTTTTAAAAATCATGTTTATGACTATAACTTGCAGGACGTTATTTCATATATATGCTTGGGTGCGGACATTTTTAGCTGATACCGTACATCGATGTAGTAAGTTAATATGACTTACTACATCGATGTACGGTATCAGCTAAAAATGTCCGCACCCAAGCATTTCTAAAAGACTGTGGGTCGGTACAAATTGATTTTTCACGCTAACAGAACAATCACTGCTTTTGTAGGTCTAGTCAATTTGGAACAGAGTTAAGCATGCTTACAAGTTCATCCGTTAAAAGGCAGTTAAGTTTTTATTTTACTTATCAAAACCTGGTTTCCAAAATGTGCGCCAAATCCACTCTCATTCAGACAGACAGTGATAGATAGTGTCAGATAGTGACAAACTCATCGAAAAACAAAACCTGAATTATGTCGACCGGCTGCCGGCTGCAAATGCGTGGGATTTTATATGTGTCAAATCGATTTTGACATTAGAACTTTCACTCCTACACCTATTTGACTACTGATAGCAGAAACAATGCATCAATGACGTAAGGCAGTGAACAAGCGAGTGCTCTAGAGAACGCTTTCAGTCAATTCGGACCTAATTAAGCGCGCTCTCAATGCTCTAAAGCACACTGTTAGCGCAATTCGGAACGTGGGGACAGGGACCATAATGCTGCACTCTAGTAAACTCTGCACTACTCATGTCCATCTCAGTGATCCCCAATTATAAGGTTGCCTGGAAAAGATTGCTCTAAGCAATAAGGCCGCCTTTGCGCGCAATAAGATATGTTGTTTGTATTTAATTGTTGTAAATTTCAAATCAAATCAAATCAATTTATTTAAGTTTACAAATAATTTGTTGACAAATTCATATGTTAGAGGCACCATAAGTTATACAATCTAGATTAAGTAAGTATGTTTTGCAATGCCCACACTAGGTATTCCTGTGTCGTGGGCATCGTGTGTGAGTATGCGTGATATAAATCATTTTTGTATGTATGTGTTGTAGGTGCGTGGAGTTTGTAAGTATATGATACTAATGTAATGTATGTGCGAATGTTTGATTGGTTAGATATATATAATATGTAGTAGGTATAGTTTCCATGCATAGTTATATAATCATATCGTGTCTATCTTTATTTATAACAAATCTTGTTATAAGGAGGTAGGTATTTAAAATTATTTCATTTCGTTGATACGTTTCCGATTCTGTTCAGATATTTGTGTGCAATAAAGAGTTTATATCTATCTATCTATCTATCTCTCTGTTATGATCTGACATACTCTTTCTACAAATAATTGAAAGTTTTTGCTGGAATATCTCATACCAAAACAAGCTACGAAATAGCTACGACACGTAGCACTCGTAGCAACTTACACACTTTCTTGGCTACATCTCGTAGACCCGTGTCACAGTATAACTCAACAGTTACTGTACTAGAGCGTACACTTAGTACACTGCCTTCCCCTCTATAGATTCTTTCAAGATTTTAGACATTGAAAACGACGTCGATATAACTCTATTTTAAAACATATAAATTTAAAACTTTGTTTAGTGACCATAGATTAAATTATTGGTCGAATAGATGGACAGAATGTTCAGGTATGAGGGGGTTTAAAAATTCGATTTTGATACTATCCTACGACAGCACAACCTATAGTCCCTTAACTTAAGGCGAAGACTTTCTGCCAACACATTAAATTAGACCATATTGATCTTACGTAAGACAAGAAACGTTCAGTACCGACCACGTCACAGAATAAATTAATTGTATGTACTATCATACGGAACGGACACTCTCCGCCCCCCTTGCAATCTACCCCGCACCCCCGTGCCCCCCGCCCGCGAGTTTCTCGTGGTCCTTCTGAGGGTCTTTTGTACTGAATATGCGAGCCTTCGCGACCTTCCAGTTTCAAATTCGTGCTCGATGTATGTATTTTTTTAATGTGTTTTACGGCTCTGAAAACATGTCTTTTTGAGCCACTTGTTAATAATGTCATCTGGTGTTTGGGGTGTGACCACGTCCGTGACCCGTAAATATCT
Source organism: Athrips mouffetella (assembly GCA_947532105.1). Lineage (NCBI taxonomy): Eukaryota > Metazoa > Arthropoda > Insecta > Lepidoptera > Gelechiidae > Athrips > Athrips mouffetella. The sequence continues at coordinate 2,592,774 of OX383972.1, forward strand.
CATAATGTGTATTGCGGAATAAAATACCAATTTGTCCAGGCAGTGCACACTTTTTTTAAATAAATATCTATCTATCCAATTTGTCCATTTAAAAATGTCCACTTACCCACATGTTTGAACCTGTCCACGAAGTCGACCAAAGCTTTGGCCCAGGCGTATTTCTTGGCTACGTCTAGCAGACCCATGCACGGTTCTGTAGTGCCATCGTGGACTCCAACACAGTAGTCTTTTAACCCTAAAATCAGAGAATAAAATATATATCTTTTTTATTCATTGTAGGATCAAAGGACCAATCTCATGATGAAGTCAGTTAATAACATCGCTTCACAAACAAAAACGACAGGAAAAAACTCACGCACTGAAGCGAAAAGATAACCTCAAGGTTAACCAAAAGCCATTGTTCATTCAACCACAATCAAAAATGGAAGCCCATAGTTTTTACAATGGGTTTGGTTTTAAAAGATTTCAAACTAACTCTGTCTGTTTAATATTTTTAGTGCAGAAATTTACCAACAGCAGTTTCTGAAATTTTTCTCGACGATGTTTGAATTTTTGAAAACTGTAACATAACGGTTTACCTACTATTGATAGGTTTCGAGTGCGCGAAGAGCTATGTGTAATCTAAAGTTTAACATTTTCTGCAAGTTGTTCAGAACCAGGTTCAGACATGTCAGTCAAAAAGCGTCAAATTCCTTCTGAGGTAGAATTTGTCCTGTACCTAAAATTATGGTATTTTTTCGACTTTGGAGCATCGAGGTATCATATCAATATATCAGCTGAAAGACGTCCACTGCTGGACATAAGCTTTCCTTGAAACCTGAGCTGCTCGAATCCAGCAGCTTCCCGCGACCTCGACTAGATCGTCCGTCCACCTTGTGGGGGGCCTGCAAACGTCCCATTGGCCATCAGTTCTTCAAGGTCTATTTTCGCTAAAGCTCCAACTTACCTTGAAACTCCATCTCACATTTTCTAGCGTCAAAGTCATCTAGGAACCAGGAGTTCTCTATGGAAATGGTGAACAGTCCGTCTAAGTAGGGCTTCAGCACTGGACCGAGGTACTTCTTGTCGTCTTTAGCTCCTTTATGAAGCCAGTTAAGGACCTGCAAATTTATATGTATAATGTTCTGGAATCCAAGTTTCGTCCAACGAAACTTGGACCGATAAGCTGGCTGATCTGAGGTGATTATATCATTACGTAATAATAAAAGAGAGTAATATTTATGTCAATTTAACATGCCTTCTTGCTTTTTTCATTTAGCCTCTTAGCGATGGAGAGAGGACACAGCATATATCTTCCGTTTCACTTAAACCAGACAGAAAGAAAAATAGCTGATTTGATAGTGAAAAAAAGAGATAAATCATGACATTGTGTCTTTGTGACTCCAGGTAAAACTCCCTTATTTCTGTCCCTTTCGGTAACACGCTCAGGCAAAGTGTTACGTTGCACTTTCCTTTGTTTAAGACGTAAGATTCCTTTGTTTAAGACGTAAGATTCCTTTGTCTAAGACGTAAGATTCCTCTGTCTAAGCCGTCACCTATGTACCTGCTATTACCTGTTTCATGACATTTAGAGGGTCAGTGAGGTCTTCTTTTCGGAGGCCTGGATCTCTTCGAACCGCGTCTATGAGGCACGCTGATGACGCATCATAGTAATCCTTTAATTTGTTCCATTTCTTCGATCTGATAAGAAATATTTCTAATGAAGTAAACAAAGTAATAAAAGAAAGATTTTTTTTTAAAAAACTTGCAAACAGCCGTCAAATTGGACAACAAATAAACACTTCTTTTTCACATGTAGAGTAATCTGGATAACCCTGCCCTGATCCATGCCCTGAGCCAATCTACTAATTAATCTTTTTCAAATTAACGCTTGCTCGTATCTCGATGACTCCAGTAATATTTACCGAAAAACTCGTTAAACACATTTTTGGACAGACATTTTTAGAAAATTTTTAGGTACGATTTAAAACAGGGCGTCTATTACAATAGCTTGAACGTATCTGCCTTATGCGAACCATTCCCTTCGCAACCAATTATATTTTATTTCTACATTTCCTTTCGAACAAATTTTAAACACGGCCACACGCAGTCAGTGTGGACTAATTTCGTGAGCCCTTATTCAGCCGCTGAAAGGAAATCTAGAAAAAAAACAAAATACCCGATTGTGTACAAAAATATGAACTGAAAAGAGAAAAAAATAGTTCTAAAAGTTTCTTGAGGTATTGCAGGCAGGGACAAACTAAGACTACAAAATACATATTTGTTGAAAAACCACCTCCAAACACATAATTTTAGTCCGCCCCGGTTTGTCCCCACCTGCAATAACTCATAAAATGTTTAGAACTTGTTTTTTCTCTTTTCAATTCATATTATTCTACACAGTGCGGTATTTTGTTTTTTATAATAATTTTCTTTATTTATCCCTTTTTAGTTTTATTTATGAAAGATTTTGTGTTATGATTTTTTTTAAACCCTATGACACTCCCACAATGAATACAAATCTAACGACACGACAGAAATCGACTTACATACTCATATACATACACTCGAAAAATATAACCCTCCTGTTTTGGGGCAGTCGGGTAAAAAGAACATGATTGGTTGCAAAGGAAATTGTTCCCTTATGGCACACATGCTCTAGCTACCGTAATAGACCCCCTGATAGCTAATGAGAGAGGGTGCTGAATTGCTGAATAGCCGATTAATACTGTCTCTGTGATTTACAAGTGAGAGCGTCTGGCAGCTCTGAGGTTGTAGGATCAAATCCTACAGTGGGCCCACATAAAAGGAGAAACAAATCGCTTTATTTTCATTTCAAATTGGTGTCACGTTTCAGTTGACGCAACTAAGTGCTGCGCAAGGGATTAATATTATAGTTAGTGAACCAGAATAGATAATTCGATTAAGATTGTGCCGAAGATGAAATACTGGATCAGTGCCAGGTTAGATCACTTGGTGACCTACTTTAAGGTAAACGGCGCGGCGCAGTAGAGTAATTACTTTTTATTTTTAGGTTTCGGTACCTCAAAAGAAAAAACCGAACCCTTATAGGATCACTTTGTTGTCCGTCTGTCTGTCTGTGTGTCTGTCAAGACCCTTTATTTCACGACAGGTTGAAATTAATACCATATATAAGGATCCATGAACCACACAAGATCTGAAAATTTAAATTTTTTACAACGACGCAATCAAAAGATATGGCTTTTTATGTCCTCATCTCCACACATTTATGCAAAAAAGCAAAACCTATTGGGTACTTCCCGTTGACCTAAAATTATGAAATTTAGCAAGAAGCTAGGTCTCACAGTACAAATAAAGGGAAAACTCTAAAATCATTAAATATTACGATTTTTCTCACAACTAATAGTAACCAATTAACTTGAGCTCCCGTTTCAAGAACTTTTCTATAAAAGAGGGGTCAAGTTGGATGGTCGCGGAGTTTTTATAATCAAAGAGCAAAAGCTTTTAGTATATCATATGGTAGATAGGTACGGAACCCTTAGGGCCCGAGTCCGACACGCACTTGGCCGGTTTTTTCGTTTAAGTACTATACCTTCAAGCTAAGCCGTGGGTCTTGGCTACTAAGTGGCCTTAAAATCAACTCAGAGGCCATTTTGCGGCTAGAAAACTGTAGTTTAAGACCTGTTAAGGATTTAATCCGGAAGTTAAATCCAATACTTTTGCACTAAGAATTTTGGAAAATAAATTATTTGCGAATTTCAAAAAGTCTTCAGACGCTCGTTTAACAAAGCTTCCTGTGGCGTGGTGGTCCCGTGTGGTACCGGCAAAGAATAGTACCAACCCATACATACCCGTTGGTGTCGTAAGAGGCGACTAAGGGTTAACTGGAGGATGGGCAGCAGCATCCTCCTTTGTATCTTACATCTTACTTACTGCGGTCACCTACAACCGCGGTTCATGGTGCCAGCCGTAACGCTAACAAGCGAGGTGACTATGGTACTTCCCCTCCACACTTTTCCAGCAAAAGCTAGAATTCTGGAGGGAGCTCCCTGTTGTGTAGTGGACGTTTTTCATGGGATGTTATGATGAGAGCGTGGTGGCTCGGAATAAGTTAGCACGTAAATTGCTACGGTTTTCCCACAAAGATCAACCCTACAAATTCTGTAACACTCTGAATATTGACCTTTAAGCAGGAGTTGGTAATATGGTTCATCCCACAATACAAGTCAATTTTAAAATACGGAGTCCTAAGAAGAAGAAGTCCAACAGATTTCCGTTTTCTTTGATTACCGCCCTGTCAGTAGAAAGCTCCCTGCAGGTCTCTGAACTGATCCAAAATGAAAGCCAGGATATAGATTAGGTCTTTAACTGCTGTTTGGTTGAGGTCTTTAATGGAGTTTGCACACGGCACTCTCTTCTTACGGGTCAGTAACACTCTTATTACTAACCTGTAAGCATATAGCTCCCTGTTAAAATCCCCAAAGTTTCGGCTCAAGTTGTTTAGACAGGTCTCTTGTCGATCTAGCATGATAGACTAATGAATCAGGGTGAGTGGGATGGCTTCTTTAATTGCTTTTTGGTTGAGGTGCTTTCATAGGGTGCTTTAATGGAGTTTGCATACGGCTTTCTAATAAAGATAAGTCTTAAGAATTCTGTAACACTCTTATTACTGACCCGTAAGCAGATAGCTTCCTTTAGAGCTACCATAAAGTTGCGGCTGAAGTTGTTCACACAGGTCTATTGACTGATCCAGCATGATAGCCTAATGGATCAAGGTGAGTTGGGTGGGTTCGATGAGGTTCGTACACGGCTTTCTTCACATCATCATCATATCAGCCGAAAGACATCCACTGCTGGACATAGGCCTCCCCTAAAGATCTCCATGACGTCGGTCCTGCGCTGCTCGCATCCAGCGGCTTCCCGCTACCGCCACCAGATCGTTGGTCTACCTTGTGGGGGATCGTCGGTCCACCTGTCAACGCTTCTTACTAACATACGTCCAAGAATTCTGTAACTCTTTCATTACTGACCTGTAAGTAGACAGCTCTCTATCAAACTCTCCGAAGTTTCTGCTGAAGTTGTTTAGGTACAGGTCTCTTGCCTGATCCAGCATGATGGCCAGGATGTGGATCAGGTCTTCTACTGCTTCCTGGTTAAGGGAGGTGGCTTGGATGAGGTTTGCGCGGAAGTTGCTGTGGTTCTCCTATAAATTTACCAATCGCCTGAGTTCTAAGCAGAATATTTCATGTGAGTATGAGCTTAATTATGTTGTATTATAATTAAGTACCTGGTCGACCGAGCTTCGCTCTATAATAGCCGCTTTAACATTAAAATATTATCGGGTGAGCAAGCTATGCTACCCGCCAACAGATGGCGCTGTAGGTTTTTGTCTAAAAAGCAAATGCTTCAAAACACGGAGAAAACGAATTTTCCCAGACATGAGACCTAGGGCCGTTTTCGAGAAACCGATTACAAATATATATATTTATTTATTATTTATATATATGTCGTGGCCAGATCGTTATAAATGATCACTTCATGATGTGGCTGACCACTTCATGATAGGTTCGGTTATGTTAGGTTGCATTTCATGAAGTGACCAACATGATTTCATGAAATGGCCAACATATATCATGAAATGGCCAATACCACGATCTGGCCACGACATATATACAAATATTGCTCATTATATAACATGCTTAATTGTATTTAGCATCATTATGTTCCTGTGTTATACAATGTGTCCCAGGGATAAGTGACCGCCCGGCGTTTTTTGAATATTTGTACAAAATTATTAATAATTACTTTTATATTTGGGACTTAGTTGGTTTTTACTTTCGAGCGGAGCGAGAAAGGTATTGTATTCGTGAAAAAAAAAGTTTTTCTAATTTTCTCAAAAATGTGTTATATATCACTTATACATCACATAAAACAAGTCTCCCAAAAATGTCCGTCCGTCGGTCGGTCGGTCGGTCGGTCCGTCGGTCGGTCTGTCCGTCACGCTTTGGCCTAGCGGCTAAACGAATGGTCCGATTGACACCATATTTTGAATTTAGGAGTTTTATGCAAATCCATCGAAGGGTTCTGAGTGGTTTCCTTCTGGCTCTCATTTTGAGGGTAGCTGTCATACAACGAAAATAAAAAATTGAAATTTTCTCAAAAACGACTCATAGAATCTTGATGAAACTTTGCATGACCAAGTTTCTCCATGTAAGATATCATGTACCAGTATCAATTGATCTGTGTAATTTCATATAAGGGGTGTTCCTGTACCATCAAAACGTAAATATGTGATTTACCCAAAATTGGTTCCATTGAGTTTATTAAAATTCTCTATAATATTAATCCTGGATTGGTTGTCTACCTGACTGGATATTATTTATGATTTTTTCAATAAAATTTAGTACACAGGGTGTACCAAAAACTGAAAGGGCTTGCTCAGTAGACCAAACTGAACAATTATCCATAAGGAACATGTGTAGGGAAATAAAAAAATGTGCATGCAAGTATCCTACGGTAGTATCCATTGATCTGTGAAAATTCATATAAAGGGTGTTCCAGTACTACCAAAAGTTAAACATGTGATTTACTCGGAATCGTTTGAAGTTTGTTTGTTTTAATGTTTGACAATTTGAATTCTGAATTGATCTGTATATTTCATTCGAACATTTTTTTGGAAAAACGTAAATAAAAGTTTGTATTTCCATACTATGTGTATGGCATTACAAATTTAAGTTTGCGGTTGATAGTTTTTCTTGAGTATTGCGAGAAAGTAAGTGCAGTGCTGCTGTACCATTTATTTTTAATGATTTTTTTCTTTTTTTTGTAAAGACGCGTGACGTGCTGCAGTTTTTGTACGATATTTCCTAAGTTTGTCCATCTTTTTCCATTATTTTTTTTTTATTAACTAGCCGACATTATAGTTTATCAATTAAAGTTATTAAACATAACTAAAATGTAGAAAAACATTTATTAAATAAAAAACAAAACTAAAATTCGAAGAAAAAAAACTCTTTTTTTCTGTTTTTTCAAAATAAGTCTAAAAAATGCCCCCTTAATATCACATTTTTTTAATTTATTAATTAACTAATAACTACTTACTAAAAATAAGGGCCAGCAGGTTTTTGTTTGATATGTCATTAATGGTAATTTTTCAATTAAAGTTCGATATAAATTTCCACTGAGCATTATTTGAAACATTTATTAACTTAAATTGTAAACAATACTCGTAGAATGAGCTAAATAAAACGTACATAGAAACATACATTACTATTATCATTTTAATTGATACCTATATCAAAAAAACCTGAAAGATAAAATTTATGAACATAATTAGAAATGTCTTGTCAATTATTTTCTTATCCATCTAGACTAAGATTGAAAATCATCTCACTAACTCCTTGTAATTCTAGTTTTCCTTGCATAAATTGTAGAACCACTTTGATTTGAGTTTCTCAGCTATAATCGTACTGATAAACAGTTCTGTTTACTGAGTGTGGTCCAATAAAAACAATTTCAATTTTCAGCTAGCCTAAAATGAACACAACAACAGTATAATTTTGAGACAACAATTTGGTTTTCCAAATAAACCATCATGCGGAAAACTTTAAGTTTTAAGACTAACCGAGGCTTAGATTTAAGCCTTACTAGAGGTAATGAAAAACGAGTCTTGTTCTCATAAATTACTTTATCGGTAAGTATTACGAAAGTAAAAATAACGCTTTTCAAAGCTTATTGTCAGTCATTTTATACGTGCAGCCTGTGGGCCAACTTTACTCAGCGGACATACGCGTCCAATAAAATAACGCATTTAGGGCGCTGTTGGGGCTGCCGTGGAGATGTAGTGCGTCAGGAATGTTTGTGGATGCGCATGTTGATGGCTTCGCTGCAATCATGAGAAAACGATGTGCATCCGCAATGGCCCGTCTTCGCGGCAGTACCAACAGTATCATGCGCGTGTTTATAGATCGGTGGAACTCCCCACTCCTGCGACGATGGGTGCAGCATTAGGTAGCACCTTTCCTATACTAAAACTACCATTTAAGTTTCTTTCTGTTTTACTAACACCTATTATGGACATTAGTCTGAAATAAAATATTTTGAATTTGAATTATTACACGTTTGCTCTTTTACAGTTAGATGTAGCCCTATTTTCAGAATACAATTTCTTAGACCGGGGGCCGAGAAGGTTTTTTCATGTGATAATAAGGGCGAAAAAGAGATGTTTTGATAGATAGGGGATGTTTAGAGGATCACAAAAAACTACGTAAGATGTTCCAGACCGGATCCCGGTGCTCAGGAGGCCTTTTTAAAAATTTTAAGCTAGTCTGTTTTAGCTTAAGCCCCCGATTTTCTTGTCTGGAATATGTATTTAAGTATCACCATAACCTACTCTATCACCGGACATTACAGTTGTTCGCTCTGAATATCACCATGATATCACAAAAAAATTGTCTATTTCAGATATTTAAGCTTATCTGTTTGGATATAATGGTGATCTTCAGGGCGAACAAAAGTGATTGCCTGGTGATACTAAAAAACATTTTCCAGACCAGAAAGTCGGGGGCTGTAGCTAAAGCAGACCAGCCTGAAAATCTGGAAAAGGCTTTCTGAACACTGGGCTCCTGTCTAGAAGCTCTCACATGGTTTTTCTTGATCCACTGAGACATCTTGTTTTCGTCCTGAATATCACGTAAAAACCAATAAAAAAATCTTGGCTCCCGTACCATTTAGATGTATAGCCAGAACCCCAGGGCTGATGTTTCCAGTCAAAAAATTTCCGCATTAAATTCTTGCTCGTTCCATACATTTCCTCTTTTTAGTAAGATACTAACCACAACCACCATATTCTTGCAAATCACCAGCTCAGCGGCGACCCTCCACAAGTACCGCAATTGTCTCCTGGTGTAACTTGGTGCAGGACCTGATGATAACTTCCACTCCTTGTTGAGATTCTCCCAACGGCTGAAGAGAGCCGTTTCCAAGGATTCTGATGGAGTTGGAGGTATGTCTTCGCCTAGGAAATATGTTTAAAGACTCATTAAAAATTGATTTAAAAGACTAAGTTTTTGCATTTTATCTGCAATTTAATTAAATAGAACTTACCTAAAATACATGTTTTATTTAATCTCCCAGAAGAAATTTGGTAACTGACCTAAACAAATAACCTGATAGTTGAATATCTGAATGTAAACATATTTCTTCGTATGTGTGTGTGTGTGTGTGTGTGTATGTGTGAGTGTGCGTGTGTGTTCGTGCGTGAGTGTAGATGTGTGAGGGTGTGTCGGTATGTGTAGGGGTGGTTGGGTGTGGATGTGTATGGTGAGTAGCCTTGCCGAGTTATGAAAGTTCCGCAGTGTATCTTAACTGCAACAGGTCATACTGTAAATATGCGTAACCTGATTTCCCAGCTCCTGTATCATCTCTAACCAGAAATTTCCTGCAGATGTAGCAAGCAGCTTCTGAGATAAACATTACCTACATTTCCACCTTCCAGTACCATCACTCACCAGCAGTCTGCTGCAGATTTAGCAACCAGCCCTTGACGCAGGCAGCGTCTCCAACTTAACATATCATTGGCTCCTCGTCTGATTACTGATTTTCTCTCCACAGGATACACTAACCTTTATTTCTACCTCCAGAACTATCACTCACCAGCAATCTGCTGCAGATTTAGCATGCAGCTTTTGACGCAGGCAGCATCGCCAACGTGACGTATCCTTGGCTCCTCGTCTGATTACTGATTTTCACTCCACAGGATACACTAACCTTTATTTCTACCTCCAGCACCATCACTCACCAGCAATCTGCTGCTGATTTAGCAGGCAGCGTCGCCAACTTGACGTATCCTTGGCTCCTCATCTGATTACTGATTCTCGCTCCATATGACACAGGTAACCTACAGTTCCACCCCAAGCATACTCACCAGCAATCTGGTGCAGATGTAGCAAGCAGCTCTTGACGCAAGCAGCGTCAGCCGCCCAGTCAGTATCTCTAGCGCCTCGCCTGATCACCGACCCTCGCTCCACGGGGTACACGTAACCTGCTATTCCACCTCTCTCACAAAGAGAAAGAAGGCTGAAAAAAGAGGGGAATTCAAATTGAAGAAGCATTTGATCAATAGTTCAGAATATTTTCAGCAGATGAATACTGTCTTTACAATAAGTCACTGCGCTTTGCTTAGTTAAATGCCATCTAACGGGGCAAGAGGACAAGTAACAGGGCAGTGAATCGAATATACTATTAAAGTATGTACTTATTTTACTTAAATTGTTAGGTTCAATTTGAATACTCACGAGTCCAAAACAAACAGCAAATGATGTGCAATATGAGAAGAGACTACACAACGCGCCGCGGACTGCGCATAGGCAGCACATCTATCCAGTCTTCTTCGAAGAGCGCAAGACGCGGCGTATCTGCTTAAGACTTTCAGTGAACCCTAAAGAACACAAATATTTACGATTAACTTATCTTAATGAAATAGCTACAGGCTTGAATTAGTTAGCTCTAATGAAAATTACAATACAACATTCAGTCTACGAGAATACAAACGAGCCTCAATTTTCAACTTATTTTCCCTCTATTGTCTCATTTAGAGCATTGTACTCCTACGAAAAGTATATTCTTCTGAGCAACCAGAATTGCTTTCTAAGAGGTTGCCATATATCCGTATGCCATACGGCGTATGAAATCCTGACCCTCGCCTGCTAACCTTCTTCTTTCATCCTACCAATGAGCCTGTACAGAGCTCCAACTATCCTCGCTACTGAAGACCTTCCGCACTGTAATAGTCCTAGGTGGCTTTCAAAGCTGAATGCCTGATGTTCATAAATGTCTTCCGCAATTTTCTGATCCCTGACAAATATCACTTTCTTTCATCCTATGAATAAGCCTGTTCAGAGTTGAGACAGAGCTTAATAGATTTCTGCTAATTTCAGGATCATCTGGATAATCTCCTTCTCTCCTCCGGTCAATCAGTCTGTTCCTGAACAATGTTTCTGTAGCGAGTACAGCTGGAGCTTACAAGCAACAGCTCGAGAACTTCCACGATGGTGCTTCCAAAGAAGAAAGTCAGATCTTTTTAGTTAATTCTACTTTTCATTTCTAGATACACACCTGATAACCTCCTTCTCTCATCCTATCAATCAGTCTGTTCAGAGCTCCTGCTATTCGGGCTACAGGTGACAGTTCGCTGCAATGAGCGTCTAAGGTGGCTTCTAATGCTGGATGCCAGAGCTGCCAGGTAGAAGCACGTTCAGCGTACACGATGGAAGAAGGTGGGCCTACAGCTACAGCGTAGTAACCCTATGGAAATAAGCTGTATTTTTAACTAGGTACTTCTTTTTAAGTTTCTAGGAGTATAATCCTTAACGTATATCTACTGAGTCTTTACCGAGTTTTGGAGTATCAATCAAACTTTATCTCAACTAGTATAGATTTTCTATTCCCAAAGCCATGATTCATTAGGTAATCGATTTATAGTATTCATCAACAACTACTAAAGACGCGAAGATTTTTTTTTTGTGCAAGCTTAAGGAAATATAAGGTTGACATTTATCACGTAAAATAACAATCGACAGGACGACAGAGTCGACAGACCAAAGAACACCAATAAAATAACATGCAACTTTTTACATTCATAAACGCGAAAGTTTGTAAGTATGTATGGATGTATGGATATTTGTTACTCTTTCACGTAAAAACTACTGAATGGATTTTAATGAAACTTTACAATTTATACATCAGAATAACACATATATAGGCTACAATTTATAAACCTGCGCAGACGAAGTCGCGGGCACCAGCTAGTTTACCATAACTTACCCATTGAGCGTTTGCTACAAATAAATAATTAGAACATCAATATGCAGATACCAAAGAACTGCATTGTAAGTACACTTCAGATCTTCACTCCGACGAGTTCACGTGAGCAAAGTAAATTGTATTGTCTTAAATCTTCAATTATAGATAATCCGAAACAGAATTTTTACCCCGTAGGAACAAAGCTAGTGGTTGAGTCAGTAGTATCTTTATGGTATATGCTGCTTCGTTGCACCCCTAGACCTTGACAGCCAGCATGAGTTTAGCCTTTCCGTCTCCTGCTGCAACCCTCACCATCACATAAGATTTCCTACAGTTGCTACATACCTCTCTCAACTTTTTTACAGCTGCATTATTATGGTTACTCACCCCTTGAGCGCTGGAATAATGCAACAAAGCCAGGGGATGAGTTAGTGGCATCTTCGTGTTATATGCTGCAGCGTTGCACCCCTGGACCTTGACTCCTAGCATGAGTTTAGCCTCTGCCTCTCCTGCGCCAACCCTGACCATCACCCAGGCTGCTCCTTCTACGATGGCCAAGCGACGCTCTTGGCTTACTTGAGGTGCTGTTGCTGTAATGATAAAGTATCCACTATATTCAGATTCAGAAAATTTATGCACGAATAAAAGTTTTTACCATAGGGTCTAAATGAAAGTATTGTTGAATATGTACCGTAAAGGTTTCAAAACTACTAAACGCTAAATAAATACGCTGAGCGTATAAATTCATTTTTACTGTGATTTAATTTGCTGTGTGATTTCAATAGTGGATTGTAATTTCTTGAATTTTATATATGTGTTTTCTTGTCGAGGGATTTTTCTATCACAAACTGCATTAAGAGAGCTTTAGGAGCACCCTACGAGCTATTCGCCCCCACAGCCAGCTTAGGGTTGCTTCTGTTCTCTGCACTATGTTCTAAACTTTCTGTAAAAACTTTAGGGGGTTAATACAAAGTGAGACCTTTGTCCTGAAGTGGGGCATTAAATGAGCGACACTCCTGTGGGTCTCTTCGATGCGCGGAGCTCTGCTCATTTCGCTCGCAACGCTTTTTAGCTCCAAGTTTTTATGTTACCTATGACAAATCTGGCGGAATTTCCGCTGCTGTCATTCTTGACAGATTTTTAGCTCGCGGAACTATACGCGTCGGAATTTTGGGCAAGCGTATTTCTACAATTAATCAGATATGGTTAAAAAATTACTTCATTCTATATCGAGGTTTAGTGACTCAAAGATAAATTAGCCTTTTAACCAAGCCGTGCCCAAAAACCGCAGTTTGTCCTTTGTCTCACTAAAATAAACTAAAGGGTAACTTCCTAACGTAGACAAACTACCACGATCTAACGTATAAAACCTTTCACTCGATACTACCGTACAGAAGGAGCTTTTATACAGTCGTGGTACATTTATAAACCTTTTCGAACAAGTTAAGACAAAACGCATTTGTACCTATTGACACACTGCCACAGAATAAAGTACTTTTAGGATACGATTATACGATTCTCGTGGTCCTTCTGAAGGTATTTTGTACTGAATATGCGAGCCTACGTGTACGAGTATCTTCAAATTCGCGCTCAATGTATGTTGTGTCCAGAGTGTGACACTGCGTATGAACCGCTATTAAATCCCAATAAATCTGTATTTAGTAAATTTTAAGAAGCCTTGTTATTTGTTGTATTCGTCTTTAACGACACTTTTTAAAGGTGGAACGGTTTGCGTATAGTTCGTCTCGGGAAGTACCACCCCCTTGCCTATTTCTGCTGTAAATCAACAGACTTGCACTGCTGTGTTTCGGTTCGAAGGGTAACACACAGGGGGGCAAATAGGACATTATTACCTAGTCTTCATAACATCCCATGAAACGTCCACTGCAAGACAGGGAGCTACCTCCAGAACTCCAGCAAGAACGCGTGGAGATTTACCATAGCCGCTATAAGCGTTGCGGCTGGCGACCGCTGTTGTTGGTGACCGCAGTGTGTAAGATACACAGAAAGATTCTGCTGCCCATACTCCGGTTCATAAGCCGTTAGTTGCCTCTTACGATACGACACCCACGGGTAGAATGGGTTGGTACTATCTTTGCCGGTACAACACGGACCATCCTAGTATTTCTGTTAAATAATAAGACAGTGGGTACTATGTTTATGTTTTGAGGGTAAAGGGGCCGGGCTCCTAATTCCCAACGGCCACTGCGACCTGTGCAGATCTATTGTAGCCAACCCTTTATATTACATTTCCTCGACCACACCGACAGCCTCAAAGAAGCTGACAATCTGCCTAGGATTGAGAGTTCGAGCATCTTCAGGGTATAAGTATGTGTCCTCCTGTTTCCCGACTTCTACTGTGAGTCAGTGCATCACAGTGGCAGATCAGGTGTATAGGCGTTTCATCGTCTTCTGCACAGAATCTGCAATATGGGTTTTCGTATAGGCCCATTCTGTTTAGGTGCTTGCACAACCTACAATGTCCCGTTAGGGCTCTTATGAGTATCCTAAATTGATTCCGATTTAGCTTGAGCGCTTCAGATGTGTATTTCTTTGAGAAGCCTCGGATCAACTGTTTTGAGTGTGAGAGACCAGTTGAACCTTGCCAAGCTAAGATGGCTTACTATGGGCGGTGGTGACCATTTACCACCAGTAGACCCACCTGCTCGTTTGCCGACTTGTAACATAATTTTTTTTTTTTTTTTTTTCGGAAAACTTACAGCCTTATTTTTAACACATTAGCCATACAAAAGGTAGGATCTGGGCCATTAATAAGTTTTGTTTATCAAATGTAATGGGTCGGCTCTTAGTTGACACCACACATTACCGTAGTACGTTTTAGTTACCACGTTATTGTATACCTCTACAATCTGTTTTATTGCACTGTTTTCCCAGCGATACCGTTCAGTGGGACTACATAATTAATTTAGCAAAAGTTCAGACCAGTATCGACGGCGGAATTAATTTCAGTTCACAATGAGGGTAGTTTAAAGGTTTCCGGGCCAACATGGCTGCCAACATGGGTGTGGGCTGTTTGAGAATTTGTTTGTTTATATAAATTGTTTATTAGTTAATAGAAAATTTCTTTGTGTAATGTAGACTAAGAGTAATACCACAAATAGTACTACCACAGAGTTTCCAAGCCACTAAACAGGCGACTATTTATAGTGGCTGCGACTAATGGCGCAACTTCGTAATATTAGGACAAAAAGATAAATAAATGCAAGTAACTTAAATCTTTTTGTGTATTGTGTCTGATGTTTCAACGAAACACAAGAAACACATTGTACAAAGCCGACTCTTAAAGTATAGGCCGGACTGCAGTGGTTTCTTGTCCATTCTTTTACGCTGCCATATCACCGTAGACTTGCTCTATTTGCATTGTATTCTGCATGACATTCAGCAAGTATTCTGTAAAGAATCTATACTGAATTTTTTCTGATTAAATTAATATGAAATCTGCTGCTGCTGGTTTTAAATCGAGTTTTCGTCAAAAATATTTTTTCCATCAAACTCATTCCAAAACGATCTTATTGAGATCTTGAACTTAATTATCAAAACGGCACTCTATTCGTGATACAACGAAACAACAATTAAGAGGGTAACCCGAATCTTAAACAAACTTTCAAGATTATCGGGAAAATGGTCACTTGACTGGCTGTGTTGCTATGGAGCTTAAGTTTATAATCACTTGTAACATATTTCGGGAGGGTAATCGTGGTAATAATTTGAATGTTATTTATTTAGCTCGGTCAGGTCAGGTAGGTGTATTCGATTTATATAGGGTGACTTTTAATTAGTTCTTGATAGCAAAATATATGCATGTACTCATTATACTGAACAACTTTTCCCAAGGAACATAGGTCGAAATACGAAAAACCAAATTTGACCTTCCATATAAAATGCGCTATCAGCTGAAGCAGTTTCTATGGGAGGTCTAAACTTGACTTTCGTATTTCGACCTATGTTCCTTGGGGAAAGTTGTTCAGTATCATGAGTACATTCATACCTTTTTCTATCAAGAACTAATTAAAAGTTACCCTATATAACGTGTAATTCTAAATACGCAAAACTTCTCGGGGGTAGTTCCACCCATGGAACTGAACAACTTTAGTTCTACAACTTTTGGAAATTTAAACAAACAAGATACTACACAAAAAAAACTGATTTTGTTAGTTTCCCTAACAAACATATGCTACACACGACAGAAAACAAACTTTAAAACTATCCGCCGGCGTCCAACATTGTGCAAACTTTTAACTAACCTAACTTTGTACTGCGTTGGTATTTCCATATTGTTAGCATAGACATAGACTTATTTTGCTTTAATATTCATTTATCTATAAGCATAGTTTAAATGAAATAAGTTGCAGCGTACGAAGTAACGATCAAACTCATAAAAGAGCAAGTTAACTCGCTAATGTAGCTACTTATACCAGTTGCGTTAGTTTCAAAAAATGTGCAATTCAGATTTTTTTTGGTTTGATATTTATTATTATTAAGGTACAAAACAATAGTTTAAAACCAAATTATCAGCTTCGAAAGAACTGTGTTAAAGCCTAGAAATTTTCTTCTTCAATTAGACGCATGACAATTGATATTTGACAGTGTTGACGACTCATCCATCACTATTAACGGGGTGATCAAGTCATATAAGGAATTCACTACGGAATGAGAGCTAACAAGCTGCAAACTCGTGTACGCCTTCATTTTGGTGTTCTAAAAGTTGTCTCAAAAGTCTCATAAAATCTCGTGTCCGCGTCGTAAGTCACTCGAGGTCAAACGTCAGAGGTCTGAGGTCACAATTATGTATTTATATCTTTTAATTTTGACTTGCGATTAGAAAAATGTAGTTCATTTAGCTAGACAAATAGGACTGGACTTTAGGAAAGGTATATACAGCGTGTAACGGAATGGTGTGATAACTAGGGTGCGAGTCTGCCCATAAAACTGAACAACTTGTCCCAAGGAACATATAAATAGGTCATAGAAAAAATAAATGTTTGACCTCTCATAGAAACTGCATCTTAGCGCATTTTGTATGGGATGTCTAATTTTGTTTTTCATATTTCGACCTATGTTCCTTGGGAAAAGTTGTTCAGTTTCATGGACAGATTCACACCCTTCTGTATTATCACACCTTTCCATTACACGCTGTATTTACATACATACATAACACGCCTCTTTCCCGTCGGGGTAGGCAGAGACCACAGTCCTCCACCTGCTACGATCTTGACATACTTCCCTTGCTTCCTGTACTTTCATCAATCCTTTCATACATGCTCGTCGGTTTAGGGTACTTTTAACCTGGCCTTTATTCAGAACGTCCTGAATTTGGTCCTGGTACGTTCGCCCAGGCCTTCCCCTTCCAACGTTTCCATTCACTCTCGCCTGGTAGATCTCTTTCGTCAGTCTTCGTTCATTCATCCTCTCGACATGACCAAACCGACGACCGTTATTTTTCCATCTACTGTCATGGCTACTGTCCATAAGTCCTGTGTCTGTGTCTGTCTGTCTGTCCATCACATGCATAAGTACTTACATCTTTCTAAATAACAGTAGTGGTAAGGCTGTGCATGTTGTGCTGCGCGTGCGCATAACACCCGTGATCCGCCTCCGCCGCGCGCGTTTGCGCATCTGGCTATCAGCTCCACCCATCTTTCTATTACTTTGTCCCTGTAATAGAGTTTAGATTTATAATCTTAGACCATTTTACAATTTATTTACCAGTTTTGTTTATACGTAGTTGGCTGACGAACCTATAGTGTAGGCAACGAAGCAGTTGACCCGAACATAATTCTGTCAGGAAGATTTTATTTGACAGGATGAAAAAGTAGCATGAATTAAATGTAAATTCAAAACATCCAAAAAAAATTTACAAAAAAAAAATGTTCCTACATTTTTTGTAATTTTTGTATAGAAAAATTAAAAGTACCGATTTTTTTACCCGACTGCCCCAAAACAGGAGGGTTATGTTTTTCGAGTGTATGTATGTATGTATGTATGTATGTATGTATGTCGATTTCTTTGTCGCACTCTGCAGCCTAAACGGCTTGGTAGATTTCAACATATGAGGTGTCGTTAGGTTCGTATTCATTGTAGGAGTGTCATAGGGTATAAAAAAAATTAAAAAAGTACTAAATAAAAAAACTATTAAACAAAAAATACTCGACTGAAAAGAGAATCTCAATCGGTTTCCGATTGAGATGAAATTTTGCATGTGTATGTGAATCGGACGACAATGCAATATTATTGTAACTTGGAGCTGATCTGATGATGGAGCCGGAAGATATCCATAAAAAAGTGGAGATATTACCGCGTTTCAGAATCCTACACTGCCATCTGTTGCTGGGTAGCGTCGCTTGCTCACCTTGTAATATTTTATTGATAAAACAACTCTGGGAGGTTTCTTTATAAAATATTCGGATTAAGCTAGGCCTTTTGGAAAAAAATCACTTAGTTTTAACATACAAAGCAATGACTAAATTTCCCGTGCAAGATGCGGCATTCATTACTTTTGTAATATACTGTAGTTTTTCTACTCCATACCAGAGGCGCTGTTTTTATTACCGCGATTTAGAAACCTACAGCGCCATCTGTAGGTGGGTAGCGTCGCTTGCTCATCTGGTAATATTTTAGTGATAAAACAACTCTGGGAGGTTTCTTTATAAAATATTTGGGTTTAGCTACGCCTTTTGGAAATAGTTTTCTAAGTTTTAACATATAAAGCAATGACTAAATTTCCCGTGCAAGATGCAGCATTAATTACATTTGTATTATACTGAAGCTTTTCTACTCCATACCAGAGGAGCTGTTTTTTTGATGTCGACTACCCAAGGAGGTTTTAGCCTAAGCTTCGCCAAAGCGAACCACCAGCGACTAAAATTCAACCATACCTTACGAACGGTCAACCGCACGTGAATGGAAAGATTTGCAACTCTATTACTATGTCACAAAGTTCTGTTTCTATTGACGTACTGTTGGGTATATGTAGAAAAATACAGAACAAGAGAACAGAACGCAAAACAAGCGCGTCGACTTAATGCCTTTCATATGCGCTGCCTCCGAAACATCCTACGCATCTCCTGGAAGGACAAGTTAACCAACAAAACGGTCTTAACACGAGCACAGCTGCCCAGTTTCTTCGCATTGCTGAAGCAGAGACGATTACGATGGTTGGGGCACGTGCACCGCATGGAACCAACCCGTCTACCCCAGCGTGTATTGCTTGGTGCTATAGCGCACGCAAAAAGAAATGTTGGCAGGCCAATGCTGCGCTTTAAAGATTGCGCCAAGCGAGACATGATCACTTTTGGTATTGAACACCTAGAGTGGGAACAGACAGCTGAGGACAGAACCAAATGGCGTAAATCATTACTGGATGAACGAAAGGTACACGATGAAGCCTGGTTTTGTGCCCTTGCCGAAAGAAGCGAGAAACGTAAGAAAAATAACGATATAACATCAGTTATTGAAAACACAAGCTTCACCTGCAGAGCGTGTGGCAGGACCTGCCGCTCCCGAATAGGCTTATTCAGCCACGAAAAACGGTTCAATCGACATAATATTGCTTAAATCTACAAAGTATAAAGTAGTGTAGTAGTAGTATTGCTTAAATCGTCTGACATAGACGGCTAAGGCCTATGATGATGATGTATGTATGTATGTATGTCAATTTCTTTGTCGCGCTCTGCAGCCTAAACGGCTTGATAGATTCCAACATATGAGATGTCGTTAGATTTGTATTCATTGTAGGAGTATCATAGGGTATAATATTTTAGTACGGCACCTTTGAAGAGAAAATAAAGCGTGTTTTTTTTTTAAATCATTACTTTTACAACATGGGTATCAAACAATAGCTGGTAAAAACCTGATTCTAAGGTTTAAGCAAATGTTTTAGTATAACTTGACGTAGCAAATCTGAAAACTAAAAAGTGTTAAATAAAAAATTATTAAATAACAAAAAACCCAACTGCTTAGCACAAGAGAGGAAAACTAGCTTAAATCTATTGGATTTGGTAACTTGAATTGTATAAGTTACTTCAGGCGGGGACGAACAAAATTAAGTCGTAAACATCCACAAAACGTTTTTTCGTCCCCGCCTGCAGTATCTAATACAATTCAATTTACCAAATCCAATAGATTTAAGCTAGTTTTCCTCTCTTGTGCTAAGCAGTTGGGTTTTTTGTTATTTAATATTTTTTTATTTTCTATAGAAGGTTTCTCTCATATAGTGTAATACCCCAGCAAAGTTTCATCGAGTGAGGATTTAATGCGGGGGTCTTCATACAACGATCCGCTTCGTTGCCTAGACTACTAGGGGATTTGATTAAAACACTGGTCATGCATTACACAGAGTCTTCGATTACACTTTCGCGCCGAAGCCACTTGGAAGCACCGCTGACTTGGTTAAACGCCTACTGTCACTGACAGTATCCGGGACAAAGATCATAACCGGCCAAGTGTGTGTCAGGCCACCCACAATGTAGGGTTTCGTAGCAAAGTTGCTTTAAGAATTATTATTGTTTTTAACTTTTTCGTAAACCTTTTCCCTACTAAGTACCAATGACGGCAATGACTGGACCTCGCTTGATTGCTATTGATATTTACAGTTTTTCAACTATTACTCCGCTCTCTCAGCTGTGATGAATTGCCTTTTAATTTCAGAATAACGTATAAGTACTCTACTATACTGCGAGAAGTCAAAAAACAAGTCGCGGGGGTGAGCGCGGCTCCCCCAGGGGCGAGCGAATCGTTCATTGGCTCTCCGCCTGTCACCCATGCGCGGAAAGTAACCGTCATGGACAAACTTGTTCTCAACGCGCTGTACCTACTATGCATTTTTTCAGATTTCCAATCTTAATTAATACTTTTAATTGGTACTTTTGCATACACTATGTACTTACTTGGTATACGATTTGGTAAAAAATAAACAGTTTTTTATTGACTGTACAAAACGTGCCAGGTTGCACTCAGGCAACCCTGTTTTTAGACTCATCTTTTCATTATGCACCAACCTAGATAGGTCGCTTTTTGGTGGATAATGAGGTAAGGTTGCCCACCGCCAGCTCTTAATCTATACCCCTATAGTCCCCACTCGTGAATTTTATCATGATTAGATCTTAAATAATTTTGCTCTAGAAGCTATCAGACGATTCATCAAGATTTAAACTTTATTTTCAACAATGCGCAGCCGCAAATTATTTACTGGTAATGAATACCAATATGCCTGCTACTAAAATAAAATGGAGTTTCCTATCGCCTTGCTCTCGTGAACTCTCGTCCTAAGTAAAACCATCATAAATCCCAAAAGTACCAACCTGCACAAATAACCAGACGGGGTAACAAACTCTTCCCATTTCTCTGCTTCCCGTCCACTTAGTCTGATCTTTCCGTACCCTACTGGACCGTCTTGGAGGTGACAATCCTCACTGGAGTTCAGGACTGGTAGAGAGTCCAGGGTCACGAGGTATTCGAGAGACCGGGAGCGCATCTGTTAAAGAAAGAGATTTAATTATACGAGATGTTAACGGAATAAGCGAAAATGAGAAAATAGTTTTTTCAGAATCGAAAGTAGAATCAATTTCACGGGTTTTTGATAGGGGTAATTTATTTTTATTATTTAAATTTTGCCGCATCTGACACCTGGATCTCTCTGTCCTGTTCCATCTTATCCTCTGCACCAGGCTTTCTACTGCACTCTGTCTTTGGAGACCTACCTTCTTCCCCCGATGCAGAGCTATAAGATGGCAGCTTCTGAAACGTGGATCTCTCTGTTCTATCCCATCCACTATCCTCTGCACCAGGCTTTCTCCTGCCCTCTCTATTTGGGTACTGACCTTCTTCCCCCGATTCAGAGCTATAAGATGGCAGCATCTGAAACGTGGATCTCTCTGTTCTATCCCATCCACTATCCTCTGCACCGGGCTTTCTCCTGCCCTCTTTATTTGGATACTGACCTTCTTCCCCCGATGCAGAGCTATAAGATGGCGGCACCTGAAACGTGGATCTCTGTGTCCTGCGCCATCCACTATCGTCTGCACCAAGCTTTCTACTTCACTCTCTATTTGGGTATCTACCTTCTTCCCCCGATGCAGAGCTATAAGATGGCAGCATCTGAAACGTGGATCTCTCTGTCCTGCTCCATCTACTATCCTCTGCACCAGGCTTTCTACTGCGCTCTCTGTCTCCGTTGTCATTCTACCTGCAGAAAATATAAATAATAGATATGAATGCTATGCATGCGTGTCAAACGTATTCAATTTAAATATAGATCCCAATTTAATCTCTGCCAGAAATAAGCTTATAATTTGTGGTACAGCGTGATCAGGACAAGTCTGTCTATGACGGTTATTTTCCGCGCATGGGTGACAGGCGGAGAGCCAATGAACGACTCGCTCGCCCTCTGGGGGGAGCCGTGCTCACCCCCGCGACTCATTTTTGACTTCTGCGCATTAACGGTCACAGACAGAGTTATTTTGCATGCAGTATATATAACGTAAAGGTAGGTAGATATAGAAAGATGGATGCTTTATTGGGCACATAAAAAAAATTGAAAATTACAGTGAGCTTAAATTTAATGTGAGCAAAGGCGGACTGCCTTATCGGTACAAGCGATCTTTTAAAGGCAACCTTTTATAGTAGGAAAAATACAAACAAAGATGGTAAAGCTAGATGGGTAGCTTGTTTACTTTTTCGTAGCTGGTTTATGTAAAACTTGAACCCTGTCACTACTTGGTTGATACTGGATCCTGCCTGAGACTGGGAGTCACACGCAAAACTCCTCGCGTCTCATGTCGCGCACTTACCTTTCTGATCAGCAGCATATAAGGAATCTACATAAGAGTTGAGGGCGCGAAGCTGGTGGATGCTGAACTTCAACCCTGAGACCGGAAGGCGGACATCTCCTCCTGGCGTCTCAAAGGATAGCCCTGACGCTCCGGACCCCATATTTCCT
Source organism: Athrips mouffetella (assembly GCA_947532105.1). Lineage (NCBI taxonomy): Eukaryota > Metazoa > Arthropoda > Insecta > Lepidoptera > Gelechiidae > Athrips > Athrips mouffetella. The sequence continues at coordinate 2,615,494 of OX383972.1, forward strand.
GGTGAATATTGAAAAGTTTATTGATAATATTCAGTCTGCCGCAATGCTGCCGGCTTTTGAAAAACCTCGTGGGTGCCCATCTCATTTGATAACTCTTAAAAGAACTCTTAAAGAAATCTGCACTCCCTATTTAATTCTCGTGGATCCTGGTACCCCCAGGCACCTTCGGAATCGTCGCCCCTGGCCTGTCAGACCAATACATCAGCTCTACAAGTCGTAGGAAGCTGAGTGGGACAGACTTTTGGCATTAGTGACTCGTCGAGTCCGTTAGTCGGGTCACATCAACAGGAAAATACCAGCCTAGAACAAAACAATTTCTAGAGAGGGCAGAAGGGTAATGACCAGCTCCATAAATATGTCCCTTCAAGAGACATCACACCGCAAAACAGAAAAATATTTGGCGCACAATGATTTTAAACTAAAGTGGCAGTGGGCAGGGCACATCGCAAGAAGAACCGATGGCCGATGAGGCGTAAGGGTTCTAGAGTGGCGACCACGTATCGGAAGACGATGCGTTGTCAGGCCCCCCACAAGGTGGACCGACGATCTGGTCAGGGTCTCGGGAAGCCGCTGGATGCGAGCAGCGCAGGGCCGGTCGTCATGGAGATCTTTAGGAGAGGCCTATGTCCAGCAGTGGACGTCTTTCGGCTGATATGATGATGATTTTCACTAACATACCTACATACATAACATCACGCCTCCTTCCCGTCGGGGTAGGCGAAGACAGGTAAAAGGTGGTAGGGCTTTTGTGGAAAGTCCGTCTGGGGAAGTACCACCCCCTTGCTTTTTTGAGTCCTTGAGTTTGCACTGCTGTGTTTCGGTTTGAAGGGCAAGGGAGCCTGTGAAATCACCGGCACATGAGACATACAATCTTAGTTCTCAAAGTGAGCAACGCGCTTTGCTGTCTTATTAGTGTCAAAATATGCCATTAATAAGACCGTGGGTGCTATGGGCGGTGGTGACCACTTACCATCAGGTCGCCCACTTGCTCGTTTGCTCACTTGTAACATAAAAAAAAGACAGACCATATGTTCACCAAGACGACAGTTATCGGTATGAGTCACGACCCTTGGAACTGAAAAACGACTAAGAATTTCATGGACCTAGCTAGGGGCTCATAGGCCGATATTTCACTGGTACACCACGGTGGCGCGACTGGTTGCGCCACTGGTGTCCGTAACTAGACACCAGTAAAGACACCAGAGTCGCTACACCCTGCGGCCACAGTATTAAGGGCTATATTTCACTGGGAGTGGTAGCGCGACAGGCATCCGAGCTGGTTGCGCCGCCAAATTGGTTGCGCAACCAAACGGACACTCTCTATAGAGCTGTATACATTTTGTTGGTAGCGGCGACTGGTTGCGCCACCATGGTGTCCCAGTGAAATACCGGCCTTACGGTAGCTAAAACGTTACTGCCATATGCGAACCATTTCCTTTGCAACACGAGTTCCCGCGCAAAGCCTGAAATTGATCTAACATTTTAGACTTTGGCAGAGGGTAATGCGGCCGTAGGCGTAGGCCGAGGGCGTAGGGCTGCTCTCTTCCGGGATTTGCCTTGCACAGGAAATGGTACGCATAGAAGCACCAGTTTTTTTTATTTTTCAACATAATTATCCTAAAAATATAAATAACAAGCCTGCCTGAAAGCAGCTAACTTTTATTGCATATGTGCATTATTCATGGATCAGGGTAGGTACACACGGCCGCACATTGGTAGAAACACTTTTGGACCTTATGGCGTGGTAATAGAGTTGAAAAAGTTTCTACCGACAAGCGGTTGACCGTACCTATAGTCGCAAGTTTTACGGAAAATAGTAAACAGTCACATTCAGACTGGGATCCTTTTTTACGACGTAGTAATGGCAGTGCAATGCTTGCGAGAAGATCACCCGGATATAGACAAATAGATATGTCAATGTATTTTAAAACTAAAGTGCTCGCTGAGTGAACAAACATTTCGTCCTTTACATCTCTTCGACCTTGGATCTTTTCTTGTCGCTTCTGTGTTTCTTTTTTTTATTTTTATATATTCATTCTGGAAATTACTTACTTACTTACTTACTCCTTTGGCGCAACGACCCAAAATGAGTCTTGGCCTCCGAAACGAGAATACGCCACTGGTCCCGGTCTTGTGCGGTGGTTCGCCAGTCGCCTGCCTGGAGCTCGCGCAGGTCTGAGCTCACTACGTCGATCCACCGATATCTGGGGCGGCCAACCGGGCGTCGACCCGTCGGTTGACCCACGAAGGCTTTCTTGACGTGGCGGTCCTCCCCCATTCTTTCTAGGTGGCCGAGCCAGCGGAGTCTGTGAGCCTTCGTCTCTCCTATTATATTAGGGTCAGCCACAAGTTCTTGAATTTCCGCGTTCTTAAGAATCCTCCAGCTTCCGTCACTTCTTAACTTTGGCCCAAGGACTTTACGGAGAATTTTCCTCTCAGCGACCAGGAGTTTGTTCTCCTCTTTAAGCGTTAGTGTCCAAGCCTCGCACCCGTACATTAATATTGGTCTTATTACGGTCTTATAGATCCGGATCTTAGTGCCTCTACTGAGAAGCTTGGACACTAGCACTTTATGCAAAGCGGCACGAAATTAACGAGGCAAATATCCGTTGTCAAAGCGTAACCGCTCTAGTTGCAAAATACATGATAATTTCTTTGGAATTTCCATACAAAATTGCAAACTTGGTTGGACAGTTTATATGGAGAGGCCGATGTTTTTTTCATTTCTTGAAAGTTTTTTTCACTGATAGATTTTCAGTTACGTTGACTGATACCCTTTCAGTTTTCGGAAGAACTGTCCCTTACACCTTGTATAGAAGTATCTACAAGCTACTATCCCTCCCACAAGCAATAAAATCCACATTCAAAAACAAATCACAGTACTAAAAGATCCAAATTACCCAAGCGTACAATGTCGGCGAGTGATCACAAAATGCGTTCCTATGGCGTCGATCGCACTTCCGCCGGAAGCAGCATTATGGCATTATGTCGCGCCGGTCATGCGCACCACACTTGACCGTATGAGGTTTTGTTATCTAATGGTGGGTAGATCTGTTTACGACTGTTTATTACAGAAAAAACATTTCGTTATTTCTATCGTTTAGGTTGCAGTTTGTCCGTAAGAATAGAACCAAACCATCTCTACCCGTGGGTGTCGTAAGAGGTGACTAAGGGCTTAAGAGCCAGAGGATGGGCAGCAGCATCTTTATGTGTTGTTACGATCTTACATACTGCGGCCGCCAACAACAGCAGTCGCCAGCCACAACGCTTAAAAGTGTCGTGAATATGGTAAATCCCACGGAGCAAAATCCCCTCCAAAGTACCACGCGTTTTTTTGCTGGAGTCTGGAGGGAGCAGTACAGTGGACGCTATATGGGATGTTATGTATTTTGCAGTTGTATGTCGGTATTGTCGGTATACGCATGTCATACCAATTAGGTTGATTTTTAAGGTTTCAGGACTCAGATTCATATAGCCTCTGACTCTAACAAGGCTTATCCGGGACCAACGGCTTGATGTCCCTTCCGCTTACCATGGACATATCTAGAGGGTATCAAGGGAGGGCATTCTCTTCTCTCTCTTAAGAGTAGCAACACACATGTTCGAATCGGCAAGTTCGGTTCGGCTTTTTGCATACAACAGACAACTCAAGTTCTAAGAAGAAGCCGAACGAACACGCCAAACCGAACATGCCGAATCAAACATGTATGTAGCTACCCTAACATCCCATCAAACGTCCACTGCAGGACAGGAAGCTCCCTCCAGAACTCCATCAAAAACGCGTGGTACTTTGGAGGGGATTTACGATAGTCATCACGCTTGTAAGCGTTGCGGCTGGCGACCGCTGTTGTTGGTGACCGCAGTATGTAAGATGGTACATTACACAAAAAGATGCTGCTTCCCATCCTCCGGTTCATAAGCCCTTAGACGCCTCTTACGACACCCACGGGTAGAGATGGGTTGGTGCTATTCTTTGCCGGCACTACTCGGACAGGAGGGCACGGTGCACCCTAAAAGCTCAGTGCCCATCTTAGAAAAATCAGCATCACGTCATCAACCGACGACGGCGGGTTGCCCTGGTGCCCCTCAAGGCAAATTCCCTAGCTACGCTGATGATCCTTTGTAAGATACGAATCGCACGATTAACTCAAGTTCGAGAATCTAAAAAGAAACAATTTTCAGTCTATCTCAGGAAATATGGTTTCCTGATTTTGTAAATTTTCCTATTTTTCTCTTTCCATTGTTGAGTCGAATCGTTGTCAAGTGACACTCCGTCAACATGTGTCAAAGAGTTTATTTTCATGTAGTCGCAACGCTGGGATTCCTCAAGATCTCTTTAAAAGTGAGGTGCTACGTTTGAATAATGATCGAGACTGTAGACTTTCGGAGCTTTATTTCATGACCCATCTAACATGAAGTATTTTCTTCCGATCGATCGTATGAAAACTTGAGATATAATAGCGACTTTTATAGAATTGCTTTTTTTTTTCAGGAAAAGTCACGGACGGTTGTGATAATATATACATACATAACATATCACGCCTCTTTCCCATCGGGGTAGGCAGAGACCACAGTCCTCCACCTGCTACGATCGTGACTTACTTCCCTTGCTTCCTTTACTTTCATCAATCCTTTCATACATGCTCGTCGGTTTAGGGTACTTTTAACCTGGCCTTTATTCAGAACGTCCTGAATTTGGTCCTGGTACGTTCGTCTAGGCCTGCCTCTTCCAACGTTTCCATTCACTCTCACCTGGTAGATCTCTTTCGTCAATCTTCGTTCATTCATCCTCTCTATAATAAAGGTCCTTAAGATACGTTATCTTAAAAATAAAATCTTTTTTTTTTGTGTTGTACCTGTTTTCTAAAAAGTTTTCAAGCCGCTAAATGGCCTCTGAATCCATTCATAAACTCGTTACAGTTTACTAGAAGACGCAGCTTAACTTGTTATTTGTGTTGCGTCATTAAGTCTGGCTGAGTACGAGTAATGTCCTCGCCGGTTCAAGATAACAGCAGATTACGGGCGCTTAATGAACGAACACGTTTACTTGCCTTACGTAGCTTTGGATTGGAGATATATATTTTTAAAAGATTACTTCAGGGATTGGTAAGTCTGCCATCGACTTGTTTTAAACGTACACAAATTTTGATGGAAGGGCTTCGTGTAAGTCCATCTTGAGAAGTAGCACCCCCTTGCCTATATCTTCCGTAAGTCAGCAGTGTTTGCACTGCTTCGTTTCGATTTGAAGAGTACGGGAGCTAGTGAAATTACCGGCACATGAGATATACCATCTTAATTCTCGGGGTGGGCATCGCGCTTTGCTGTCTTATTAGAGCCAAATTATGCCACTAATATGACAGTGGCTAATATGGGCGGTGTTGACCACTTACCATCAGGTCCCATCTACTCGTTTGAATGCCCCCAATGGGGACATTTCACACTAGGTCATCTGGTCCCAAACTAGGCAACGCCTTTACTAAGGGTAGCAGAGACTGATGAACATACATAAATAGATAAATAACACCCAAACACAGAACAAACACACGTGTTCATCCCAAAAAAGTTTGCTCAGGGAGCTAATTTTTGAAAGTAACCGGGTGATTTACGAAATTTTTAAAATTAAAAAAGCCCACGATAAACTCATAAAACTCAAATTTGTTATGTTGGTAGTTTTAAAACTGAACATTATTGCATAATTAACAAATATTGATCGAGGAGTTTGACGGGGCTTATTTTAATTTTAAATATCTCAAAAATCACCCGGTGTGACTTTTGAATATTGCCTCCCTGGGCGGGGATCGAACCCGTGGCCCACGGCATGAAAGGCAGTTTCACTTCCAACCACACCAATGAGCTTGTCAATCTATATTTCTCATAATAAACTATGATTTCCAATGATATACTAAGCTATTAGGAATCTAACATACCTAATGTAGGCAAATCTTAATGTCTAAAAACATTTTTATTTTCTATAGTCACCCAGAAGCATAATTTCGAATGTCACGTATTTTTCCACAATTTTAATAAGTACGTTATATTTGTTCCACCAAAACCCATCAATTGGTCGCGGAGAATGGCATTGTCATATCACCATTGTGAGGCGGGAAGGTCGCTCAGTCGACTGTGACGCGATGAGGCGTTGTGCTGTGCAGTGTACAGACAGGTAGAACGTTGGCGAACATTTGAATTACGCACGGCAGCAAGCACGTAGAAACAAAACCAGTATACAGGGTGTTAATTTAATTGCGTGCCATAGCTCAGGTGCGCGTTCAGCATCTGTAACTGAACAACTCGTTCTGTCTCTTAAAATACAGGTTTTTTAACTTAGTTTAAGAGGCAGAGTCAGAAACAAAAGATGTAATAAGTAAGAACGCTAATGTACACTTAAAAACCATGTTTTTTGGAAATAAACAATTATCTTATCTTATCTTAACTTTTTCCGAGGAACATAGGTCGAAAAACGAAAAATAATTTTGGACCTCCCATTCTAAGTGACCAACACAAGTGTAAGGGAAGTTCAAAATTGTTGTCCTTGATCGACCTATGTTTCTTTGGGAAAGTCGTTCAGTTACTGATACTCGTACTGAACCCGCCCCTGAGCTATGGCACGCAATTAAATTAACACCTTGTATAAGCAGAACCAGCGCGACTCTACATACGCCTGAAACCTGAGGCCCGCTCAAGATACAAGTGTTTCCACTGACTTGTGGCCGTGTGTACGTTAGAATACGAGGTATATCGGCTTTCTTTTCAAAACTACATTTCTTCGTAAGTAAAATTGAAATCCTCCCGTCATCATCATATCGTGTGGGATGCAAGGTCGATGACCGACCTCACAAACCCTGCGGTGTCAGAGTTGTTGAGCCGCCAAAGGCTCTGACATGGCTCATTAACGACTACATCCGTAAATAGAAGTCGGGACCAACGGCTGCACGTGCTTTCCGAAGCACGGAGTCATCTAACTTTTCGGACAATCAGGTTTTCGTAAATCCTGCAATGTCCTAACCAAACTGGGGACCGGTCGTACAAAGTGGTTTTTGTTTGACAGTGTCCCCACCGGGAATCGAACCCAGAACCTCTGGATCGAGAGCCGAGCGCTCTAACCACTGGACCGCGGAGGCTGTTAAATTAAATAAAGGCTGTTCCTCCCGTTGCCTAATGTCACATACGACAAATGAAATTTTCAAAAAAAATCGCCTCTTTTTGTTAAGATTTTGGAAACTACGCGCGACTTATTGCTAACCGGGGATCTTTCTATAGCGACGCCGGATTCGGGTAGTATAGCAAGGAATATACTACTCTAGCGGTAGTCTGTACACGACTGAACAGTTAGGTTGTTCGGCAGCTAGTAATTGTCGCAAAAACAGCAGTAAATTATAGGAAATGAAGTGTGTTTTGATTGTTGGCGGCTATTATTGAGTTTCAGGCGTTTTTAGGAAGATTTGTTTCCATTCATTATCTAATCAAAGCTTAATAAACGAAAAGAAACCCAAAGGCCTGAAGGCCTTCTGTACGTCGTTATTTTAGTTTAAAAAAATATTTTTTTATTCATTGTAGGATATTACTAATCTTTACCCGTGGGTGTCATAAAGGGCGACTAAGGGTTAATGAACCAGAGGATGGGCAGCAGCATCCTTCTGTGTATCGAACAGCGCGTTCAGGACAAGTCTGTCTATGACGGTTATTTTCTGCGCATGGGTGACAGGCGGAGAGCCAATGAACGATTAGCTCGCCTTGTGGGGGGGTGCCGCGCTCACTCCCGCGACACATTTTTTGACTTCTGCGCATTAACGGTCACAGACAGAGTTATTTTTCACGCAGTATATCATCTTACATTCTGTGGTCACCAACGACAGCGGTCCATGGTGCCAGTCGTAATGCTAACAAGCGTGGTGACTATGGTACTTCCCCTGCACATTGTTTCAGCACAAGCTGAAATTTTGGAGGGATTTCCCTGTCCTGTAGTGGACGTTTCATGGGATGTCATGATGATGACTATCTCTAGGGACGCCAGTTACATTTACGTCGCATCGCAAACCGAGTGGCGCCATGTAGAAAAAAAAAACCGGTCAAGTACGAGTCGGACTCGCGCGCCGAGGGTTCCGATATACCTATAGTATTTTTGGAAGCAATTAAGTCCATTTTCAGGACCGCAAAACTAAATTTGTTTGTAAAGGTTTTTTGCAGATTTCTGAAAAACTGTGCAACTTAGAAAGATCGTTTTATTTTTGCTGTAAAGTTTACATAAACCTTTGTCAACTGTAATTAATTCAGATTTTCCCTTACTCAAACTTCGGAGATAAGGGGGGGGGAATGGTATTTTTTTTGACATTTTTCATCATAACTTGAAAACTAAGAAACTTAAAAAAATACAAAAATATATTTTAAAATGTACAAGTAAAGCCCTTTCATATGATACCCCACTCGACCTAGTAGCGACAATTTGAAATTTGGCCCCCCCTATTTTGGCCCCCTTTACATTAATAATCATACTTTTTTCAAAAAATTTTCATGTGCAATTAAGTTGGGCAACTATATTCTAAAACTATTCCAAATTTCAGCTCGATAGCGTAAGTGGTTGCTGAGATATAGAGGTGTGACAGACAGACGGACAGACAGACAGAGCGGCACCATAAGGGTTCCTTTTTTTTACCATTTTGGTATCGGAACCCTAAAAAAACCGGTCAAGTGCGAGTCGGACTCGCGCGCCCAGGGTTCCGATATACCTATAGTATTTTTGGAAGCAATAAAGTCCATTTTCAGGACCGCAAAACTAAATTTGTTTGTAAAGGTTTTTTGCAGATTTCTGAAAAACTGTGCAACTTAGAAAGATCGTTTTATTTTTGCTGTAAAGTTTACATAAACCTCTGTCAACTGTAATTAATTCAGATTTTCCCTTACTCAAACTTCGGAGATAAGGGGGGGGGGAATGGTATTTTTTTTGACATTTTTCATCATAACTTGAAAACTAAGAAACTTAAAAAAATACAAAAATATATTTTAAAATGTACAAGTAAAGCCCTTTCATATGATACCCCACTCGACCTAGTAGCGACAATTTGAAATTTGGCCCCCCCTATTTTGGCCCCCTTTACATTAATAATCATACTTTTTTCAAAAAATTTTCATGTGCAATTAAGTTGGCCAACTATATTCTAAAACTATTCCAAATTTCAGCTCGATAGCGTAAGTGGTTGCTGAGATATAGAGGTGTGACAGACAGACGGACAGACAGACAGACAGAGCGGCACCATAAGGGTTCCTTTTTTTTACCATTTTGGTATCGGAACCCTAAAAAGGACGGGTTGCACTCCGGGAGTGCCGGCAGAAGTGAAACCTTGCATTTTTGGATAATATGCTTTTTGCAAGGGACAATCGCGCTATTGCTCGCGTACTTCTTTAATGTCACTGAATAAAAACCCGTATTGTAATAATAATACGGTTGACAGTTGACGCTTTTTCGACCAGGCTACGGCAAGGAGGTTTTACTACGCTTCACCGTAGCGTGGGTTGAAACCTCCTTGGGCTACGGATCTGACACGAGATCTGACGCGACATCTGATGCGAGTTTAACATTTTATACCCATCTAAAAAAGTGCCAAGCGCTGCTAAAGAAGTTTTCACTTCATAAAAAAGAAGCGACAAAAACCAAACAAAAACCTATCTATGCCTTCGTTTGCGTAAAGCTTGTTCTCGTGGACATTATAACTATTTTTCCTGCGGTAAAAGGTAGCGTATGTTTTCAAGGATTGTGTATTTTTCCATTGGCGTAAAAACTGGAGATTATTCTGTTGCCTACCCATGGAGAATTTTTTAAATTCATCATTATGTTACCGATATATTTGTGCCGACCATTAAAGTTCTTCTTATTTTTTTCGTGTCAAAGGCAAAAATCTTCAATAAATTAGCACAAAATGTGCCTATACTACACTACAGGGTGAATTCGAAAACATTCGACAAATTTTGAGATTGAGTTCAGACCACGAAACTGAAGAACTTTCTCCAAGGAACTTAGGTCGTTAGACGTTATAAAAAATTTGATCTCCCGTACAAAATGTATGGTCAGCAGACTGCTATACAGGGTGTAAGAGACGGTGTAATGAAAACTGAAAGGGCGTGCTCAGTCAACGAAACTGAACAACTTTCCCGAAGAAACATATGTTGGGAAATGAAAAAAAAATTTTACTTCTCCATATAAACTGTTCAACCAGAGTGGGCAATTTGTATGGAGAGGTCAATTTTTTTTTCATTTCCCAATATATGTTTCTTTGGGAAAGTTGTTCAGTTTCGTCGACTAAGCACGCACTTTCATTTTTCGGTACACCGTCCCTTTATAAGGGTAAAAAAAATTTCGTCCGAAGTCCTATGTTCCTAGGCGAAAATTGTTCAGTTTCGCGGTCTTAACTCAATCTCAAAATTTGTCGAATGTTTTCAATTTCACCTTTTGGCATCAAAAAATTCCTCCCTTGAAACAGGAGAGGTAGGTCGCGACAACAAGTATATCAGATGTAAAAAAATTGTAAGTACTTTTTTAGCCGGTTACTTAGACCATGAAACTGAACAACTTTCCCTAAGAAACATATCGAAATACAAAAAAAATTAAATGCGCAATCAGCTGGTGCAGTTTTTATGGTAAGTTAAATCTTTTTTTCGTATTTTGGCCTACGTTCCTGGGAAAAGTTGTTCAGTTTGATGGACAGGGTTGTTATACCCTTTTTACCTGCTCGTTTGCTCACTTGTAACATTTAAAAAAAAAAAACTTTTACAACTCTATATATCACCATTGCCAAAAAGCGGCTATCAGGGTAGTGATCTTCCCTGACGTATATGAAGACCATTTTGTAAGACTTCGATCGGGCGCTGTCAGGTGTGGAGAACTCAGGATTACGACAAAAAAGCGGCGCTTTGCAACCGAATATACAAAAAAATTACCCTAAATTTGCCGCCCCTAAAATCTGCCGCCCTAGGCTATTGGTAAATCCGGCACTGCTGACCTTGTATTTAGACCCACGTTCAAATTTTATGATATGTTACTGAACAACTTGGGTTAAGAAGTGATAGAAAAATCTGTTCATCCTATAGTTTCCTGCATTGTCGCCACAATAAGGTTTGTATGAGATGGCAAAAACACATCCCGTTTTTAACCCCAGTGTTTCAGAAAGTTGTTTAGATTTCTGTTATGATAATTGCCAGGTATTTTTAAATTTCTCATATCATGGAAATCTTATTCCTCGCCCATTTCTTGGTAGTCTATCTAAATGAATATTATTTTTATTTAGCTTGCTATTCGTAAAAAAGATTTTTTAATACATTTGCTCGAAAAACGTACTTACAAGGACGTAAACATTGCTCGTAAGTAGTTACTTACCGAACTAGTGCGGTAAGTAAAAAAAGTATACTACCAAGGAGTTTTACACTCTGATCATAAAATTATTTAAACTTTATACGAAAAATAAAATAACAGTAATTGTTCAAATTTTAGTATTAATTTTAACAAATAATATTTGTGATTTTAATTTTGGTCTTGATTTTATCAATTGCTTAGCAATAAAATTTATTTGATGTTCCTTTAGGCTTTAACAAGTGTATTACTTATACCTGTTTTCTCACAAATGTATTGAAAAACGTCGTAAGATACACGGCCGTAAGGGTTATAACAAACTCGTGCCGATGGTAAACCCTCGACTTCGTCTCGGGTTTACAAAACGTCAACTCGTTTGTAATAACCCTACTTACCGCACCTGTATCTTAAACTACTATTATCGCACGCATCGCTCGTGAAAACAATCGATCCCATACCTCACCGGGTAGATAAGTCTCTACCCCATAAGTACCTACTACCTTCACTCTAGCTACCCATTTTGTAATTAAGTCCATCTACATTAACGAAAATTGAGTTAACTTAATTAACTTACCAACATTAATTACGTACGTTACTCCATTTGAATACACAATACGAAAACAACTGCACAAAATAAAAACTTCTCAAAAACACAAGTCCATTTTCCCCGAAATTGAAATGTGAATTCGCGCGCGCGGCGAAGTTTCTTTTTAATTTTTACTTTTTATTTTATTTGTATGCACTGGCTGCGCGCCATACAGCCACATTCAATGTTGACTTGAAACTGGCTGGCAACGGAAGCGTTTAGTTTGGCTTTTCGGTGTTCGCTATTTGTTTGTGCGATGCCGTGATTGTTCCACACTTTATGATGTGTAACTCATCGTTTGTAATCTAATAATAATGACTTTTTTAACGAAACATGAATAAAAAAAAACCGGTCAAGTGCGAGTCGGACTCGCGCGCCGAGGGTTCCGATATACCTATAGTATTTTTGGAAGCAATAAAGTTCATTTTCAGGACCGCAAAACTAAATTTGTTTGTAAAGGTTTTTTGCAGATTTCTGAAAAACTGTGCAACTTAGAAAGATCGTTTTATTTTTGCTGTAAAGTTTACATAAACCTCTGTCAACTGTAATTAATTCAGATTTTCCCTTACTCAAACTTCGGAGATAAGGGGGGGGGAATGGTATTTTTTTTGACATTTTTCATCATAACTTGAAAACTAAGAAACTTAAAAAAATACAAAAATATATTTTAAAATGTGCAAGTAAAGCCCTTTCATATGATACCCCACTCGACCTAGTAGCGACAATTTGAAATTTGGCCCCCCCTATTTTGGCCCCCTTTACATTAATAATCATACTTTTTTCAAAAAAAATTCATGTGCAATTAAGTTGGGCAACTATATTCTAAAACTATTCCAAATTTCAGCTCGATAGCGTAAGTGGTTGCTGAGATATAGAGGTGTGACAGACAGACGGACAGACAGACAGACAGACAGAGCGGCACCATAAGGGTTCCTTTTTTTTACCATTTTGGTATCGGAACCCTAAAAAGGTCAGAGATACTACTTTAACAAAAAATGCGTATATCTACCTAATTTGCGGAAGCTACTGTTTTAATTAGTTTTGTGTAAAAAAACTATGATTTTAATCTATTTTGTGGGTTTTCTATTACCTGCAATAAATTTTTATTATTATTATTTAATCTATTTTGTGTATGTAGTCAGTCCTTTATTTTTCCGCTAATATTTTTATAGACCTTTAATGATGATTAGTTTGATCGTAATTATTATTTTATTGGGAACACTTGTAATTTATTTTATAAGGTACAGTCAAGAGCACATCAAGCTTGACACATTGGACTTTGTACCGTTCGGTTCGTTTACAATAGACGTACAGGCTAGTCGCTCTGCCAGTGTCAAGCTTGACGTGTCGTTGACTGTAAAATTACTTAACATTAATAAGCGCCGGCAGCCTTGCATATTTTTCTATCACGAAGATGGGTGACGGCTAATATTATCGTAGTATTAACGACTGGAGCGTTTCCCGTGTTACAGAAGGTACGATAAACTACTCTTGCCTTGTTGTCTCCTTAATGGTCATTACATTACTGTGGTGTACAGCAGGCCATGCTGGTGGGCCAGCTTGAACAATGGCTGTCAATCACCAACTACCGCCACTGCGCTGGCCGATGCAGCCAGTCTCTATCGGGCCGTGGTACAGGACACACGTCTAAATAAGATACGAGTTATTAATATTGTAGCATTGATTTGTTAGTCTATTTGACCTTATACTTGTTGTGTCTTAACACTGAAATATATCCCAGTTCACACGAGGCCCGACGGTGTCTAATTATTATCTATTCTAATCTCTTACTTACTCCTGTGACGTGCGGACGTCACACGTGGCGACGAAGATGGGATTTTTTTGCGACGAATTTCAGAGTAAATAAGTCTAAGTACCTTAAGATGTATTTGAAAAAAAAGGAAGGAAGAAGCGAAATTATACCGCTACGTGATGTTTTTCTCGTGCGCCATCACGCCAACAAATAAGTAAGAAATGAATATGTTTGCCTGCAAAAGCGAATAAGTTTTATAAAGTTTTGCATATTATCTATTTACCGAAAGTGTAATGAGGATAAATTTAAGAATAAGGATCCATAGGTACCTAAGCAGTGATACAGATGGGAATTACCCACCGTTGACTGTACCTAATTGATTTCATTAATTCGTGGCAGAACTTTACCTTTATCATACTAAATTATTTTGTTTACATTTAGCGGTGAGCGGGCGGTGGCGCACGGGACAAAAATGCATCGCTCTGGCAGGTTGTTTTCATTCAGTGCATTAGAATATTATTGTACTGATGAGTAACTTCCTACCCTTTTGAGAAGTAGTAGGTCGAGTAGTGACCGGTACTAATAAGTTTTGATGGTGAAGCCGAGAAATTAAAAATACCTGTGGAATTGTTTAACAGTAAGTATTAAGCTGGAACAAACATGTGGCTGGTAAAAATAAAAATTATACTAGTGATTATGTCACATTGATATTACTTATACCGTAGCTTAATTGTACCACATGCTACTATGCAATATTTGTTTAAATATTTGTAATCGGATTCTCGAGGGCGGCTCAGCGATTTTGATGAAATTTACCATGCGGGGGTATTCGGGTGCGAAGAATCAATCTAGCCGGGTACTTTCTGAGAAATATGCTCAAACAGCTACATAAAATACCTACATGTTAATTTAATCAAGTGCACATACTTTTAACAATGGGAAATCTACAAAAAAGGGTTTTAAACTATGTGTTTTAGTTGTGGAGGCTAAGAACCAATAAACTATTATACATTGAAAGTTGTGTTTACAATTTCAATAGGTATTTTATGACTAGTCCGGATGATACAATTTATACACAGTAGTAAACTGATTTTGTCAGTTGGTACTAAAAAGAATTAACGAATATGTGATACAATTTATACTCAGTAGTAAACTGATTTTGTCAGTTGGTACTAAAAAGAATTAACGAATATGTGATACAATTTATACTCAGTAGTAAACTGATTTTGTCAGTTGGTACTAAAAAGAATTAACGAATATGTGATACAATTTATACTCAGTAGTAAACTGATTTTGTCAGTTGGTACTAAAAAGAATTAACGAATATGTGATATAATTTATGCTCAGTAGTAAACTGATATTGTCAGTTGGTACTAAAAAGAAATAAGAAATATATGGTATATTTGCGCTCAGTAGTAAACTGACACTGTCAGTTGGTACTAACAAGGAAATATTATATCGTATAATATGCGCTCAGTAGTAAACTGACATTGTCAGTTGGTACTAACAAAGAAATATTATATCGTATGATGTGCGTCCTTTAGTAAACTGCCATTGTCAGTTGGTACTAACAAAGAATTAGTGACGTAGGTCACCCCAAAATGTCCAACATACCTCCTCTGGAGCTATTAGATTGTTTAAGCGAAGCTGGTTCCGTCAGTTTACGCTAGGAAAGTTTTCTAAAGAAAAAATGGCTACACATGCATGTTGGAGGGTTAACATTGCAAGGGATATACCACAATATTCCGGATGATGACGATTAAGAGGATACCGGTGTTGTATACAAGGCTGCAATAACATAACTTAATCGTTGCTTTTCACCCAAACAATGCAAAGTCTACAAGCGGCACTTATTTGGATTAATAAAAAAAAGAGCCCGGTGAAAAGTTTGAAAAGCTTGTTGTCCGATTACGTCATCAAAGTAGTATGAAGTAACATACCTACTTCGAACAACAATGAAAAACAAAAAAGTTGTACAGGCAGTGGGAGACGTTGTGCTGTGTTCTGAACGGATCACGGCTGCTCGCTCAGTATTAATGACAGTGAAGTATACCTACAACTACTCATAAGTAGGTACATCGGAGTGTAACTAGTATGTATTGAATGATCCCACTTGAAGTGGAAGGTACGGTACATAGAAATTATGTGTACTTATTACATCTTAAAGCAATATTGATTTTGTTCTATAGGCCAAGACAACCAAAAATAATGCCTACCTATTATTGTTGAGTGCCTAAATCAAGACATAGGATTATGTCTTCTTGTCGTGTTAATCAATAAATAAATAAATTGTAAGAAGAAATTGATTTTAAGGATGATTAAATAAATACATTTTACAATGTCAGAAATAAATTATGTGTTTGCAACCGACCACTACCAGTGGTTTGTCCATTTGCAACGGTAAAAAACTAACCTATCATTGATGGTAGGCACCAATTTAAAATTTGTACAAACTTAGATATAAACTTTGGTTGGAAAGTAGCTTGGTCCCTGTACAGGCATAATAACATACCTTTTGTAATATAGGTTAAACAAAAAAAGGTTGTCTGCCCGGAGGTGTAAAGAAATCATTGAAATTTAAAAAACGAAAATATTTATCCCGCTACCTAATGGGATTTTTGTAGTAAATAAGCCTCTCAGGTAATTGTAGAAAAGTATTTTTAATTTAGGTTGTCTTGTATAACTTTGCTTATACATAACATAACATGTAAAGCAACAAAATACTCCTCAAAAGCGTTGTGGAAATAAAGATACCTATGATCTTAAGTAGGTGTATATTTGCTTAAACAAATGAATATCTCTTGATGAAATAAAAAATTTAATTAAAAAGTTGATTTGCTGACAAACACGGTAAGTACAGGTAAGATAATAAAAATCAACAAAGTGGAAAAGCGGCAATTGCGCTAGAAATAAGTGAGCAAAGGTCTTATGAAATTAGAAAAAAAATTAAGCTAGTATACTCGTAATACTCTGCCCGCCGGCGGCGCGGTGTTTTGTTAATACGAGGTTAATACATTCATCTTTTGGTACCGAAGGGCTGTCATTCAACTTAAGTTGCCAAAATTACAAAAGTAACTAAAGTCCATATTTATAAATAATTCATTTACAAATTTTATTGAAACGAAAAAAAAATACAACAAAAACAGTTCCAAAAATTTTACACTACCTAAGTTTTGAAAATTGATAAAAAAAAAAAACTGTTTTCTACAACATATTTCAAGTTAATTGTGGTGAGATTTATTATAATATATACAGGTAACTAAGTATAACTAAGTATTTCTCACAAAACAAAACTCTTAAGTAAACTCATTCATTTGGAATTCTTCACGTCATGGCATTGTTGGGTCCAGTATATATAAATATACCCTTCCACAAAAAAATAACGATAAGAATAATTGTTTTAGTTTTTAGACATAGTATTTTATTGCGATCAGGAGAACTTTGGTTTCCTTTTTATATGGAAAAAAAACACCGTGGTAACCAGAGATCATTCATCTGAAAGCTATCATTAGCCTATCTATATTATGTAATGAATGGTTTGGTGTATGCTTGTCACCCTGCTCACAGAAATAATATAGAACAATAATAGTCTTGGAAGGAGGGTTGGACGCTTCGATAAAGATATGCGGGTGGATTGAGGTACGAGTACGTGCTTAGTAATGAGTCGAATAAGATCGACTTTCTGAGGAGTTCCTGGCTTGGAACAGCACAGTTTATATCATCACAACACATTTGGATGACATGGGTGATCTTGTACTTCGAAGCGTGCGTTTTTAGGTCTGGGTATAGATCATAAATTTAGTAGGTGTAATTAGAACAACAAAAATTCTTTAACTGTGCTAACCATATGAAAAGAAATATATATTTATTATAAATAGGTATCTGAAGAACATGTAATTGTTTTGGTTTAATTGTAATATTTAAAGCCATATTTCATTTATTGTCAATAGTCTTTGTATTTTTGTTTGTTTATCACCTGAAAACCTATGGAAACCGTTGGTGTGAAATAAAAAGAAAAAAGGTGGAGGAAAGATATGTAGTGGTGTTTCTCACTTTTGCCTTCCTCTAAAGGCGTTAAAGTAACACAGGGCTTAAAATTAAGGTCCTCCTGGAAGTTCTGGGTTGGCTGCTGTAGGCAGGCTTCATTGATCAATGGATGGTGTACTGCTTGTGCTGTTTCAGATATAAAACAATTAAAACAAGGAAGGGGTGTGGTGTACAGCAGGCCATGCTGGTGGGCCAGCTTGAACAATGGCTGTCAATCACCAACTACCGCCACTGCGCTGGCCGATGCAGCCAGTCTCTATCGGGCCGTGGTACAGGACACACGTCTAAATAAGATACGAGTTATTAATATTGTAGCATTGATTTGTTAGTCTATTTGACCTTATACTTGTTGTGTCTTAACACTGAAATATATCCCAGTTCACACGAGGCCCGACGGTGTCTAATTATTATCTATTCTAATCTCTTACTTACTCCTGTGACGTGCGGACGTCACAATTACTTCAAGCCATGTTATAAAAACTCAAAAAAAGCGGTTAGCCATTAGCCTAAAGGCGCCTCAGTGATGGATAGACGATGTATACAGGGTGGTAAGCAAAAGTTGTGGGAAAAGTATCGCAGTCCTTGAAATCATTTGTTGTACGTATGAAACTGAACAACTTTGTTTGTCTACGAAAAAGAAATCAATTTCACATCCAAATGAGTTGGTCACCTGCTTGTATGAGGAAGTATAAAAAAATTCTACCTACGAGTATGTTCCAAAGCACTCTTGCAAGAGGTGTAAAAATATTTAACAATTTGCCAAACAGTATCAAGATGTGGAGCGGAATAAGATTTAAGAAGGAATAAAAAAAAAAAAACCGGCCAAGTGCGAGTCGGACTCGCGCACTAAGGGTTCCGTACCACCACATAAACAATTGTATTAGTTGAAATTTCAGTAAGTTAATGTGCTAGATTTTTTGAGTCCGACACGCGCTTGACCAAATTTTATTATTTATTGTTATTTTATAGCTTATGCACTACAAACATACCAATTTTCAAGTTTGTAAGTGTTCCCGTTTTTAAAATAGAACTAAGACAAAAATCGCCTCCGCGACCATCCAACTTGACCCCTCTCTTATATGAATGTTCTTGAAACGGGAGCTCACCACAACTGGTTACCATTAGTTGTGAGAAAAGTTGTAATATTTAATGATTTCAGACTTTTCCCATTATTTGTACTGTGAGACCTAGCTTCTTGCCAAATTTCATAATTTTAGGTCAACGGGAAGTACCCTGTAGGTTTTTCATTTTTGAATAAATGTATGGAGATGAGGACATAAAATGCCATATCTTTTTAATGCGTCGTTGTAAAAAATTGAAATTTTCAGATCTTGTGTGGTTCATGGATCCTAATATATGGTATTAATTTCAACCTGATACCTTTACCCGTTCGTGAGATAAAGATTCTTGACAGACAGACAGACAGACAGACAGACAGACAGACGGACAACAAAGTGATCCTATAAGGGTTCCGTTTTTTTCTTTTGAGGTACGGAACCCTAAAAATGGCTCCTAGATAAGGCTTTTTATAACTTAAATGAATATTTACTATTTTATTTATAATTTACAATGTACAGTTATGACAGGCATACCTAATTAAACTATACAAGGAACATAGAACTTAAATAACGAGATCACATTGAGATCAGAAACCTTAAACATTATTAAACAATAAACTCCTGTATTAGGTATAACATTGTTAAAATATATGTATAAAATAAAATTACAAAACTTCACAGAAAGTAAGCATAGATTTGCTGATGCTTGGCAACTTATCTGCAAATATATCAAGTTGTGGTGCCGCCTCTAGCATATCTCGTATAAGTCGCAATGCGCGCGGTAGAGGAGACTCGCGGTGCGCCACCGTGCGCATAGTGGGCAGCGCCACTAGGTGGTGCGCTCGACCTCTGAGATAGTTTTCGGGGACGAACAATCGGAATACCTGCGGTACCAATTCTGGACAGCTAGATTCACCACGAAGGATACAACAAACTGTGATCATAAGCTGATGGATACGTCTTGTTTCCAGCGATCTGAAGCCAAGGACTCCCAATAAAAATTTTGTCGGGTACAAAAACGGATAATAACCCAATTTCTTTTTGTATAGAAATCTGAGAAACGCTTTTTGAACTTTTTCAAGTGAAAGGTTATAAACACTTTCATGGGGGCCCCAGATAATTGACGCCGTCTCAATCTTACTTCGCACCAAACTTACGTATAATAATTCGATAGCCGTACAATCATCAAACTCTCTGGCGTTTCTAATAACAAACCCCAATCTCTTAAAACACTCTGCTGCAAGGGTTTCGATGTGAGCATTGAACGTGAGTTTGGCATCAAAAAGTACTCCAAGGTCTTTGACCGAGTTAACACGACTAATGTTTTCAGTGCCCAAAAAGTAAGCAGCATGCATAGGATGTAAAGCCCTAGTAAACGACATAATGCAACACTTGGATGGATTAAATTGAAGCTTGTTGTTTATGCTCCATCGGTAAACTGCATCTATATCTGCCTGAAGTAGATTACAATCATCCAAATCCCGCACTACATGGACGAGCTTTAAATCGTCTGCGTATAGTAGACAAGACGCATGGCTTAGTACTGTGTCCAAATCATTAATCATCAGATTAAAAAGAAGGGGTCCAAGGATGGAGCCCTGACTGACCCCCGATCGGGTATGGTAAGATTTTGATACAAAGCATCCATGACGAACGAATTGATAACGGTTTCGTAGATAATCAGCAAAAAATTTTAATAGTGATGGAGTAAATCCAAAGGAACATAGTTTATTTAAAAGGATATCGTTATCAATTCGATCGAAAGCCTTTGTGAAGTCGAAGTAGACTACGTCAACTTGGTTACCTTTGTCCAAATTACGGGATATTACATCAGTAAGTGTTAAGAGATTGGTGTTGACAGACCGTCTCGCTCTAAAGCCATGTTGAGAGTCAGTCAAATAAGGAGAAACCTGTTTTGTTATTTTTTTATGCAAGATGTACTCAAAAACTTTAGCCAACGCGGACATAATAGCTATGGGTCGATAATTTTCAACTTTTGACTTTTCTTTACTTTTAGGTATTGGTGTAACTTGGGAAAGCTTCCATTTTGTTGGATATTTATGTGTATTTAAAGAAAGATTGAAAATGTACAAAAGAGGTGTAATAAAATTGTCTCTACATGCTTTTAGTATATACGGGGGGAAGTGATCTGGACCTATAGAACACTTAGGCTTTAGAACTTTTAATGCGTATTTTATATCAGAAGCTAGAATTTTATCCATATGTACATAAGCAGCTGAACAACTAGTGTCATTTTCGTTTGCTGTATCCGGACAAAGCACAGGATCCTGTGGCAAAAAAAACACTTGAAAAGAAACTAGCAAAAGCATCAGCAGCTTCGCTACCTTCAGAAACTTTATCTTTATAAGAAATTTTCGACACAAAGCCTCCAGTTGTTCGGAGATTGTCAATGTGTCTCCAAAAGTCTTGTGGGTTACTTCTGAGATTGCTTTGCACTCGTTTGATATAGATGTCATATGCTAGTTCCACCTGAAGTTTGATGTTTGCTCTTAATTTACTGAATTTATGATAAAATGATTTATCATTCGTAATTTTCCATAAACGATGAAGGTGAGCTTTGCATGCTATGTCTTTAATTATGTCATGTGTATACCAGACAGGATAGCGCCTAAGAACTTGTTTAGGGCGAGTCTTTTTCGGTGCACACTTGTCAAATATAGCATACATAATACTGTAAAAAGCATCAACGGCCTTGTCAACATCCTCTGCACAAAGAACAGGATCCCAGCAAACGTCGCAAATGAGTTTATAAAGCATGTCAAAATCAGCTTTAGTAAAGTTCCAGTCCATTTCATTATTAATATTACCAGGAGGAAGACGATCAGATCGATTGCTTATTTTAGTATTGTTGAGATGTATTTCTACATCCAGTGGTGGGTGATAAGCATCAACATGAGGTACTAGTCCGTCTCCAGTTACACCCTCTACGCGTACATTATCAAGTTGCTCTGAGATCAGCACCACATCTAACCTACCCCCGTAAGAATTTAATACATCATTCATCTCAACGAGACCGCAAACATTAAGAAAATAACCAAAATAAGCCTTAATTGTTTTAGAAGCACTGTTCAGATTTAAATCTCCAAGAATTATTATAAAATTACTAATACTAGACAATTTTGATTCAACTGTAAGAAACCATTGCATGTACGTCTCGTCGGGAGAGCTAGGCGGTATATAAACAACACATACATCAAAGTTTACATGGTGAAAAGAAAATGAGGCCCATAAATCTTCACATGACTGGGTCTCAAGGTCAGTTCGGCGAAGAAAACTAATTCCAGGTCGAGCTGCAAGTAATACGCCACCACCAGTCCTTACACGCCGACCCAAACGCGCTGTATCTCCTCCTCGATCTTTTCGTAATATGGTCCAATTTCCAGGTGCTAATATTTTGGTACTGCTAACTATACACTGTAATGTTTCTGCCTTCTCTTTCTTAAAGTAGGTTATTTTTAATTGATATGATTATCTGTTCTTGTATGGACAACTTTATTTAATTTTGCATGTGACACTTTTGTTATTAGAACTATTGACATGCGAGTAAATTAATTAAATTCAATTTTTCGAATGTTGTACGTCCGAAATGGGCACACTGTTACATCTGTATCATTGTTAATTAAGAACTTTTTGACACTGTGGACAATAAATAATTATTCTATTCTATTCTATTCTATTCTATTCTATTCTATTCTATTCTATTCTATTCTATTCTATTCTATTCTATTCTATTCTATTCTATTCTATTCTATTCTATTCTATTCTATTCTATTCTATTCTATTCTATTCTATTCTATTCTATTCTATTCTATTCTATTCTATTCTATTCTATTCTATTCTATTCTATTCTATTCTATTCTATTCTATTCTATTCTATTCTATTCTATTCTATTCTATTCTATTCTATTCTATTCTATTCTATTCTATTCTATTCTATTCTATTCTATTCTATTCTATTCTATTCTATTCTATTCTATTCTATTCTATTCTATTCTATTCTATTCTATTCTATTCTATTCCATTCCATTCCATTCCATTCTATTCTATTCCTTGGAGAAAGTTGTTCAGTTCTATGGATAAAACGTGTGCTTGTGTGTTCTTAGCACCCTGTATAACTACCTAAGTTAGTTAAGTAAGTTTGTAAATGAAACTAATTGATTGATAGTTAAAAGAAAAAACTTATTTATCTTCCAGCTGTATGTATAGGTAACTCTTCTAACTGACCGTTAAGGAAAAATAATGTATCTACATTATTATTGCTCTAGAGAAGTGTATATGGTGGGTATAAGTCACAGAATGGCAATCAAAACAGGAATAGAAAATAGAGCCGCAATTTTACAATATTTTTTATTACGTTACAAAACATTCCTTTTGATCACTTTGTGTATTTTTATAAAAAGTACCTACTTATTGCTGATAGTAACTATAACAATTACACAGATTAGTGAACAATGCTTTAAATTATAAATTGAATAGTTTACTAAGCTATATTCTCTCTTTTTCAAGGCTCAAGATGGTTTGAGCAGGCTACACTCGGCTTATCTTGAAGCCAAGTCTCAAAATGCGGGCGCGACTAAAACATGAATTAAAAAGCTATTAGGAGCACCCTATATCTGTGTTAGTAAGTTAGTTATGTGGTTATGAGGCGGCTTGACGTAGGTATTTGAGATAGTAAAATTATCTAGATTTTGGTGTGTATGGCGCACAGAGTAAAAATTGTATAGAGTCCGTCCAAAGAATTTATAAGAACCTAAGATGTCGATGAGTCCGTCATATACATAGTATGTATGAGGTAGTGAGGCGTAAAACGTTGCCTAGTCGACTGTGACTAGTCGGTCAAAAAACTCGGTTACGTTTTACATAAAAAAATGTTTAAAAAATCTAATGTTTCATCCAAACTTTAAATTTTCTAAAAGTGAAAATATATCCTTTTTACCTGTGTTGATCATTAATAGTAAGGAAGGAAACGTAAATGATTCGTAATAGCCATATTTTTATAAGTAAGTAATTTTTGATACAATTTTTTTCTTAAATAATTATAATAATTTATTTACTGTCACTCACTTGAAAAACCGTCAACTTAAGAAAAGAAAAGAAGAACCTAATTAAACAACCCACCTCTCGTCATCCCTGGTGCAAAGGTGCCCATGACACTGGCAGCATTGCCTCGTTGTATGGCAAGAGACAACCTTTGCACCAGGTATGATCCGGAGCGAGGAGGGTCACACCCCTTATTTCTAAGGCGCCGTCCGACCTCGGCGACAAAATGTTTGGCCTCACTGCCAAAACAGCCCGCGGTTTCGACTGCAAGTGTTTTTTCTTAAATTGTTTGTATTGTTACTTGAAAAACTGTAGTTATAACATTTATTAGTCCTAATTTATATATTTCCCAAATTTAACTTTTTTATGATTCGAGAAAAATCGATACATTTTAGTATGGAGATTCCTCGCAATAAATGGATACCCTTGTAGCTTTCTTTCTCTTAAGCAGAAAGTGCTAAACACCTGACTGAATTCACACACTAAGTCAGTTAGTCTCCTACGTAGGAAAGGAAGGTAGAAAGATGGAACTAAGTAAGTCACTAACTAACTTTAGTGAAGGGCCAATACGAATAGAACACCTCATCGTACGGAAAATATTAATAAGGGCTAATTTATGTTGTATAGAAAAACACTAGAATAACTACAAAAAAGAATTACCGGTATACTAAAAAACAAACAAGGATATAAAATAAGGTTGCACCAGTCAAGTAAAAAAGAATAGTGATTTATTCATTCTGTTAGTTAGAATAAATTTTTCATACAAAACCGTACGAAAAGCAAATAATGATTCCAATGAAAAATAACAATTATTGAATGACAAAAGATTATTTGGATAGTACTAAGTAGTACATTCGAATATTTCGATTGTTGCTTCTTGAAGTAATTGTACATCACTATTAAGGAAGGAATCATAGGTAGTTTTCTGTGCTGGTACACTTTATAGCGCGACTGATATGTTCAGGAGACGCATTTTTGAAGCGTTCGAACTTCGATTCGCATTCGAATTGGCAAGATTCGTATACGAATCCGTAAAATCGCAATTTTTGAATATTCATACCTGTGAATTCTGCAACGAGTGGTCCGACCCACTCGTTTTGCATTTCTACCGCTCGAAAGTATGTATAATCTGTGATGAGAACGACATTGACACATGACATTGTACTGACATATCAACTTTTTAATTTGCGTTCCATTCCCTCGAAATTCATTACCGGTTTTTAAAATCAATGAGTGATTGCTTTCCGGTGTTTATTTTTTCTGCGTGAAAAGAAAATTGTTTAAAGATTGTAATTTAATGGCAACATTGCTTTCGAATGATTCAAAAATGCGTAAAATCGAGAGCATTAGAAATTAAATTCGTACACGATTCGTTTTCGTATGCGAACTAAAGATTCACTTCGAACGCTTCAAAAATGCGTCTCCTGATACTTTGTATAAAGGCTTCGATGAGTATTTTTAATGACCTTAAAATAAATTGAAAAGCAAGCTAAAAACTCGTTTATACTTTTATATTTAGTAGTAGTTTTAGAATACGATTGCCTTACTTTATTGCAATTGAAATAATAATAATATTATTATTATTGTAAAGGGGGCCCAAATGGGTAGGTAAATTTTTTTAATTGTCAGTACTAAGTCAAGTTAGGTATCATATGAAAGTGCTTCACTTGTACGGTCAACCGCTTGTCGGTAGAAACTTTTTCAACTCTATTACCACGTCATAAGGTCCAAAAGTGTTTCTACCGATGTGCGGCCGTGTGTACATTCCAAAATAGTTCTTTATATTTTTAACGACTCTTAGTTTTCAAGTTATGAAAAAAATCTGAATTAATTAAAGCCCATAGAGGTTTATGTGAATAATTCAGAAAAAAAACAATTCAAAGTAGCACAGTTTTTTTAAATTGGCAACGAATCTTTACAAACAAATTTAGTTTTGCGGTCCTTACAATGGACCTTATTGCTTCTAAAAATACTATAGGTAGGTATATCGGAACCCTCGATGCACGAGTCCGACTTGCACTTTAATTTTTTTTTTGTTGTGTATAGATGTATGTATGGTGAAAATCGTTAATTTTTCATGGTATGAGTCCATTGATGAAGTTTTCAGGAGATTGTTTGACACCTTGTACTTGTCCGTAATTTTGTTAGACTTCCTTAAAAGAGATAATGTGTAATCCTGACAGCATTTTCAATTCATGTCTAAATCAGTTGTCCCCTTCATAAAAAAATGAATAGGATCAAAACTGTTTAGTTTTCGCGTCGAGTCGGAAGCAACAGTGTGTGTATGATCGAACACACACATGCGCGCAGTCCACGCGGAGTCGTAGTGCGTCATTTCACCCGAGACGCGTTCTCGCCCGCTCGGAGGAAACGCCACCTTTTAAAAAACTGTGTTTTGAATGGAACTTTTTTCTCTCAATGTATTTTTAATGAACTCTACTAATATAGCTCAGTAAACAATAATTCTACCAGTAGCGCAACGCTTGTTTATCGGAGGGTTACTCGAGGGAAAGCGAGAAACGACAGGGAAAAGCTCTTCAAGTTTGTATACTCAACAGCACGTCAGTAGAAACACTTTAGACTTAAGGTGATCCGTTTACCATACAAAAATTCAAACGACTTGCATGCTTACGCGGGACATAAAATTCTGTTGAAAAACGAACGAATACTGCTATTAAATTTTTCGCTAATTAATACAAAAATACATTTAATTTACTGAAAGTACTATTTTTGTTAGCAATTTTTGGTTCAATATTACGATTGTGGGCGTGCGGTCAAAACTGTACGGTTGTGCTTTGTGTGCATGTGTGAGTGATTGTACTCATGTAAACACGGACTGACGAGAGTAATTGACTTTAGTGGACATATGGAGATATTTTTCTTATCGAAATTGTTGTTAGGCGTTGAAGTTGCACGATAAAATTTACGCGAATCAACTTTTTGCACATATATAGTTGGTTGGTACTTATTGCATTAAAAATAAAACCTTATATTTGCAGCAGTGGCTCCATCTAGTTGCGTTCGGGGCTAAGCTGGCCGTCACAGATCACCTTAATGACATGGTGGTAGAAACTATCATCCGCACATCACTTATTGTCCGAAAATCACTCATCATCCGCTCATCATCATTCATCCACTCATCCACGCATCACTCATCATCCACTTATCATCATTCATTCAGTGATCAACTATCATCCGCGCATCACTCATCATCATTGATCCACTCATCAACTATCATCCGCGCATCACTCATCATCCGCTCATCATCATTCATCCACTGATCAACTATCATCCGCGCATCACTTATCATCCGAAAATCACTCATCATCCGCTCATCATCATCATTCATCCACGCATCACTCATCATCCACTGATCAACTATCATCCGCGCAACACTTATCATCCGAAAATCACTCATCATCCGCTCATCATCATCATTCATCCAATCATTTACTATCATCCGCGCATCACTCATCATCATTGATCCACTCATCAACTATCATCCGCGCATCACTCATCATCCGCTCATCATCATTCATCCACTGATCAACTATCATCCGCGCATCACATATCATCCGAAAATCACTCATCAACTATAATCCGCGCATCACTCATCATCCTTTCATCATCATCATTCATCCAGTCATCAACTATCATCCTGCCTAAGTATGGCGCCGTTTGCTTCTTTTAAAAAAGTAATCCATTTAAATCCGTGCCATCGTTGTACATTTCGTTGTTTTTGTGATCGAAAGATCAAAGGACACATACTAACGATCAAAAGGCAGTCTTATTTCGGAAAGCCATGACATGGAAATCCGTCTCAAGAGGACAATCTAACAGACCTGACGAAATAATGTAGCCTGTTTCCTGCCTAAGTTTGGCGCCGTTTGCTTCTTTTAAAAAAGGAATCCATTTATATATGTGCCATCGTTGTACATTTCGTGGTTTTTGTGATCGAAAGATCAAATGACACATACTAACGATCAAAAGGCAGTCTTATTTCGGAAAGCCATGCCATGGAAATCCGTCTAAAGAGGAAAATCTAACAGACCTGACGAAATAATGTAGCCTGTTTCCTGCCTACGTTTGGCGCCGTTTGCTTCTATAAAAAAAATAATCTATTTAAATCCGTGCCATCGTTGTACATTTCGTTGTTTTTGTGATCGAAAGATCAAAGGACACATACTAACGATCAAAAGGGAGTCTTATTTCTGAAAGCCATGCCATGGAAATCCGTCTCAAGAGGAAAATCTAACAGACCTGACGAAATAATGTAGCCTGTTTCCTGCCTAAGTTTGGCGCCGTTTGCTTCTTTTAAAAAAGTAATCCAGTTAAATCCGTGCCAGGGTTGTACATTTCGTTGTTTTTGTGATAGAAAGATCAAAGGACACATACTAACGATCAAAGGCAGTCTTATTTCGGAAAGCCATGCCATGGAAATCCGTTTTAAGAGGAAAATCTAACAGACCTGATGAAATAATGTAGCCTGTTTCCTGCCTAAGTTTGGCGCCGTTTGCTTCTTTTAAAAAAGTAATCCATTTAAATCCGTGCCATCGTTGTACATTTCGTTGTTTTTGTGATCGAAAGATCAAAGGACACACACTAACGATCAAAAGGCAGTCTTATTTCGAAAAGCCATGCCATGGAAATCCGTCTCAAGAGGAAAATCTAACAGACCTGACGAAATAATGTAGCAAGCAGCACGTTCAAGTTTCCGATCATCGACCATAAACAGCTCTACCTATTCCGACCACTGCCGACTACCCATCATCTACCGGTCACCCATCATCTACCATTGACTCGTCTTTCGCCGGTCACCCATCAATATCATCCACCGGTCACCCATCTTCGTCCGGACATCAATCACGTACCGAAAATCTATCACTCTGATAATCCTTCTGACCGATCACCCATCATCTACCTATCTTCCTCCGCCTACCCTTCATCACCAGTCACCCATCACAAAACAAAACTACCTAGGTATGGTATATAAGTAGGTACTATAATAACATACTGCATCTCAATTTGGGGAGGTGCCCCAAAGACTCACCTTCTTAGTCTGGAACGTGCTCAAAGAGCCGTATTAAAGGTCAGCATGAGACTTTCTTATCGTTTCCCTACTGACGAACTGTACCACCGATTTAATGTACTAACAGTAAGAAAGCTTTTTATTCTGTACACCGTACTCCTAAAGCACTCCTGCCTATTGTACTCTGTTGACTACGCTGCAAATACCCAGCGTAGAAAGTACGAAGTGTGCACAATCACTGCTTTTCGAACATCTTTCGCCCAAAGATTCTTCTGTTTTCTGGGACCTTATTTGTACAACAAAATTAACAAAAATCTTAAAATATATGAAAAACTCAAAATTGAATGTAAAAAAGCTGTTACGTCGTGGCTGTTATCGCTTAATTATGAATCCACGGAATCACTCTTAAAACCACATACCTGATCTACAACCTCAAACACTATAACTTTATTATCTTGCAAAATGAATATTATTTAAACATGCACACCTCTCTATCGTTCAATCTGAGTCAACACACACACACTCACACAATAACCCACGTACTTACACGCGCACACACACAACCACACACACACACACACACACACAAACATACACACAAACCGACACATTCAGAAACACACACTTAGTTTCATTCATTACTTACCTAGTTTTTGCTTTCTGTAAATTGATTAATTAGTCATAACTTCTACAATATATGGGTAACTAAACAGAATTGTATTTTCCAGGGGCGAGAGCCTGGGGATCTATCATACAGGATCAACCTAGTACAGACACCAGGCTCTCACACTTACCATAGAAATTGTCCAAAATAGCTTTTAGCTACTTATAGTTTTGTAACTGTATTTTATGTGTGAGAGCAAATAAAATATTATTGTATTGTATTGTACTTACTTGGTTAAAGGAATACATATTTTTTTGAATTTTTGACGGGATACATAATATTTATCTTTGCGCTTCCCCATTTCGCTAAAACAAACATTTTATAAATACAAGGAAAGAAATATCTTAGTTTAGAAAATAGTAAAAAACAAAGTTACCTTGTTACACTATGAAAGCAGAGAATGTGTATACGTTGAAACGCGATCTATAATTTTGGCGTGACGCAATGCAAACTGACGTGATCTCACTTCGAGCTCTTGTGGGTATCGGCCGCGTGTCAGAGCTATTTATTAGACTTTGCGCGGCCATACTAAAAATGTTTGGCGTAATCGTAATGGTTTAAAAAAAAACATATTAAATATGTTAGCAATATTAAACCGTGATTGCCGTTTTGGTAGTTTTTACGTGGTGCAGTCTTAAGTAAAATATTTTCGGCCAACGATATTTTTACAGTAACAAAATGCTGAAGTCAATTCTTTTTATCTAGAAGTTTATTGATCTTATTTGGATTTTTTATTTCTGTATGTAAGTTTATTTATTGTTTGCCATAGTTTCTCATTATCTTTTGGATATGGTTTTAAAAGACCTCGACTAACAATGAATACTTTCGGGCGAAATGCTCAACCGGGCGAACTCGCCTCGGAGGAAATGACCACCAAAAAATTACATCGGAACAGAGTAAGGCAGTTTAGTGATGTCCCAGTGCGAATGATTAATTTTAATTTAATTTCGTGTTCGCATCGAAATTAAATTGACCAATACATGGTCTAAGGGACTTGTTTCCGAAAACTGAAAGGGCGTGATCAGTCAACGTAACTGAATAATTTTCAGTAAATAAAACTTTCAGAAAATATTAAAATAATCCTCTTTTCCACAAAAAAGCCACGATTACACCTAGCTGAATTCAAAGACTAATTCGGCATTCATTGCTCGTTGAAGTAAGGATATTGCAATAATACAACCAAGCCTCCCAGCAATGTATGCCGAATTAGTCTTTGTATCCAGCGAGATGTGATCGTGGCTAAACTGTCCATTTGTAATTTTATATGAAGAGGCTGATAGTTTTATTCACTGAAAGTTGTTCAGTTACGGCGAATGACTATGTGCACTTGCTAGACTAGAAAAAGAGAAAAAATGTATCCACTTCATTTACCACAGCCATTGTTTTTGTTTGATCAGAAATACTCTCATTCATAAAATTTGGCACGGCAATGTTCAGGTCTCATTTGTCCATTTAAGCTAAATAAAAATAAAAACATCACGGAAATGTATTGTCAGCCTATTAAAGCCACGATCACATCTAGCTGGATTCAAAGACTAATTCGGCATCCATTGCTGGGAGGCTTGGTTATGTTATTGCATTACCCTTACTTCAACGAGCAATGTATGCCGAATTAGTCTTTGAATTCAGCTAGCTGTGATCACTTCTTAACTCAACCGAACAGTCGTATACACATTTTTTTATAGTGAATTTTTCTAAGTTTGTTATTAGTACTTATTATAAAACAAATATTATGCTTTATTTTTATTTTTCATGGACAAGTTGTTCGATTCGAATTAATCATTCGCAAAATTTTCACATCACTAAACCTTCTAACTCCTCGTTTAGTGATGTCCAAGTGCGAATGATTAATACAACTTATTGAACAAAAAATATACTTATATTTAAAAAAAAACGGTCAAGTGCGAGGCAGACTCTCGCGTCGAGGGATTCGATATTCCTGTAGTATTTTTAAAAGCAATAAAGCCCATCTTTAAAACCGCAAATAAGTTTGTCTGTAAGTAATTTTTTCTTCTTTTAATTATCGGTTGTATTTGTCTTGAGGTTGTATCAGCCATTTTTTTACAATCGATAGTATTTTATTGTACAATAATTATTTTCGATAAGGCTATTCAACAGAGTTACTGTATTTCAAGATCAACTACCGACAGCGAAACTATCGCTATCGGAACATCACTATTCAGCAACTGTATTAGTAGGAACTTTCTACTTAGCTTCCTAGCTAGAACTCTGAATTCAGAAACGTCTTTTTCTACGTAGCCTCCTAGGTAGATTTCTTATTCAGTCGTCAAATTCAAGCAGGTGTAATCGCGGCTTTAGCCTCCTTGGTATGGAGCATCTGCTGTATTGCAACTGTCCTTGTTTCTTGTACAGTCAAGGGCACGTCAAGCTTGACACATGTATACAGTGTAGCTCTTGTCTCTCCATTCTTTTTATTTTTGTCTCTCCAATTTTTTTTTTATTAAAAGGGTGCAAGGGACAGGTTTTCAACACCAACTACAAATTCCAAATTCCTTGGGTTTCCAAAAACTGAAAGGCCTTGATCGGTCAACGTAAATGAACATAATATGTCAGTGAGTAAAACTTTTAGGAAATGAAAAAGAAAATTGGGCCTCTCCACACAAAATTGCGAACTTGATTGAACAGTGTGTATGGACAGGCCTAATTTTTTTGGAGTTTTATTCGCTGAAAGTTGTTCAGTTACGTTGCCTAGTTATCGGAAAGACCCTGTATACAGTATGAACCTTTAATTGAGCTGGGGCTTTTAATTTTTCCGAAGCCTAAAGATAAAATAATTTCGCCTTCCTATCATCTTCCTACATAAAATAGGTCGGTCGCGTGACCACTTCAGTATGGAGTCGTAATTTTAGAATTAATAAATGTAGAATCACAGAATTTAGGGAGCAAAACCAATGAAAATTCACGCTGTATATTATCAAAACTTCGAATCTACACAAAGTACAAAGTACAAATAAAAACGCCTGGACTTTCCGTAATGCAGTTACTGACTGCACCTGACAAACGTACAAAAATTCAGCCAGTTGAAACTTTGCCAGGCGCTTGATTAAACTACCTAGCAGTTCTATGTTACGGGATCTAGTGAACTCTACTGACGCTGCACCTTGAACGAAATACGAAAAAATATACGGAAAGGTATTTTTTTGGATGTACTGAATATGCAGACCGACGCTTTTTCCAATTTCAAATTCGCGTTCGTTGTATGTAGTGTCCGGTCCGTCCGGGGCCGCGTGTTCGATCCCTGCCCAAAACAAACTTTTGTGTATTGTAGGTACGCACGGCAGCAAGGTAAGCACGTAGAAACAAAACCAGTTTGAACCAGCGTTACGCTACAAACGCCCGAAACCAGAGACCCCTCAAAGTCAAAAACAAGGATTTGACGAATGTCGGCACTTTCGTGTTTCCACCGACGTGCAGCCGTGTGTACACAGTTAGTTAGTGGGCTCCTGTTTTCGCAATAAAACTCTTATTTGGTCCTTTTTGCGTGCAGGTTGTGCTGGTTATTTAAGCCAGCCCAGCTCTTTCCAAAAGCTCAGAAGTCTCAGGAGCCTTCCGAGCGTCCCAGGGGACATTCACAGCCTTCTCGGAACGACTTCGTGTTGTCGAGGATTTTTGGCCGTTGGTCGGCCAACGCACCGCACTCCAGGATCACGTGATTGACCGTCTCTTCTGCGTCAAGGCAGCCCCTACATAAAGGACCGTCGTACAGCCGTGTGTAGATAGGTGTTTGTACTGTCTGGCTGTTATTATGTATCTCTGATACCTACAGGCTTTGCGCAGTCAGTTTAGGATCAGATATAAACTTGATTGCAATTTGTACCCATATGTTTCCGTTGCATGTAATTGGAGTCATTTCATTTTCAATTCCATTCCGAGTCTACGAGACTACGAGCCAAACTAAAATTCACTTTATTAGGGCATTTAGAATAGAATATGTAGGTATATTTATTATGAAATTAAGCTGTAGCAAAAAGCTTAAGAAAGTGCCGACTTAGCGTTTCATCTGGCCGTGGCTGGCCCCCTTATTACTCGTATAATTTCTGTGATCAATGTACCTACCTAGACTATACAAGGTTTTATATAAATGGGAAACTGAACAACTTTCCCCTAGGAACATAACTCGAAATACGAAAATAAAATTTGACCTCCCATACAAAATGCGCCATCAGCTGACACAGTCTCTATGGAAAATTGAAATTATTTATTCGTATTTCGACCTAAGTTCTTTGGGAAAAGTTGTTTAGTTGTCTTAATAACTTCGTTTCGTAGTCTGCCTATTTCATTAGGACCTTATAGAAATGCGGTTAAAATAATCGTATTGCCTGTTTTTCCTAACATCCTGTATAATAGGTACAGTATTCTGTAAAGAATCTACATTGAATAAATATCTGAATCTGAGTCAAGAGCTGGTCAAGATTCTAGCCTCAACGAAGAATGAAATAAGAACGGTACAGTCAGCGTCAAATTCATATAAGCGTCTATCGTAGTCAAAAAGTTCAATTTCATATAATTTACGCAATGAGATTTGTCATATACCTAGTTGTAAGCACCCAAAGTGTTCAAAATATCATGGCAACATAGTTTTCAATATTATATTCGCAGCCGTCACCGTCAAATTGATATGAGCGACAAGAGTAGTTAAAATGATCTGAGGTAATCTAGATCTTGTTTACTTCAGATCATTTTGACTACTATAGACAGTCACATCAATTTGACGCTGCCGACTGCAAACATAATATTGAAAAAAAATTGCCAAGACATTATGAACACTTTGGGTGCTTACAATTATATGAAAATTCTAATGGCGTATATGATCTTGTTTACTTTGTGAATACGATAGATGCTCATATGAATTTGACGCTGACTGTACAAAGTCCAATGTGTCAAACTTGATGTGCTCTTGGCTGTACTCGTAGCACCTCCGATCCGTGCCGAAAGTTGTAGATTATAATCGCGGTACAGTCAAGTGCAGGTCAAAAATGTAGCCTCAACGACAAATGAAATAAGAACGGTACAAGTGCAATGTGTCAAGCTTGATGAGCTTTTGACTGTACCACCTAGCCGTGCCGACTGTTGTAGATTATAATCGCGTGAAGTGTTAACTGTTAATGGGGAGAAGTTTAATCCACAGTTCAGTGTTAACTGCCGTGCAGCACGAAACACGGCTGGAATTGTAAGTTTGAATGTCTGGCTGTGATTGTGGGCCGAGATAATTGTGTATATGTCGCAGGCAGATCGTATAATTCGCCATTTACAAACGGCGGGCAAACTGTAAACAGTCGGCAAATTGTAAAACGGCTCTGGCAGATTGTAAACGGGTTTAGATCACTGGTGCATTTTAGGTTTGATAACCACGGTTCCCAAGCAGGGATCAGTTAGGTTGGGTTAGATTATCTTACGACCAGAAACGATTAACGTGCCGTTTTGTGAAATGCCGTGAAATTATGTAAATAGCGGTATTCTGTAAATTGACGTATAAAATATTTTTCGGCATTCTGTAGAATGGCAAGGCATAATGTAAATTGACGAATTATACAATTTTCCTGCGACATATACATTTGGAAGTAGGGAAGTGGACTGTGTGTTTTGATTTGTCTCTACTTACCTATAAGTATATGTATAAATAACTTGAGCCGTATCCCTGTAGACTCTGTGGGCACCGCAAGTCATCCTACGTTATCGAGTACCTACACGTTTGCAACTTTTTAGTGACAGCAGTGGCCTATAAGACCACTGAGAGATCAATGATTGACCTCATTAACCCTGATGTCAGAGTTGTTGAGCCCCCGAAGATCTCTTACAAGGCTCATTAACGACTATCTGTAGTACCTAGCCCGGGCCAACCCACGATCACACCTAGCTGAATTCAAAGACTAATTTCGGCATACATTGCGCTGGGAGGCTTGGTTATGTTAATTGCAATATCCTTATTTCAACGAGCAATGTATGCCGATTAGTCTTTGAATTCAGCTAGGTGTGATCGTGACTTTTACGTGCCTTCCGAAGCACGGAATCATTTTATCCGCGTAGACCGATCGGCAAAATGCTTAAAAAATAAAAGAGCAGTTTCTCAGGGTTGCCATGCCATGTTACTAATTTGTAAATTGGGACGTGCATGCGTGAATGTGATGAACTGTAATATTGTACCATAATAATGCACTTTAGGCGGAACAGGAAGAATCAGAATTATCAATAAAATAAGTTAGAACATAAAAATATTAGAATTTTCAATAGTTTGAAACCTTTTCTAATAATTTATCATTTTATTTTATAGTTTTTCGTAAGCTTTTTACGATTTAATTACAAATTGCAAAAAATTATAGACTTAGCCCAAAAACGGTCAAGCAGGCAACACTGCGACCCTGCGTCCGCGCGGCTGCTCGCGCGTGCTGGAGCGGTTTTTATGCCTGTCGGGCAATTTTGCATTTTATTTCTTTGGAAATAAAGTCAATTTTGCAATGTGAATAATACTGCTCTGCTCGTACGTTTGATGTGCGCAAGTTTTCGGAAAGCTATCCTTGCCCTGTATACGCCATTATGCAGATTTTTTTTTTATTTATTTGGAAAAGTTAACAGTTATGTACACAAGCGTAACTTAATGGTATTTAAAGAAAACGATGTTAGAAAAAATCGGGCAACAAATGTATGGAACTACAAGTTGGATCCGTTAAACGTGCGCTCCGCTGCGCGTAGGTTTCTATATCTTGACCTTTTTATTTTCATCTTAGATTGTTTTGAATGAGGGTTGCTACACACATAAGCGGACCGGCATTGTCGGGTCGGCAGTATTTGTCGAACAACAAAGCCGACCCGATCGGCTAGTTCATTCACGTCCACACAACATTCGGTATTTGTGGAACGACAAAGCCGACCCGTAGCAATTACTACACGTTCGGCTTCATTCGGCTTTTGAACATTTATCTGCATACTTTCGATTTTACCGCCCGGCTTTGCCGATTAATGCCGTCCCACCTTGCGTCCCGCTATTGCTCGGCCTAGTGTATATGTGCGGCACAGCCGAGCGCCTTTTTCCTCGAACTTTTTCATCTACTCATATTCGATTTTACCGCCCGGCTGTGCCGGTTAATACCGGCCCGCTTATGTGTGTAGCAACTCTGAGACTTCAGAAATAAAACCAAAAAATATTTTTAAACAGCACTTTATTCCTATTTACATAAAGCTTAAATTATAATTCACACATACTGTGCGATCTGACAATCCATTAAATTTCTGATTTAGCAAGTTAATAAAGAATGCTCATTCATTACACACATCAAAAATATTCCTGGAATTGCTGGAACTTCATAATTTTAAATACTTATTCTAGTTATATATATGTAAGGAGTATAGGCTTAGTGTCAGTAGTAAAATTTAAATGTAGTAAAACTAAAAACAATCGGCTGTACTTCAACAGAAGTCACTTAAAAGTAATCTTTCATTCATTAAGTATCGTTCTGCCAGTTTCTTTGTCATTAAAAATGAAAAGAACAGCATGAGACGTAACGGAAGATTAACTTTCACAGGAGTACGGCAGTAAGAGCACTTTTTCACCGTCGCCAAAAAATATTGTCAAGATTTAGGGTCTTACTACAATAAAGTTAGACATCTGTTGAACACTTTATTTAAAAAATGCGCACAAAATAACTGCAGAAGTCAAGTCATAAGAAAATAAGTCATTTTTGACTTCTGCGCATCAATGACATAGAGTTATTTGGTGCGATTTTTTTAATCAAGTGTTCAACAGATGTCTAACTTTTTTGTAGTAAGACGGATAAAGTTTAGTTCGGGAAGCTGTTTTTGACATCCTTGTGACATTTTTGCAACAACCTATGCTGACGATGATGAGGTGCGACATTATTTCATTTTTGGTTTTTACTGTTGGCAAGAATCTTTGTTGACGACGAACACTCAACAGCGACACGACAGATTATTTTTTTTGCTGTAGACAAAAGTTATTAATATAGCATATAATTACCAGATTGCTGGGAAAAACTCTATTTCATTTTTGAAGTGTTTTAGCTAATCGAGTCACACAGTTTACAGTGGATTTCTTATTTTATTACAGATTTCCTACTTTTTTGTTCCCATGATTTTATTGAGAATTTTTTATCACAGTCTTTATTAACTTGCTAAAGCAATTTCATTATCAAAATAACCAGCCATAGTATTGGTAATTTATTGACTGAAACTTACAAACTTATTTATTTTTTATAGCTTACTTTTTTTACATAAAAACGCTACATTTTCATTTAAAATGGGTGTTGGTTATCGTATAGCCTGATTCATATTTTTTCGTCATTTCAATACGTCATGGTTTTAGATTAAGAGACTAAGTAAAGTCCGTGACAGCCCGCCAGTGTGACCAGTACTGCAAAATTGTTCGATATTATTATAGTTTAATAATATTCGTTTACGTAGTTTGGAAGATAAACAGCTTGAATAGTAGTCAAGTTCAAAGAGTTATTTTGTCTAATAGGTTTTTCAGATTAATTGTTATTTAGTCAAAAACGCAGAGCAATTTTGAAAAATTATATGTTTAAATTTTATTCTGATAAAAATAATAATTTTCGCGATTGTTTTGCATATTTTTTTTTTCGATATTATTATAGTTTAATAATATTAATGACATGAGAAAAACGCTTCGCTTGTATGCGCCTAGTTTCCAAAATCTTTGGTTTGGAAGGAAAACAGCTTGAATAGTTGTTCTGTTCAAAGAGTTTTTTAGTCGAAAAGGTTGTTCAGATTAATTGTTATACCGGGTGTTAATTTGATTGCGTGCCATAGCTCAGGGTCGGGATCAGTATCAGTAACTAAACAAATTTTCCCAAGAAACTTAGGTCGAAATACGAAAATCAATTTTTTACCTCCCATAGAAACTGCATTAGCTGATAGCGCATTTTGTATGGAAGGTCAAATTTGGTTTTTCGTATTTCGACCTATGTTCCTTGGGAAAAGTTGTTCAGTTACTGATACTGAACCCGGCCCTGAGCTATGGCACGCAATCAAATTAACACCCTGTATAGTTAAAAACGAAAAGTAATTTTGAAAAATGATAATTTTAAATTTTATTCTGATAAAAACTATAATTTTCGCAATACCGGCTAAACTGGCGGACAGTTTCGGACATAAAAAGTATGCCGTTTGCGCTACCTCGAATTGGTATGATTTACTTTTTCGTTATATAAGGTGACAAAATATGCGATCTTTTTTAAGAGTAACTCAGAACATGACTGAAAAATAGGTTAAAAATAACAGAAAAAATAA
The DNA here is from genome assembly GCA_947532105.1 of Athrips mouffetella. Taxonomy (NCBI): domain Eukaryota; kingdom Metazoa; phylum Arthropoda; class Insecta; order Lepidoptera; family Gelechiidae; genus Athrips; species Athrips mouffetella. The sequence continues at coordinate 2,654,315 of OX383972.1, forward strand.
CCTACAAAACTCTTCAGTGACAGCGAGTCTTGCACAAGTCATCATCATCATAACATTCCATGATACGTCCACTGCAGGACAGAGAGCTCCCTCCAGAACTTCAGCGAAAACAAGTGGAATTTTGGAGGGGATTTACCATAGTCAACAACAACCAGGTAAGCGTTGCGGCTGGCGACCGCTGTTGTTGGAGACCGCAGTATGTAAGATGGTACGATACACAGAAAGATGCTGCCGTGCATCCTTTGGTTCATAAGCCCTTGATCGCATAGCCTCCTGAGACCCCCGGTATCATCTATGATACCTATGGCACAGTAAATATATAAGGTGTTTTTTAATTAGACCCAAATATTGTTAGGGTTACCTCAAGGACCATTCATTTTTATTCGCTAGTTTTCGAGAAAAATCCTAAAAACAATACCGTTAAATATCGTAAAATAAACACTCTGTTTCAGCACAGGCGGCAGCGCGGGGTCGTGAGCCAATCACGCGCAAGCCGAGTCCGCAGTTCGGGCGGTTTCGGCTCCGTTTCGGGCTCTTAGTACGGTCGAAATCATTACTACAGGATGATTGCAAATAATAATATTTTTTTTGTTTGAAAATTATAAAAAAAACTAGCGGGAGGATTTTTCTAAAACTTTGATAAACCTTTTTCTTTATCATAGTTACACCACCCCTAGAAATATTTGGGTCTAATTTAAAAACACCTTATATAAGCTAAAGCAGTATGGAAACTCCTAACAAACGTCCAAAACTGGCGCACTCAAACATGCGCACACCGCTACAGGAAAATATGCACTTTTCGCGCTGAAGTAAGTCCTGGGTGCTAAAACCATAATACCTACAAACAAATAGGGTCCCTATAAGTAGGTATGTCCCTGTCCTTGTGCGATAAAAGGCGACTAAGTATCTTAATCTGCCCTTGTCATAAAAGGCGACTAATTCTCTTAATCGACCCTTGCGTGATAAAAGACGACTAAGTGTCTTCATCTGCCCTTGTGTCATAAAAGGCGACTAAGTGTTTCGATCTTCCCTTGTGTGATAGAGGTAACTTAACCTTTCCTTGGGTGCTAAAAGGCGACTAAGTGGCTTATCCTTCTGACTTAACATTTTATGCAAGAGTATCTGCTAAATTTAATTTTAACTTTAATTTGACACGATCAGGAGACATATATTTTTTTTTCATATTTTGACTTCTTACGGAAAGTTGTTTAGTTTCGGTCCGAAAACATGCTGAAAGGAACACAGTTGATAGAAGCACCCAATATTTGAATTCATCATACTATTCTTACAGGTATTACAAAACTTCTGGGTTACAACCCTGACGCTCCGACGCAGAATAGTTCATTTTTCAAAAAAAGGCCCGTGTTTCCATACTGCTTTAGCTTATATATTTACTGTGCCTATGGTAATTAGGCAAACAGGTCCTATTGTGTGATTTTAAGGTTCATTATACAACTGCCCTGCCAGTTAGGTTGGGTCTCAGGAGGTTATTACGACTTCTACGTCAGTCGCCTCTTCTGTGTATCGTACTATCTTTTATACTGCGGTCACCAACAACAGCGTTCGCCGGCCGCAACGCTTTTCTTGGAGTGCTAGAGGTCCCTTTCTGTCCTGCAGTGGACGTTTCTTGGGATGTTATGAAGCTTGCTCTTAAGGGGATCTGTGACGGCCAGCTTAGCCCCGAACGCAACTAGATGGAGCCACTGCTGCAAATATAAGGCTTTAATTTTTAATGCAATAAGTACCAACTATATATGTGCAAAAAAAAAGTTGATTCGCGTAAATTTCATCGTGCAACTTCAACGCCTAACAACAATTTAGATAAGAAAAATATCTCCATATGTCCACTAAAGTCAATTACTCTCGTCAGGCCGTGTTTACATGAGTACGATCACTCACACATGCACACAAAGCACAACCGTACAGTTTTGACCGCACGCCCACAATCGTAATATTGAACCAAAAATTGCTAACAAAAATAGTACTTTTAGTACATTAACTGTATTTTTGTATTAATTAGCGAAAAATTTAACTAAAAATAGCAGTATTCGTTCGTTTTTCAACAGAATTTTGTCCCGCATAAGAATGCAAGTCATTTGAATTTTTGTATGGAAAACAGATCACCTTAAACGTAATATATAACTTCAAGAACACGGTGTACACACGGCCGCTCGTCGGTAGAAACACTTTGACCATGAGCGGGTCTCTGGTTTCGAGCGTAGAGCTGGTTCAGCTTACACTGGTTTCGTTTTGTATAAGGTGTAACAGAAACGACCAAGAATAACGACAAGGCATTACGATTCCGAAAAATGTACATCTGCTCACGAAACTGAATAACTTTTCCCAAGGAACGTAGGTTGAAATATGAGAATAAAATCATCGACTTCCCATACAAAATGCACTGTCGCGTGTTGCACTTTTTATAGAAAACTAATTCCAGTTTTCACCTATGTTCCTGAAAAGTTACTCAGTTTCATGAACAGATTGACAATCAACAGGATTGCTTAAAGGCTGTATTGATAAATCCCTCTCAAGTCTGAGATTTTACTCAAGATGTATAATTTGTACGTGTTATGTTCACCTTGAGAGCAATCTCACACTCAAAAGGCATTAAACAACAACACCCTTAAAGCGTTTAATTTGAACTCAAACCACCCATTCCATATAATCGTACACATACCCCCCCCCCCCCCCCTACTCCCAGCGGCTCCGCTTGCCGCTCCTGCGCACGCGCTCGGCGCGCTGCTCGCGCTGCTCGTCCGTCTGCTGCTGCGCGGCGGGGGCGTTGACCCCGGGCTGGATCGACGACATCGTCTGCTCCCATGAGTGGTCTGATGATGCCGTGAACTGGTATTGAAAGAAAGTTAAAATTGTACTCCTTCTTTGACCCTTTTTTAATAAAAAATTGTATGAAGTCAACTTATAAAGTTGGCCATGCTGCAGTGGTTTCTTGAAGTTTTTAGACTCGATCTATTTGCATCGTATTCTGCATGTTATGACATTCAATAATTAAGTAAGTAGTAAGAGAGACGTTAATATAGTAGATTAGTAGCCAAGGGCTATATGGCATCAATTGCGCCTATAGTTCAAGGGTGCAATTGATGCTTACACCCGAGCTAACTACTCTGCTTTACATCTCGATTGTGACGTAAGTAGAAAAAAACCGGCATTACAAGAATTTTTTTTTATTACTTACCGCCCTAGAGCTTTTCTAGCTACATTATTACCCTAGAGCGCTAATTGGTCACCTACAAGCCCCAATTGGGGGTAATAAGGACCTACTTCACCGAATATGAGAGATGTAAAGGCCCTAGGGCTTTTCTAGCTACATTATTACCCTAGAGCGCTAATTAGTCACCTACAAGCCCCATTTGAGGGTAATAAGGACCTACTTCACCGAATATGAGAGATGTAAAGGCCCTAGGGCTTTTCTAGCTACATTATTACCTTAGAGCGCTAATTAGTCACCTACAAGCCCCATTTGGGGGTAATAAGGACCTACTTACAGAATATGAGAGATGTAAAGGCCCTAGGGCTTTTCTAGCTACATTATTACCCTAGAGCGCTAATTAGTCACCTACAAGCCCCATTTGGGGGTAATAAGGACCTACTTACCGAATATGAGAGATGTAAAATAATTTTAATCTATGTAGGGGACTGGTTTACGAACGTTTGCAACGATGGATTCCATCCATGGATTGCTTACTATACTTTCCTGCATCAATTATAAAATACAGTACCTAAAGTCAAAATAATGTATATTGATTAAAATCACAGCAGGACGGAGCGATGCATAAGATATTAGAGCGAAAGATACAAGGATAGTGTGAATGTGTTCTGTTTGATGGACGCCAGCGTGTCGGTGGCCCATTCGCGATCTTCTCTAGTGTGAATGTGTACCTAGGATAGTATGAATGTATACCTAGAATAGTGTGAATGTGTACCTAGAATAGTGTGAATGTGTACCTAGAATAGTGTGAATGTGTACCTAGAATAGAGTGAATGTGTACCTAAGATAGAGAGAACGTCCATCTAAGATAAAGTGTGTGTATAGGCACCTGGTTATACTGCGAACGGAAGGCCTTAGTGTGAATGTGTACCTAAAATAGTGTGAATGTGTACCTAGAATAGAGTGAATATGTACCTAAGATAGAGAGAACGTTCATCTAAGATAAAGTGAGTGTATAGGCACCTGGTTATACTGCGAACGGAAGGCCTGTTTGATAGGCGCCAGACTGTCGGTTGCGGGCCCATTTGCGATCTTTTCTACGGTAGCGCAAATTGAGTGAATGTGTACATAGGATAGTGTGAATGTGTACCTAGAATAGAGTGAATGTATACCTAGGGTAGAGTGAACGTTAATCTAGGATAAAGTGAGTGTGTAGATACCTGGTTATACTGCGAGCGGAAGGCCTGTTTGATGGACGCGAGTCTGTCGGTAGCGGGCCCATGCGCGATCTTCTCCACAGTGGCACTCGGGGTGGCATCGTCATTGTGACTAGGTAGGCCGGGACGTTCCTTGTATCTACAATCAAATCAACTGCATAAAAGATGCGTTCGAATTTGGAAACAGTGACTTTTTAAACAATGACAAATTAGTATCCAATATTAATGTGAATACTATTATGTCGAAGATGTATAAATGTGTAGAAAGGTTTTATATGCTCCAAAAGTGGCATATCAAAAGTGCACTACTAAATACAGCTGATCTCTATGTCATCCGTTATAAATCCGCAATTTGCTTAGTGCCAAGATGTTCGATTGAAATTTATGTTTTTGTGCAATATAGATAGTGCATTAAACAGTAAATTGCGGAGTGCGCAGCTGATGAAGATTCTAACTGATCTCGTGTATAAGCCCCGTTTGTGTTGTCTCAAAAAGACACGGACATTTTCCTTAGTAAACTCCACTATCGCTTTACGAACGGAGCATTGTGTAATTCTAATTATAAAAGTAATATTTTTAACTTCAAGTTACAGTTAATATTCTAAAAACTGAAGAACGTTTTAGAAGAAAAAAATTACCCAAATTTTGGGGACATTTCTGCCAGTGTCGCGTTCTAGAACGTTCTTATATTGGTTGACCATTGCCAAATTATGAAAAAAAAAATACAACCGGCTAGTGTAATTTTTTATACAATAGGTAAGTAAGTAGGTCAAACTAAAGACCTTTGTTCGAAATTCAAATGCCATTTTTACCCGCTACGAAGGAATCAGCTACTGTGCTCGTCGTTATTGACGAACTGATCAACATGGGCAGGCCTGTGACACTCCGCACTCTAGGTATGCAACGCGGCGCTAGAAGTCGACTGGGTGAGGCAGTCGATTTTACTTTTCTTTATGTCATCTTAAGCTTATGGCGGCACAATAGGTAAGTAAGTATTTGCATTTTTGATTGAACAATATTACATACCAATTTGCATCTCGCTAAGTATCTCATAAAGTGACAAAACCATCGCCTTAACCCACCAGTCCGCGATCACCCGCGATTTAAAAACGTGTCCTAAGCGGTGCACTGCAAGTATCGACTTTATGCTTAGACCGTAAGGTTGAAATTTGTCGGCACCCCACCTGAGAGTGTCGGATCTGTAAACGATAGTTTACTATTATGTAATCTGTGACATGGGATGAAAAATGAGTGTGAGTATCTCACCCGAGGCCGCAGCCGCCGATGTTGAGGTTCTTCCCCTTGCCCTTCTTGAAGCGCGACTTGCGGAACCACGCCGACTGCATCGCTAGCTGCATCAGCTCCTCCGGCACTTCCTGATCATCAACGGACAAATAGGTAAATTCTCTTTATTGGACGAGGTTAGTTCAAGGATTTGAGATTCCAAAAAAGGAGAGCAAGAAAAACGGCTTTATGTATTTGACCTGTATGTATGCCCGTTCCTATGTCCGCTCGTAACTACTCTGAGCCTCAACCCATTTTGATACATACATCCTATACTATTAAATGAGCAATATATATATATATATATATATTTGTAATCGGTTTCTCGAAAACGGCTCTAACGACTTCAATGAAATTTAGTGTACAGGGGTTTTTGGGGGCAAAAATCGATCTAGCTAGGTCTCATGTCTGGGAAAATTCGTTTTCCCCGAGCTAATACCGCAACCTACAGCGCCATCTGTTGGCAAGTAGCATAATTGCTCACCTGATGATATTTTAATGTTGAGGTAGCTATTTATTATAGAGCGAAGCTCGGTCGCCCAGGTACTACATAACAACACGATACATATATACATATATCCGGCCACGGTAGGCAGAGACCATTTTGATAATGGTACGTTATTATATTCGTCTATATGGTGCGAGTGTCACTGTGTATGTTGAAAGTATAAAAAATCAAAATGGCGGAAATGAATGAAAATACTAAATGGTTTAGAGCATCACGAAAAATGTGTGTATACATACCTGCTGCGCGCCCTCCAGGTTCCGGACGAGATGTCCGGAGAACTCCTTGTCCCTGTCGCGCGCCAGTAGTGTCCACGCGCGCCCCGTGTGTGTATACATACCTGCTGCGCGCCCTCCAGGTTCCGGACGAGATGTCCGGAGAACTCCTTGTCCCTGTCGCGCGCCAGTAGTGTCCACGTGCGCCCCATGTGTGTATACATACCTGCTGCGCGCCCTCCAGGTTCCGGACGAGATGTCCGGAGAACTCCTTGTCCCTGTCGCGCGCCAGTAGTGTCCACGCGCGCCCCGTGTGTGTATACATACCTGCTGCGCGCCCTCCAGGTTCCGGACGAGATGTCCGGAGAACTCCTTGTCCCTGTCGCGCGCCAGTAGTGTCCACGTGCGCCCCATGTGTGTATACATACCTGCTGCGCGCCCTCCAGGTTCCGGACGAGGTGTCCGGAGAACTCCTTGTCCCTGTCGCGCGCCAGTAGTGTCCACGCGCGCCCCGTGTGTGTATACATACCTGCTGCGCGCCCTCCAGGTTCCGGACGAGATGTCCGGAGAACTCCTTGTCCCTGTCCCGCGCCAGTAGTGTCCACGCGCGCCCCGTGTGTGTATACATACCTGCTGCGCGCCCTCCAGGTTCCGGACGAGATGTCCGGAGAACTCCTTGTCCCTGTCGCGCGCCAGTAGTGTCCACGCGCGCCCCGTGTGTGTATACATACCTGCTGCGCGCCCTCCAGGTTCCGGACGAGATGTCCGGAGAACTCCTTGTCCCTGTCGCGCGCCAGTAGTGTCCACGTGCGCCCCATGTGTGTATACATACCTGCTGCGCGCCCTCCAGGTTCCGGACGAGGTGTCCGGAGAACTCCTTGTCCCTGTCGCGCGCCAGTAGTGTCCACGCGCGCCCCATGTGTGTATACATACCTGCTGCGCGCCCTCCAGGTTCCGGACGAGGTGTCCGGAGAACTCCTTGTCCCTGTCGCGCGCCAGTAGTGTCCACGCGCGCCCCATGTGTGTATACATACCTGCTGCGCGCCCTCCAGGTTCCGGACGAGGTGTCCGGAGAACTCCTTGTCCCTGTCGCGCGCCAGTAGTGTCCACGCGCGCCCCGTGTGTGTATACATACCTGCTGCGCGCCCTCCAGGTTCCGGACGAGATGTCCGGAGAACTCCTTGTCCCTGTCCCGCGCCAGTAGTGTCCACGCGCGCCCCGTGTGTGTATACATACCTGCTGCGCGCCCTCCAGGTTCCGGACGAGATGTCCGGAGAACTCCTTGTCCCTGTCCCGCGCCAGTAGTGTCCACGCGCGCCCCGTGTGTGTATACATACCTGCTGCGCGCCCTCCAGGTTCCGGACGAGATGTCCGGAGAACTCCTTGTCCCTGTCGCGCGCCAGTAGTGTCCACGCGTCGCCCCGCACGCCCGCGCGCCCCGTGCGCCCCACGCGGTGCGTGTGCGTGTCGATGTCGCGCGCCACCGTGTAGTTGATCACCGTGCGGATGTGAGGGATGTCCAGACCGCGCGCTGCAACACGAATTTAGAATTTAGTTCTAAATCATGCGGGTTGTAAAATCGATGGCCGACCTAACATATCGTAGTGTCAAAATTGTTAAGCCACCCAAGGCCTCAGACATGACTCATTTAGATCATTTCTTTCAAAATGGCTTATAAATGAAAGTACAAGGAAACGGAAACTTTGTCATTATATAAATTAATACCTACAGGTTAGCACTACTCACACACACACACAACAAGACAAGTACACATACTTTTACGTAATACATTAACCACTGACAAACAGATACTAGGGCACCACTCAACTTCTTTTAAGGAAAAGCGGAGCCTTCTGACATAATCAACCTGTTTTCTTAATACGAAGTTCCATCCTGTAGTTTAATACCAAACTGTATAAAAGTATGAATAAAACATTTTGTATTTAACAACTACTACGAAAAATGAAGATAGTAGCCGGGACCAAGAACTTCACGTGCCTTCTAAAGCACGGATCTTACTTTTCGAACAATCAGGTTATTTATCATGCAATGTACTAATCAACCTTCCCTAGTTTCAGTCACACAAAATTAATTTTATTTAATAGTGTCCTCACCGAGAATCGAGAGCCACTAAACCACGCAGGCTGTTACAGCGACAACGGTACCACCTTAGTGGATAAAGCGCCAAGCGCCATTTGTAGCCAAACAGTCAGTAGAGATCGCTGACTGTTTGGCTACAAATGGTACGGCTTGGCGCTTTATCCCTCCTTATGCTCCAAATTTTGGAGGACTCTGGGAAGCTGGAATAAAGTCCACCAAGCACCAACTCAAGAGTCATAGATGATAGCACCCACACCTTCCTCAATTCAAGGCCTATTTCACAGCTGTCAAATAATCCTGAGGTTCCTAATCTATTGACACCAAGTCACTTTTTAGTTGGAGAACCATTAGTGATGGTGTCTGATACCAACTACGAAAAATTGGTAGTATGCATGAATAGATACTAGGTTAGATGTTTAGATTGTTGGATCGAATCTACCGGCGACAACAGTAGCGACAAGTATATTGATCTGCCTTTCGAACTCAGTGGTGGCTTTGTTTCGGTCAGCTTGTATCATACCTCCGGGTAGCAGTAAATTTTATGCACGAAAATCGACAGTATGGAAGAATAGACGCTAGGATGGATGTTTAGATTGCCGGATAGAATGTAAGTAACTTACCGGCGACATCAGTGGCGACAAGTATATTGCTTTCCTGTCTCTTGAAGGCGGTGATGACTTTGTTGCGGTCCGCTTGTTCCATGTCTCCGTGTAGCAGTAACGCGTCGTACTCTTGTACGCCGAGATTCGCTGCCGTTTGCTCCGCTTCTAACTGTTAGGGAAAGAAAACATCAAATTAACTCACGTGTTTTTATTATCATCGGGCCATGCAGTGCCAGCTAAGTCCCATTAGTGTAGGCAACGAAGCAGTTGACCCCAACATAATTCTTTGAGGCAGATTGTATTTGACAGGATGATCAAATGAATTAAATGAATTAAATGTTAATTCAAAATATCCAATACAAAATTTACAAAAAAAAATTTTTATACATTTTTTGTAATTTTGGTAAAGAAAAATAAAAAGTACCTATTTTCTTTTTGGATTTTTTTAAAGACGGTTTGTCTCATATAGTGTAAGTAATACCCCAGCAAAGTTTCATCGACAGAGGATTTAATGCAGGGGTCTTCATACAACGATCCGCTTGGTTGCCGAGACTACATCTCTTCGCATGAATAAAAGAACTTAGCCAAAGAATAGATCAGTTTCTCCTGCGTAAAGTGCCGTTATACTGTGGTGGCCGACTCACTGCCAAATGTGACAACTCAGTAAATATTATCGATCTTTAGATAATGTCTTTCTTTATCAGTGAACATTTTTGTGCTGTTCATTTTCTATTTCTCCCTTTGAAACTATCACTGTGCTTGCGGTTTCTTAAAAGGTGTAAAAATAAGAAGCAGTACATAGTTTCAACTAGGTGTTTACATACATAATATCACGCCTTGTTCCCGTCGGGGTAGGCAGAGACCACAGTCCTCCACCTGCTACGATCTTGACATACTTCCCTTGCTTCCTGTACTTTCATCAATCCTTTCATACATGCTCGTCGGTTTAGGGTACTTTTAACCTGGCCTTTATTCAGAACGTCCTGAACGTTTACTTAAAGATTTTTATCGCTAAAAGATATTATATGACGATGCCTTGTGTCTCGAGTCTGGATTCTAATCCGTGGACCGTAGGTTCGATCCCCGCCCAGGGCAAACATTTGTGTGATGAACACGAGTGTTTGTTCTGTGTCTGGGTGTTAGTTATCTATTTCTAGTAGACTAGTACCGTTTAGGATCAAATGACTTTGTGTGAATTGTCCCTCATTATTTATTTATTATGTAGGGCAGCGTGCTTGCGTGCCAACACAGGACATCTCCATACAAATCGCTCATCCCGGTCGAACAGTTTGTATGGAAAGTTATTTTCTTTTTCCATTCTCAAAAATGTTTCTTTCGGAAAGTTGTTCAGTTTCGTTGACTGAACACGCCCATCCAGTTTTTGAACACCGTCATTTACACACTGTATACAAATGCTGCTCATTTAATAGGATAGAATAGAAAATAATTTATGTCATTTAATAGTCGCCTTCACTTACCTTTTTGGTAACAAAGATGAGAATACTACCGGCCGATAAAAATTCAACTAAGTTTTGTAGTAGCCACTTCCATTTGTCTTCTGGTTTACTGAATATTCTGGAACAAAAAATAATTAATTTAATTTTCCAAGTGCCCTAAATCGATTTAGACAACGTGAAACAAAAACAGTAAGTATTAATAACCCTACACAATGTTAATATGGCTATGAAACTATACAACTTTTTCCATAGACCAAACTACAAAAAAATATTTCCTATGTACAGAAACTGCATCAGCTAATTGTACAATTTAGTGCCTTTTGTATGGAAGGTAATTTTTCCCCATTTTTGTACCTATGTTCCTTATGGAGTGAAGGTTTTTTTTTTAAGATGAACTTGCTGTTCGCCTTATTGGCTTTCACAGCTTCACCGGGCGGGTATGGACTGTAGGAATTTTTTCAACGTTCTCTACCCGAGCATTGGCAGATGAAACCTATGTCACCGTGTCTTTTACACTAATATGAACCTGCTGAAGACGATCCCACTCGGTGACTTCCCCTTCCCCCTGCTACCCTCGAAAACATGTCCCTAATCGACGGTTTTTTAATTTTTAACAAAAAAATGTTCGATTTAATAAAAGTTACTTACCGTAGAATAAGTTGCAGTGCCCTCATAGTTTTTTTTTTTTTTGCCACCTTGGGATATAACACATGTCTCATCTATTCAAATCTTAATAATAAATGTTAATTATAACAGAGTACATAACATGTCATATCTAAAGCAAACAAACATAATAAAATAAAAATTGGCTCAAAAATCCGCTCGTGGCTTTGTTAGTCAAAAAGTCCCCCCCTGGATGTTCCTGGTGCAAAGGTGCCCATTACGCTGGCAGCGTTCCCACGCTGAATAGCGATGGACAAACTTTGCATCAGGAATGCCCCTGAACGAGGATCTCCACCCTTCTGTCTTATGCGACGACCAACTTCTCGCACAAAGTCCATGCCCTCCGACCCCCAGCACCCCATCGTTTCGACACCCACCGGCACAAACAAATAGGATTGCTCCAGAAGTGAGTACTTAGCGTGCTTCATTCTCGCCGCTATCTCAGCGGCAGCACAGGCAGAGACGGTGGTATGCCTGAGGTGGCTTGGAGCGACGGTGCTGACGCATGTAACGTCTATTAGTTTATTTCCTTACTTGACGTGTTGTGTGACGAGGTCGCAAGCCTCCCCGGCAGCCCCGTGCTGGACCCTGACGGGGTCGTGCAGCGCGTCTCTCGCCAGGCGCTCCACGCGGCGCGGGAACGTGGCCGAGAACAGCAGGGCCTGCCTGTCCGGCCGCACGTGGTTGCAGATCGACCGGACTTGAGGCTCTGGGGAGATGATTGACGTTGTTAATCGCATACCTTATCGTTTGCCATCCATCATCTTCTTACATGTATGAAGGGATTGATGAAAGTTTAGGAAGCAAGGGAAGTATGTCAAGATCGTAGCAGGTGGAGAACTGTGGTCTCTGCCTACCCCGACGGGAACAAGGCGTGATAGTATGTATGTATCTTCTTACATCCATCCAACCACTAGTCATCCATTCATCCACTTTACATTCATCCATCTTACTTATTTTACATCTATCATATACTTTCGGAGAATTCAACACAACGGGAATTAAAATTAAAGGTCCTGAAGGTAGCGGTAGCATCCATCCTACATGCATTCTGCATAGGTACATCCAGGTTACATTAATATATCCTCCATTCGAAACGATGTAACGTAGATGTATAGAAACCTCACTGTAAGGAACCTCAAACTGGGCCCATAACCATAGATAGGGTCTTTAAGTTATTATAATCTGACCGGTACCGTTGTATAGGTATGCTCCCGGCGAGACGGGGAGGGGGGCACCGCTCTTCATCGCTCCCGGCGGCAACTAGTTCATGCTCTTTCCTTCCCACTCCCCCACCTCCCCGCCACTACCTATACATCGCTCGTCCCCGCTCCCGGCGGCAACTAGTTCATGCTCTTTCCTTCCCACTCCCCCACCTCCCCGCCACTACCTATACATCGCTCGTCCCCGCTCCCGGCGGCAACTAGTTCATGCTCTTTCCTTCCCACTCCCCCACCTCCCCGCCACTACCTATACATCGCTCGTCCCCGCTCCCGGCGGCAACTAGTTCATGCTCTTTCCTTCCCACTCCCCCACCTCCCCGCCACTACCTATACATCGCTCGTCCCCGCTCCCGGCGGCAACTAGTTCATGCTCTTTCCTTCCCACTCCCCCACCTCCCCGCCACTACCTATACATCGCTCGTCCCCGCTCCCGGCGGCAACTAGTTCTTGCTCTCTCCTTTCCACTCCCCCACCTCCCCGCCACTACCTATACATCGCTCGTCCCCGCTCCCGGCGGCAACTAGTTCATGCTCTTTCCTTCCCACTCCCCCACCTCCCCGCCACTACCTATACATCGCTCGTCCCCGCTCCCGACGGCAACTAGTTCTTGCTCTCTCCTTTCCACTCCCCCACCTCCCCGCCACTACCTATACATCGCTCGTCCCCGCTCCCGGCGGCAACTAGTTCTTGTTCTTTCCTTCCCATTCCCCACCTCCCCGCCTCTACCTATACATCGCTCGTCCCCGCTCCCGGCGGCAACTAGTTCTTGCTCTTTCCTTCCCATTCCCCACCTCCCCGCCTCTACCTATACATCGCTCGTCCCCGCTCCCGGCGGCAACTAGTTCTTGCTCTTTCCTTCCCATTCCCCACCTCCCCGCCACTACCTATACAGCGGTACTGCGGTTGCGGTCAATATAAAAAATAACTCTAACACAAATAACGCAGGTTACATTTTTTATATTATCGTAAAATATCGATTCCCATGGCAGAATGGAACATAGTCTAACCTATTAAAGAATTAAAAATAAAAACTGTCACCTCTCTTAGCGACATGACAGCTTTTTTCTAAGTTTGTGATAGGCTACGACATAATTTCATTGTGCCGTACGGGAATCGACATTTTACGAATTTTTTTTTTTTAACTATGTGTTCGAAATTTTTTTTTATTTTTTCTATCTCAATTTAGTGTTTCCGTGCTTCGGAAGACATGTTTAACTATTGGTCCTGGTCTGTCACACAGTTGGTACTGGCTCCGTCCGTAACAGTAGTCATTATAGTGAGGCCATCGCAAGAAGCCCGTTTTTACCGCTGTCTAGAATCTATTTATTGATGAAGATAACTTACCAAAACCCATGTCGAACATCCTGTCAGCCTCATCGAGCACTAAATACGTGACTCTCTGCAGGTTGGTCGCTTTACATTTTATCAGATCTATCACACGTCCTGGGGTGCCCACTATTATTTCTGCTCCACCACCTAGAATAAAACATAACAGATCGAAAATATATTATTTACACTACAGATCAGAAATAAGTCTAGATGACTCAAGTGTACCTACTTTGCGTGCCCAAACCCGTGGCCCAAACTAAGCTCAAAACGCTTAGTTTGCTTGTCATATCACCGAGAACTGTGACACGCTTCGTTTTCATACAAACGGCGGAGTTTGCGTTATCTAGACTTATTTCTGATCTGTGATTTACACTCTTCTTGCCATGAAAAAATCATAGTATATGCTTATAAAGTGATCACTAGAAAATTTTTTTTTTTTTTGGATTTCGACCTATGTCCCTTGGGAAAAGTTGTTCAGAAACGATTCTTCAAATACCCGGGGTGATAGAAAATAACGTATAACGGTCTCTGGTACTTAGGCTTAGCCTAGTTTTGGATCAGGGTGATTTTGTGTGAATTGTCTCCATTTTATTTAATTTAATTTCTTCTCTAACAACATACCTATAATTATGTATTTCGACGGACAAACTCACGTTGTATATCCGTGTTGCTCGTTTCTTACGAAGATCCTCGTACAGGATCGAAACGTATCCGTCCTATTCCGTCAATATAAAACGTGAGTTTATCGTCCAAGCATACAGGGTGTAAGCTTCTCCGACAACAGATTTTTTTTTAACCTCTCCATATAAATATCCCACTCTGATTGAACAGTTTGTATGGAGATGTAATTTTTTTTTCATTTCCCAAAAATGTTTCTTTGGGAAAGTTGTTCAGTTTCGTTGACCGAGCACGCCCTTTAAGTTTTCGCTACACAGTCCCTTACATCCTGTATAGTTATGTGTAACACTCACGAGTCGTTTAGTGATAAAACAATATTAGCCTGAAAGCCAAACTATTTCACTGTATGAAGATTCAACAAAAATTCATATCAGCATTTTTTTTTCGTCAAAAATTAGATTAGCGGGTCTATTAATTGATTACTCGTAATAATCCACCCAAATTTACGACCGCATGATTTAAAAATAAAAATAATAAAGGTATTATAAATTCCACAAAAAAAGGGCAAAAATGCTGTAAATATTATTTACTTTACATTTAATTACCTTTAGTTATATCTTTTTTTTAAGTATATAATCCTCCTATATTTGTAAAAGGAAAACAATTAAATCTAAAAAAAAATTACCGTAAATCTCAAAGTTGAATTAGACCTATGATAAAAATCCTATCAGATCAGTTCTTCTTTGCTTTTGTTTCATTAACGTCGTCCCTTAACATATAGTGTACTAATAAAAAAAAATATGGAAATTGAAACCTCCAGAAATTGAAATTGTACCTTCCAGTTTGAAATTTGGGTGGAATCAAAAATATAGTCTCTTAAAATTGCATTTAAAGGCCGGTTACAAAAATTTGGCCTTATATGATTTTTTTCTACAAAATATAGGATACCTCTTAGGGTAACCTACCATACCTTCTAAAGCTTTAGTCTGTTCCCACTTGGAGCCTCCTCCGTAACAGCATACGCACCTTATGTTGTACACTTTACCAAACCTCTTCGCCTCCATGTAAATCTAAAAGAAAAACAAAATAAAGAATAATTTACAAATAGGCAGGTATTTTAATGGTTTTTCACCTACATCAACTTTTAGTCAAGGTACATAAGTAGACTCTTTTGTGGAGACTGAAAAGCAGCAGTAATGCTAAGGCTTCTCCCTGTCTTCTTTTTGAAGGTGGTAGGGCTTTTTGTGCAAAGTCCGTCTGGGGAAGTACCACTTTCTTACTGTTTTCTGCCGTAAAACAGCAGTGTTTGCACTGCTGTGTTTCGGTTTGAAGGGCAAAGGCCAGTGATATTACTGTCACAAGAGACACACCATCGTAGATCTCAGGGTGGGCAACGCGCTTTGCTGTCTTGTTAGTGTCATTTATACTACTAATAAAACAGAGAGCGCTATGTGCGGTGGTGACCACTTTCAACAGGTGACAAGAAATATCACCGGTTCTATGTCTTAGTATAAAGAATAACTTCTATTCAATTCAGCCAGCAGAAAGCCTCCCCCCTGGACAACCCATCCCTGCCCAGACCGATCTGGAAGTCTTTATACAGACTACGGACACAGGTCGGTCGGTGCAAAGACAGCATGTGTAGGTTGGGGTTTCACCGACAGCTCCAATAACAAATGTGAGTGTGGTACCTCCCCACAAACAATGGAACACCTAATCTTCTGTCCCGCATGTCCCGACACATGTACGCGTGATGACCTTTTTAAAGCCACATATGACGCAGTAAATGTGGCAACGTTCTGGGATACAAAAATTTAAATATTTGAAATTGATCGACACGCTATGAAGAAGAAGAAGAAGATTCAATTCTGACTATGTTTAGAATGACACTTTTTCATGTTCAATTAAGTTGCCAGAAGCAATATCAGAAGTGTTACCTGCTGGGCCAACTCCCTAGTGGGAGCCAGGATGAGCCCTATCGGGCCGTCTTCTGGCTTTAGCTCCTTCTGGTCCATGATGTGAACGAGTAGAGGCCACAGAAACGCCGCAGTTTTACCAGAACCAGTTCTCGCGATACCTTGGGAAAAAATCTGATGTAAGATTTCATTTATTCAATGTAGATTTTTAACAGAATACTATAACCATCATATACGACGTACAAAATAACTCTGGCTGTAACTGTTAATGCGCAGAAGTCAAAAAAATAGTCGCGGGGGTGAGCACGGCATGTGGGGGAGGCGAGCCAGTCGTTCATTGGCTCTCCGCCTGTCACCCATGTGCAGAAAATAACCGTCATAGCCAAACTTATCCTGATTGCGCTATATAACTTGCAGAATACAACACAAATAGAACGAGTCTACACCGTTTCGAAATGGAAAAGAAACGGCAAGAAACCACTGCAGCACGGCCTACTTTAAGAGTCGACTTTTCACAATGTGTTTCTTGTGTATCGTTGGAATATCAAAGTTATATAGATACCTCTTTGCCGTTAATGTAGTCGTCTAAACTAAAATGAGTTTTTTGACACATATTTTGATAATTCAAATCAAATTGTTAGAATAAAAAGTTTTGGGAATAAAGAGAACTGAGTTGTGAAAACAACTGGTGGCGACCACGAATCAGAAAACTCAGCATAATTAAGTGGATACGAGTAGGATGTGCTGTAAATGTATTAAAGCTATACAGCGTAATTTTTCATTGATACGAGTATTGCTCCCGAAGCCCAGTGATTCTACTCATAGTACACCCAACAGCACGTCAGTACAAAATGGTGATAAAGTTGCAAATGTTTCCACTGACGTGCGGTTGAACGTACATATAACTTTCCCGAATAAAAAAAATTCACCGACAGCAAATTTTTCGTTTTTTCATACTAAAATGGTCAGGTTATGGGCCCATTAAGTATGAAGCCGAAAAAAAAATTCGAATAAATTTTTGCTTCTGGAAAGTTGCTTGTTACCATAAGTAGGATCACTGGGCTTCTTCAACAGAATTACAACAGTGTGATACTCGTAGCAGGACTGATATATGTCTTCTTTTGGATTGTGTTTGTGATAGGCTTCTTTCTTCTGGACGAGCTCGTTTCATTGTTGACCTCATCTTTCACCTCAAGACTAGATCGAGCAATACCCATAGACAAAAAAAGGACGGAGCGATGCATAAGATATTGGGGCGACAGAGACACGTATCGCTTTGTCCTGCTTTCAGAAATATCTTTGTCCTGCTGCCACTGTAGTTACCTATAATATCCCTACTGGACTCTTCATCAGCTGCTGTCACACTAACCTGGCTACACTAATGCGCCTGTAGTTACCTATGATATCCCTCCCGGACCAGGCGTGGCCGCGTGACTCGGAGCGCCGGGTCTTCATCAGCCGCTGTCACACTAACCTGGCTACACCACTCC
This sequence comes from Athrips mouffetella, assembly GCA_947532105.1. Lineage (NCBI taxonomy): Eukaryota > Metazoa > Arthropoda > Insecta > Lepidoptera > Gelechiidae > Athrips > Athrips mouffetella. Next base: position 2,672,103 of record OX383972.1, read on the forward strand.
GCCTGTAGTTACCTTTGATATCCCTCCCGGACCAGGCGTGGCCGCGTGACTCGGAGCGCCGGGTCTTCATCAGCCGCTGTCACACTAACCTGGCTACACCACTCCGCCTGTAGTTACCTTTGATATCCCTCCCGGACCAGGCGTGGCCGCGTGACTCGGAGCGCCGGGTCTTCATCAGCCGCTGTCACACTAACCTGGCTACACCACTCCGCCTGTAGTTACCTTTGATATCCCTCCCGGACCAGGCGTGGCCGCGTGACTCGGAGCGCCGGGTCTTCATCAGCCGCTGTCACACTAACCTGGCTACACCACTCCGCCTGTAGTTACCTTTGATATCCCTCCCGGACCAGGCGTGGCCGCGTGACTCGGAGCGCCGGGTCTTCATCAGCCGCTGTCACACTAACCTGGCTACACCACTCCGCCTGTAGTTACCTTTGATATCCCTCCCGGACCAGGCGTGGCCGCGTGACTCGGAGCGCCGGGTCTTCATCAGCCGCTGTCACACTAACCTGGCTACACCACTCCGCCTGTAGTTACCTTTGATATCCCTCCCGGACCAGGCGTGAGGTGCGTGACTCGGAGCGCCGGGTCTTCATCAGCCGCTGTCACACTAACCTGGCTACACCACTCCGCCTGTAGTTACCTTTGATATCCCTCCCGGACCAGGCGTGAGGTGCGTGACTCGGAGCGCCGGGTCTTCATCAGCCGCTGTCACACTAACCTGGCTACACCACTCCGCCTGTAGTTACCTTTGATATCCCTCCCGGACCAGGCGTGGCCGCGTGACTCGGAGCGCCGGGTCTTCATCAGCCGCTGTCACACTAACCTGGCTACACCACTCCGCCTGTAGTTACCTTTGATATCCCTCCCGGACCAGGCGTGGCCGCGTGACTCGGAGCGCCGGGTCTTCATCAGCCGCTGTCACACTAACCTGGCTACACCACTCCGCCTGTAGTTACCTTTGATATCCCTCCCGGACCAGGCGTGGCCGCGTGACTCGGAGCGCCGGGTCTTCATCAGCCGCTGTCACACTAACCTGGCTACACCACTCCGCCTGTAGTTACCTTTGATATCCCTCCCGGACCAGGCGTGGCCGCGTGACTCGGAGCGCCGGGTCTTCATCAGCCGCTGTCACACTAACCTGGCTACACCACTCCGCCTGTAGTTACCTTTGATATCCCTCCCGGACCAGGCGTGGCCGCGTGACTCGGAGCGCCGGGTCTTCATCAGCCGCTGTCACACTAACCTGGCTACACCACTCCGCCTGTAGTTACCTTTGATATCCCTCCCGGACCAGGCGTGGCCGCGTGACTCGGAGCGCCGGGTCTCATCAGCCGCTGTCACACTAACCTGGCTACACCACTCCGCCTGTAGTTACCTTTGATATCCCTCCCGGACCAGGCGTGGCCGCGTGACTCGGAGCGCCGGGTCTTCATCAGCCGCTGTCACACTAACCTGGCTACACCACTCCGCCTGTAGTTACCTTTGATATCCCTCCCAGACCAGGCGTGGGCCGCGTGACTCGGAGCGCCGGGTCTTCATCAGCCGCTGTCACACTAACCTAACTACACTACTCCCTGTAGTTACCTATGATATCCCTCCCGGACAAGGCAGCAGGCACCCCGGCGGCTTGTATGGGTGTCGGCTGCGTGTACTCGGAGCGACGGATCGCTTTCATCAATTGCTCGTCGAAGCCCATGTGGCCGAAACTGCTCACTGGCTTCGGAGGGTCCGGCCCTGTGATCTGAGAACCATCAATTTGGTTTATGTAAACAGATTTTATGTAAGCATTCACATAGGGAGCTCACGCGAAGGGATATTTAAATGAGCCTTAATTTTTTGCAAGTTTGTTAGAAAGAGATGATGGAGACCACAAGTTCTTAAGAAAGTTCAGTTCAATTTGTATACTTGGAATATCTTTGGTTTTCTGTTAAAGGTGGATGTTAAAGATAAGGTTTCCTAGGAAATCGTCATCACACCCACGACCATTCATGTATGTTCTTAGATTAGATAGTTGACTTGTTCCATTGATATATTAAACTTGGTCTTACCAATTTTTTTACAAAAATAAACAAAGATTTTTATAAGAAGATCGCCTCCTGTGATATATCAACTACTAATCGATAAAAATTCCCAAAATACGTATCTAGTATCGAGGGTAACCTACCTTAACCCCAAGCTTTTTCTTCAACTCCTCAACCTGCTGATGACTCAAGTTCTCGATTTCCTCGTGGGGAGTGTAGAAGTTCTTCTCGAAAGGTTCGTACTCGATCTCCGAGTGGTCTATGGGAGGTAGAGGGTCGATGAACTTCTTCTTGGGAGGAGCTAAGGGGTTCCCATCTTCGTCATATTCTATTTCCTGGTCTGATGCGTCGTCACCTGCTGTTAGGGGATTTTCTTCCATGTATCTGTGGGAAAACGATTGATTACGAAAGAAAGAACTACAAAACAAAACCAGTATAAGCTGAACCAGCGCTCATGGTCAAAGGGTTTCCACCGACGTGCGGCCTTGAATACAGCAAAGGTTGAATAGTAGGCAAAACATCGCATTGTTGGAGCCATGTCACCTCTTATTCCAGGAGCGGACTGCATGCCCAAAGGCATAAGGAATTTTAGTTCTGAGAAGACCATAAACTTGGCAATTCCGCTATTTAGCACTCTTGTCAAATTAATTCTATTTATTGCAATTCATAATGATTAATGAGCATTTCCTAAGCCTTCTGTATGAAAGTACTTGGTACGTCATAATTTATGGCATGTATTTAACGCGGCGACAAATTAATCTGAATTAGGGTTTCAAAAAATATTAAAGCAGCTAGCAAAAATAATAGGTTGGCAGCTAAAGTGAAGTATCATTTTAAGCAGAAAATGGCAGCTTTATAATCAGTTGTAAGCTCTGTTTTAATTTAAACTGGCATCGATTTTTTGCTTTGGCAACTGAATTTATTGTTAAGCGAACATTTAACGGCAGATAAAAACTAGAAAATAGGCTTTCTTAAATAATAAAATGAGGTTGTATATAAAGTTAAAAAAAAATAAAAATATAAAATCGTTAAATATATTCGACCTGCACTCTGTTTCTATGCAATGACTAACCTTGTCGCCGTTTTCATTAAATAACGATTCTACAAACAAAAATACTGAAATCCAAATACTTAATAATAGTACCTGTTTTAATTTTTACAGCAGCCTACAAATCGCAGCCCGAAAGTGTATTTTTATATGGGAGCCAGTTGTTGCCAATAATACAATCTTTGTTATCCAACTGTTAAAATTAGTCGCCAAGTCATTATTTACAGTACTTCGCTTATGATTTCATTGCCCCTGTTTAATATATTTGCTACCTTAAAGAATCTGCCATTATTTAGTTTTTATAAATCCTTGCAATTTGAAGCTCATCTATTATAATTGTTGCTAAAATATTTAATCGCTGCCAGATTAATTTATTAGATGCAAACTGTTAGTTGTCGTTTCATTTGTTAGTTGCCTCAAAAATAATAAGCCATAATTTATTACACTCGTTTATATGAACTTAACTCAAAATTACAGTCCGCGGGACGAGTTAAGGCCTCTGGGCGGGAGCGGAGGGGGTATGTGCAGTAGTATTTTTCTTGCAAATATTGCAACTGCGCATACCCCCTCCACTCCGCCCAGAGGCCTTAACTCGTCACGCGGCCTATACCTACGTGTTAAATGTAAAATAATTAGTATTTTATGCATTTTACGTGAATATTTTTTAAACGCAAACAATTTTTTTTTTTTTTTTTACACATACCAAATTATTGAAGTAACCAAGCAGAACTTGACATTATGGATTATGAACCAGAGGATGGACAGCAGCGTCCTTCTGTGTATCGTACCATCTTACATTCTGCGGTCACCAATAACCACGATCCATGGTGCCAGCTGCAACCCTAACAAATATGGAGACTATTGTACTTCCTCTCCTGTTCCCAGCCAAAGCTGGAATTCAGGAGGGAGCTCCCTGTCCTGAAGTGGACATTTTATGGGATGTTATGATGATGGGTAATATCCTGCTCTCTTACTTGTAATAGCTCTCCTCATCGTCCATCTCGTCGATGTCCCCGCGGGTCCCCCGGTTGCTGTCGGCTCCTCTTGCCGCGTTCTCCTTGCTGCTGACCATATCTTTAGCCGCCTGCTTCTCCAGGCCGGCCATGTAGGCATCCAGGGGATCCTCGTCGTCGTCTTCAATTTGCTGGGATGATACGAGGTTTTGTGTCATAGCTCAATGGCGGGATCAGTATCAGCAACTGAACAACTTTTCCCAAGGAACATAGGTTGAAATACGAAAATCAATCTTTGACCTCCCATAGAAACTGCGTCAGCTGATAGCGCATTTTGTATGGAAGGTCAAATTTGTTTTTTCATATTTCGACCTATGTTCCTTGGGGAAAGTTGTTCAGTTACTGATACTGATCCCGCCCCTGTACTATGGCACGCAATAAAATTAACACCCTGTATATATAAAAGAAAGTCGTGTTAGTTACACTATTTAGGAGTAGGGGTAGGGGTTAGGGGCAGGGGTAGGAGTAGGGATTGTCTCCTGTATATATAAAAGAAAGTCGTGTTAGTTACACTATTTAGGAGTAGGGGTAGGGGTTAGGGTAGGGGCAGGGGTAGGAGCAGGGATTGTCTGAATTTTATGAGGGAGAAAAAAAAAAAGAATTGTACTTAATAAAATATTAAATCTGCTTATTTATTGCCTGTAAGGCGGGAACAAATTTCGCCGGGTCAGCTAGTTTTAGATATTAAATTAAACCAATAACAAAAACAAAATTTTCCTTTAAGGAGCTTAATTGCAACTTACAATGATAATTTCGCTCATTTGGACCTTTATGCTCATTCTTATCACCAATTTAGGAGTTTGCTTATAAAAGAACTAAAACAACAATAGATTTTATATTTTTTTCTTTTTTAGAACTAAGACTTCTCTATGTAAATTAAGGGTAGTTTGCGCCACCTAACTTATAATTTAATTTAAACGAAGCCACATGCACAAATTGTAAGATTTTTCTACTAGTTCATATGTATCGCTACTACCAACATTATGAAAAATAATTTGTGAATAGTGCTGTGGATTGTGTATAAATTTTAATCCGTTTTCAAGTATGAACTGTTAATTTCAAGCTATGTACACAATTGTTTATTCCCAATAAATTAAATAAAATAAAATATTATTTATTATTATTAAATCAACTTTAAAAAAAATACATATAAAGAAAAGACCTAGCTTTAGAATTCATAGGAATTCACATGAATTTGCAAAAAAATTCACAATTAAACAAATTTTATAACTATATAATATAAAGTAGATGTACTTCTGTATTCTACAAATCTCACCTTAGAACTGGTAGCTTCATTAGTTGGACTGCCCGGTGCAGGGATGTAGGCCAAGGCAGGAGTTGGTGGCTCATCATCTTCATCAAAATACCTTCAAATAAAAAAAAATGTTTAATATGGCAAACGCCGGCAAGTGCCACAATAAAATATAGAAATCTTTGATTATTCTTTTTTTTTATTGTCAATGGGCTTAATCTTGACCTCAATCTAGTCTCCTTAAGGACAGCAATGAGATCGACCATGGGATGAGCTTGCCCAGAAGAAGAGAGATAGACTTAAATAGATTCGGGTTATACAGGGTGTAAGGAAAAGTACCAATTTTCATTTAACCACATGTTGTGTAAGTAGAATAAAGTATATAAAACATATTAATTATAAAAAAAATTTAAAAATAAAATACTACCTATGAAAAAAAAGTTTAAGTTGCCAACCCTATTCTAAGAATCGCAATGCGCACCCTACCCCCATTCACTATAGAACTTCATTCACTAACATGCAACAGAGATAGGAGATAAAAAACTATGTAATAATGACACTTGAGGCAAATACTCATGCTTATCGGTGCGATAGTCTTGAGTCTAGTGAGGGTTGACACAATTAAATTTTAATATATTTTTTTTAAATCTGTTATTTTTTTATTGTTTAAACATGCTTACTGTTCTTTATTCTACTTATAGAACATGTGGTTAAAAGGAAATCGGTACTTTTTCTTACACCCTGTATGAACTCGGGAACACAGACGCAGGCAGAGAATTCCACTCTTTGGTGATGTTTCAAAGCGCTTTGTGTGAATGTTTGGAATATCAACCAAGTGTGGGTGATATCCTGCAGTGTCTGGACTCCCGATGGTAAAAGTGGGATGGTGGAATGAGCTCATGGAGCTCTTGAGCATACTCTCCACAATCTGTGAATATAAGTATTTGTTCCCAAAGCAACACTCAATTATTTGGCTGTTGGTTTACAGAAAAGGCGAAAACTATTGGTTTACAGAAAAGGCCAAAACTGTTGGTTTGCAGAAAAGATTTGGTTCCAGTTTAACTATAGAATGGGGGCGATTCTAGCGTGGCTGCTAAATTTATGTTATGATTAAAATTTGAGAGGTCTAAAAGTGATGCTGTCTTTTTTCTATAGGCAGTAACAAAGATAGCAACATTTTTAGACCTGTCAAATTATAGCCTTAAGACAATTGCATTATGATTTCCATAATGAAAATTAAAAAAATATATAATGAAAATTATTGATCTAGTAATTATCTTTCTTTCTCTTTAGGTCATATAGTCTACCTTGCTAAAACTTCTTTACACTGATAAGAAAAAAATATATTTATTAATAATTTTATGTACTAACTCATCTTCAGTTTTAGCGCGTTTCTTGCCCAGGGTTCCCCAGTTTCCAGTCACTGCATTTTGAGTGATAGCTGTCATAGTAGAATAACCTTGTTTGGACAACCCTGATGTAGGTGGGGGTACGGCATGCATAGGAGTCGTCGGCGGAGGCACAGCGTGCAAAGACACATTCGACGGGTTCCGCTTAGGCATCGTGAACCCAGCGAACCCAAATCCCTTCCCACCACTCATCTTCAACACTTAAATTCGACCAAAAACTACAAAATCAAACCGAGGAACAAATTTCTCATAACACCAGAGGTTAGCGAACCTATTACCCCGTGGGGATTACCCACGCGGCTTATAAATGTTCCAAGGATGTCTTTATACACAATTGGGTAGTTGCATGTCAATAAATTTCATTATTTTACGATTTTTTGCAAAATAAAACAAAATTGGAAAATCAACGCTGTCAATTACAGTTTGACAAATTGACAATCAAGCTACAGTGTTGCCATTTCTCAAGACAAGACGTTTTACAGACGTGTTTGTGCAGACGAGCGATTTTTTGACGCAGTACCGAGAACGGAAAATTTAAAAAAATTGAATGAATAAAGGAACGAACGCTCACGTTCGGAAATCAAAATGTCAATATTCTGTGCGTTCCATATTGCACTAACAGACTGCTTTAGAGCACTGTGAGCGCGCTTACGTCGGTCCAAATTGACCAAAAGCGTGCTCTAAAGCACTCGCTCGTTCACCGCCTTACGTCATTGATGACGTCATCGTTTCTGCTATCAGTGCTTTAGTCAAATAGGTGGAGCAGTGAAAGCGCTAATGTCAAAATCGATTTGACACATAAAATCCCACACATTTGCAGCCAGCTGATGTCTCTTAAATTTTGATTTTAATGAGTCTGTCTCTAATGGAAATGAGAGTGGATTTGGCGCACATTTTTCAGCGATTAGCTTAGGCTTTGTTAAAGAAAATAAAAACAAAACTTACATTTTGACAGATGAACACGTGAGCGCGCTTAAATCCATTCCAAATTGACTAGAGCCATTAAAGCAGTGATAGCTTTGTGAGCGTGCAAAATCAATTTGGACCGTCCGTCAGTACTGTATACGCTTTTAGCAGCGTTTGTACAATTTGGAACACAGCCATTGTCATGTCGATGTCACATTCATTCGTCATCGTCTTTCAAAACCCAAAACAAATTATTATTTCTTTTGTGTTGAATTAGCAACTTAACATGTATTTCAAGCTATGTGCTCTTCTCTTCACGTTGCTCACCGTGACCAACGTCGAAGCAGCTCAAGGATACGACTTTGGCGATTTTTTGGCCACAGTTTTAGGTATTGGTATTGCCGTAATTGGAATCCTCGCATGTTTGGGCAATTACGCGCGACAGAAAGCGAGGAATGAATTCATATAACAAAAAAAAGTGAGTATCATTTGTGGCTAATTTATCTTTTGTAGATTCATGAGATTTTTGTGTTAGTAGCAGTAATCTTTTGAGACCAAAATTTTTGTATTATTTCAGAATTCTTCCGCTCATTTGCTACGAGAGGCGTCGATTAACAAATACACGCAATATATTCATGAGGTGGATATTTTTTATGATTGTAATTTGAATACTGGTTGTAAAACTTGTTGTGTTATGGGTTGAGCTACATTTTTCAACTGATTATTTAATGGCCTATTACATTAGAATAAGCTCACCCAGTTTAAATCTGTGGCAACTTATAAATACCAACCATCTACACTGCATATTATATTAACATCACTGTAGGTTATTGTAAAAATGTTTTTAATTTTATTGTAATAAAATCATACCTAAGTATTTTTGACTATTTTTCAATTTGAAGCAGTATTTGATAATCTTTTTAAGGGCTCATTCTGCATCATTACTAGATTGTAAAAATTATTTTCCTTGAAAAAAGAGAAGTGAAGCATTTGGAGAGTTCAGTAACCTTAAGACAAAGATTACTTGCAATAGTATCCAGTCACTACTAGTATTACTACATACATAATATCATGCCTTTTCCCGTTAGGGCAGGCAGACACCACAGTCCTCCACCTGCTACGATCTTGACATACTTCCCTCACTTCCTGTACTTTCATCAATCCTTTTATACACATGCTTGTCGGTTTAGGGTACTTTTAACCTGGCCTTTATTCAGAGAGTAACAACTAGTAACTGTAATGTAATTAAAAGAAAATTTAAATTTCCTATCATTTAGCCATGGTTTTTCCCATTTAGGCAATGGCAAAATAAAAAAAAAATAGATTTTCAGGTATTAGAAAAATTAATGCATTCATTTTAACAATACTTCCATAGCTTTTACTTATTGCATAATTTAAATAAAAAGAATACATATTAAAATCTAAAAGTTTAAATGCATTCATGTCCATAATGAAGAAAATAATATATCATTGTTGCAATTAATTCATTATCTCTAGAACATGATGTATCAATAAAATTTATATTTATTAGTAAAGCCATTTTAGAAAAAAATACCTAAATTTATAAAATTAATGTCTATTGGGGTTGATGTTTATAGAACATTTTCTTTTCCCCAATAAAACAAATACATAAGGCAAAACTTTGTACTGCATAATTTATTTCTTGTGTCCAAATAAAAAATAACATCTTAGTAAATAATTTATAGTTAATTAATGTCAATGTTGTTAATTTGCCCGTCAAAAGATGACAAAATACAGAATTCATTTACTCATTCAAATCTAATAATAACCTATTCATTATCTTCCTTCTGTATTGCGTCTATTTCATTGATTATGTCTTGTTTTTTGGCCATTTTTTCTTTCTGATCCTTGTCAGGGTTCTTTAGGGTTCCGATCTTAATTTTATCTTCAAGGAACTCAATGTCTCTTAGTTTCTTTCGGAGGTTTTTCAACCGTTTGGCGGGGTCAGTGGGTGTTTGTCCAGAACTGCTGCTTACAGAGGATGATGATGGACTACTAAAGGTGGGTTCTGTTATTTCGCATTTACCGAGCTTGTCTGCTGCTTCTTCCACAGCTAAAAAAAAGAAATTAATATTAATTATCATTAAGAGATTTTAATATCCAACAATGAATAAATGATTTTGATTTGATTTGATTAACAATGAGTTACATAAAGTTTGACACTAAAACCCTTATGGGGTTTAAGACGTGCCACATCTGACTTTGCTTGTTAGTTCAATTACATCGCTAACTTATAGCATGAAATATTGGTTTTCATTAAATCAATTAAACACAATCAAGTACACATAAAACTACGTTATTGCAAGAATTAAAGAGAGAGAAGCCGTAATGTAGCAGGCGAGAATGAGACACAACTATTTCACATAGTCGCGCTCATAGTCACCAGTACACAATAATGAGAACTGGTTAACGGATTAAGGTACAGGCTGAACCGAGTTACGTATTTTCTTATAGTAAATTTTTATTTTATTATTGAAGGTCTTACTATCAAAAGTTTGTCTTAGATCCGCTGGTAGGCCATTTAGCAGTTTAGGCACAAGAACATTGGCAGTTCTGTTTCCGTAGTAGTTGTTTACTATCGCAACAGAGTACTTTTGGGAAATAAGTGAGCGGGTGAAAACTGTATGAGATATTTTTTCCAGTTTTAGATCTCGAATGGGGTTTTCAATGTTATGATGTTAATAATCTAAAATTATAAATTACACAAATAAATTAAGACTATTTTTAATAAAACACATACCAGTCTTCTTTTTCTTCTTCTTTTTATCAACAGTGACAATCAGACCAGGAATGGGCTGATTAGTGCCGCTTTGGTTCTTCTTGCCCTTTTGGGCTTCTGCAGCAAATTCTGGTGGCAGCCCTACAGGTAAGCCTGTATTTTGCCGTGCTGCAAACTGCTTCCCCTTACTCTCATACAAAGGTATTTCCTCTTGAGGAATGTACCCTTCTTTGACACGTCTTGGTTTACGCCAAGTGCCATCCGGACGTTGCGTAGCAGGGATAAATTTACAGCCTGAAAAATAACTATAGATAAAAATGTGAGCTACTGTATTTGATGAGATTACCAGTAAACTGCGAAAAAATATAGTAACAATTAGTGCATGAACCGTTCAGATTTTACGGAACTAATTAGAGAGCTCGATACGAAAGATTATCAATACGGAATAATATACAATTGTTTAAAACTTTCACATGTTTATCATGTTGTTTTGATCATATTTCGTAAAGGCAACGCGTACAATGAAAAAGGCATTTTTTTAAAGTAAGTGTTTCAGGGAAAAACGGAAAGAAAGAAGAAAATAATGAAAAGATTTGACAACGCTATTCCTTGTTCAAAACTGCGAATTATAACAGAAACATACCATCAGCATCGTGCTCGTATGCAGTTGCAGCCATCATAACATTAGTCTAGTGCCATAAACACTTTTGATTATCAAATTAAAAGTAAGGAACACAAGGTAAATGAAGCGTCGGAAATTAATTTCTTTTCGTCGCTCGCTATTTTTGTGCACTAGTATTTTGACAAGAAAAGTGAACGAATGAAATGCTCTATGTCAAAATTGAACGAACGGTAATGGCATTAGACCGTAACTTTTCACGTTACAGAAGGTAAATAATAGCTTTAACGAGTATCGATAGTTAGCGGTTTGTAGCAGCACTAGTTGATAAAAACGTCAAGATCAAAGAAAGAAGGCTGGCAAGGTTGCCAACTTAGTGGAAAATCCACTGAAACTGGTGGTTTAGACCTCCTTGTCAGTGGGCAAATTTTGGTTTTAGTGGCTGGTGGTTTTTTCTAGTGGATTACTTTATTTTTGTTAGTGGAAAGACAAATTTTTTACCACTAAATCCATCATCATCATATCAGCCGAAAGACGTCCACTGCTGGACATAGGCCTCCCCTAAAGATCTCCATGACGACCGGTCCTGCGCTGCTCGCATCCAGCGGCTTCCCGCGACCTTGACCAGATCGTCGGTCCACCTTGTGGGGGGCCTGCCAACGCTTCGTCTTCCGGTACATGGTCGCCACTCTAGAACCCTCACGCGCCCCATCGGCCATCGGTTCTTCTTGCGATGTGCCCTGCCCACTGCCACTTCAGTTTAGCGATTCTCAGGGCTATGTCAGTTACTTTAGTTCTTCTGCGGATCTCCTCATTTCTGATTCGATCGCGCAGAGACTCCGAGCAAAGCCCTTTCCATAGCCCTTTGGGTGACTTTGAGCTTTCTGATAAGGCCCATCGTGAGCGGCCTTAGACTATATAATACTATGAGCGGCCATGTCTCGGTGCCATGTCATCACTGGCAACACACACTGGTCAAAGACTTTCGGCTTGAGACACTGCGGTATTTTGGACGTGAAGACACGAGTATTGCGGAGCTTCCCGAACGCTGCCCATCCGAGTCGGATTCGACGAGTAACCTCTTTCTCTAAGTTGGATTTACCCAGCTGGACTGTTTGTCCCAGGTATACGTACTCAACAACAACTTCGAGCGTAGAATCTCCAACTTTGAGTGGAGTGGGTACAACAAGGGCGTTAGACATAATTTTCCAAAACAACAAACTAAATAATAAACTAAATCCATAAATGAGCCAAATTCAAATAAAATGGGATTTTTCACAAATTTTACCTACTGGTAACCGCTGCTGGTAACACAAGAGTCAATCAAACATCTCTGGTGTGAACAGATTCCAATATTTTAGCTTCTTTTGTAATCTCTATGCTACGTTTTCCTCAATTTAACGCTGAAGTGGAAGGACTAGACTTTTCAGTTTTAATGTTAACCTCATGAACGTACCTAAATGTTACCATGACCTAGTCATCTAGGTAGGTACATGATTCCTTGTAGTGTGATATGGTAATCACATATCATCACGTAGTTCCCTTCCTAAATAGAATCACGTAGGAAACGTAGTGTGACGTCATGTAGACGCACGTATAAGTTAGTATATAAGATCAATTAGATTAGTAATAAAGGGGAATTTAAGCAGAGTACACGGGAGAGTTTCATTTAACCATCGAACAATATCTCATGGCGACCGTGACAGCCTTCCACTAATATTCGCCATCGAACAATATCTCATGGCGACCGTAGTGGATAGAGCAGCGTCTTAGTGAAGTCTTCGAAGTCGGTCATCGGGGAAAAGCGCCGCATCGTGGCCACCGAGTTACGGGCCTTGTAAGAAGATGGCTCCAGATCGAGGTCCGTTGTAAGGCATCCAATCCATGCTGCTTTCTGGACTACGTTACCGGACGCTGCGTGTTAACGTACGACGGGTAAGATGGCAATTTCACGCAACGACGAGATGGCAAGAGGGATGTTCGCCACCTCAAACATAGACGGTGAGTGCGAAGTGCAGGGCGGCAGCGCAAGGGTTATCAAGAGCTGTCGGCGGGAAGCGACAGGATGGCAAGTGCAAGGTGCAGGTCCTATCTGCATGAGTGAAGAGCACGAAGAGCCTTCTGGACAGCAACAAGTTCAACCCCGGGAGGAAGCGTTTGGAAGATAGCAGTCCTCAATTTTGGGTATTATTAATTTGTTTATTTTACATAACCTAAATACCTAGTTGGTTGTTTTTTTTAGTCATAATAATCTATCTTTTGTTTTGAGTGGTTAATTTTTTTTTTAGTTATAGTTATCTTTTAAGAATGCTAAGTTCTATTAATCAATTTCAGGTTATTTTTATTCACACGGGTATATTAAAATTAAGTAGGTGTTAACAAGATCTTAGCTCAGCAATACCTGGTTTTCAGCATTCATGTATTGTAGTTCAAATAACATTAGAAAGGTTATCAAATTAATAGCGTCTATATATTAAAACGAATAAAAGATGCTGAAGATACGAACGGAAATATCAATTTTTTTTTTTTTAACAATAACTGTCATAAAATTTTAAACAATATCTTCATTAAAGAAAATTCACCACACAAATTCTTAAATGTTTAGTAAAAATTAGAATGCATATAACCAGTTAATGGAAGTAAACAAACGAAGTGTTAAATAGCGCGCGCGTTTCGTGCGTTGCGTTTTGGTTTCGTTTTAGTTTTGGTTTCGTTTCGATTTCAATTCAAGCATGCCTGAAGCGTAAACATGCTTAGAATCAACGATATCTCATGGCATATAGTACATTGTTCACAAAATATTTTACGCTATAATATGCTGGTTGTTGACGTATTTTTATTAATTTATAATTAAGGGTTTTTTTATTCGGGGTGTTTACGATTATATTATATTAGGATAATGATTTACTAATATTAAGCTATTTGTGACGCTGCGGGTAAAATAATAAGGAAATACTAATAAAATAACAGAGTTCTAGATATCGCAGTGGAGTTGTAATCAAATGTTACAACTAATTATTACATCATAACTTGATTGACTTTGAATTATTGTTTTGCAAACTGTGCAGATTCTAGCACATCGTGGAATGTGTCTATATTTCAGTAGTTTTAAATGCTGACGTACAATTTGTTGTTTTGTATTATGCACTGCACGTGATGCGAGTGTATTTGTTTTTCAAATTTAGATCAAATTGATAATACATTCATACGGACGGGCAGACGTGATGATATGTTTGAAATTTTTTTGTGGAGTATTCCTATTCCGAGAGAATATTTAAAAATATGGTAGCAGAGATGTGTCATCTCATGCATTCTGTCAATTTTCAAGTTACGAATAGTGGAATTAAATATGTTGTTCAGTATGGGTCTACGCTATTTCCCATTTACAAAAAGTATTTTAGAATGGAAGTATATTTGAACAGAATATCGATGAAACGATTTTGGTAGTGTTTCTTGATAAAGTCTCAAAATCTCACGGACGAGTATAGTTAGGAGAAGATAGGCGATAGAGTGGTTGCGTATTAAAAATCATTTTGGATTGATGTTATGTTAATTCAACTTGGTACGTCAACTTACTGATATTGCAGCCAGATGGTCCTTGTAAGTGCAAGTTGAAATAGGATTGGGATAGAAAGGAAAGTCTATTTTTCTAGGAAAATTATAAACGTTGGAAAATCTTATGTTAATAATGTATCGTAATACGATTGGATTGATCACCCAAGAGTTGATGTGTTATTAGCTGAATGATTAGTTTGAGCATAATAGTTAGGAAGGAATGATTAGGATAAGTAAGCATTATTTAATGCAATATGTGACAAACCCATTGTCTACAAAGTAGCGATAGGGGGAAAAGGCACGATAAGGTTTCAGATCCTTCATTTTGAAGATGTTGGAGACATCCAGTTAGATGTCTTAAAATATGACCTTATACTATTTATGTTATAATGAAGTTCAGTGGAACTCAGTATTATGTCGCGACAGGTCGGTAGAAAGTGCCAAAATATTGTGCTACCGATTATGGTAATTACGGGCTGGCCAACCCGGGAAATTAGTTATATGGGAATGACTAGTATCTGAAGTTCTGAAGGCGCGCCGAGACGCAGCAGGCCTAGGTATTTAGTTACAGACCATTATAAAATGTCTATGAGTCTGACTAAGCGCGAAATGCGTTATTAAAAGGTAATGAATGACCTTAACCGATAATGAGGTAAAATAAGAATATGATAACTCATACATTTCATGTAGTGTGGTAAAGGGTAAACATAAATGCTATGTTCTGATCACGAATTTTCTAAGTGAATATTATGTTTTGAATAGAGATTTTTCCCTGAAAGTCTGATACGTAATTTTTTTTTATAATTGGATAAAATGTTATAATGTTAAATTACCCAATGGTATGAATATGAGTATCAAGAATAATGTTGTCTAATTAAATTTTCTAGTATGACCGTTCGTTACATCATCGGTTAACTATAACAAATTATTGAAATAATACTTTGACTATACATAACGCATATAGCCAACAATTGTTAAAATATAGCGTCATGAATTTATAGAAATATAATTTTTCAGTAAACAGATTGGTTTTTTTTAGTTCCAATAAATTCATGATATTATTTTGTATAGTAATTAGCTTACTGGATTTTTTTAGTAATAATTAGATTTAGTTTGTTTTGTATTGTCTTGATTCACTTGACCATAATATTTTTAAGATTGTCATTAATGTTAAAGATACGATTTTTTTTCTTTTTCTTCCAAGTTAAATAAAGATGAATGTAGAGAAGTGGAAATACTTAATGAAAACAATATTTTGTTGTGATTTGCTTAATTTTTTTTTTCTAAAAAAAAAAAAAAAAAAAATATCCATATTAAAGGAAATTGTATACTTACAGTAGCTACAGAAGTCAAATTTAATAAGTATTATAAAGTATTGCAGTTCAATTTTGAATGGTTGAGAGCGCATAAATGCGTTTGGTACGTAATTTAAGTTATATTTTTTTGTATTGCATCATGATGTTTAAGTAATATTTAGTATATTTCTTGTTAATGATTGTAAAGTTATCGAAATTTAGATTAATGTAACAGTAGATTTAATGTTTTATAAAAAGTTTGTCCCTAGGATTCTCTTTTCAGGGGAGGGAAGCCTATCCTTTTCAGGGGAGGTGTGATATGGTAATCACATATCATCACGTAGTTCCCTTCCTAAATAGAATCACGTAGGAAACGTAGTGTGACGTCATGTAGACGCACGTATAAGTTAGTATATAAGATCAATTAGATTAGTAATAAAGGGGAATTTAAGCAGAGTACACGGGAGAGTTTCATTTAACCATCGAACGATATCTCAGTAGACACTAATAGTGTTTTAGGTTGTAGAAGAAATTTAAACCAAGGAAATTTATGTGTCAGCCTGTCCTGCTGAAGTAAACAGCGAAGACTAAATATTCCTCTGGTCTTATACCATTAATACGTTTAATAACGTAATACATTTAATACCATTTTCTTGCACATTTATAACGAATATATAAAAATTAAAAATAAATATAGAAAAATTTTGAATATTGATTATTTAGTGGATTTTTGGTGGTTTCCACAACCGCTTTTAGTGGATTAGCGAAAAAAAAGTTGGCAACCCTGAAGGCTGGCGTTTTAATTTCTATCTATTGGGGACTTTTTGGCGTGTCCGTCTCCCCAGCAACCCCGTGCGAGATATGGCCAAGTGGCATACACCAAAATTTAGTGGAAATTGGTTCATTCCATCAGTAAAGTGTCAGATTCAGTGCATCAACACTGATGACACTACGAGGTGAAAACTTTGGGTGGCTGTAGAGACGTCTCGTCAGCCAGCCCATTCTATACAGGGAAAACTACGAAGATTACATAAAAGCAAAATAGTTCCACATTTACTGCATGTCTAGTGCAATTGATTGTAAAAAAGCCAAATCGAAAATGTCCATATGGTAGGAGCACTTCATCAATAATTATGGGTGGCTGGAGAGACGTTTTCCCAGCCAGCCCATGTGATATCTCGGAACATATAGTAGGTAGGAAGATAAAACAAAGCTTAATATTTACTACCTACTCGGAACAGTAGGTAGCAAATATTTCAAAATCCTAGCTCCACTAACTTTTGAGATATTTGTATTTTTTCATGGGCTTGCTGGGGAGACGTCTCGCCAGCAAGCCCATGCTGTAACTCAAAAACTACTGCACGTAGAATGCTGAGCGATATACCAATAGAGAGTGCATATTTGATGCAATAAGCACCAAGAAAAGTGAGTCCCTAGGTCTTACGGTTTCGGTGCTAGAAACAAAAATCATTTTCCCGCCGAAAATTTTGAATGCATGATGTGAAGTGCGACGTTGCCGTTCTGTGCAACTCTACATGTTGCTGCTAGAGCATTCAAAAATCAATCTTGTATCCTTATAGTTAAAAGGTACTGTAGACGCACGTGTAGATTATTTGTAATTTGAGAATAGTTCGGGAGACGGTGTACTTAAAAGGCTGATTGGTTAACAAGAAGTTTTTATTTATTTGTGGACAACATGTGAAGAACAAAAGACATAATATGTATTTTGGCTCACGTATTTATTTAATAAATCAGTTTTCTTAACTTTTTAATTACAGGACAATTTAAGAATACTTTAAAAATTTTAGTTTGTTACTGAGACCATTAAACCTACATCTCCTCCTAGAATACAGTTGTCACGGTTGCTAAAAAGAGATTGTGGCACCAGTTAGTCTTCACGTGAGCTAAAATACATATTATCTCTTTCGTTCTTAACATGTCGTCCACAAATAAATTAAAACTTCTTGATAACCAATCAGTCTTTTACTAAGTACACCGTCTCCCGAACTATTCTCAAATTACAAATAATCTACACGTGCGTCTACAGTACCTTTTAACTATAAGGATACAAGATTGATTTTTGAATGTTCTAACAGCAACATGTAGAGTTGCACAGAACGGCAACGTCGCACTTCACATCATGCATTCAAAATTTTCGGCGGGAAAATGATATTTGTTTCTAGCACCGAAACCGTAAGACCTAGGGACTCACTTTTCTTGGTGCTTATTGCATCAAATATGCACTCTCTATTGGTATATCGCTCAGCATTCTACGTGCAGTACTTTTTGAGTTACAGCATGGGCTTGCTGGCGAGACGTCTCCCCAGCAAGCCCATGAAAAAATACAAATATCTCAAAAGTTAGTGGAGCTAGGATTTTGAAATATTTGCTACCTACTGTTCCGAGTAGGTAGTAAATATTAATCTTTGTTTCATCTTCCTACCTACTATATGTTCCGAGATATCACATGGGCTGGCTGGGAAAACGTCTCTCCAGCCACCCATAATTATTGATGAAGTGCTCCTACCATATGGATATTTTCGATTCGGCTTTTTTACAATCAATTGCACTAGACATGCAGTAAATGTGGAACTATTTTGCTTTTATGTAATCTTCGTAGTTTTCCCTGTATAGAATGGGCTGGCTGACGAGACGTCTCTACAGCCACCCAAAGTTTTCACCTCGTAGTGTCATCAGTTTTGATGCACTGAATCTGACACTTTACTGATGGAATGAACCAATTTCCACTAAATTTTGGTGTATGCCACTTGGCCATATCTCGCACGGGTTGCTGGGGAGACGGACACCTTTTTGGCGGGAACTCGACATGGGCGTTTGCCTGCTTAATTTTTTTTTTGTTTCATTCTTCCTTTCGGAAAGGCAAAGAGTACAAAGCCCATACAGCCATGTCTGATGTATTTAACTGTCTTTCTTTTTGCTCCCCTCGTAAAGCGATAGTGAACTTTACGAAGGAAAATGTTCGTGACTTTTTGGGACAACACAAACGGGGCTTAAACACGAGATCACTTGAAATCTTCATCAGCTGCGCACTCCGTAGTAAATTTACTGCATAACACACTATCTTTATTATCCACTAAATCACTAAATGCACAAAATAACAAAATTTCAATTAAGCAGGCAAACGCCCATGTCGAGTTCCCGCCAAAAAGTCTTGCCTGCTTAATTGAAATTTTGTTTTTTTGTGCATTTAGTGATTTAGTGGATAATAAAGATAATGTGTTATGCAGTAAATTTACTACGGAGTGCGCAGCTGATGAAGATTTCAAGTGATCTCGTGTTTAAGCCCCGTTTGTGTTGTCCCAAAAAGTCACGAACATTTTCCTTCGTAAAGTTCACTATCGCTTTACGAGGGGAGCAAAAAGAAAGATTAAACACATCAGACATGGCTGTATGGGCTTTGTACTCTTTGCCTTTCCGAAAGGAAGAATTAAACCAAAAAAAAAAAATTCTATCTATTGGTTCTTGTCTTGATTCCTGTGCTTGATTCTGAGTAGTCTTTTGTTTTTATTAAAATTTAATTAATTAACAATGCCTAAACGAATGCGTAGACGAATGTTAACAAACAGAAAAAAACACAACGCCGTCAAACTAAGCCCGAAATATGAAAGTGACGATCAGAAAGGTAATTTAAGCAACGTTCCAAAATAACATGGGTAGATACATATTTTCAAAAAATTTACTTACCTATACATTTTCTGCAGGTGAAACTGAGGTATCGACACCTCGTGGACGGCTCAAAGGTGCTCTCAAAGAGGTCTTGGAGCCCGCTGGCGATGACATGTATGAAAATTCGAATGACCTCCTCACTCCCATGAAAAGGTAAGCTCGCAAAGCTAACACTCGTGTCTTCAGACTTAATTTACACTTATGTTGACTTTTTTCATACTTTAAAATGTTGTACAGAGCTGCACGTGTAGAAAGCCGATCATCATCGTCAGATGACTTCGAGGAAAAATTCCATGGCAGACATCGCTCTCCCCAACGTTATGTGCTGAAGCTGTTTGACCGGAGTGTAGACCTATCTCAGTTTGAAGAGAACTCTCCATTGTACCCCATCTGTAGAGCCTGGATCGCTAATCAGCCAAGGATGAATTATAAGAAGTTCGGGTAAGGACTAGCACTAGGGTGATTTAATAATACTAGTTTAGATTTCATAGCAGGTGGAGGCCTGTAGTCTCTGCCTACCCCAACGGGAAAAAGGTGTGATGTTAAGTATGTATGTATGGATTTCAATCAGGCTTGTATCCGTACCCTTACAGGAAAAAGATGTGATTCTAAGTATGTATGGATTTCATCAGGCTTGTAAACCTGATATTTGACATTAAGTGTACAAGATGAATGCAACAGTGCCCACCATAAAATAATTCACATAACCCGAATCTCTTCAAGTCGCGAGTGAATAGGCTTCTTCTGGGCAAGCTCGTTCCATCATCGACCTCATCTCTGTCTTCAAGACTAGAAGTAAGCCCATTTTCAATAAAAAAAAAAATAATTGTAATTAAAATTCAAGGATTGATGAAAGTTCAGGAAGCAAGGGAAGTATGTCAAGATCGTAGCAGGTGGAGAACTGTGGTCTCTGCCTACCCCGACGGGAACAAGGCGTGATGTTATGTATGTATGTATGTATTAAAATTCACTTATTTGAAATAAACACTTTTGATGACGAAAACACTGGAATTTTGTTTGAGAAGAACTGATACCGTTTCAGTATATGGTAGAAAATAACAGAGTTAGTCTGTTGTATTAGTGGTCAAGAATAACTTAAATACTTGCCATTAGCAAATAGGGAAAAGGAAATAAAATTGTTATGATGTTTGCACCATTTACTTTCAGTAAAAAGAATCAAAAGTATGTTCGGGCGAGAGAGGACAGTGTGGAGCTACCAGGGCCTGTTGGTCCTCCAGTCAGCAAGATCCCCAAACTGTTGCCCGAACAAGAAAAACGGAACAAAGATAATATTAACCTTGATTATGTAAGTTTATAAAACTTTTTTTGTGATTTATTTCTTCCAAGTAGTTTTTTTTTATCTTGGTTAAGATTTCATTCTTAAAATGCAGGCCATTGCTGACAGATTTTTAGCAAAAGACTTATTGCATTTCCACAGGCAGAGCAGAGCTGAGACATGAAATCATCTGATTTCCATGTAGGTTTGGAGCTCTCGATTCATCATCATCATACATAACATGCCATGACATATTAATTGCAGGACAGGGGAGCTGAATTCCAGCAATAATGTGTGGTACAAATTTGAAGGAGAAGCTGTCACCATGCTTAGCGTTGCCTCTGATATGATTAGTCTAAAGGAAATGCAAAGCTCTGTATTACATACGAGTAGACATTTTGTAAACCCGAGACAAATTCGAGGGTTTACCATCGGCACGAGTTTGTCATAACCCTTACGGCCGTGTATCTAATGACGTTTTTCAATACATGTGTGAGAAAACAGGTATAAGTAATACACTTGTTAAAGGAACCAACCATGGGTACTGTCAGCCTCTTGTCGATTTATGTTCTCCTGGTACTCTCCATTTTATTTTAAATATAAGTAGGCAGTTGTCACCCAAGTAAAAAGTCACCACTGTAGTATTTTTACAAAATAATTTTATGATCAGAGTGTAAAAACTCCTTGGTAGTATACTTTTTTTACTTACCGCACTAGTTTGGTAAGTTAAAAACTACTTACGAGCCATGTTTATGTCCTTGTAAGTACGTTTTTCGAGCAAATGTATTGAAAAGGTATATTATGATCGAGTGTTTTTTTGTCGTGTCCAGAATGAAGCCCCCCCGCCGTCTCGGATGGCCCTGCTGTCCGGGCACGCGGCGCGCTGGACGGGGGTCAAGCTGGCCTGGCTGGAGCAGGCGGCGAGGGCGGAGGCGCGGTATGACGCCACGCAGCAGTTACTCAACAGAATCAACGTCAAGTGAGTGAACAACATTTGAAAGTTTTTTATGTACAAAAAGTGACATTGCAAGTGAAACACTCTTAAAGTTCATAATATATGTTGTTTCTGGTAGAGTGGGATCTCTAGCTGTGTCTCTAGTAAATAAATAAAAGTCTAGGAGTATCTTCAGTTCGTCTTCAGGGTTATAGAATGTCAGTTAACTATTATCTAATCTGTGGTTATAGCCAGTGGGCCCAAGTAACCCGAAAGATTTTAACCATTGATAGGGAGGGAAGTAAAAAAAATGGTACAACATGTTGTCAGAAATCGCTTACTTTTCGAGATATTTATTGTGAATTTTTTCTTATCAGCTCTTTTTTAGGGTTCCGATACCAAAATGGTAAAAAAAAGGAACCCTTATGGTGCCGCTCTGTCTGTCTGTCCGTCTGTCTGTCACACCTCTATATCTCAGCAACCACTTACGCTATCGAGCTGAAATTTGGAATAGTTTTAGAATATAGTTGCCCAACTTAATTGCACATGAAAATTTTTTGAAAAAAGTATGATTATTAATGTAAAGGGGGCCAAAATAGGGGGGGCAAAATTTCAAATTGTCGCTACTAGGTCGAGTAGGGTATCATATGAAAGGGCTTTACTTGTACATTTTAAAATATATTTTTGTATTTTTTTAAGTTTCTTAGTTTTCAAGTTATGACGAAAAATGTCAAAAAAAATACCATTCCCCCCCCCTTATCTCCGAAGTTTGAGTAAGGGAAAATCTGAATTAATTACAGTTGACAGAGGTTTATGTAAACTTTACAGCAAAAATAAAACGATCTTTCTAAGTTGCACAGTTTTTCAGAAATCTGCAAAAAACCTTTACAAACAAATTTAGTTTTGCGGTCCTGAAAATGGACTTTATTGCTTCCAAAAATACTATAGGTATATCGGAACCCTCGGCGCGCGAGTCCGACTCGCACTTGACCGGTTTTTTCCTATATGTGACGAAGCTTTTAGTTTAACTGACGTCATGAAGAGATCATAGAATACTAATATAAATATACTTTAATATTGATTGTCAAAAAATCTCTAGCTAAACAAACCCTAATGAAAATAATGTAGCATAGTCATATTTTGTCGAAGCTCGTGACCCGCGCATGCCCGAAATCGGAGTGTTTATCTAGGGATTTTTTTACAAGGAAGTACAAAACTTAATTGGTTATTTTGTTCCTAAAATTGCTAAGTTAAAATTACACAATTGGACCTATATTCATATAACATTATTTATAACACTGTCATAAATACCTTTTTAAAATTATTCGGGTTACTCAGGCCCATACTTGTATAAGTTACATATATATATAAAGCAATAGTTAGAAACTTATTGTTTCAACAAATCTGAAATTCCAACAGAAATATCAGGACCGAAGATTTCCAAGTATGTGAAATACGACATACACAAATAAAGTATAGAATGAACCTAATATTTGTTTGTTTCTTTTTTTCAGTGCCCTGTGATCAGACAATTTATTTATAGATTTTGATATCCACACATGACATTTTGTGTAAATTTTTAGTGTAAGCATAACTTTATTCTTAATTTGTCCCAATCGAAATCATGGATTCATTGTATTAATTTTATTAATGAAAGATATTATGTTTATGATTTTTTCTACTGATTTATTTGCATTAATAAACTATGAGTTAAGCACTTTTTCGTTTTTTCTTCACTTCTTTTTTCTGCGGACATTTTGACTGTTTGTGACCTTTCTCCATACAGTTGTAGCAAGACTGCAATTAAAAAAAAAAGTTTACTTGATGTAAATGACTGAACAAAAAGACGCCCATAAAAAGAGTATAGAACTGATAGGAAAGTCATTGTAGTTAAATTCATAACAATGTTATGATTTTAAACTGCATTTTTCACAACATTGTTTGTAAACTTGGCAATCAAAATTCTCACCTGGGATTCAACAACAACTCCACATTCATGTCCTTTCTCCAGAACACAACGCTCACAAGTCTTGCAGTGCACAAATGTCGGCTTTACGCATTTCTTGCATAAATTACAATGTTTATATGTCATTCCGTTTTTACTTGTGCACTCTTGGCACTTATTGCAATGATTGTTGCTAGATGACACCCAGAACTTGCATTTGTCGCAATGTTTGTAGTTACTATCGTTGGATAAGTCGATAGTGTTAAATGGGAGGTTGGTAAAGAAACGAACCGGAGAGCCATGTTTCCGACCTTTCTTGCCACCTTGGAATTTCTTATGATTTTCGTATTCAACCTAGAAAGAGTAAATCAAGGTCAAACTTATGTATCTTTTGTATTGTTGTTCTCATCAAAACTATGAGCAGAATTGAAAGCTATAAATTTTGGTAAACCCTTATTTAAGATTTTTTTATTTCAAAAATGCTTTAACAGTTGTCGCAACAAGATAGAAGATGCCAGGGTGTGAGCTAATTATTGCTTTTTACTTTTAAAGTTTTAAAATATGTATTATACTGGTATACCTGATAATCATGCATCTTGATTTCTGGCATCATATTTGTAATGTAAGGTTCAGCGAAGTACGGGAATGCCCATATGACCGGGATGATCTCATTGTCAGGCTTGTCACACAACTTCCTGTAAGCAGCTGAAAGTTCCTTTATTGTGTAGATCAGCGGTTCCACGCGGCCCCCGAAAGGTGGGTCCATTACTACTCCTATACCACCTTCCCTGTAAGAGATAATGTAATAGTGATAAAAATTTTGATAGATTGATAAATAATATGTTCATTCTAGATTTCAATGTATGGGCGAAACGGCAAAATTATTAATTATATTTTAATGCTGCTGTATTATACCTATAAGTGAGTACATTATAATACACAACTCTCCCTCCCCCCCCGCCTTCGGCTTCACCCTCTCCCCCCTTGAAAAAGGTCCCGTTTTACAGAATGTCTCAATTTACAGGAAAACGATTCAAGCTAGGACAAAATAGTCAAAGACCAAATTGTTTATTAGTAAATTACCTACAAATAAGTACTACAAATAATTTTGATACGAGTTATAGTTTCCAAGCTACAGTGTGTCAAAATTAACGAAAATCGATAATCAGCAAATAATCACAATTTAAATACTCGTACTCGCGCCGCGCCGGCGTTAATTAAGTACGTTCGTTCGGCATTACGAGCAAGTAAAAGAAGCAGGAGAAAAATGTATTCTTGCCTTGTATGGAGCTAAGCAAACCGAAAAAAATCTGAATGAATTACGATATATCCACTTCAACAAATACGTTGGACTGAAATGGTAATGACGGTAATATTATCAAAATTACCACCTTCTTCAGCCGTAGCTTGTCAGCATTCAATGCGTACTTTCCATCAAGTACAATTATGGCGAGGAAATGCATTAAATCCAGAAAGCTGGGTATGGAAAAGGAATAATAACTTATTAGCACCCATATACGAGTATAGGGTGACTTTAATTAGTTCTTGATAGAAAAAGGTATGAATGTACTCATGAAACTCAACAACTTTCCCCAAGGTCGAAATACGAAAATCAAGTTTTGACCTCCCATAGAAACTGAATCAGCTGATAGCGCATTTTGTATGGGAGGTCAAATTTGGTTTTTCGTATTTCGACCTATGTTCCATGGGAAAAGTTGTTCAGTATCATGAAGACATGCATATTTTTTGCTATCAAGAACTAATTAAAAGTCACCCTGTATACTACAAAATCACCAGCTCCACAGTCGATACTAAAAATAGTATCATGCGGCTGTAAAAAAGGCTGTGGAGAAAGATGTGGATGTTTCAAAGCAGGATTGCGTTGCTCCACCATGTGCATACATTGTCAGGACCTTAGTTGCTTCAACAAAATTCTAGAAGATAGTGTTGACGATTTGTTTTAGATGTAAAAATTAATAAAAATATTATTATGTACTGTTTTCTGCATATAATATGTTTAATTTTTCGCTGATCTAAACTGAGGGTTTACAAAACCTATATTAGACCCCGGCTGACATATGCGTCACCACTTGGTACGCACTATGTTCAGCCTACCAAAGGCAGAAGCTTGAGGCCGTTCAGAATGTGTCGTTGCGGCTGATCAACGGAGCCGGTAGATACGTCCACAACGATATTAACCTATCGATATTAACGATATATACAAAATGGACCTAAAGATGCAGACGGTGGGAGAATTCGTGCGTACATTGGCGCGCCTGCTCTTTAATCGCGTGGACAATGGGCCGTTCCCCCACCTTCAGGGCATTGCCCTTCTGCATGCACGGCCTCCGGATGAGCACCGATCTCTGCCGAGAAACCTTCTCTCCCCCCCTTCGACCTCCAACTCATCCCAGTCCTCAATCGGATGTAACAACAACAACCGCGTACCATCCGCGGACAATACACATCTGCGCGTATTACCTGCGCCAAGACCAATTCTGCGCGTTGTGACAGGTACGGGACGTGCGAGAGACGCACCCCCTACTACCCCGGCTGCACAGGCCAGGCACCTCTGATTTGGCCAGTATTTGACGACCAGCCTGCAGGTAGTCAGAGCTCCGAATCAGAGGAGCCGTAACCAGGGCACGTAAGCCAATATGAAATTTGACCGTTGGGTTATTTAGCCCAACGAGAAGCAGCTCGGGTACGAGGTTCGCCTCATTTCCCGTACCTGCACTGTAACAAAAGAGCAGTGCTAAAGACCTGGTTCATTCTGACCGGCATGGCACCGGCAACGTCGCATATCCTCACGTAATTAACACCGGCGCGGCGCGAGTATTTAAATTGTGATTATTTGCTGATTATCGATTTTCGTTAATTTTGACACACTGTAGTTTGGAAACTGTTACTCGTATCAAAATGATTTCTAGTACTTATTTGTAGGTAATTTACTAATAAACAATTTAGTCTTTGACCATTTTGTCCTAGCTTGAATCGTTTTCCTGAAAATTGAGACAAACCATAAAACGGGACCCTTTTCAAGGGGGAAGAGGGTGAAGCCGAAGGCGGGGGGGGAGGGAGAGTTGTATATTATAATGTACTCACTTATAGGTATAACACAGCAACATTAAAATCTAATTAATAATTTTGCCGCCAAAAAATCTAGAATGAATATATTAAAAGCGTTTATTTGTAACACCAATACATGTACATTGACACAGAAGCATACATGTAAACAATGATTAGGACTAACAAGAAAACAAATAAAAATCAAAACACATATGTGCTGTAGTGTGACAAAAAGCCCTAGACTCAGCGATAGATTTGCCCTTAGAGAGGGCAACACTGATTTTCAACCCTCGCCAGTGAGGGTAACGCGAATGCTATGAAACATACCTACGAAATGATATAATTAACATAAATTATTTAGACAGTAAAAAGTAATGATAGAAGTGCTTACATGAAGAGTGTCAAAAATGAGTACCCAAGTACATAAACTAATTATCCCAAAATATATACGCATAAAAGTATTAAAGAGAAGGCGTTAATTTTGCGGGCAACTAACGCTATCCTGAATAAATTTTAGGAATACCCAAACGTTTTGTTCTAAAAGATAAAGTTTTACTATGTGTTTGAAAGTATTTTTGGAGATTAGGTTCTGAAATGGAGGTAGTAACACATTCCAGCATTTGCTGGCTAGGAAGCGGAAGCTGCCTCTGAACGCTGCGGATTGGTGAGATGGAACGGCGAGAGGAGTTCGTGTGCAACGAACGCTGTATACCTCCTTGAACCGGGAAAAGCGTACCTTTCGATACAAGTAGTCAGGTTGTTTAAGTTTGACAACATCAAAAAGCAGACATGCCAAGTGAAAATGGCGACGCGAGTCCAAGTTAAGCATGGATGCAGCATTAAAATGGTGAAACATGGCATCGGGGAGGGAATTTACCTGTCAAGCTCTGCCTTATCCTTAAAGATAGTAAATTTTCACATTTTAATATATTCTCTTGGAAAGATAAAAACATCATGATTAAATTACTGACATTTCAATAATAAATTACTAACATTAAAACTTACTTGGACTTTTTAAAGAACTTCTTTAATATTTTCTCATCTTCATTCCCATTAAACAGATAGTCATTAAACATGTTATACCAAAAGAACTTGTTTGGAGAATTGAACAAACGATGGCGTGTATCATAGTCAAGGAGTATGGAGTCGAAGTCGGGATGAGCCTGAGCTGCCTCGTGGATAGAAGGAGTGCCAACACAGATGATGTTTCTGAAAAAGATAGTATATTTTTTATCAGCGTAAGTAAAGAAGGAAATAAGAGAGGCGCATGCTGGCTACAGTTGAACTTTATAGGTTGGAGTAGCCACTGATAGTTTGGAGCTTAACTTCCTTACATTACCATATTCTTTACCTCTGAAACATAAAATATGCCCAGCAGTGGGATATACATTTTTTATTTTATGCAAGATAAGAAGTTAAAAAACATTGCTTTACTATGATTTTTTTTCTATCCAAGAGTTCAAGGACTTTATCATTGAGATTGAGGGGATTTTCATCTATTAATTAAAAAGTTGAGTTCAAAAAAGGTCAGTTATTGTTATGTTATTTTTTTAACTTAGGTACTGAACAGAAAAACCGAACTATGCCTCACACTTACTTAACATTGTTATTTCTCAATATCCCCAAGACTGTGCTGACAGATTTCTTTGTAAATATATACTGTGCTTCTCTCTCATCATTTTCCAATGTAGGTAGCCAAGAAGATGGTCGGGCCAACTGTTCATCAGTCAAACCGGTAAAGATCCTATGGTCTTTAAGGTGCTTCTTGCCATGGGTGGATACCACATATAGTTCTTGACAAGTGTTGCAGTATGCTCTGTCAGTGTAGTGACGCGATTTTACCTAAAAATTAAAAAAAATATTTGAACACAGAAGATTGACACCCCACTTCAGTTTTATAAAATTTATGGCAATCGACCGTTATGAAGGCCAGCAGCAAGATGATGCTATATTCCAACTTTACAGTAAGTTCTAACAATGACATACAGACCAATTTTTGTAACTTATGCTGATAGTTATTTCCTAAATAACAATAATAACAACTAAAAGTGGTTACAGTGATTTTTACAAAATTTGCTTACATTGGAATCTTAAACATACTTTCCTGTATCTTAGGAAGTAGGGCTCGATAGTGAATGTCTCTTTCAAGTTAATGACTAAAATATGGATGACATGTGGAGAGCCAATGAACTATACATACTTCAGTTTCATTTCGATTGTTGTAAATATGTTTTTTTACTGAACAATCACACAAATAATTTTGTTTTTTGTAGAATAGAAGAGAAAAATATTTCTAGCTTATAAGTACTACAAGGTAAGATCACAGTTATACATAGAAGGTTTTGTATCCTTTCCCCACCTGCCCCACACACCCCTGTGACTTATTTATTAAGTTCTTCACTGTCAGCGTTGCAGTGACAAACCAACCTACACTTACAATAAACCCCAACCCTTGCCAAAGGAATATTTTGTAAAAAAAAGAAATTGTCAATAAACTCCAAGTTAATTATTGTAGCCGTGTTTTGCGTAAAATCGAAAGAAGCTAAACGAATAAGAATATTTGTTTTGTTTGCTAAACTGACCTCATTTAGGTGGTTCCAAGCAGCTGTCTTATCAATTTTTGGGATTAAACTATAGTACTTCTCATTGAGTTTCCTGACGCTTTCTTTTTTCCAGTCCTCTTCATCAATATGCACTGTGCAATCTTTCTTGTTCCTACATGAAGAACACGCGAAATACCGGCCTCTTTCACTTGAAAACAGCAGCGTAGGACCATGCAAGCAAAGTGGATGATTCGTCACGTCTTCTACAATTACTTCGACTGGAGCCGGCTTTTGGAGCTTGGACTTCACTTCGGCTTTACGTTTTTTAGCCATTTTTGAAGTATTTTAGTAAGAAAAAATACAAAAAAATCACACTGAAACGAAGCACGTGTAAATGACAGCAAATAATTTGACAGTTTTACTTTTAATTTAGAGCTGCACTGATTCAGTTTTTTCGTTACCGGTTTTTAATTGCACTGGTACTACCTAGTATTTATAACAGCTACCTTGTAGTAAATCGATCGATTATAGAAATAAAAATATGTTTTTTAAGCTGGCAATTTTTTATAAATTTGTTGAGCCGGCGCATTGTTCCATTCTTTGACTGTCAATTTTTCGAATAATTTTCGTAGTTTTGGAGAAATCATTGAAAAAAATGAACGGAATTGTGAGATCAGCTCACAGAGTTGTGCAGAGTGCGGTGAAAACCTCAAGTTTATCTTGCGGTTTGGTGTCCCGCGCACAGGCCCCAGTAAAGCGTGATTTCACAAGGGGAATATGGCACATGAGTTGTTCTAAGAGGTTGGACGGAGTCGCATCAGCTACCAAACTACTCCACAACCATTCTAACACATGCAATTGTGGATGCGGATTAAAAGCTTTGCATACAAAAGGTAACTTGTCACTTTGAGGTTATGTCATTGCACCATGCTTGGGTCAGCGCCTTCCCATTTTCTTGATACTTATCAATAAATAATGAATTACTTTGTGTTTAGATCGTGATACCGTAGCAAGAAGTTCCAAACCTCTTGGTGAGTCCTTTCCCAATCCTATCCTTAACCATCCTGACGCAAGCTCTGGAGAATTTGTGCTCATTATCATGATATTCGTGTGAGAGAGATGGAATCTATGCAATCTACAGATAAGACTCAAAACTTATTTTTTAAAATTGCAAATGTAGTAATTTCCAATA
Organism: Athrips mouffetella; assembly: GCA_947532105.1. NCBI lineage: Eukaryota > Metazoa > Arthropoda > Insecta > Lepidoptera > Gelechiidae > Athrips > Athrips mouffetella. The sequence continues at coordinate 2,702,610 of OX383972.1, forward strand.
ATTTTATCCTAGTTGTAGAATCTGCGAGTTTACTAATTCTGTTTACAACCAAGTAAGAATCTTTTAAAATTTGTGAAAAGCTGATCATCTTAAATTTACTATGTACTCAATTTTTTTTTATAGTTAATTTAGTGTTAGAAAGTTACTGGCAATGGCAAAAAATAATGACATGTTCGTCCAAAAGCTTCATACAAAATCTATGGCTAGCTCAATCATTTGACTAGGCTGTAAACTCACAGATGTTACCTTAGTTAGGTAATAGTTCATGAACCAACCTGTAAATTTTATTCTTGTGTTTTATCAAAAAAAGATTATCATTGCACTAAATATCCTGAACAGAGCACTTGCTTCATTCAACTACCACAAACTAGAATTGTTATTAAAAGTAATATTAGACATTCATAGTTGTAGGTATCCCTATTAATTTCGCCACACTAGGTTCTTTATATTAGAAGAAGCCTGGAGCCAAAAGTAGGGTATATGAAAATCATATTCACATCCAGTCTCAAGGTACAAAGCCTTGTGTCTGCATAAAAATATGAGACATTTGAATTCACTGGCCTTGCAATTCTGTAGTGTCTAGGAGAAATATAAAAATAATAAGCAGTTTGTAGGCCGAGTGACTCACTTTTATTTATCCTCCTTTCCTTACTACATCAAGCTTTGAATGAGTTAGAGTGTGGGTGGACGGGGGTGAGAGCTTTACATGCTCTTGACCTACCAACATACGAGGGCCAAACCGAAAAGATCGGGAATAGAATACTCAGGAATAAATTAGATTAAAACCTTTTTCGTTTATGACATGTAGTATTATTTCAAACACAATTCCATTTTTGAATTTTAAAAAAAGTCAAAAAGAAAAGAGTAGTAGCCATTTGAATTTGACAAGTCAGTGGGGAAAATGGAGCTTACGCGGGAACATTTCCGTGCCATAATTTTTCACAACTTTCGTCAAGAACAATGTCTCGCCGAGCTTGTTTCTGTTTATGAACTTGAAGCACCCAGTAAAACGACTATATATCGTTGGTATTCTGAGTTTCGTCGTGGACGTTCCTCTCTCACGACAGTTCCTTCTACTGGTCGACCAAAAACAGCGGTAACACAAGATAACATCGATGCTGTGAGCCAATTAATAAAAGAAGATAGACATGTGACATACGAGCAGATTCGGGCTTCTCTCAGCATTGGTATGACAGCGATTCAAACTATTTTACATGATGAACTGGGTATCAAGAAGTTAGTTTCCCGCTGGGTGCCCCATCGTTTGACCGAGGAACAAAAGTCGGCTCGTGTTAATTGGTGTCGGTCTACTCTGCAACGGTTCAATAGAGGGAGCTCAAATGCAATTTACAATATCGTCTCTGGTGATGAATCGTGGATTTATTCATATGAGCCCGAAAGAAAACATCAATCGGCTGTTTGGGTCTTCGAAGGCGAGGTCAAGCCAACAAAAGTTGTCCGCTCTCGTAGCGTGTCGAAAAAAATGGTCGCTTCGTTTGTATCGAAAACTGGTCATGTGGCTACGATTCCTTTACAAGAACGCAGAACGGTTACTGCTGATTGGTACACAATAGTTTGTTTGCCGGAAGTCATAAGAGAACTTCATAAAATTCATCCGAATCGTCGCATAATTATTCACCAGGATAATGCGAGCTCACATACCGCTCGCAAAACGATCGCGTTTTTAAATCAGGAAAACGTGGAGTTAATGGACCATCCACCGTATAGCCCTGACTTGAGCCCCAATGATTATTTTACATTTCCAAGAATTAAAGATATGCTACGTGGTCAACGATTTCAAGGCCCAGAAGAGGCAGTCGGAGCTTACAAATCGGCCGTTTCGACTATATCCACTTCAGACTGGAATTACTGTTATAATAATTGGTTTGATAGAATGCAAAAGTGCATCGATTGTCACGGAGAATACTTCGAAAAACAATGAAAGTAAATATTGTTGTATTATTTTTGTACTTTTTTCTATTCCCGATCATTTCGGTGTGGCGGCAATATCAAGGATTCAGCCTACCAGGGATTTTTATAATCCTTATCTGACAACACAACTTAAAATGTAGATATATTTGGATTACTTTCAAATTTCAAAGCTTTTATTGCCAAATCAGAATATAAAAGGGACGGTGTCCTGAAAACTGATAGGGCCTGTTGAGTCAACAAAACTAAACAACTTTCCCAAAGAAACATTTTTGGAAAATGAAAATAAATTTCCAAACAAATTACTCACTCGGATCAAACAGTTTGTAATATGTTTCTTTGGGAAAAATGATCAGTGTCGTTGTCTGAGCATGTCCTTTCAGTTTTCGGTACACTGTCCCTTGCTCCCATATAAAAATTCTTACTAAGTGGAACCTTTCTCCTGATTGGCGTGTCCTTCTGACACAAAGGCCTCCTCCAGCTTTTTCCAGAAGTCTCTGTCAGTTGCCAATCTTAACCACAATGGATGTTTCAGCACAAAAATAAGAAAAAATTATAATATGGTGACTGCCTTGTTGTAATAAGATTTTTCTTCTAGTTTATATTGTCCCACCTCACTTATCTATGATGGTTGATTCAATATGGGAGACCTTTGTCTTTCAGTCTTCTTCTTTCTTGCAATTACATTCACTTTTGTTTTATGCATGCTAATTTTACGTACCTATCTGCCCAAATTGTTTAACTTTCTTTCTGTACAACCTTCCTTGCACTCATCTGTTCACCTCTTATTTCTAAAATTTTGATTGTGGTAATGACATATTAGAGGAGGTACATTAATCAGTTCCTATAATACAGGTTAGTTCCTAGTTTAGGAGTTGAATGATGTCCTGACATCTTTCTGCCCACTGTACAATCAATAAAATTGTAATTGTAATTAATACTAAAATTAATGGGTCACTAAAAGACTGGAATGATCCATTTTTTTTTTCCAACTCTTAACGATACATTTTGCAACTATGTCAAAAGCAATTGGCTAAAGCTGTCAGAAAAAACAAGTTTGTAAAACAACAATGTTTTAGTGTAACGGCTGCAAAATTTGTTGGTAAGCATTGGAATAAATATATTGGTATATTGTATACCACTGTTGTAAAATGTAAGATATAGTTTGGCTGTGTATTAACGTGCCACCAAATTAGAGTAAATTTTTACCAAAAAATATCCACCAAATTTTTTCTACCAAAATGGATGAGTGTACACCAAATTTGCTTCTGGCACTTCGCCAGCCGTTGCCGCGGCACGCTCGCTCCGCTCGCTCGGCTTGTGCCTTGTGGTCGCAACATAACCTAACCGACCCGATTACCCAAATTTGGTGTATGTTCAGCCAATTTGGTGTACATTCAGCCAATTTGGTGTACATTCATCCACTAACCGACCCGATTACCCAAATTTGGTGTATGTTCAGCCAATTTGGTGTACATTCATCCATTTTGTCTGAAGTGTATTGGGGTATAAAAAAATATTTTGGGAATCATTTAATTTGTTGCCATATAGTTTTAGTACAAAATGTTGTCTCATAATACTTTATAACATTAAGTTTAAAACTTTTTACTGACTCCAGGAGAAAGAGAGCTAGTGGAGTTCTTGACTGAGGAGATAGTGGCTGAACGCAAAGCTCAGAAGGTGAAGACACTTCCGGCTGAGGTTGATGGTTTTGTAGTGAAGGGTGACGGGGCTGAGGTGGTGCTCACCAAGCAACTTAAGGATGAACTGTGAGACATTTTTTTACGTTATCAGCTAAGATAGAAATCACCCATTTAACTGCCATTTGCTAAAAGCGTATTTAAAGTAGTGTCTTTCTTGGTCATTCAAACAAAAAGGAATAGCAATAGATTTAATTACTTTAAGAAGCTTTTGCAAATCCTTCTTCACTAAAAACTTACTTGTCCAGAAAAGTTACATAGATATTATTTTTAGCTAGGGTAGCCTTAGCCCAAAAAAAAGGATTTTTCTTTATATGTTATTTTTGTACAACACTCCAGGGTCAGAATAACCTTCAACGTGAACCACACTGTAGACTCTGATGACCTTGAGCCTGAGACCCAGCCGGAGAAGCAGGAGTTTGCCGAGATGCGCTCGAAGCCCCAGTTCGAGGTAGATCTGGTGCGAGGAGATGCGACCCTCGGGTTCACCTGCTCCTTCCTCAATGAGCCACCCCCCACCGCTGCTGATGAGTTCAGTGAGTATTTTTACCATAAGTCATTAATTTGTAGTAGAAGCAGGATTTTGTTAATATGTGCGGAAATGATTTTTCTGGGTTGAAATCTTAACTAAAAAGCCATGTTTCCATCTCTTCATCATCATATCAGAAAGATGTCCACATAGGCCTCCCCTAAACATCTCCACGATGAACGGTCCGCATCCAGTGGCTTTTAAACAATTATTTTTTTACTTGTATAAGTTTTTTTTACCAGCCTCTGTGGCCTAGTGGTTAGAGCACTCGGCTCGAGCCGGAGGTTCTGAGTTTGATTCCTGGTGGAGACACGGTCAAATAAAAATCCCTTTGTGCAACCTCCCCAGTTTGGTTAGGACATGATGCAGGGTGAAAAGTTACGCTATTGGTCCCGACTACTGGTCTACCAATGTAGTAGTTAATGAGCCATCAAGGTTTGTGAGGTCGGTCATCGACCTTGATGATGATGATGACCCTAAATAAATCATTTAAATTTAAAACTACACTCTTTCTCGTTTTTTACCAATTTCAAATAATTCTCTCTTGGATGGAGATGAAAACAGTTTTATTTTTTGCGGCCTTTCAGTATTTGGCCTTGTTACAATCTAAATTAGACATATGTCAACTAAATACTCGTACATTGTTGCTGACAAACGATAAATTGATGAATCATATAGTTTGCAACCCTGTTCATTGCGCCACACCAGGCTTATCAGTACCAGATAATGCTTGGCGCCAAGCGCAGGGGACATTAAACTCGCTCTCACATCCAGATATTGAACATAATGTTCTTTTTCTTCATAAAGAGACGAGACACGAATTTAAACAACTTCAACTTATACCCGACTAGAGTCTGTCCAACGAAAGCTGTCCATATAAAACCGCGGGAAATTTAAAAATAACAAGTAAACCTTGAAAATACTGCAAAATAACTATTTGATACTTTTAGTTGGTTTTCAAGACTACAAGTTAGAAAACCAACTAAAAGTATCAAATTGTTATTTTGCAGTAGTTTCAGGGTTCCGCGATTTCTAACGATACCTATCGTTAGAAGCGTCTTAATCGCCCGCTGGTTGTAGTAATTAAATTGAATGTGGCGCCCTCTAGAGGACATTAAGTCATGAAAGAAAAAATTTTTTTTCGGTTATGCCATGTTGAGTATCAATAGAGCTTAAGAAAAACATTTCAAAAATGTATATTAGCTTAATTATGAAATTACAACCCCACTGAACCGATTTTGATAAAACTTCGTATAAAGATAGTGTAAACCCAGAACCCAGTATTTTTGCTTATTAGTCTTTTAACGTGCCTGTGGCCGGAAAATGTCTACTTTCCTCCTACTCCAACCTAGTTACGTAATGGACTATTTTTATACCTCTTTGTAGATGACATCTTCGGTATTGACGAGGTGACGCTGTACAAGGGAGAGTGGAACGACAAGGTTTACGCGGTCGCCGGCGATGTGCTCGATGGGGTAAGTGAAATTCGTAGTCTTTTGGACATACAGAATTATTTTAGGACCCATAGCCAAATTTTTTTAGGAGTGCTCAAAACAATCATTCTTTAGGGGGCTGATAAGAGCTGAATTACCTTCCTTTCTAACAAAGGGCAGAATGCGCGTGCTAGAACGCAGCGGATTCGCGCTGTTTTACGTTTTTCGCTTATTTTTGCAAATGCAATAATTAATATGATGGCCCCATAATATTAATTATAAAACAGCTATATTATTATGCATAATATATTGAATAATGTGTAAAAGTTTTGGCATCATAGATTAATGGGTACTTCAGAAAAACGTTTTAAAAGCAAAAAGCAGAGGTAACTTTGGATTTTTTTATGGCGTACAAAATATATTTAATCGTGTTTCGGAGTCGGCCGTATTCTTGTACAGATGCTTAATTATCACATTTTTTTTTCACTGCCATATATTCATCACTTTTCGTTAAAAACCTGCTCAAGTGAAGCATATTTAGTTGTTATCAGCCCCTTAAAGACAAAAATCAACATTGATAATAAAAAAACCGGCAAAGTTCATGTCGGGCCAAGCGCAATGTAGGGTTCCGTAATAAAAATTCGTTATGAATTATTATTTTTAAGCAAGTTTCGCTCTACCAAAAACTGAACGGGCGTGCTCAGTCAACGAAACTAAACAACTTTCCCAAAGAAACATTTTTGGGAAATTTTTTTTTTTTTCAATTCATACAAATTGCTCACTCTGATCAAACAGTTTGTATGGAGAGGTCAATTTTTTTTTCATTTCCCAAATTGTTTTATCGGGAAAGTAGTTTTCGGTACACCGTCCCTTACACCCTGTAGATTGGTAAGTGTTGGAATAAGTGAAAAAAATTATTATAGAAAAAAATTAAGATTTCTTGTTTACAAATCTTGAGTTGTTCAGTTTCTTCTAAAAGGCTTTTTTAAGCGTTTAATTCATATACAGTGGAACCTTGAGAAAAACTAATTAGATTGGATTGGTAGTACACTAAAGCCTATCAAAAATTCACCATGACTGTGACTATCGAGTCTGGTACAGTGGTTGTCTGGTTGACTGGCGATCGCAAGGTCACGGGTTCGAGTCCGGGTCGGAATTTCCAAATACCAGTTTTAGTTCAGGTACCCCAATTTTTCCGCCACACTTGATCTCATAATACATGTGAGAAGTCGAGTGCCATTATTGGGGGATATAAAAGCATTTATGTGAAGTTGATCTTTCTTCAATATGGAGGAGATATTCATTGATATGCAACATTTTAATTTTTATTTGATAGGTATTAATCACTTAAAATAAGTATCACAAAATTACAAAGTCCATTAAAATACATTCGATAATAACCGAAATGAATGTCAACAATATAAATTAAATCATCCATCATAGAAGAGGCCGTGATTTTTATGTTTGTATATTCTCTATGTATTTGGTAAAGCCTCTTGATCTGAAGTAATCTACAAATATTTGAATTGTAGATATCTTTGTTTTAATTAGATTTTTTTTTTAATTAGGTAAGTTACTATCTCTGGGCTGGGGATGAATTCTTGAATATCGCGAAGTGATAGTGTCAAATATAGTCCAATTCGTCCAATTATATCGTAAGGCTAATCAATGCCGCCAACTTAAAATAATAAATTCAAACATCTCCTCTTGAAGTTTTTTTTTTAAATTTGGCTATCGTATTTGGGGAAATTTAAGAATTGGTCTGACTGGGAGGCAGCATCGAGGCCTTATGTCAGCCAATCACAGGCTATCGTACTTGGCAAGTGTCAAATATAGAGATAAAATATCAACTATAAAATTAAAACTTGTAATAACATATAAAAAAATATTCGTCAAAAATAAAATTAAGTCGTAATAATTTTGTTAGATTAGTAGTTTGACAGCAGGATTGAGCTAAGCTTGAGAGCAGGATGGCAATACTTGTCTCTGTCGCTCTAACATCTTACGCGTTGCTCCGTCCTGCTCTTACACTGATTTCATTCTAATCAAGCGACATTTTCTTTTATAAACCAATTTTTTTAAATTCTCACCTCAATTTGACAATTTTTTTTGCTTTATTTTATACTTTTCACTTCTTATGCTCTGAAAGTGCTTCTTTGTGCAGGATATAGGCTGCACAATGTCGAATTTTGTGCACTAGGGCAAAAAGAAAATGGCGGTGGTGTACGTACGCCCTGCGCGCGGGCCTGCTGCACCCCGCACGCGTCAACATATTCTTCACTAAAGCAGAACAACTCATTCTTCAGTTACATTAAGAGAGTACTTTTACGTTTTATTTCCTCGCAATCAAAGTGATAAGCAGAGTTTATAACTCGTCCACAAAACCATTTTATCCTCGACATTACTATCAGCCCTCGCCTTCGGCTCGGGCTGCTAAAAGTCTCAGACGAATGGTTCGTTTTGTGCACTTGTTGTAAAATCTACTATTTTCTATTAGTGCATAGTACAAAATTGTGGGAGACTGATGCCTAAAAGAGACACAGCCTATATGTCATTTTATTCAACATCATTGTAAATTTTTCATGTAATTTTATCTTTTTTACAGTACCTCTACGATCTTCTCATGAACGTGCTAGAAGAGAAAGGCGTCAGCAACGACTTCGTCCAGAAACTATCCGACTTCAGTACCGCGTACGAACATACTGCCTACATCAACCTCCTTGAAGGAATATCCAAGTTCACTATTGGGAAACAATAGAATATCTGTTAGATGTTATTTAAATAGAGTGGCTTTGAAGTAAAACAATTTAAGAAATAAGATTTTGACCAATAGTGACTGATTTCATAAAACTCGAATTGAGAACTAGATGGCACCAAGAAGAAAATGGCCAAAAGAATTCCAGTTCCAAAATGCTTCTATTAAGTTAAACCCCTATTTTGACACCATTCGTTTTACTGACAAAAAAGTGTCAGTAATTGTTTTAAAAGTGTTTTATCTTTAAAGAAGCTTTCTGTAACTAAGCGCCAGTCGATTGTAGCGCCATTTATATTCTTGGTACTATTTGTGACTACTTAGTTGGAAGATCAATTTTGGCCAAAAGGGCGCATTTCCGCCGAGGTGAAGCCAGAGGTTTCATGTATATGTTTTCAAGCTGAGCGAGAACGCGAATAGCAAATGAGCCCGACATTTAAGGAGTACCCTGTGTGCTATCTCTTTTTATCATACTGCTTACATGTTGTTCTGAAAAAGATGGCTTATTTAAGGATTTTTCTCAGGTTCTTTTCATATACTGAATAGTTTAATTTCGCACGTTTGTCGCCATCTCGGTGGGAATGCACATTCTGAAGTTAGTCAAAAATATATTTTCTCTCAAACTTATTTTCTCCAAAGCTACTCTGCAACTCGGTTTCAAGATGGCTGCCATTTTACAAACGATTTGTTCCACAAAATGGTGGAAAATACCTACAGCATTTATTTTGCTCTTGGACAGCTTTAAAAGGTGTTACTTTAGTTATAGTTTCTTGTAGACCTGTGTTATTTACAGTTTAGTGTTATTCTAGTTTCATTATTAAATAAATTGTTCAAATTATAATTTTTTCCGTTTTATTTATCAAAAACGACAGATGACTTCATTCAGCAGTTGAGTTCTTGCTCTCTCCTTCCCTCTCTTCCACCTCCCCGCGCATACCTAAGGCGCGGTACAGCGGTTGCGGTCAGACTATCACTCATGGTTACTCAACGCTCAAAGAAATTTTTATATCAGCGGATTCAAAAATGAAACCAATGTAGGACAAAAGCCCTGGAGGTGCTATTGACGAATATCTAAGATTGCTTTGCCTCTACCCTGAAGGTATTTAGAACAGCTAAAATCAGTAGTATATTTACGGATTTCTCATACAATACTCCGAGCCTCTTAAGAAACAGTTGTTTTACTAATAATCTATTTTCACCATATTACGGTTTCGTTTATGGACCGGTAGGTTCCTAAAAATTCTTTGCGTCCTATGTAACATTATTATTATTATTTTTCTCAATCCCATTTTATGACAACTAAAAGTTGATTGACCCAATGAAATAAGGTAGATGACCAGGCTGCGGGACTACGACACTTCGGACAAACAGGATATACGTATTGTTGTGACGACCACGCCTTTTGGGGGTAGTAGAAATATTTATGAGGGTAGTTCAGAAAATTAAGTACAAATAATAAAAAAAACCGGCCAAGTGCGAGTCAGACTCGCGCTCCGAGGGTTCCGTACCACCACATAATCATAATTGTATTAGTTGAAATTTCAGTAAATAACTGTGCTAGATTTCTTGAGTCCGACATGCGCCTGACCAGATTTTATTATATTTTGTTATTTTATAGCTTAAGCGCTGGCAGCGCGAGTGGCAGTGCGTGTTCACATTCAGCCCTGTCGCCCAGGTCTCACCGAGCGCGCGGAGGAGAAAATTATTTAATTCAATTATTTCGCCATTGCCGGTGGTTAGAAGCGAAGTAAGTGGTAGGGCAGTATGTAAACACGCACTTCTCTCGATCCTGCTGCGGCATTATTCAGGGAATTATTTCCGGCAGCGCGAGGAGCAGCGGCAGGGGCAGAATGTAAACCCACTAAGATACTGCCCTACCACTCACTACGCTTCTGACCACCGGAAAAGGCAGACGTCAAAATAATTGAATTAATAAATTGTCTCCTCCGGGCGCTCGGCGATAAGTGAGCGACAGAGCTGAATGTGAACACGCACTGCCACTCGCGCTGCCCGTCCTTTGACTTCCGCACAAAAAACCGCCTTTTTGGGGAGCGCCGGGCAGCGCGAGTGGCAGCGGCAGTGGCATGAGAAGTATCGTGTTTACATACTCGTCCTGCCCACTTCCCTGCTCACTTCGGCTGAATGTAAACGTAGTATTACGGTTCATGAGATACAGCCCGCTGACAGACAGACATCGGAGGCATATCAATAGGGTCCTTTTTTTCACCCTTTGGGTACGGAACCCTAAAAAAGACAACAGGTGAAGTCTTCCGATGTAGGATCAAGCTTTTGCCATATTGCAGAGAACTAATAAATCCTCACAGCATTTAAGGATTATATTTATTTGTGATACGGAGCCACAGTCCGCTCGCGTGCTATTTAATTATCAGGGAAGATAACGATAAGAAATGATAAAGTTTTTATAAAATGGGCTGTACAAAATACATTCAGTTAAAGTTCCCGCGCCTGGCAGTCAGCTGACATCTTTCTGCCTGACTTTTTGCCTCTTTTTGCCCAATCAATTGAACCGCAATGAGAACATTTATTTATCTCTTTCACACTACATACATCTTGTTCGTAATAATTTGACAGCTCTCATAGGATAGACAAGAATCGAGATATTTTTTAAAGTTATACTCATAACAAATCGATTGACACAAATCGACCAATCAGAGCACATAAGTTTATCTTGAAGCTCGTGCGGATTGATCGCACAGCTGACAACTCGCTAAGAAAATGAAGCGAGTTTTATACTATCTCAGCAAAATGGCTGACGCGTCGGTGCAGGTGTGCGCAAAGAAAATACCCGATAATTTGTATGAGCTGTGTTTGACGAGTTTAGTGAACTATTTGCAGAAGTCCAAGTGCGAACGGTATGATTTGCGAGCGCTGCCGGACAGCATCCTCATGGATGTTTATTACAAGGTAAGTTTAGCCTTCGTAGATAACTCGACAGTCTCTGACCAAAATACCGTTACAAAAGTGCAGTGTTTTATGCTAGACTTAGTCAGTGGGTTCAGGAATCTATATTCTCATGTCTGGCTGTTAATTTTGTAGGCCTAAAGCAGATTTGACCATGAACTTTGTAAGTTTTGGTTCTAGTGATTCTCAGCCACTTTCACTGGTCCGTTCACTACGATTCTTTGTTACGAAACAGACTGGTTCTAGATATCTGCTACGTGCAAGATTCTGTAGATAGTCCAGGTAAAAAAACTGATCTTTGTGTTACCAAGTTTTCAAAAACACTAAACAAAATTCTTTTACACAGGAGGTTTTGTTGTTCGCCACATTTATATCTCCTCCATCTGTACTTAGGTTGATAAACATGTGATGGCGATAAAGACATGATTCATACCAATTGAATCTGTTATAAAAATTGTTTTCATTCCATTAATGCTGATCACCACTTGTCTACCTATAAATGTTACATGTCCACCTACAAATTTTATAGACTAGTTGGTGCCTGCGACTTTGTTCGCATTATTATTATTATTTCTGATGGGGACGCCGCGGCTCGTGCAGACGGGTGATCAGATCACATGTTTGGAGCTATTTCACCCAAAAATTTGTTCGCATTAAACATTTTCCTGTCCTGCTAGAGTGACGTTTTCCTGAAGTAAAATTCTGCCTGTTACTCAAAGACAGTGCAGCATTGGTTGAATGATTTCCATGAATGAGATTTTTTTCATATATTAAAAAGTTGCTTTATGGTTAGAAAGGACAATGTAGATTTCTAAGTCCATAAATGTTCAAGACTGAAAAAGTAGAATAGAAAGAAATTCGAAAAAAAAAACATCCCAAGTATTATCATATTTTGATCATGTTTCCCAGATTTATTGTTTAGGAATAATAATATTGATTTTCCACCTGTTACACTTTCATCATTCCCTATCTAGAGGCCATTTTATTTTGGCTAATAATTACATTAATTACCCTATGACAGCAGTCTGTCTCGACCACCCATAAGGACGTCATATAAAGCTATCCTGCTGTCAGCATTATTTCTACCCAATTTGAAACGCACCCCTTGTGTTGAGTAGTAAAAATTCTCTGGGTGGGCTTAAAACCAGCCTCTAATAATTTTATTTTCAGTTTTTTAAATATAATTTAAATGCAATGAGAAATAAATAATTTTGTAGTTGTATTTGTAAAATATCCGAAATTTATTATGACACCAAAACAACAACAGTATGCCGGGTTTTTGATGAACCCATATTGTTGTGGTAAGAACCTGTCATACTGTTTTCATTATAGTGTTAGTGACCGTGAAACTCTCAAACAATATATCTGAAATTTTGATTTATTCATTATCATATCAGCCAGTCCACTGCTGGACATGGACCTCTCGTAAAGAACTCCATGACAAAACATTACATGATTTATTACCTTGACACATACATACATAATATCATGCCTTGTTTCCGTCGGGGTAGGCAGAGACCACAGTTCTCCACCTGCTACGATCTTGACATTCTTCCCTTGCTTCCTGTACTTTCATCAATCCTTTCATACATGCTCATCGGTTTAGGGTACTTTTAACCTGGCCTTTATTTAGAACGTCCTGACTCAGCCTACATTTAATAACACAGACCACTTGAATTTATCATTCACCTAACTTTGTATTGTGCTTTATAGCCTAGCCACTACTACAACATATTAGCTTTAACAATGTTGTAGCCCTATCATCACTTGCCATCAAAAACACAATGTTGATACATATACTTTGTTTTGCCATATCAAGAGACATTCTTTATGGTGTGTATCATGAATTTTATGAGTTTGTTGACTTTGTAATCCCGGTCCCTACATTGTATTCGACACATATTGAATGTTTAAATTCTCAGTTCTTTCTTTTATTCAAATCTTGTTTCAGTGTTTATATACTGAGATAGGATCTTTTAGATATTATTTAAACACGATTTTGTAAATCTTTTAAATGCTGGAGTTGTAGGTCATAACTTGGAGTAAAAATTCAATGAACAAGCTTGTGACAAGTCAATGGTGTTTGCTCTATCTTTATGATCACAACAGTGAATCAACTGTGGTCTCTGCTTAAGACCGCAGTTCTCCACCTGCTACGATCTTGACTTATATATTTCCCTGAAGCAGCATAGCTGAAATAGAACAGGCCGGGTATTTAGAATGCACCTTGATGTGACTGGGTTCCCAAGGCTACAATAGATCTATGCAGGTCGCAGTGGCAGTTGGGAACTAGAAGCTCAGCCCCTTTACCCTCATCACAAGGCCTGAAATATATGGCAACGGTCAGGCCAGAAGATTTTTTTTTTAAATAAAATTCATTTATTGCAGACAGAAAAGTCCATATTGTCAATATTACGTACATTTATTAAATTAAAAATTATAAAATTACATGAATCCAATTACATTATAATAACATATTTTAAGTGTTAGCAAAAAAAGCGTATTATCATCGATTGTTTATTGTCATATTTCGTCACTTTGAGTGTTTTGTTTATCTTTTTTGTGCTTAATACAGTTTCTGCTTCCATCCGAATGTAATTTTACATGAGGTTTTTGTGCGCAGCTCCTGGTGCTGACTGAAAATCAGTGTTGCTATTTCATACTAGCAATAAAATGCTACTCATAACAAAAAAAAATAAAAATGAATGTTGGGTAAATCCAACTTAGAGAAAGAGGTTACTCGAAGCTCCGCAATATCTTCACGTCCAAAATACCGCAGTGTCTCAAGACGAAAGTCTTTGACCAGTGTGTGTTGCCAGTGATGACATATGGCACCGAGACGTGGCCGCTCACGATGGGCCTTATCAGAAAGCTCAAAGTCACCCAAAGGGCTATGCTCGGAGTCTCTCTTCGCGATCGAATCAGAAATGAGGAGATCCGCAGAAGAACTAAAGTAAGACATAGCCCTGAGAATCGCTAAACTGAAGTGGCAGTGGGCAGGGCACATCGCAAGAAGAACCGATGGCCGATGGGGCGTGAGGGTTCTAGAGTGGCGACCACGTACCGGAAGACGAAGCGTTGGCAGGCCCCCCACAAGGTGGACCGACGATTGGTCAAGGTCGCGGGAAGCCGCTGGATGCGAGCAGCGCAGGACCGGTCGTCATGGAGATCTTTAGGGGAGGCCTATGTCCAGCAGTGGACGTCTTTCGGCTGATATGATGAATAAAATGCTGAGTTTAGCGCCTTTTTCTTTGCACAGTTCAAAATGTTTAATAATATGTGTACTTTCTGCTGAAATGTTATTGTAATTTTTCAGGTCTTACTCTTAGTACGTTTGTTGTGCATTTTGTGCTATGTGGTGAAAGAAATGTTTTATATTCTATTCTATTTTATCTTATTTTATTTCTTTGACACACCAACAGCATAAATATTAAAACAATGCTCTTTGACTGATACATATGCCAATTACAGGTGCGTACTGCATTCGCAACACTCAAACTAGTTACACAATAATCAAAAGTGGTTCAAAACAGACCACACCACCACCTTTTCGCGAAGACCTATATCCACGATGCAGTGAACCTCATATTGATATAAAAAATGATTGTTTCGTAACACATCCCAAATTAAAAATTAATAAAAAAATGGTCAAGTAAGAGTCAGACCGCGCACCGAGGTGAAAACCTACCACCACCACATATTTTTTTTTATTTTTATATATAGGTGGAGGGAGCTACACCGACAATGGCTTGGCTCTTAAATTTTGAATGAATATATGTAGTAAAATAATATATCTTTATTAAGTTTTAAGTAAGTACTATTAATTGTATTAATTGAAATTTCAGTAACTTACTGTGCTAGATTTTTTGACCAGTTTTTATTATTTGTTGTTGTTTCATAGCTTATGTACTATAAATGTACAAATTTTCACGCTTGTATATGTTCCCGTTTTTACGATACAGCTAAAACAAAAAATCGAGCAAAAATCGCCTAAAAACACGTTTGTAGTAGGGAAGTCTTCTTTCTTTTTTTATTTTTACTATTTGTTGTTACCTATAGCGGCAACAGAAACACATAATCTGTGAAAATTTCAACTGTCTACCTATCTATTACTGTACAGCCCAAACAAAATTTTGTTATAAGCTGACTTTGGTGGCATCTTATTCCTTTGTTTTAAAATATTTTTTAAAACAAAAAATACTGTATTTATCTACACGACGTGCTGTAAACATAGTCGATGGGGTTGGTCAATTTTTTTTTTAGCGTCCATCTTTAGCTGTTTGGGAGTCCCCTTGATTTTTTATTTTATTTTTGTTATTTGTTGTAGCGGCAACAGATATTCACAATTTTTGAAAATTTCAAATTTCTACCTATTACGGTTCATCAGATACAAGCCCGCTGACAGACATCGGAGGCATATCAATATGGTCCCGTTTTTCACCCTTTAGGTACGGAACCCGAAAAATGAGGTCAACAAGTATTTTTAACAAATATTGGTTGTGATGATACATATTAACTTTGGCCAAACTACTCATTATGCTAGCCAATCTTATACCTACCTATTTGGCAGAGATTTGTATAGGTAGGTACAGGTTTCATAATATTATGTACAAGTCATGTAGCGGAAAAATCTCGTTGCCATGCGTTGTTTTTGTGCCAAATTAGTGTTAGCATTTGCTTTGCGTAGCTGATAGCAGTGATAGATTCCTCGGGCATGTTGTTCAGTTTCGTTGCCGTATACACCTACTACGAATATTTGAATAATTTGACCTGCCGCGATTTTGAACATATGCAATTTCGACGATTTATAGCTTTGATCAACAGCGTTTTCATGAATGTAACCACCGAATTGCGAATTGGAACAGACGCGACGAAACGCCGTTATATAATAATAACTCGCTTGGACATAATCAAGTCATAATTCCCGTTATCCAGAACGTTCAACTTATAACAGGTCTCTATTGGTGCGATTGCGCACGACTTGAATGATGCAATTGTTGTCCAATGTAGCTTTGTTATGCTTCATACCTAGTGATGCTGAATAAAAAAGGTATAACTCTATGCTCTTTATTAGAACTAAGTTTAGCCCCTCCCTCTATGTTGCCGGCTAAAGCCGCAATTACACCAGTTTAAAACTCTAATACTAATTCGGCATGCTTTATTGATAGACTTTGTTTAGTTGATTCCAATATCCTCACTTCAACGAGCAATAGATAGATAGATAGATAGAAACTCTTTATTGCACACAAATTAAGAGTAATTGCGTAAGAAACCTTATATCTAATTGCGCGCAAAGGCGGCCTTATTGCTTAGAGCAATCTCTTCCAGGCAACCTTAGGACTGGGAATCGCTGAGATGGACACGAGTAGTGCAGAGTTTGCTTAACTAAGTTAGACTAATTTGAAAATAAATTAGGTACATAAAATCAAACAATAAACTTAAGTATTTACCAAAATACTTAAATACAGACATAGAATAAATAAATACACATATATACTTACATAAAATAATACACATATACACAGATGTAATATACATAAATAAACATAAAAATATATACCTTTATATATATACATATACATACATTATATAAATAATATAACAACAAAATGCAAATAAGTGTCCTATTTTCCTACAGACAACTTTCCTCTTTCCTTAGGTAGAATTCGATCAATTTAGATTTGAAAGCATTACTGGTTTTTGCTTGACGAATGTCACGTGGCAGTTCATTCCACAATCGGGCTGACATTTTTGTAAACGAATTATAATAGAAATTAGATTTTGCGAATGTTGTGGTTAGCAAATTATCGTTTTTAGACCTGGAAGCTAAGAGATGATTTGACCCTAAATAATCAAAATTTTCACCGAGGTATGGAGGAGAAACCGGAGAGTTGAGGATGTTGAATAGTAAAGAGAGGGCATGTACGTAACGTCGCTGACGAATCGGTAATAGTTTTAGTTTATTCCTATACTCAGATACATGATCGTATTTCCTAAGACCGAAAATGAAACGTATACACATGTTTTGCAGCCGATCGAGTTTGTTCAAAAGGAGCTGGGATAAATCCAAGTAACTGATATCTGCATAATCTAGGATCGGAAGGACTAAGGAATTAACGAGCTCAGTTTTAGTTTTTACGGGAAGAAGATTTTTCCATCTTTTCATCGACCCAAACACAGCAAAAGTTTTACGACAAACGGTTTCCACTTGAGGAAGCCAGGAAAGATTTTTGTCAATTAGCAAACCCAGGTTCTTGACAACATCCACAAACGGCAATTGGCAGTTATTCAGTATTACAGGGGTAAGGTTTGTAAATGATATCCGATCTAGCTGCTTTGTCCCACCGACGATAATGACCTGAGACTTAGCTGGATTAACAGTTAGACCAAAGGATTTGCTCCAGTTGTGAATTTTTGCAAGATCACTATTTATAGAGAAAATGACGTCTGAGACCTTATCAGCCGGACCTTGGCAGTATAACTGAAGATCATCAGCGTAGAGGTGAAAGGAGGAAGATATGTGAGAAGTAATAGAATTTATAAAAATCGAGAAAAGGAGGGGAGAAAGCACTCCACCCTGCGGCACACCAGTAGTAATGGGACAGAAGGTAGATGATTTATTGTCTAACCGAACGCACTGCTGGCGGCCACTAAGGTAGCTGCGGAACCATTTAACGGTGATTGGAGAAATATTTAGTGAGGATAATATACTAAGAAGAATATCGAAATCTATAGAATTAAAAGCATTGCTAAAATCAAGAAGTACGAGGACAGTAACTAACTGCTTTTCCATACCGAATCGGATGTCGTCAGTGACCTTAATCAAAGCGCTGACTGTGCTGTGTCCAAGTCGAAAGCCTGATTGGAAGGGACTGAGAAGCTGATTACGTTGTAGAAAGATACAGAGTTGTTGGTGTACCAGGCGCTCAAAGACTTTCGATAGAAACGGCAGGATAGAAATTGGGCGATAGTGGGAAGGATGTGAAGGATTGTAAATTTTTTGGAGAGGTATTACATAAGCTTGACGCCAGACATTAGGAAAGGCAGCAGTATCTAGTGAGGTATTAAAGATATGACATAGAATAGGAGACACTGTTTCTAGAGTCAACACTATCATCTTTCGACCAATACCATCCAAGCCCTCGGCGTCCGATTTTATGGCGTTGATAGATTTCTCTACCTCTTTTACTGTAATAGCTCTAAAGGCGAACTGATCATAATATGGGGTAGGAATATTTTTCAGATGCAGTAATGTCTTAGATTTTTCAACGGCAGTCACAGAAGATGCAGAAGAGAAATGGCTATTTAAAGAGTTGAGATCTATTTTAGTGGCTTGTAAATTCAGCTGCTTAGATTTACCTATTCCAAGAGATCGCATAAACCTCCACACTTTTGCCTGGTCACAATTTTTTACCGATTCATGTATATAGGATCGTTGTGCGTCCCTACACAGCTTATTACAACGATTTCTTAAGTATCTATATTTGTCACGATTATCATCAGTAGGTTTTTTACGATATTTTACCTTAGCTCTATCCCTTCTAATCATATAAGCTTTAATTTCTGGAGTAAGCCAAGGAGCTGGTAAGTGTTTTAGCTTAATAGGTCTTAGAGGAGCATGTATATCAAAGAGCTGAGTGAGAATTGAATTGAAGATTTCAACTTTTCCATCAATCGTAGGCGCACTAAACACAGCATCCCAATTGATTTCCTTCAGGTCACTCATAAACTTTTCATTATTAAATTTTTTGAAGCTACGCATCATTACTATACGCCGCTTGGGTTTTGGGTATTTAATTTTGTAAGACACATATATAAGATCATGATATGAAAATGCGGGAGCCGAAAATTGTCCATGAGCAGCGACGTGTTCAGTCGAAGAAACGATACTCAGGTCAAGTAATGAGGGTTGACAGTGTGGAAAATTATGAGTAGCTTGTGAAGGTAGAAGGTGTAAGTTAGAGGAATTTATTAGAGAAATGAGTTTTTTCGAACGATGATCATTCTTAATAAGACAGGTATTAAAATCTCCCATAACTATTGAATGGTCGCAATACGGCACAAATTGCTCAAGCAAATTTTCCAGCTCTGAAAAATAATTTATTTTAAGATGAGGACTGTAGAAAACACCTAGTAATAGTTAGCAATGTATGCCTAATTTATTTATTTATTTTATTTAATTAGTTTCTGAATTAAGGAAGGTGTAATCGCGGCTGATTTTTGAACCGGAGGATGGGCAACAGCGTCCACTGCGGTCACCGACAAGCCAACAACAGTAAGCCCGAAGAAATAAAACCAGTATAAGTTGAACCAGCGCTACTTTACAAACACCCGAAACTAGAGACCCGCTCAAGGTCAAAAGGCTTCGCAGACGAGAGCAAAAAGTCCACGATTGTGACTAGTATTTCATTTTTTTGTCGATAATATTTAGTTTAACTTTCGTACATTTACAGCGCGTTCAGAACAAGTCTGTCTATGACGGTTATTTTCCGCGCATGGGTGACAGGCGGAGAGCCAATGAACGATTCGCTAGCCCCCTGGGGGGAGCCGTGCTCACCCCCGCGACTCATTTTTTTACTTCTGCGCATTAACGGTCACAGACAGAGTTATTTATTTGTACGCAGTATATGTACATACACCTGGTTCTGTGCGACGCGTATGTCAATCACTGAACGGACATAATCCCTATCCCTATAATCCGTTTGCAGCACATTTTGCAGCCATGACTTTAAAACCGGAGATTTGACGGAAATCCTAGTAAAATTTTGAAAAGTTGATGTTAGAATTTTATTCAGATAATTATGATAATTTTTGCAACACCGGCCACACCACGCTGACGAGCTTTGTTTGAGCGGAGCCTTACTTTTACTTAGTGTCTACTCACAATACAAACACAATGGTTGCCTTCTATCGACTGAATTTAATTCATATTTTTCGCTTTGCAAATGGTATTTTTTTTTGTATTTTTCATCATAACTTGAAAACCAAGTCGTAAAAAAATACAAAAATCTATTTTGGAATGTCCGAATAAAGCCATTTTATATGATACCCCCCACTCGACCTAGTCACGACAATTTGAACTTTTGCCCCCCTGTTGGGCCCCATTTCTAATAATAATAAAAATATTTTTTATAATCTTTTGTTTGCAATATAGTAGTAAAACTATTCAAAATTTTGAGTGACCAGGTTTGTTAAACAGGTGTGACAGACAGACAGACCGACAGACAGTCAGACGAAGTCGCACCATAAGGAATCCGTTTTTACCATTTTTGTTCGAAACCCTAAAAATATGGATCGATACCATTTCAAAACTTTTGGTTTCATTTCACTTTTTGTAAAATTAGACAGCAATCAACAGATTCCAGCTGGTGATTTTCAAAATGCTAGTATTATGTCATTTTCAAAACCAACGTCATATCAAAATCATAAGCCTCGATTAGATAAAACAAAGTTCAACAAATAAGTTGTATAACTTTACGAGGTGATTTTCAAAAACACGCACGAAACAGGCGTGGTTCCTACGTGAAGATCACACCTTCAAAAGTGGTGTGATAAGAACATCATCATGATACGAGTAAGTGTGTGAGTTTGAATCAGGTACTTTATCTACAGATAAACTCACTGTGACAGTAGTTGGTACTTATACTCCCAATAGTGACAGGTTTTACGCCAATTGCCAATAATACCAAAAAACCTTCCTTTTTTCTGATTGCTTAATCCATACTAAATTCAAATGACTTGCATTCTTATGAGGGACATAATATGCTGTTGAAAAACGATTGTATACTGCTATTTTTAGTTAAATTTTTCGCTGATTAGTACAAAGATACAGCTAATGCACCGAAAGTACAAATTTTTGTTAGCAATTTTTGGTTCAATATTATCATGGTGGGTGTGCGATCTATACTGTAGTACTTTCGGTGCATTAGCTGTATCTTTGTATTAACCAGCGAACAATTTAACTAAAAATAGCGGTTTACACTCGTTTTTCAACAACATTTTATGTCCCGTATAAGAATGCAAGTCATTTGAATTTAGTATGAAAAACGGATCGCCTTAAAGGCTGGCAACGCATTAGAACCATCCCCCAGGTGTTGCAAGTTTCTATAGGTGGCAGTGACATTTACCATTAGGTGAGCTGTCAGCTTGTTTGCCTGCTATAACATAAAAAAACCGGTCAAGTGCGAGTCGGACTCGCGCGCCGAGGGTTCCGATATACCTATAGTATTTTTGGAGGCTTCAAGGCTTCGAAAGGATCTTTCGAAAAATACGAGCGGAAAGTTCGTCGCTTTAGTTTAGGACCTAGACTAAGTCTTCATACAACCTCCGCATTAAATCCTCAGTCGATGAAACTTTGCTTTTAGAAAGGTGTCAGGCTTGACATGCGCAGGAGTGGAATCGAAAGTGCGCATGTCAACTGAATACTGATAGATTTCTACTAACAACACATTCGCCGCTCCCAATAAAGAAAGTTATTACATCGACATTACGTTATGGATCTTGCTTGCTTGTTATACTAACAGGCTATAATTTAAAATAATCCCATAGGTAAGGTTTTTCTTGTCGCTTCTTTTTTTACCACAATGGCGCCACTTTGTTTGTGAAGCGATTTAGTTTAGCTGACGTCATTAAGAGGCTACCTCCCGTCCACTAGCGCCCCCATCAGTTTAAAAAATATTTCTCACTAAATACAAAACTTATCGAAAATCCCGAAAGACAGATTGAAGTAAAGATATCCTAGTATATTCAGAACCTATCAATTCTGAAAAATATAATACACTGTAGTTACAGATACAAAAAGTGCGAAAAACGGCCACTTTTAGCAGTTTTTGTATCTGTAACTACAGTGAACTTTATTTTACAGAGTAAGTAGTTTCTAAATAAACAAATGTACCTATACTTCAATCTGTCTTTCCGGATTTTTGATAATTTTCGTAATTAGCGAGTATTATTTTTTTAACTGATGGGGGCGCTAGTGGACCGGATGTAGCCCCTTTAAAAATCCAACAATGAATAAACGATTGTGAGTTTGAGGTAGCGCATAATTTGGAAGGTGAACATTTAGGACGGAATTTGGTTATAGAGACAAAGATCAAGGTTGGAATAAAAGTGTCTTAAAAAAGAGATAATTAAGGCTGCAACAATAATCCCAATTGAGACCATTTCAGAATTAAAACTTTTATCTAGAGAAAGGATTCTTTCAGGGCAGGCAATAAATTAAATTTCCTAAGGTACAATCAAGAGCACATTGGACTTTGTACCGTTCTTATTTCAATAGACGTATATGGGCTAGAGTCGCGCTGTGAGTGTCAAGCTTGACCTGGTGTTGACTGTACCTTTTTACTATCTAACTTAGTATACATATACCTACATATGATGACATCAGTATTGTCTATCTCTCTGTCTGCTATGCTTGCTTTCACAAAGCCAGTTAATATGATAAACCTATTAGCTCATCACAAAGTTGTATACAAATATTTCATTTGCCTTACTTATCGTTACAATCATAGGACTATTAATTAATGTTATACTGATAGCGGCTCCTACGGCTTCGCTCGCTTGGATTTGGTACAGAATATATTATTGAAATTTTGAGCTTCAAGTACAAACTTCATCCCCGTTTTCCAACCCAAAAAGTTTCTAACTTGTGTGCCCTATTTTCCCTCATGGGATGATGCTCCGTAAATGTGTTCCTTTATTTGTTGTACGAGTATTTATCCTAAATCCAAAATAATGAATATTGGGGGACATTTCACACAAGGTCATCTGATCCCAAACTAGGCAAAGCCTGTACTATGGGTATCAGAGACACATACATAAAGAAACACATACATACATAAATAGAGAAATAACACCCAGACACGGAACAAACACTTTCATACTAACTTTCTTCCCTCATTTTACTCTCATGGGGAGACATGTTAGAAAAATATTTCTTTGTGGGTGTTTTCGACATGTAAGAAACGTGTCTACCAAATATCAAATGTGTAGATTTAGCAGTTCATAAATCAGTCAGTCAGCACATTATATTTTGTAGTACCTGGGCGACCGAGCTTCGCTCTATAATAGCCGCATCAACATTAAAATATAATCGGGTGAGCAAGCTATGCTACCCGCCAACAGATCATAGCGCTGTAAGTTAATGTCGAAAACGCGGTATTTTAAAAAAACCGGCCAAGTGCGAGTCGGACTCGCACCCTAAGGGTTCCATACCTATCTACCATATAATGTACTAAAAGCTTTTGCTCTTTGATTTTAAAAACTCCGCGACCATCCAACTTGACCCCTCTTTTATAGAAAAGTTCTTGAAACGGGAGCTCACCTTAATTGGTTACATTAGTTGTAAGAAAAATTTAAAAATTGAAATATTTAATGATTTTAGACTTTTCCCTTTATTTGTACTGTGAGACCTAGCTTCTTGCCAAATTTCATAATTTTAGGTCAACGGGAAGTACCCTGTAGGTTTTGCTTTTTTGCATAAATGTATGGAGATGAGGACATAAAAAGCCATATCTTTTGATTTCGTCGTTGTAAAAAATTGAAATTTTCAGATCTTGTATGGTTTATGGACCTTAATATTCGTTATCTATCAATTCCAACCTGATACCTCTTCTCGTTCGTGAGAAAAAGGGTCTTGACAGACAGACGGACAACAAAGTGATCCTATAAGGGTTTCGTTTTTTTATTTTGAGGTACGGGACCCTAAAAATGCTTAAAAAACACGGGGAAAACGAATTTTCCACCTCTTCTCGTTCGTGAGAAAAAGGGTCTTGACAGACAGATGGACAACAAAGTGATCCTATAAGGGTTCCGTTTTTTTTTATTTTGAGCTGCGGAACCCTAAATATGCTTAAAAATAACACGGGGAAAACGAATTTTCCCAGACACGAGACTTAGTTAGATTGATTTTTCGCCCCTGAAAACCCCGTATGGTAAATTTCATCGAAATACTTAGAGACCTATTACATATAGCATACAAATAATGCTCGTTTAATAGTGTAGGATATTTATCTGTACATAAAGTACCTGTTTCAAACCCACACACTTATCATGATGATGTTCTTATCTCACCACTTTTGAAGGTGTGATCTTCACGTAGGAACCACGCCTGTTTCGTGCGTGTTTTTGAAAATCACCTCGTGAAGTTATACAACTTATTTGTTGAATTTTGTTTTATCTTATCGAGGCTTATGGTTTTGATGAGACGTGGTGACGTAGGTTTTGAAAATGACATAATCCTGGTATTTTGAAAAGCACCAGCTGGAATCCGTTGAACGCTCTTTAATTTACAAAAAGTTAAATTAAGCCAACAGTTTTGTAATTGCTTTGCTGTTTAGTAGGTTTATTGTCAGTCCATATTTTTGTCATAAGCTTGCGCTGTGGAAATATACCTATAGATCAGCGGATTTTTCTCCAACAGCAGAGGACGTAAGCTGAAAATTATGTTATGGTGACTTGAGTAATCTAAGGAGTCCAATTCGATTTAAAAGCCCAAGATAATATATGAAAATTAAAAAATACTCTACATTTTCATATTTTATGCTAGTTTGTTATTTATTAAAAACATATTATGTTTTCTTTCAATTCCTTTTCACACTTCTAAATGCACATTCCTGTGCCCCTTTTCATGTCATTCTTTCACACCAGCTAGGTTGGCTGGAAGAGATCTCTTATAGAGATAAGCTCAACTTTGTAAACAAATTTTATGTTACAATTTTATGTAATTTGTGCACAATATATACATTTAACTAGTTTCATTGTTCATTTTTGAAAAGAATAATCTATAGTTTTGAATTTTTTGTTCTTTTATTATCAGGACCAACCCCAACGCATAGACAGACACTACGAACGAATTAATCTCTGATTGTAAAATATCTGCACATACGCTGAGAAGTTTTTGTCCCACGTACAGTCAAAAGCACGTCAAGCATAACAATTGGACTGTGTACTTTTCTTTTTCAATAGGCGTAGAAGCTAAAGTCGCGCTGCGAGTCCATCTTGACTTGGTTTTTACCGTACAAACTACCCGCGGTCGAGCAATTTTTATATCTGCATTTATTTATTTATGATCTATGGTTTTGAGTATAATTTAAGGCCTTAATAGCACTCAGCGTTACTTGATCTAATTAAATTTGCATTCTATTCGTATGTGCACGCTAAGATGTCACGCGCTTGCAGTTTAAGGTCGGGTTCGCGGCCGCGCGCGCTCGAAAACTCAGTTTTTTGAACTTTTCATTAGTATTATGTGGAATAAAAATAAAACATTCAAGTAAAAATATTCATATAATAGATACCTTTTTTGTGTGTAAAAACTACATGGTGAACTTTTGTGGTTTTGGAGAAATTTTTGCAAATTATCACAAAAACAGGTGCTGCTGGGGATTTTTTTTTTCTCAAACGCGGTTAGCAAAAATACAATTATATTCAAGTAAAAACCTTTTTAATATCTTGATATATCACCCTGTATTTTTTAACGGTTTTAATGGCCTTTAATTTTAATTTTTCAACGTAAAGTTAGGCATTTCACCGCTATTAGCGCCTTAATCTATTTTTAAAAACTTGCATTAGTAGTTACTAGGCGACTCGTGAGTTTTACAGAATTCTGTCTTTAGACGGATAAACTCACATTTTGAATAAGATCCGCGAATCGTATCGAAACTGGGTATCTACTCTCAATTTTCGATATATCGACACGATACTATTCGAAACATGCAAATTCAAAACCTCGCCCCTTGAAGATAGAGTAGGATAAAGATCCGCGAATCGTATCGAAACTGGGTATCTACTCTCAATTTTCGATATACTCGTATCGACACGATACTATTCGAAACATGCAAATTCAAAACCTCGCCCCTTAGGATAAAGATCCGCGAATCGTATCGAAACTGGGTATCTACTCTCAATTTTCGATAGATCGACACGATACTATTCGAAACATGCAAATTCAAAACCTCGCCCCTTGAAGATAGAGTAGGATAAAGATCCGCGAATCGTATCGAAACTGGGTATCTTACTCTCAATTTTCGATATATCGACACGATACTATTCGAAACATGCAAATTCAAAACTTCGCCCCTTGAAGATAGAGTAGGATATTGGTCGGAAGCAAATCATTGCCAATTTGACAATTCATTCAACCAATATAGTACTCTATTTAGGGTTTCCAGATGGCCGGGACTCACCGGGATAGTTCCGGGTATAAGAGTGTACGTCCCGGGTCCCGGAATTCTCCAAAATGTCCCGGAATGGCCGAGATAAGCATAATCGCAATTTAAATTTCGCGCACCTTGCGTCAACCGACTCACCCGACTGATGCTTTTGCTTCTTGTGAACAAATTTTTAGTTTGATGTTCAACTTATGGACAAATGAACGAAACCGCATGTCCATGGAACTTGTTAAGTAAGGCGGAACTTCAGACAAGAGTAAATTATAATTTATCTTGTTCTGAATTTATATCAATGTTAGGCGGTCCAGACAGCCAATAAATTATAGCAGCTGCTAGAAACAGTGATAAATATACGATTTAAGTTAAGACTAACAAGGGTGTGTTTCTGTCGCCATGAGCGGTCTTGTTTTTTAGTCCCGGTATTCGACCCAGCAAATCTGGCAACCCTAACTCTATTGTCAGATTTGTCAGTGAACGAAATAATGAATTCAACTGTATCGAAGTAGTAAAACTGAAAGTAGACACCCTGGTCGGCTCTTTGCTGTCCGTATAAAACGTGAGTTTATCATTAGTTAATATTAATGAGCTGTCCTAATTAAAACGATTTTGAAATCTTGCGTTAACCAGCCCAAATATAAAGTAGGTGTTCTATTATTTAATTAATCAGTCGCCTTACATTAACAGATAGCAAAGTGCAGTAGGTTAATTATAAAGAGGTTAGGAGCAATTAAAATATAAAGGAAGTAGTGTAAGGTAACTGACATAAACCTGAGAATCGTTAAAGTGGCAGTAGGCAGGGCACATCGCAAGAAGAACCGATGGCCGATGGGGCGTAAGGGTTCTAGGGTGGCGACCACGTACCGGAAGACGAAGCGTTGGCAGGCCCCCTACAAGGTGGACCGACGATCTGGTCAAGGTCGCGGGAAGCCGCTGGATGCGAGCAGCGCAGGACCGGTTGTCGTAGAGATCTTTAGGGGAGGCCTATGTCCAGCAGTGGACGTCCAGGGATAGATCGAGGTCAAGAGTAAGCCCATAGACAGTAAAAAAAAGTATGGAACTTCCACCTGAAAGGTTTTGCGTAGTAGAGTTACCTACACGTTCCACGTACTCGTAGAATAACGTTATTCCATTCCGTTTCCGTTATTCGTTAGTTCTTTTTATTTTATTTATTTATTTTATTCCACCTTGGCAAGGCTTGGCCAAGATCGCGACTATATGTTGCAATGTTTTCATATCTAATCACAGTGTCAGCGTTACAAAATTTGTTTATGCCCTTTATAAAATTCAAGTTCATCTAGTTTGAGCAACCACTCAAGGTTCCCTTTCCATAATTATTGGTTAGTGATTTTATGATAATAATGTTTTGGTGTACGAGTGAAAGGCAGATTTCTGAGTATGATTTTATTTCCTCTTTGATATTTCATACTTACTCGTATTTGACGATGAGGTCGCTTTTATTCGTCGTAACATCCAATGAAACGTCCACCGCAAGAAGGGAGCTCCCTCCAGAACTCCAGCAAAAATGCGTGGTACTTAAGAGCTGCTAAAAAGTCAATATGTATTATTTTTAGGGTATAAGGTGATTGATTAACATTTTAATCGATATCTCTTTTACTTATCCGTAGGTGCTCTAAATGGAATAGTTCAGGTGCTATTCGGGCAGCTCTAAGTGGAGTACACCACCCGACCCTTCTCGGTTATGTGCTATACCTCAGGTGCATTTCCTTTCCTTCAGCCCTTAACTTGTGCCCCAAAAGGTTTTATACAGGTTTTTAAGAGCAGGTCAAGCTTAACCCTCACAGAGCGACTAAAGCTTCTACTGCTATAGAAATAAAATCGGTATAATCAAAGTCCAATATATCTCAAACTGAACTTGCTCTCGACTGTACATGGTTATGTTCAAAATGTTATCAATGACATTCTTGAAAAGTACAGTGCTAAGAAAACGCCAAGCCTTAATCACAAAACATCCAATCAACTTTCGTTATTCAATAGCAACTCACATTCGAATATCGACCGTATCTGTTCGCGGTAAGACTGTTTCCGACTTGGAAACAAGCCAGTTTGCCTTCACCTAAAATGTTAATGTTAGCATAGCGGTACACTCGGCTCTAACGGTAAAGGATCGGATTTGTTTGTATAAAGTTGTTTTGGATTGTTATCGAGTAGGTGCGTCAATTCAATAGTCAATAGTAGTCACTCATACGCCAGTTGACTTACCTCACTTTACACATACGTGAGATTTGAATGTGCAGAATTAAATGCTGTCATAATACGTAAGCAGAGGCCACGCCTCGATCACACCTCCCTTAATTCAGAAACTAATTCGGCTTACTTTGCTCGTTGAAGTAAGGATATTGCAATTAACAAAAACCAAGCCTCCCTGCAATGTATGCCGAATTAGTCTTTGAATTCAGGAAGGTGTGATCGTGGCTTAACCCACGCCACGCGTAAGGGTAGGCTAGGCAGAGATCACACTCTCCTACCTGCTTTGATCTTGACATACCTTCTTTTTCTACAATCTTCTCGCATCTACCCGTCCATACACCCCCTTAGGTCCAGGGTGCTTTGCAGCTGGCTTTTATTCAAAACTTCCTAAATTCTGTCTTGGAACTGTCGCTGAAGTCTTCCCCTTCCTTTTTAGTTCTCGTTGTAGGTAATGGAGAAATTTTTGTTTAAAAAAAAATAAGGAATTGTAGAGCCTTGAAACCACAGGTAGGATTCGAACCTGCGACTTCGCAATCAATACCGGAGACGCTTTACCAACTAGGTTTAATCAATGGGCCAGCTAGCCAAAAAAAGAAAATTACCGATTTTCCTTTTTACCACGGTTAGATGTTTTTTAGGGTTCCGTACCTCAAAATAAAAAAAACGGAACCCTTATAGGATCACTTTGTTGTCCGTCTGTATGTCAAGACCCTTTTTCTCACGAACGAGAAGAGGTATCAGGTTGAAATTGATAACGAATATTAAGGTCCATAAACCACACAAGATCTGAAAATTTCAATTTTTTACAACGACGCAATCAAAACATATGGCTTTTTATGTCCTCATCTCCATACATTTATGCAAAAAAGCAAAACCTACAGGGTACTTCCCGTTGACCTAAAATTATGAAATTTGGCAAGAAGCTAGGTCTCACAGTACAAATAAAGGGAAAAGTCTAAAATCATTAAATATTTCAATTTTTCTCTCAACTAATAGTAACCAATTAAGGTGAGCTCCCGTTTCAAGAACTTTTCTTTAAAAGAGGGGTCAAGTTAGATGGTCGCGGAGTTTTTAAATTAAAGAGCAAAAGCTTTTAGTATATCATATGGTAGATAGGTACGGAACCCTTAGGGCGCGAGTCCGACTCGCACTTGGCCGGTTTTTTTATTGTCAATGGGCTTACTCTTGACCTCGATCTAGCCTTGAGGACAGAGATGAGGTCGACGATAGGACGAGCTTGCCCAGAAGAAGCCTATTCACTCGCGACTTGAATAGATTCGGGTTATATGAACTCGGGAACACAGACGCAGACAAAGTACTCCACTCTTTAGCCGTGCGCATATTAAAAGATGTTTCAAAGCGCTTTGTGCGAATGTGTGGAATATCAACCAACCAATGTTTATTAGGATGTCGTAAAATTATGATTGCTGTCACAAAGCAGCTGACCAAAATAGCTGCCAATCCAAGAGTACAGATGGTACCCAATATTGGTATAATTTAATAAAGAATTTTCTTGGTCATAGAAGTTAGATGTTATTATAAGGATGCAATGTTAAAAAACCGTTAATTACAGCCGATTCAAGATGGAACATTATGCTGACTTTTGTCAAGTCAACTGTATCTCAAGAACTTATTATTCCCATTACATTGTTTTTTCATTTAAACTATTTAACTGTTGTGGGGCAGTCGGGTAAAAAGTACCGAACGAGACAGGATATTTTATCGCTATTTGATGTATCTTCCCTGGGGTGCAAATCCTCAAAGGCAGAACAGTTACTATGCAAAGATTACATAAAGTGCCTAATAGAGTAAGTGCAAAATTTTGAGAACTATTAAGTTTTCTTTTTAAACTTTGTCAAAGAATCATCATCATAACTTCCCATGAAATGTCCACTACAGGACAGGGAGCTCCCTCCAGAATTCTAACTTTTGCTGGAAAAATGTGGAGGGGAAGCACCATAGTCACCTCGCTTGTCAGCGTTACGGCTGGCACCATGGACAGCGGTTGTAGGTGACCGCCGCATTAAGTAAGATGGTATGATACACAGGAGGATGCTGCTGCCCATCCTCCAGTTTATAACTCTTAGTCGCCTCTTACGACACCCACGGGTATGTATGGGATGGTACTATTCTTTGCCGGCTGGTGCCGGGATACGGAGTCAAAGAATAACCTATACGTACTAGTGGAAAATTTCAACACAAAATGTTAGGCATCACAGCTACAACAGAAGTGACGAACTTGCTCTTTGGCGTATCTCATAAATTATATCATCATAATAGTCTTTACAAATTAACCTCTTTTGCAATGGCCGTTCCAGTTTATGCCCTCATGTCATGACGTTACACTACACTTGTTGATCAATTAGGCTCGATATGACTAACTGAATACATAGATGAACCACGTTGTCTCTACACGAGCAATATATTTGATACCACACGAGAAACGATCCATAAATAGATTATCATATCACACAAAACTTCCACTACTATGCACCTGGCGTTCATTGGACCGTTCATCTCTGGACTGGACCAACCATACGAAGAAGTCTCACAATGTCATTCGCGTGCAATACAATAACACCTTTCGGCAGTTAATGGGGCTGCCCCCATGGTGCAGTGCCTCGGGTATGTTTCTGGAGTCTAGAGTTAACGCGTTTTATGCCATTGTGAGACAAAGAATCGCTTCATTTATGGACAGAGTTGACGCGTGTAATAACAGTATTATTAGGGAACTAAAATGTAGACTGCATCTGACGGACATGTTCTGGCGATGGATGGAACTAGCTGCTTAAAATTACTGACATGAACGTAATTTTTATTATGCTCTAATTTTATTTATTTTTTAAGTATTCTACTTTTCTACTTTTTGTATGGATCCTGTTATCTGAAATAAATGTTATATTATTATTATTATGAAAGCGTTTCTCAAAGATCTTGAGCATTTTACAAAATATTGTAAAACGCTTAAGATCCGAGCAGATGGACCTGTTAAAGCCACGATCACACCTTCCTGAACTCAAAGGCTAATTCGGCATACATTGCTGGGAGGCTTGGTTATGTTAATTGCAATATCCTTACTTCAACGAGCAATGTATGCCGAATTAGTTTCTGAATTAGGGAAGGTGCGCACGGCTAAAGAGTGAAATTCTCTGCCTGCGTCTGTGTTCCTGAGTTCATATAACCCGAATCTATTCAAGTCGCGAGTGAATAGGCTTCTTCTAGGCAAGCTCGTTCCATCTTCGGCCTCATCTCTGTCTTTAAGACTAGGTAGTGGTCAAGAGTAAGCCCATTTTCAATAAAATAAAATAAAACTCTGACGTAGCGTTCGTTGATAACGCCTCTTTCCAATCAGATCTATTCACACATTATTATTTTTTTTAGTTGCTTTTTGTAAGTATAAACTAGAAAAGTGACACATCACTTTATTTCACATTCATACTTAACACCAGTATTGTTTTCAACGCTAACTAATCAAAACAAGGACGGCTCGACCTGATTTCAAATTTTATAGTCTACTTTGCACATAAAAATACGAAATCGTTAGGGATCCCCGTTTTATAACAATGGACACTTCGAGATAACCTATGTCAACCCGAATGACCCATTTGTTTTTACGAAAGTTTATTCACCACACCACTCGTTAGGTTAACAAACGTTTTTTTTTGCGTCTCAAATTTGTACAGTGAATCATTGTAGACGCTGTTTATGTAAATTTATTCTTTTTACTTTCCATTGTCTGATATGGTTTGAATTGTATTTGTTTGAAATAATTATTTATTTAAGCTTGGAGTTTCGAAATCACAATGTGCGTCCGTGTGGTGCCGGCTAAGAATAGTACCAATCCTTTTCTACCCGTGGATGTGGTAAGAGGCGACTAAGGCCTTATTCACCGGAGGATGGGCAGCAGCATCTTTCTGTGTACCATCCTATCCTACTAATATTATAAACGCGAAAGTTTGTAAGTATGGATGGATGGATGTTTGTTACTCTTAAGTCTTAAGCTCTTAAGTCAAACAGAGGCGGTATGATTGCGAAAGCGGTCCGGGGCGGTTTGGCGGGTACAAAATACCGCGCCGCGACCGCTTTTCAATGTGACACGGTGGGTGCATAAGAACTCATACTTTACAAAAAATACCGGCCCCGGAACGCTTCCGCTACCGCCTCTGTGTGACGCGGGCTTTAAACGTAAAAAGTACTGAATGGATTTTAATGAAACTTAACAATAATATAATAATATACATCAGAATAACACATAGGCTATAATTTACCTTGCGCAGACGAAGTCGCGAGCACCAGCTAGTCTTCCATACTGCTGTACCAACTACTGACTGAGTAAAGTCTAGAGCACATAAAACTTAACACATTGGACTTTGTATCGCGCTTATGCTAAAAAGAGTACAGGTAGAAGTGTGATGCTGATGGACTTGACCTTGACAAAAGAAACGAACAAGAAAGAGAACCTCCTGACTTTGGTCTTGGAACATACGCTGAAGCTTTCCCCTTCAAAACTTTCTACTCACTCTCTTTCTTTAGGTATAAGGTTTAAAATAAGGCGCTTTATATCGTGTTTTAGTTTTATGTGTGAAAATTTAGTGCATAAATGTTTGCTTATCTCAATTGAAATTGTACATTAATTTTATGTGTTAAATTTTATTGGTATATATAATTTAACTAGTTTGCCAGTGGTGTGATTTCGGGTACTGGTGGTACCTAAAGGTTTTCTAACGTAAAATACTTCTTCTTTTCGCCAAATATGCCTTTGCTGCAATCCGAACCGGCTCCAGTCGAAATCCCGGATGACGGACACCGGATGCCGTAAACAAAGGTTGTTTAGGGCTTGCATTCTGAGAAATAAAACTTGGAGCTAGGTTTCTTGTAGCGCTCGTGAATATTGCAATAGGTTGCTCGATAGGTTGCTTAAGTAGCCATGGGTACTACCGGTACCTATGTGCAAATTACTAAAAATTTGTTATTTGTTATGCAAGGCAGCAAAAGCGTTATTTGGCGTGAGTGCCTTGTATTGAAACCTGAGCAAGCGAAGGATTCTAGAATTGAACCACGAGCGAAGCGAGTGGTTCAAAAGAAGAATCCTGAGCGTAGCGAAGGTTTCAAGGCACGAAACGCAAAATAACTTTGCTGCCGAGCGAAACACAAAATTTTTCACCTCACTAAAGCGAGGAAGCAGCCAGTACCGCAGCGTGGAGGTCTGCCATACTGCATCACGTTCGAATTTCAAAAACCTTTTGCCCGCTAGCGGCCAAAAATCGCTTTTGGTCGCAGAAAAACCTTTTGCCCGCTAGGGGCCAAAAATCGCTTTTGGCCGCAGAATTTAACCGACAAAACAAATGTTTCCGAGCTTTGGAGGTGAAAAATAATTTGGTGGAGCACGTGAGTGGTTGTATAATACTAGCGACTCGGCCCGGTTTCGTACGTCAATAACGAAAGAGGTACGTTCTTTCTTCGACGAGATCGAAAAACATCGTCACATTTTAGTCAGTTCGCAAAATAAATATAAATTATAGATTACTCGCTTTCCGCCTGCGGTTTCACCAGCATTAAATGCGCTTTCCCGTGGGAATGAAGTGTTTTTCCGCGGTAAAAAGTAGCCTATGTGTTATTCCAAATTCAAGTGCAAAAAAATTATCACCTTGTGGCTAAAAACCCTTAACTATAATGACACAGAAAACCTCCTTCTAGTTCCTTCCTAATTACTTCTTACCTTACTTTCCTTTAATTTGACTTATTATATAATATTTATTTACTTTATTCAGCACTACTCAAATAAATCCTTTTACCTGTTTTTATCAGTAAGTAGTTTTGTTAACAATTTTACCTAATCATTTTACAAGATCACCCTAATACATGCACACAATCTTACATACACACAAACACATACCCACACATACACACGTATACATACATACACACATACCCACTCACAAATACTTGCACACATACACCTAAATACCCACCATTCCTCTCACCTGATTAGCATTTTTATGTCAATACCTACTGCTTGTAAGTACTCACTATGTCTGTATCTGCTCCCGGTCCAGTGTAGGAGAGGCTGGTGTCTGTCATACAGGTCTCCTAGTATAGACACCAGTCTTTCACATAGACGAACTTTACTAGTGTGTCTTACTTACCTATACTGTACAAATTATCTATGTGAGAGAATAATAAAGTTTTTTGTTATTTGTATTTTTTTTTGTATTCCAAGACCTAACCTATATGTGTGCCAAGTTTCATTAAAATCCATTCAGTAGTTTTTGCGTCCATTCATCCATCCATCCATCCATACAAACTTTCGCGTTTATAATATTAGTAGGAGATTATAATATGTAGTTATAGCGATCGCTGTATGGCTGTACTGTTGTACCTACTGTACAACCTGTAAATCGAGAATTTCACACATCGTTTCTCGACATCATTTTCACTATTCACCGTTTTAAAGCAAAAAGCATTATTTAATTGTTTTCTATTGTCATTTCATTAGCATATAATGAGGGGCGTGTGCTAGCTTACCGAGTCATTGATCTCTCACAAACATGCACAAAATGACTCATGGTTTTTGTATCGAATGTCCCAATTTAAAGTAGTGGTACACGCGTATAATAACTGTATTGATACACCCACACCACAGATTAAATAATAGTAAACTAACCCACACTCTCAGTCCAATTGAAACTGAAGTATCTGTCCGAACTGTCGTATTATTTATTCGAGCACACACAGGGCCGCACGACGGTGGAAACACTTTGACCACAGATTAAATAATAGTAAACTGACCTTGAGCGGGTCTCTGGTTTAGGGCGCTTGTAGTGTAGCGCTGTTTCAGCTTTTACTGGTTTTGCTTTTGAATTGCTTTTGTTAGAAAACGTGCTTGCTGCTGTGTTTACCGAATCGTGTTCTAACGCTCGATGAAAGGAGATTTTTGCATCTCCGGCCATTTATATGTAAAAAAGACAAAAATATACTTAGTTTTATGCAGCAGCTCTTTTCGTTTAATATCCGGTAGTTTGAACTAGAAAAATAATTAAAAATACGCTCATTCCAGCGAATGGCACGGCAATGTCCAACTAAGCAAATAAAAATGGAAAATCTTGAAAATGTACACCCGCTACATTTTCAAGATGTTTAAGACGCTATGTAAGGCCCGAACGACACATGAAGTAATATTTTTAATAATAACATGTCAGGATATTACCAGTAAACTATGCCGAATGAAACAAACATCATAACATAAAGACTTTCTAGGAATGTAATTTAGTCTCAACTGTCACCTGTACTAATCTGAAACGTCTCCTTTACAATGTACAGGATGTTGATTAGGACTTGCCACTGGCTGGACGATTTTAAAATATAACTAACAATAAGAGTGGCTAAGGAGGGCCAAGGAGTGGAATTCTCTGCCTGCGTCTGTGTTCCCGAGTTCATATAACCCGAATCTATTCAAGTCGCGAGTGAATAGGCTTTTTCTAGGCAAGCTCGCTCCATCGTAGACCTCATCTCTGTCTTCAAGACTAGATAGAGGTCAAGAGTAAGCCCATTTTCAATAAAAAAAAAGCACAGTATAAAGTAATAGTACTATCTTACAGAACGGACGCTCTGCCCCCCCCCACCCCGCCCGCGCTCGCGATTCGCGTGGTGCTCTTGAAGGCCTTTTGTACTGAATATGCGGGCCTATGCGACCTTCCAATTTCAATTTCGCGCCCGTTGTATGTATAATCCTTTTCACGAGTCAATGCCAACGCTTACCAACACATTTTGCAGCCACAGAACCAGACAAACCACCACGAACCAGAGTATATTTGACGGAAAAAATAACATTGCTTTACAAACTTGTTTTTTCTGACAGCTTTAGCTGATTACTATTGATCATGGAGCACAATAGCCTTGATATAGCTGCAAAATGTGTTGGTAAGCTTTGGCATTGAGTCGTGAAACAGATTATAGTGTCCGGGTGTGCTATAAGTGTGGTTTGACCTGTGTAATCGTTACAAGAACGCAGTTTTACGAACGCATGATGATTGCTGATTTATTACATGCACGCAGACGCAGCTTGATAAGGAAGTAGGTCAGCTTGCGACAAATTGTGTAGGAACAAAAATACTGCTACGAGTACATGACTATTTTATATTGTATATTTTTAATTGATTTTTGCTTGTTTCCTATTATTTCGATCGTGTTTTGAAGGTATTTCACCGGTTGAACTCAAACTCAAAATCATTTAATCATTGTTGGATATTAAAAATTCTTAATGTCGTCAGCTAAACTACATCTCTTCACAAACAAAGTGGCGCCATGGTGGAAAAAAAAGAAAGCGACAATGAAAACCCACGAGCTCTTTGAATATGTTTGAATGTACAGGGTTGATATAAGAAACATAAGTCAACACAAGTCGTAATAGGTTTGTAGCAGTTAGCATAAATAAATAAATTAAGCAGAAGATTAGAGACAGTAGTATTTAAGTTGTCAAATTTGATAGTTGTCTTTTTTCCTTAAAAATCAAAGACGGCTCATCTGGAATTAGTACTATGTCATTCTTGACCTCTGTGTAACTACAAGGAAGTAACCTCCTTTACAAAGTTTGGCAAATCGTTAACATAGACAATAAACAGGAATGGTCCCACGATTGAGCCTTGTGGAACGCCTATACAAATTTTTGATCTTTTCCTATTAACATCAACCTTCTGGATGCTTTCACTTAGATACGACTCCAGAAAACGTAGACTCCAATAATGGTGTAATTTCCTGATAAGAATATCATGATGCACACAACCGAAAGCCTTGGACAAACCTTCATTGATTGTTGACCGACGCCTCTTAAAACCAAACTGTTTGAGGTGCATCAAGTTGTTACGACAAAAGTGGCGAATCTGACTTGAAATTACATTTCAAATATCTTTGAGTTGTTAGAATTGAAATAGGTCGTTTATCGAAAACCTTTCTGACAGATACTTTAATTTACAGGCTTCTTAATTTATATTCATGCATAATACCTAACCTGTTAGTCAAGTAATTTAAAGAAATATGTGACCGCAGGGTCCGCAGGTCACCCCAAGTAACATTGAGAGCAACAATAGACTATATTTTAACTACAAAATGACCATCTGTCTCAGATTATATCAGTTTCTAGAATTAGCTTGCTTGGCTTGTTGTGTTAAATTTTTATTTTATTTTTTGGTTTTATTAATTACTAGCTGGTGCCCGCGACTTCGTCTGCGCAGAACCCGCGGTTTAAACCGCATTAAATGCGTTTTCCCGTGGGCATTAAGTGTTTTCCCGCGGTAAAAAGTAGCCTATGTGTTATTCCAGGACCTAACCTATGTTTGCCAAGTTTCATTAAAATCATTTTACGTGAAAGAGTAACAAACATACATCCGTCCATCCATACATACTTAAACTTTCGCGTGTATAATATTAGTAGGACAAGTTTCTTTCTTAGAAATACAGAAAAAATATACGTAGAACATTTTTAATTTTAAGAAAAAAAACCGGCCAAGTGTGAGAGGTACTCGCGCCCTTAGGGTTCCAATTTCAACTTCCATATTACCTTCCATTCCACCACATACTCACTACAAGCTTTTGTTTTATTTAAAATTCTAGGACTTCTAATACCTGACCCCTCTTAAACCGTAGCTCACCTTAAACTTTTATATTAAAAAAAAAAACAACATTGTATGATTTTTGACTTTTACCTTACCATCACGTCCTATAAGACCTAGGGTTCTTGCCAAATTTCATGATTCAATATATGGAGATGGGGACTTCTTAAAATGTTTACACCTTCAATGAACATTAGTATTTGGAATTAATTTCAACTTGATACCTTTTACTATTCGTGAGAAAAATGGTCTTGACAGACAGACGGACATAAAATTAATAATAATGCAAGGATTCCGTTTTTTTTTTTCTTTTGAGGTGAGAGACCTTAAAAATGAAACTTTGTGTATCCTTTAGAGTTTATTATTGATCAACTCATCTTAGCCCATTTTTATACCGGTTTGTTTTGCCTACTTCAGCACTTATTTACTTAGCCTCTCAGCTAGTCATATCGTGTCAGTCTAATAAAGTCGTGCAAACATTATAAGCTCCACGTTTTGATGTTGTATTTGTAAAAGAGAACAAAAGTCTACTTCATTTGTTTGAGTTCTTATTCTTTTGAGTAAATATGCACGTGTCTTAAAAGTAATTTTATGTGCGCTCCACTTTAGACCGTAGCGTATTTGGAGTCACTGACATGAAAGAAAATACTTGTTTTCTCTAGTAGTTTATTCTCGCTTGCCCTCATTGCGCGCGGTTTTATCGCTGCAAACGCGCTGGGATAACGCGCCATCGACGCGCCGTAAAAAACGAGTATACGCGCGACGACGGCGCGTTTGTATCGCGGCAATCGCAAATAAACTGCTCTGTTGAAAGAAAAACGCGCTGCTGACGCGCGTTTCCGAAACGCGCGATGACGGCGCCAAAAGAAATTGCAGTGTGCACGGGCCCTTAAAAATTGTTTCACTAGTACCTAGAAAGCTATAGGCTACATAGGCTAAGACTTGTGTCTTAACCTGCTGGACTCAGACCGCCTATGCGTAGCCGGCATTGTGTGACATCTAACTACTATATCTAACCTACCCTAGGCAAAGTATAAAGTGGAGGATAATAATTGTAAAGTCAACCGCACGTCGGTAGAATTTTTTTCAACTCTATTACCATGCCATAAAGTCCAAAAGTGTTTCTACTGACTTACTGTTGGGTACTATTTCATACATTGCCTAAACGTACCATTCTATGAATTATAGATTGCTTTTTGCCGGTAACATAATTTCTTTAAACGTCTTAGAAGCAAGTTTTCTATCATAGAACCTTTCTTATTGGAATCTCGTGTTGTGTGTCACGTGACCCGTGGGAGCCAGCGAGTCTATCTATTACAGATTAGAAACACGTGACGCGCCCCTTTCGCTTTCAAGGTGAATTTCACCGGTAGGCGTAGACAGCTTGTTAAGGCGCCGTGCATAGTCAAAATTGCCTCCCTTGCTAACCAAGGGCAGAATGCACGTGTTAGAAGGGAGCGGAATCGCACTGTTTTGTGTTTTTCTTCATTTTTGTACTTTCCTCGAAATACACTGAACGAATCGAAAAAATGTTGTTTAAAAAAGTAGATTTAACAATAGGTTGTATCGATATTTATAACAGTTTCCGAGAGATTTTGTTAGTACTAAAAGAACTCATTTTTCAATAAAATATTGTTACAGGAATTTTCTTAGTAATTGTGTTTTTGTGTATATTATAGAAAATTAACTATAAAAAAAACACAGTTGAGGTAATCATACAAGTATTTTTTTATGGTTTCTAAACTGCTACACTTGTTTACTATTATATATTCTGTGCTGCTCCGTTTGACTGGACAGCCTTAAGCTCAAGTCAGACAGAGGCGGTATGATTGCGAAAGCCGTCCGGGGCGGTTTGGCGGGAACAAAATACCGCGCCGCGACCGCTTTTCAATGTGACAGGGTGCATAAGAACTCATACTTTACAAAAAATACCGGCCCCGGAACGCTTCCGCTACCGCCTCTGTGTGACGCGGGCTTTAAAGGCAGATACTACTTGCAAATGAATAATAAATTGCAGAAAGCGCAATAACAGCAGAGAGGAAGCTCTGATAAAAGAAAAAGAATAGGTAAAAGATTTAAAAATAAAAACTAAAACACGGCCATGCCAGGGCGTTCTAGATTAAGAGCTAGTCTAGATTAAGAGCGTACCCTAAAAGTAACCCAGGGTTTTAAAATTCAAAATACTTTATTTGGAGCTGAGCTAGTTGTAAAAAATTGTTTTTTCTTTGTATATTTATTTACAGTCCCAATCTTTTGTTACTGTCAATTACAGCCAGTAAACCTTCTATTCAAACCCATGAGTTTATATTACGTTTGGCTCCGATGGAACTGAAAGTTGGCCTTGCCTTATCTTATCTTATTACGTGGGGCTGAGTTCCTTGATGGACCTCAGAGCACTTCGACCCTATGGGATCTTTTGTGCTTCCCCTGCCTTATTGCTCCTGTGATCTTCCGCTGTCTCCGAATATGCTCGTTATGAGCTTCGATATAGATTTCAGCGGAAGGAGCCTGTAGTCTTCTGGTGTCGGATAAGCCTGACCCAGAATCGTCATACGCTTGCTAGCCAAAGCGTTGCATGAGCATATAAGATGCTCCATGCGTTCGCTTTCTTCACCACATGCTCTGCAGGTAGTTGTATCCGACAGACCCATCTTGTGCAGGTGCTCTCTAGTGCCGAAATGGCCGGTGAAAGCACCTACAATATTGCGGGTCTGGTGCCTGCTTAGGTTTCGTAGATATTTGAAGTAACCTACCTATGTGGTCCCTAGAAATTTCTTCGAATGAGTAAGTCCAACAGTGTTTGCCCACTCAGTGCAGTGCCTTCTCTGGGCATAGTCCTTGAGTGCGCTTCTGATGGTACTCCCTGATAATTCAATAAAAGGTTCAGGTCCGCAGAAGTGTTTTTCTGATCCCTCCCTGGCTAGTCTGTCAGCCGCTTCATTGCCCTCTACTCCTACATGTCCTGGGACCCAAACTAGTCGTATTGTGTTGTGCCTACCTAACCTATTAAGGGTTTGGATGGCATCTAGGACTATTTTGGAGTCTACCTTGTAGGATATGAGAGCCTTTAGTGCCGCTTGGCTATCACTGAGAATGTATATAGTTTGGCCCGTAGTGCCTCTATCTAGATTCTCCTTTGCACAGGCAATGATTGCATATGTTTCAGCCTGAAAGACTGTTGCATATATACCCATGCTTTGACTGTGTTCATACCCTTTGGTATAAACACCCGCCCCTGTACCCGACTTCATTTTTGATCCGTCAGTATACCATGTCAGATTGTCCTTTCTCGAGGGATTCAATCCTTTATTCCAATCCTCTCTCGAGGGTATGTGGATCTCATAGAGTCTCTTGAACATGAACCTAGGCTGTGTTTTATCACAGCCCATGGATGAAATAGTGTCAAGTTCTCTATCTGTGTCGAATTT
Source organism: Athrips mouffetella (assembly GCA_947532105.1). Classification (NCBI taxonomy): domain Eukaryota; kingdom Metazoa; phylum Arthropoda; class Insecta; order Lepidoptera; family Gelechiidae; genus Athrips; species Athrips mouffetella. The sequence continues at coordinate 2,744,286 of OX383972.1, forward strand.
AGTGTGTCGTGTTTTTGGCAAGGAGTCATCCCACAGTCCTTGGGTTTTTAGCCTATGGAGCGCACTTCTTGCCTCCAATTCTACGACTATATGCAGCGGTGTCAAACCAAGAATATTTTCCAGCGCTGCCGTGGGGGTGGTCCTAAAAGCTCCAGATATGGCTATGCAGACAGTTCTTTGGAATTTAGCCAACTCCTGTCTGCACCCAACTTGCTTTGTTCTGGGCCACCAGGCTATACTACCATATGTGATAATCGGTCGGATCACCGTGGTATACAGCCAATGTAATATTTTGGGCTTAAGCCCCCAGGTTTTGCCATAGGTAGATCTACATATTCCAAAGACTCTTTGAGCTTTTCTTACAGTGTTGTCTACATGTGTTTTCCACGTTAGTTCCTTGTCTTAATGAACATATAAAGTGATCTCATAGTCTACTTTAACTTCTAAAAGGCAGTTAAAAATTCATGATTTTGCTCATGGTCATAGGAGACCCATCTCCATCAGTACAAAATCGGAAACCGAACAAGATTTTTTTTTATTGTCAAGTGGCTTACTCTTGACTTCGATCTAGTCTGTAGGACAGAGATGAGGTCGACGATGGGACGAGCTCGCTCGCCCAATTTTTTGAAAAAAAGTTTATTTGTTGGAAACACAAAAAGAGATCTATGAGAGGATGTAACCTTCAAGCTTTCATGGATTAATCATGCAATTTTTAGGGTTCCGTACCTCAAAAGAAAAAAAACGGAACCCTTATAGGATCACTTTGTTGTCCGTCTGTCTGTCTGTCTGTCTGTCTGTCTGTCAAGACCCTTTATCTCACGAACGGGTAAAGGTATCAGGTTGAAATTAATACCATATATTAAGATCCATGAACCACACAAGATCTGAAAATTTCAATTTTTAACAACGACGCAATCAAAAGATATGGCATTT